>JARKID010000046.1:0-600000 GCA_029449255.1 Mycena polygramma
CAAGCTGCGGGTCGTCGAGCACGACCTGCGTCTCCTTGCCTACGCGGCGCGTCTGTAAGATACGGAGGAACGCGGCCACCCACCACAGAGGGAACAGCACGAAGCCGAGGAAGAACAGCCACGCATGTAGCGGACTGCCGCCAGCTTCGGTCCATCGCCGCCAACGATCGACACCATGCCCATCGAGCTCCCCAAAGGAGAGCGTCCAGCTGGTGGGCTGAATGCGCGGGGGCTTGTGGGGGTCGCGCATGTGGTACGCGCCGCCGGAGCGTGCGACGGAGGGCGCATGCGGGGAGATGAGGGCTGAAATGGGGATGGACGCCTGCGAGATGGAGCGGCGGGAAGGTGCGCGGTGGAGAGACGCGGTTTGGGACTGCTTTGAAATGGAGGCGCGAGATGGAGGCCGAAGGATGGACTTGCGGCTTGACCAGGAGCCTATTGTGGCCGCGGTGTCGGCTGAGGGCTCTTGACCAGAGCGTGAGCCTGGGCGTGACTCGGTCGGGGTCGAGAGACGAGCCCGTTTTTGGCGGTGGACTTGGTGGTTTGTTGGATGTGGGTGATTGTGGTGTGTGGAACGACGAGGGCGCATGCGTAACGTCGAGTTTGTGGCTGTCGTCGCGTTGGACGCGCGCAAAGCTGCAGTTTTTTTTTCTCGCGGTTAAAAAATGGAAATAGATCGTTCCGAGAAGCTACGCACGTCGGGGGCCTACGGCAAAGGTTGCCTTGTGCTCGCGCTCCTTCTTCGCATCGGGGGGCGTGTTGCCACCCTCGACCTCGTCTGCTTTCCGTTTGCCTTTTGCATTGTTACTGGGCGTTGTCCGTGGCGGCGTGTGCAGGGACTCGGGATTTTGGTCCGGCTGAGGGGCGATGGGGGACGGGGCCGGTGTCGGGGAGGTCAAGGAGAGGGACGGCAAGTCGAGCCTGGTGGTCCATCGTACAAGGTAACAAGGGCACGATTTTTGGGATTATTGATACACAGCTACCGAGCACACAACAAGGCCATCCTATCTTACTCTTCATCCACCATCTACTTATGTGTGCTACAAATATGAAGGCTACACGCTTGAGCTAAATCTTCACCCAATGGCCTCATCCTGGGTTCTCTGCCCTCGTCCTCAAGCTGCATGGCAACTGGCGACGAGTCTGACAGATAAAGATGCTAACCGAGACCGCCAGAAGATTACGATAAGAATCCTCGAGCTGACATCGGCAAAGACCCTCTTTCCCCCGCATTGGACCAGGCGTGAATAATCCATTACATGGGCAACCCAGAAAATCCCTCCGCCGCCGCCCGAGGCCGACGCCCTTAGTAACTCGACGAGATGCTTGTACAGAGTTACTAAATTCTCGCCTGGATTTATTTTCAGACCGATGCTGAAGTATCATTTGCGAGCCTTTGCAATCCAGGATGAGTCGTCGAAATCTGGGTGCTAGTCTGTTCGAGATAAAACGTCTTCATTCTGCGCAATACTGCACTCACCTCTCCCAACCACCCTCGAAATCTTTGCCCGATGGCCGCCCTCTTCACTCCTCTGCAGCTCGGAAGTAACACTATCTCAAACCGCATCGGCATGTCCCCCGTTGACGCGCAAACCGCTCCTCGGCCACAGTCCCCAACGACCTCATGGCAGAATACTACGCCCAGCGTGCCTGCGGGCGGCGCGGGGCTCATTGTTTCTGAGGGCGCGCTAATTACGCGCCAGGGGTATGCCCCAAATTCATCGCCTCGCAGTCGTCGTGCTGATATATGCATGGCGAAGGACTGAATGGCCCGACGCGCCTGGCATCTGGGATGAAGCACAGATCGCCGGCTGGAAGAAGATTACGGACGCCGTGCATAAGCTGGGGAGCAAGATGTATTGTCAGGTCCGTGGAAATGCTTCCGCGGATACATACTCTCATTTATGTCTTTCCAAAAAATAACCAGCTCTGGCACCGTGCATAATTTTTTTTGCTTGCCCATCCAGTACTTTACTCAATATTTTCAGTGGGCCGACTCAATCACCCTGAAGCGCCGGAGCAGATAGCTTCCGGAGAGGTATACAACGTCCTCTTCTATTTCATTCGAGGCTGATTCGCTTCAAATAAGCCGGTTTATGGCCCCTCCCCTGTCAAAGCACCGGGTGGAAAGTTTCGCTTCCTCCCTGGGGTCCCTTCGTATGCGATGGTACGATATCTCTTACTCTTCTTTGCACGAAAATCACAAATAATCACTCAAGCCGACGGAAATCGACGACCCTACCACTATAATCGCACTCTACAAGCAGGCCGCGGTCAACGCCAAGGCGGCGGGTTTCGACGGCGTTGAACGTTCGTACACCATATTCTTTACATCGTCTATTTTACTAACCAGCTACTAGTCCAATGCGCCAACGGATATCTCCCCAACCAGTTTCTCGACTCCAACTCCAACAAGCGCACGGACCAGTGGGGCGGGAGCCCCGCGAACCGCGCGCACTTCGCGCTTGAGACTCTCCAAGCGCTCAAGGAGGTATTCGGACGCGACATCGCGATCAAGGTCAGCCCCGGCACTGGGAATAATGGCATGGGCATGCCGCTCAAGAAGACGATCGATACATTTGGATATTTCCTTCACGAGGCGGATAAATTGGGGTTGGCGTACGTGAACCTGATGCGGTACAGTGAGCTGTACAATCCCGAGTACGATGGTTGGTGCTTTCCCCTTCGTTCTTCTGTCTTCTAATTGATCTCGGGGAAAATGTAGGCAAGAAACAAGCCCCGCGGCACGACGTCCTCGCTACGTACTGCCCCCTCCTCACCAATACCAATATTTTCCTCAACGTCGAGGTCACGCCCGCCCTCGCGGAAGAGCTCGTCAGTGAAGGCGAAATTGCAGGCGTGTTCTTCGGAATACCGTGGATCGCGCACCCGGACCTGGCGAAGCGCGTCAAAGCGGGGAAGAAGTTGGATAATGTGCTGGATCTGAAGACGTTGTATGGGGCTGTTGGTGTCGACCCGAGGCTGGGGTACACGGATTATGCGGAGGCGAATTATGAGGAGTAGTTTGTCGATGTAGTGAACACAGAAATAATTTCAGAGCGAACTAAGGGCAACTCGCGCTTGATTATTTCGAGGATTTCCCCATTCCAAGCCCATTTTCTTTTCTTTTCACTGTCACTTTTAGTGGGATGCGCAGCTCGTTGGAGAACACCTGCTAAAGCATGCTCAGCGAGCGCCTGGGCTTGCCGCATGAAATCAGCCAGAGGGGGCTTCGGGATACACCAAGAAGCTGTATTGACGCATAGTCAACTCTTTCCTTCTGTAAATCTTCGAGGGTGCCTCGCAACTCCAAGTAAGTAGTCAGCTACCAGCGCCCTGCTAGTCTTTCACATAGGAACAGAAAGACGACTGCCGTTTGCGTTACAAGCACCCTGAGATAAGCCAGGCGCCAGCGATTCTGGAATGACCTAGAGCTTGCCCAAAAATATATCGTCAATGAAGACAAGTTGAGCTGAGGGCGAACCGAGTCCTAGTCGACGCTAGGCAGTGTGTATGCACCCATTTTGAGAATAGACTGCGCAGAGATAAAGCAGCCAACGATGGTGCAAACAAGACCAAGCTCATCCGAAAACAGCGACCGTGACTTTGGACTCGCGCGTCGCGTCCTTACCATGGCCCGCGCAACCCGTTCCTCACTCCACCAGGACAAGTCTCCTCAGAAACCTCTCGATTCAAAAAAGCGCAAGCGTATTTCTGACACAGCAGACGAGCCAGCACAAAAACTGCAACGCACCGATGCCCCGCCGTATGTTGCCACGAAACCCATTGCCGAGGAACACGCTGCACAGATCCTCCATATCCTCCAAATGTACGCCGTTGTACCCCACAAATATCCTTTCTGACCCGCCCCAGCATCGACGACCAGGGGCTCCTCGATCGCGTCTATCCGCTCGAACAGTCGTCCAGTTCTGCAACCACCTATTCTCTGCGCAATCTCTTGTCTAACTCCCAGGAGCACTCTCTTGCCACCCTCCGCACCGCCGTACAAAACCTCTTACCCATCTCCATCCACCCCCGTGCACCAGTCGCTGCTCCAGCCGCGCAGCAGAAGCGTTTCTGCGACCTTGCCCTTTCTCTGCTCGACCAGGCCTCATTCCACCCCGCAACACTCGATGTCGAGTCACTCTTACCCCAGGATCCGCCGGACGACGACTCTGGTGCAAAGTTCGTCGTCAGCTCCAACAAGCGTTATGCTCTCATGCAACATCTGCCCGGCGGCGACTACTGGACCTCCGCCGACCTCCCCCTGACCTCCGCGCCCGAAACGGGCCCTGCAGACCTTAGGGACCTCCCTACCGGTCACGCGGACCTCGTTGCCATCTTCCCTACCCCCTCCACCTCCGCGTCCGCCGTACCGAAACTCGGTGACTACGCCCGCCCACCCATCCACGACCCGCCGCGGGCGAAGAACGTCCCGGCGCAGCGGCGCGTGACATGCGGCAGTTTCCTCGACTACGGCCCGTGGGCGAGCTTCGCCCCGTCGTGGGTCCAGAACGGGCGCGAGATCGGCATGCGGCAAATGGGCGAGGTTTACGCGCAGCGTGCTCAACGGTACCGCCAAAGACTCGAGGGGCGCCAGCGCGCGCTCGAGCTCGAGCAGGCTGCCATCGCCGCAGATAAGGTCACTGAGGCAGTTGTCGACGAGACGATGGAGCCGCCTCCACCGCCAGAGCCAGCCGAACCCGACGTGGACGCGCTGCAGGATATCCTTGCGCCAGCCGAGATCGAGTCGCTAAAGGCGGTGCTCGGTAGCCTCGAGCTTGAGAACGCAGTCCAGGAGCTGCTCATCCGCAACCGCAAGGCGCTGCAGCGCCTCGGGCAGTTGCAGGTCGAGCGCCTCCGTGCCGCACGGGGAGGTACGAGCACTGTGAAGGAGGGCGACGAAGAGTGGGACGTCGGTAAGCTTTCTCGTCATATTTCATTGTGACTACCGCTCACTCCCCCGTCAGCGCATGGCATCCTTGAGTCGCTCACGCTTCTCGCGTCCCTCCGCCCGCGTTCCTCCGCGCACCCCGCCGCGCCCCTCGTCCCTCCGCCAACCGTCCTGCACACGCTCCAGCAGACCCTCCCGCGCACCGCTACGCCCACCTGGTACGGCACCCTCCCCCCTGCGCCCGCGCCGCGCACCGCCCTGCGCGACGACACGACGGTCAAGGTGCGGCCCGGTGTGCCCGCTGTCCCTCCCGCCCCCGCCCCAGTGCCGGCACCGATTCCCGTCACGCCGGCGCAGGGGTACGGCGGTCCGTACGCGACCTACTACGCGGCACAGGCGCAGGCCCAGGCACAGTCCCAGCGCGCGGCGCCCACCGCTGGCGGACAGTATCGGTATAACAGTCGGCCCCAACCGCAGCCCGTGTACCAACAGCAGCCACCGGGGCAGTACTATCACCCACAGCACGCGACGACGAACCAGGTGCCGTATGGGTACACGGGTGCGACGGGGTACTACGGCGCGTACGGCGCTGCAACGCCGACTGCGGGCGGGGCGGCGACGCCTGCGCAACAGCAGATACATATACCAACGCAGGCGCAGACGCAGGGAGGCACGAGGACGCCGACGTACGGCGCGCTCCTCGGGGGTGCGAGCGGGGCGTCGACGCCGGTGCCGGTGGGAAAGGCAGTGGCGAACACGGTGGTGGGGAAGGCCGCGGGCGGGCAGCAGCAGGGCCAGTGGGCTTATACCGCCGGCAACACCGGGGCGAGCACGCAGATGGCACCTGTGCCATTACCGGCGCATCTGCGCGCTGCTGCCGCCGGGGGCGGGGGGTCTTACTCGCCGAGCTAGCATCGGCGTTCAACGTTCGGTTTCCTTGCTAGCCTCTGCGTTGTGCTTGCTGATTCTTTCCGACCGAGAGCATTGTCCCTACGAGTACTAATAGCCTACATAAGAGCAAGAGCGCTAGATATTTATCCATACATAACAGCATCTATTGGGCGCCATTTGGCGAGCGAGTTTTTGCAGAGTAGCATCATGTATGTACTGGTTCAGATTGCAGAAGAAAAAGACAAGTCGTGCATCTCTTCTTTGACCCCATTCGAAGACACTGTTCAAAGTCCCAAAAATACATGAACCGAGAGCGTATATTATCCCGTTACATCAGTAGTGAATGCAATGGTACAACAGTGTACTTGAGTCTATCTGTCCGTCCAAAACCGCAATTCTAATATTTTGCCCTTCGATAGTCGAGCGCATCGAGGCGTAAATGATTTACGTTTCGAAGTTCAACGTCTGGCAACGAATGAGTGGGAGATCAACTAGATGAAACAGAACTCACAATCCACTCGACTTTGTCCGACCATGTGTCCTCGAACTCCGTCTTGTTCCCGGTGATTATGAAGTACGCGTCGACATACCCGACATTACCCGCGACCACCGAGCCGTCGTCGTTCGTCCACTGCGGCGACACCTCGGTCGTCGCAGGGTTGAACACCCACTGCGAATTCATTCAGGTGTGAATAGGGAAGTTAATACAAATACACGCACAATGGCACTCGCGCACTTGCGCAGTCTGTTGGTGCTGTCGGTATAGGTATTCCCGCAGTACGACGGGATGGCGCCGGAGCTGGTGGACCCGGTGCCGCCGATGGTGAGGTAGCTGGACGACCGTCAGATATTCAACTTGGGCAGTGTGAGAATGCATATGGATACACACTCTCCGTCCTTTCCGATGTTGCTGCCATCCTCGCCGCCAATACCTCCCAAGAACGGGTAATCGTTGTCAGGTGCGTTCTGACGTCGCTCAAGGTCAGTGCGACTGGTCCTTGAAATGAATCTGGAGCAGCACCTTGACGAAGAGGCTCTGTGTCCCGTTCGCCGACTGATCAAGGCTGACGAGCATCCTATGGTTCACATCGTTCGAGTCCGAGTCCGGCGACACGCCCTTAAACATAGCACATAAGAACGACTGTCTTCTTTCGTGCGCGATAGAAAGTCTGGTTAACGAGACTACCTTATACACGCCTCCGCTGTTCAGGGACTTGCTAATGTAACCAATGATTTGCCCCTCAGAGGTGCACCTAAGGTAGCCCAGAGAGGTCGCCTCCTGGACCGGGGTAGCGAGCGAGGACGCCGCGAGCGCGAAGAGAGACACGAGTTGGACGAGCATCGTGAAAAGGGACCAGAGGATTTTTGGCAGGCACTCTAAGGGAACAAGAACAGTCCACCTGCAGTGTCCTACTTAAACCTTGGCATACATTGCTTCCATCCCAAATGAGAGCGGTGTTCACGCTTGTTTGCGTAACCTACGCATGGAGAGAGGCTACTGTGTTGCCGCCCAGCACTAGAGAGTATTAATTCATGTCGAGTTGTCGAGTTGCAACCACATGAGATGCGGGTTTAGCACGCGTTTCTGGGCGGCATCTGCAGAGATCTTACGTTCATAATCATATGCACTTGAGTCTCCGGAGGTTGTGCGAAGGAAAAGAATTGGACGATGGACCAAGATTTACTTGCGACGAGGATTACCTCACGAGGGTCTGCCAGAGCTTGGCCACAGCAATGTAAACATGGACGTCGGGAGTAAGTAAGCGTCGGGACGTCGGGATCAAATTTTGATCGCCAGAAATGGGCGCCATATTGATTGTGCACGTTGGGTTGAAATCGGCGAAAAAACGTGCGATGCTCTTGAAGGCGGAAGTAGGCGGAAGCGGATTGCAATGGGCATTTGGCGGGTGACAATCATACGGGCAAGGACATTCGGGCCTAAGTAAGTAGCGGCAACCGTGAACTAGATACAGATGTAATAATGCAACAGGATTCACAACTATAGTTTTCTTCTAAATTTCCTTTGAGATGTCCTTCATAACTCAAGGCTCCATGCGTCCCTCCCCGACGCCTGGAGCGAAGCGCTAAGCATTGGTACCGACGGGAAAAAATCCAACCACAAGTGATTTACAGCGAATGATCAGGCGGAAGGAAGTAGTTTAGGCTGGCATTGGCGGGCAACACCTCGAGGGCGTAGTCGCGGCATTTTTATTCGATCTGGAGCGTGGTGACACAGGGGAGCACTGAACAGGCGCATCAGCATCAGTGTTCAATTCCAACTTGCATGCCACGATACGCGCATGCCACTGACCATTTCATTGTTTTATTATACACCGGAAGGGAGCACATTAGACATCGCGTTCGGGACGGAGACGGTCAACGATACGGTTGAAAGCATGCTACAAGCAGTCAGCGTTGAACATATGGTAGTAGCGGCAGAAATACTGCTTACCATGATGAAAGATCTAACGCGACCGATGCGAGAGGGCCTGGTGGGGACGGTAGGACCGACGGGCACGACAGGGACAATAGGGACAACATGGGCGATGGGGACGACGGGGACGACAGGCTGGGGCGGGGTAGGGACGGCCGTCATCTGATGAAGACAAGAAGCGAGATTATTCGAGGATAATTTCACTTGGAGCGTACTTACGGCGGAAACAGCTGCGTGAGCGCCGTCTGTGGGTTGAGGCTGGTTGTAGCTGACGTTCTGCCAATAGACCGTGACGAAGGTTTCCGAGAAAATTGCCTGGTTTACAACCAGGTTGAAAGACGGGAGTTGACCGGTGGGTCTGGCAGACATTCTGAGGTTATGGCTGGGTGCGAGTGAGGTGAGAAAAGTAGGGGAAAACGAGGGAAGGAAGGGAAGAGGGAAGAAAAGAGGCATGTTGAAAAGGGCTTTTTATACCAAGGACTGGCCGGCGTGCGGCATGACATGAATTCTAAAAAGGAAATGTCCTCGTCCTCGACTCTTTTCCCCGACACGACCGACACGACACGCCCATGCAGGAATTATTGGTCCGAGGGAAAATATGAAGGCACCTGCGAGGCTAGTGGAGCTTTCTGGCTATAGACTTAGAAGGACTTCAAAGTCAGCAAAATCCTCTGGACGAGAGCGGTGGTGGCTCGTTGGTGTGGTAGAACGAGATCTGTACAGGCCGTGCTTCGCTGCTCGAGCCACCTTCGCTTCACCGGGTGGTCATCGCGAGCATCTTCGGGTATATCTCTCTGTCCCGAGAGGCAGGAGAGGCAGGATAGGAACTCCTGTCGATATCTCTCAAAATCTCCTGGCCGACGCTCTCTTGTAGCAGATTGGGCCCGAATGGCCTCCGTCCTGGCTCGGCTTCCGCTGTTCCAATCAGTCTCTTTGGACCTTCGTTGCATCTCCATCGTTCTTGGTGTAACCGGACAGCGCTCTTTGCGCTGGCTCAAGACGCTGATGGTGTTGTGGGGGAACTAGCGCGCGCCCCGATTGTCCAAATACTGTCTCCGCTTCCGCTCTGCCAATTGAATCTTTTCGACGTTGTCTGCATCTTCTCCGCTCAAGGAATGGTCTCTGCGCCGGCGACGCGACCGCCGACCTCAGATCCCGACTGTGACACCGTGACGTCACGCCAGCGAAAGCCAAGGTTCGTGCCACCACGAGCGACGTCCGCCCGTTGTATAATGCAACACAGCTGGTTTGAATAGTGAGCAGATTGCTGAGCCCGACTTCCCGACCATCGCCAGGCAAGAGCCAAGCCCAGGTTGAAGCCCAACACAACAAGTCAGACTGTCGGTACCGAGCGACGGCAATGCTTGGATACATATCGCCAGCAGAGGACATGCAGCGTGAAAGCCGACCTATCCCTAAGAAGCAGAGACGATGTATGGTCTCCCGAAGCAGAAAGCCTCAAGTCCAACACAGTTAAACCTCAAGATCAAAGCTCCTCAGTTCGCCAGTCTGTTCAGCGTGCACGCATATTTTCTGGGTACAGAGACTCGTCTCGGAGAGTGTGCACTGCTTCCTAGGGTACGCGGTGGCGGCAGACTTGAGACAAGACGGACCTCGATATTCGAAAGCCGTGGCAGTCCCCTGAAGCTTTCGCCTTCGCCGTCGTGAAGCGGAGAGTTCAAGGACCATTCCCGACGTGGAACCATGCTCATTGCTCCCCGAGATGCTTGTGGCATCGAGTAGCTCATATGCTTGGTTTTGCTGACCCAGTTGCCCTTTCGACGACTTGATACACACCAGGCAACGTCGTGTTCAGTCCGCCAAGCTGGCAGTATATGTCACAGGCTGCAGAGGCTGAGAGCTCGGACGCGGTAGAGCGATATTCGGCGCAGTGGGAGACGATTCGATTCAGGGATGTGGGAGAGGAGACCAGAACCATCAACCAAATATGCTTCCGCTCTGAGATGTTTCACTTGCAAGCCCCAACCATCGCCACTCTCCCTTTCCAAAGTCCGATCTCCCTTGCTCTTCCCTCTCTATGCAACTCGGCCGCCCCACATTTTCTCCCTTGATTCATGAAATTTATCGAATTATTTGGCGCCCACCCACCACTCCACACCCGGAGTGCGGGCATTCGGAAACCGCGCAGGAACCAGAGACGGTCGGGGGTCTATATATGCGATCTGGTACGTGATCTCCCTGCTGTGCTGGAGACTCTAGCGGCTGAGATGAGCTCATGGGATCTCACTTTTTGTGGGCAAACAACTGCACCAATTTTAGCCACTCTTGCGCTGCAATGCGAACCGCTATTGACCCAGCAGGTCAAATGCTCAGACTCGCTGCAAGTTGTGCACTTACTAACACGAACTTTAGAGCGGCCTTTGCTCAAAAGCACCACACCACGCATGTCGATTCTTTTGCGTTCAGTCGCAGAAAATGGCCTTCAACGAATCTCTGTGGCCTTGACGGAAGTCCGTGGCATACGGCGAAAACTTATTCCTGAACCACGAGCTCCACGCCGCGAAATTGCACTGATAAACGCGGTTTCGCGTCTGACACGAACTCCGCTCCACTTTTTTTCACTACCCCGTTGCCAAATCTGTGGCGCGCCTGCTCTTACAGGCACTCTGATCTACTGCGTTAGGACCCCTTCGTCGTAAACTTCGGACACCTCTTCTTGTTGAACGCGCAACACTCCATCTTCTCCTGTAACGTTTACTGGTTCATTTCTCATTCCATCGCCACAGACCTATCTCTTCAATCGATCCAGGATTTCCTGGATGAGGGCCTTACAAAGTCAAACAGATCCCACTCCGGCATCACATCGAAATCTGGACCAAGGATCTCCTGGATGAGCTCGCCACCCAAACACCAGGGCTACTACTGGTTTAGACCGATTTCTCGCCGCCGAATACAGCTTGAAAGTATGAAACGCAGTCAACAAACCGAACTACGATGGGTGCGAGTACGAAGGAGTCGGAAGGAAGGACGGGCTGTTCATACACCGATGAGTTCATCAAAACATTCTGACCCGACGCAAAGATCCATCGGACGCCGTAGTCACTGGTAGCAATGGTTGATAGCCAGCAACGCCAAGATTCAGGCAGGGCCGGAATCGGGGTTCTGATTCTGTATTGCCAGGCATCCGTCGCCGCCGGCGCTCAATGAAATTAACGACAACAACTGTGGAGCATGGGAGAAAATCGATTGTCAAGTTGGTCTTCGAAGTTGCTTAAGTATTCGACGAGGTACTCAGATTACCGACCGGGCGACGGCGGGGCCGGGCGAAATTTGTTGCACTCGACAGG
The DNA here is from genome assembly GCA_029449255.1 of Mycena polygramma. Classification (NCBI taxonomy): domain Eukaryota; kingdom Fungi; phylum Basidiomycota; class Agaricomycetes; order Agaricales; family Mycenaceae; genus Mycena; species Mycena polygramma. The sequence goes on from JARKID010000046.1 coordinate 11,528, forward strand.
AATCGTTGGATCCGATGTTGAATAAATGGTTCGATATTAATGTGTCGCTTCGGATTAAGTTCTACTGAGTGTCGTTTTCATTTGAATGGGTAGCCTCATACAGTATTTCGTGCGTCTCATTTCGTTGCTCCAATTTTCGCGATGAACCGGCCCGGCGAGTCGTGACCGTGTGGTAACACTGTGGTTCAACTGCGTGACAAGCGTGACATCTCACGTTTGAACCCTGACTTTGAACCCACGATCACTTGCGCCTGATTTTCTCCCTTACGACTCTGAGCCTCTCGCTATGCCCTTCTTGCTGGAGCCTCGGACTCCCCTCGCCGTCGTTCAATTTTTATTTGTCAAAATTGGTTCAACTTGAACAACAGTCCTTCAACTTGCGTCCAACCAGCGTCCAACTACGGATTGTCTTTCACTCGCGCAGACAAAAAAACAAAAGCCTCATATATTCCGATCTCGATTCTCTTCCTGACGCACCGTCCAAAAGTCTTACTTCTTGGCCAATGAAGGGACGCACCACAAAGGAAGACCTCCGGCGGCCTGAGCTCAGTGCTCACACCGCCTGTACACCTCATGCAACGAGAGTACTACCGGCGCCGCTTTTTCAACAAACCCCGCGAGTGCGTACTCTTCACTATCAATGATTCAACAAACGCTGACTGACACGTATATTAGCCCTTGCCATTGAACATGCCAATCCAATGTCGACCTCGGCAGCACGCTGGACTCTTGTCGTCCGCTGGTATAAAATCCGCATATGTTGGAAGGTGAAAACGTTGCGCGACTCAATTCCAACCCATCCAGGCCCGGTCAAGCACGACTGCGAGAATTCGAACTCGAACTGTATACATGTACAAAGTCTCATTCGGCCGCGCATACTGTTTTGGTCCTGCGCCAGCTTGAGCATTTTAACCGCCAGGGATCTACGACTCAGGCTCTCTATCCATCTTAGATTTAGTTTCGTTGAGCGCTCACCGGCCACCACGGTCTTCGGCCGCCTACGGAGTAATCAGACGCCCGGGCCGATCCGGACCGCGATAATTACGGTTTCTCAATGTGATGCGCATCCAAGTATCCTCGCGCGTTTTCTGTTCCCAACCATGACTCGCACGACGATCATCGTAGATGCTATACTGTAGGATCTGCACTCTCATTCCGTCCACGTCTAATTTATGCCCAAGTTTCGACATGGACGGGTTCGGATCTCCACGATCCCCGCCGACTTTGAGCTAACGTGGGCTACCCTGAAGCACCCTGATAGACTCGACGCCCGGAGTGGTAAAGGCATGGGCCACCTTCTGTCAAGACTACGATCTCGGTGATCCCGCCAAAGTCGTTCACGAAACACACGGCCGTCGCCTGTATGACACTCTGAAGGAATACTGCGGGATATCAAATGATGAATCCAAATTACTGGTCCGTCTTCAGATGGATAAGCCTCGAATCTGGCTCGACATCATCTCTGCAGGCAGAAATCGACCGCTTTGAAGAAGAGGTGATCAACGGCGGGCCTTTGGTTCTTCCGGGAGTTTCTGCGCTCCTCACCCAGGTCGGCGTTATTCGGTGGGCGCTGGAATGAAACTGAACAACTCATGGCCATATGTAGCTGTGGACCGAGACAGCGTTCGGTTGGACCATCGTTACCTCAGGTCCGTTCATCTTTTGATTCCGATGATTTTCCCGGTTGCAATCGTTTTCCCACCTACCCGCCGTCTCCTCTCGCTCAGACGCGCTGAATTGACAGTCATCGCTTTTAGCTACCAACAATTATGCCCCGCGTGCACTCGAGCGCTGCTTAATTCCGTTGCCGCGGGCTGGAATCGTTACTTCCAACGACGTCTCACACGGGAAACCGCACCCTGCTCCGTATCTCGCGGGGGCTGCGAAATGCGGGGTCGATCCCACCAAATGTAATACATTTCTTTTCGGCGTATCGAGGATTTTACCGATGGAAACAGGTCTTGTCATCGAAGATGCGATTTCCGGTGGGCATCCGCGGGGTTTCTGTGTTTTGAATCTGCGCTCACAACACGGAGCAGGAATCACACCGAGATTGGATCAGTTTCGGATGCCAGCATATTGGGTGAAATTCTTAAAGTTTTATAGGAAGAATCAGAACGGTCGAAATGTTTGCTGAAACTGACGATATCAGGGTCGGCCCGGGTCGTTCCGGGAGGGGGCCGGGGCGGGACGGTCGTGCCGGAGCGGTCCGACGACTGATATCCTGAGTTTCAGCAAACATTTCGACGAATCTGATTCCTCTTGCAAAACTTTAGGAATTTCAGCCAATATGCTGTCTTCCGAAACTGATGCAATCTCGGTGTGAATTCGCGCGGGCAAGGCTGCCGGTTCTGTGGTTCTCGCTGTTTGCACGTCGACGACTCGGAACGTAATCGTCAACTCGGGTGCTGCACCGGATTACATTGTAACTGATCTCGCCAAGTACGTCGTTGCCCGCTGTCTCCAAGTCTCGTCCGCCCAATGGTAACTGCGCAGAGTATCGGCGCGGTGGATCAACGACAAGGTGGAGGTGACTATAGACGAAGCCGAGTGAGTTTATTTTTACACTGGCATCATCATTGCACTTGCAGCACATGAGGGGCTGCATGCGCGGTTGCTGAAGATTAGGGGAGGTGTTTCAGAATAGAAAAAACTTGCAGAGTCGTTTGCTTTTCTTTTGCAAAGCAGAGAGTTTAAGGACCTCAAAATCGACTGAAAAAGGCGCGGGATTGAAGCTCGCCAAGAGAATTAATACGAGTTCCCGACGGACTCGGTCATTTTTGTGTTGATCGCTGTACAGCCCGGCCCTGTTGCGCTGGAATCACTCGCTGGCCCGCACTTGCACATGTTGCTATGGCGGGCTTACCCCTGAAAGGCCGTGTATCAGGTTTTGTATCAGCTACATCAGATCGTATTGTTTGTCTGGATTTGGAAGGTATATAATGGACAATGTGGTTTGTTGATGGGTTGGTTCACTCTCTTGCCCTTTGTCCTTTCTCATCCCCTGCACGATCAGCGATCGTAGCTTTCTGCACTCGCTCTCAACGTCCTTGACCTGGTGTCTTTCCTTGACCAACTACATTCTTTACACACGACGATGCACTCCTCCGCCTTCATCACCCTTGCCCTCGCCGTCGCTGCCTCGGCGCGCCCTGCCCGTTTCAGCCGTCGTGCTGCTTTTGACCTCCAGAACGGTCAGGATGCGATTGCGCTGAAGTACGTCTTGTTTTTTCAGTCCAAACGAACTACCCCTGAACAATCGTTCCAGCGACAAGTTCAAGACGCTCACCACGGACAGCCCGTGTAACGCCGGCGACCAGGCCTGTGTGAACCAGGGCTTTGCTCAGTGTGTCAGTGGCAAATTCGTCGTCCAGCCTTGCGCTGCCACCACAATGTGAGCATTAGTATTTTTTTCGCCTCTCCAGTAGTGCTTAATCGCTTGCAGTTGCGCTGCTCTTCCTTTGGTCAACTCCGCTGGCACCTCCATCACCTGCACAACGCAGGCCGATCTTGATGCCCGCATTGCTGCCACCGGTGCGACGTCCGCCGGTGGTGCCGCCGCACCTCCTCCGCCCCCGCCTGCTTCCACTACGGCTGCAGCTGCACCCCCGCCCGCTGCGGCCACCACGGCAGCGGCTGCGCCCCCACCACCGCCAGCAGCGGCCGGCGGTGACCTCCAGTCGTCGCTGACCTTGGACCCGTCCGTCATCCAGACCACTGATGACGGTCCGTGTTCGCGTCCCTTGTATAATCCTTCTAGACTGACAGTTCGTTCAAGGTCAAAACCCGCCCGTTGCCGGCCAGAGCGCCGCCGTCCTCTCGAAGAACAACTTTGCCAACCTGTGTGCGACCACCCTTCCCCAGACCCCCATCACCAACGGTCTGCAACTCACCACTGGATCTTGCAACCCGATCCCCATTGGTATGATCCCGTCGGTTGAGAACATGCCCGCGTCCAAGTTCCGTGCGTATCTGTTCTGCTTGTCATTTTTTTCCGCAGCTAACATCCATTCAGAGAAGCCCGCTAACCTTGACACCATCACCGCCAAGACCGCCTTCAACATCACCCTGAAGACGACTGGAATCCAACTCGGCACGTTCACCAACGCGCAGAAGACCTACTTTGCCAACCCGCAGACGCTCAACGCCCAGGGCCAGATTATCGGCCACACGCACGTCGTCATTGAGGCGATCGACGCCATCACCACCACCACCATCTCCAACCCGCAAAAGTTCATCTTCTTCAAGGGTGTCAACGACCCCGCAGACGGCCAGAACAACGTCGTTGTCCCCGTCGCTGCTGGTGTTGCTGCCGGTGCTTACCGCATGTGCACGATCGTCTCGTCGTCTACTCACCAGCCGGCGATCGTCCCCGTCGCGCAGCACGGTTCGCTCGATGACTGCGTTTACGTGCGTTTTCGTCCTCTTCCCCCTCTCTCTGTTTGAGGCTCATGTTATGTTTTCGCAGTTCACCGCGAAGTAAACGGTTGGTTTTGTTGTGACGACGTGTGATTTTCTCTCTGGAGCTGGACGACATAAATTATTTGGGTTGATTAGTGCATAGTATACCTCCTCCACCTTAGCAGTAGGGTGTTCATCCATTGTAGTCAGTCTTGGAATTGTAATGAGAAAGAGCGAAGGGCCGAACCCCCGTTATCATCTTTATAAGTGTACAAGTCAGGATAGGGCAGGTTGCGGCGTAGAACGTGCAGCAGCGATGTGCTCGCAGGCTCGGAGCAGCGTCCCAGAAAGGTTACCAGCCACTGTCTGTTTAAAATAACTGGCGATCCTGCGATGTCCCGCTGACTCTCGCGATGTCTTGACAAAAATATACCGAGGCTTGCGATTTACGACAGCGCTTGTGATGGCCCCTATGATTCAGGCGTCGCACGCCGCAATGGCGTCCAAGAAAAGATGCATCCGTATGGCCATCCGAAGTTGTTTGAAAAACTTTAACTTTCAACCGCCTCAAGGATTCGACACCAACCCGAAGTGTGAATGAAATGCAGAAAGACTGGGCCAGTCTAGTATTTGTTTGTACGGAGCAAGAAGCACACCACGAGTAATTATCAAAACAATTCGACGCGTTAGTAGATCTTTGTGTTGTATGTATATTCCAGAGCGAGCGAGCGAGCGGGGGCTTCTTTTACTTCGAGGGCTCGGCGTCCTCGAGAGGCGGGGGGCCGTCGTCGTCGGAATCGTCCCCATCGTCGTCGCCGGAGCCGGAGGGGCCACCCATGCCACCCATTCCGCCCATGCCGCCCATTCCGCCGGCGCCGCCCATTTCTGCCATCATCTGGGGGATACGTGTGAGTATGTGAGGGGAATGGGGAGGATGGGCTGTTTACCTTCTCGAAGTCCATGCCGCCTGGAAGTAAAAAGTTAGTTCTTTTGTTCACTTTCGATGTAAAGACTTACCCGGCATGCCACCCATACCACCCATGCCGCCCATACCGCCCATGCCTTTGAGTCGGTTTAACGTACAATTCGGAGGAATTCGAAAGACTATTACCTGGCATTCCACCCATGCCGCCCATGCCGCCCATGCCGCCCATGCCGCCCATTCCACCCATTCCACCTAAATCACAGAGTCAGTACAACATACTACGAAGACGAGAATCGACCTACCCATCCCCGGGGGCATGCCGCCCATCGCCGCGTCCACATCCTCCTCGTCCTTTGCGTCCGGGCCGTCCTGCTCGTCCTCATCGACCCATTTGCTAAAATCCGTCTTGATGTACGCGTTCTTGACCTTCTCCTTGGTCAGGCGCGGCCAGAACTCGGCCTGCTGCTCCTTTTTGCGCAGAACGAGGTTCAGGGAGCGCGTCGTGAGCCTTTTGGTCGATTTCTGTGAAAGGACAATCAAGGGCAGATCAGCGGCGCGATCAGGGAGGTGGAAACGACTGCGCGACCTCTGGGACGATTTCGGAGAAGAAATCGAGGGTGAAGGCGTATTTTTTTTCGTGTCCAACTTTCTCGCTGCACAAAGCGCGGGGTAAGCGCTGTGGAGATGGTAAGATGGGGATGAAAGACGTACTTTCCGGATATTCCCTCGAAGACGAGTTTGGTGGGTTCCAGGGTGTATGTCATCTTGTCCTCTTGAATGTCGGGGAGGTTGATGGTGAGGTAGACGATGTTCTATGGATATTGACGCGTCAGTGGGGTCAAGCCGAGGCGAACGAAGAGCGGGATACTTTGGCCTCATCGGACTCTGAGCTGCGCTGAGCCCATAAGACCTCGGGATGTACTGTGGTCATTGCTGGTTCGTCGGAAAATGGGAGAGGATATGGAAGAAGAAAAGGGCCGAATGTGAAAGAACGAATTCACGTCAATATACGTCAACAACCCTGCACCGCCACACCCCGCCTTGTCTCAGCGCGATGTGGTCTGTATTTTATTTGAGTCCTTGGGCGCGCTTTGCTGACTGTCCGCAGGTGCACTCGGTGGTTCCTGCCGTTGCTGCTGCTCCCCCTCCCAACCGCACCCCCGTATTTCCTCGTCCTCTTCCTCCTCTCGCTCTTCATCCAAGCTAAACCTTGGTCAGTCGGAATCGCGTACAGTTCTCTTGCAGTGCCTGACAAGTTTCCCCCAGCTTTTACTGCATCGTCGTGCTTGTGACCCTGTTTTTCTCATCGTGCTACTGGCAGCCGTTCCCCATCGACAGCCCCCTCTCAAGTCCATGGGCAGACAACATCACCACCTTTGCCGAAGCCCTGAACGCGACTCTAGTAACTCCGTATGACAAGCCCCTTCCCCCGGTCATGAGCACGCTCGACCGGTGCTGGTGCGACCTCTGGGGCGGCGGATTCTTTGATCCGTACAACGTCTCCGAATGGGAGCGCTCCAGTGTGCTGAAGCTCGCCGATGAATTGGAGCGCGAGCGCAAGGCGGAGCTGGCCGCCGAGCAGGCTGTGACGCTGGACGAGAAGGAAGAGGACGTGCCGACTGCGACTGAGGTTGAAACGATGCCGCGCACCGCTGCGCCGGACCCTTCTCCTTCGTCCCGCCGTGACTCGCCCATCCGGGTGGCCTCGAACATGTGGGATCTGGTGGTCCCGTATATCCGCAGCGCGCGCGCCATTGCCGAGTCGTCCGTGCCGCTGTTCAAGATGGACAACGTGACGGCGCCTGAGCCAGTGGAAAGTCTGCCGGCGCTGCGGTGGGAGTACGATTTGCGACCGTATGGACTGGGCGTAGTATTAGACCTGGGATGGACGCGTAGCTAGCTAGTAATCTTTTCTGTTATCGAGGTAGAAGTGTATATTAACGTGCCGAGGCCCAAATTTGTGTTGCAAAGTTTTGCCGAAGGTTGACGACTCGGAGTCGAACGCGGCTTGTCTCTTACCACCACCGTTGGCCCCCGTCGTCCTACATGTCCTCGCAGGACGACAAGAAACACAACCCGCGCGCTGCCCTCAATCCTCTTGTAACAGAGGGCTCCTCCACGTCTGGTCCCAGTAAATTCGAATTCGTCCAGAATGCCATCCTCTCCCGCTTCACCCACAGGAAGCATGATTCCACAAAAATCCTCGCAGATTGTATGCGCAGTACCATTCATGTCCAGTAAATCCGCCCTTCTCACCTATTTTTCCACCCTCTTTTTTTAGTGGCTCCCGTCATAATGACCCCGCGCATGATAAGTTCCACCGCCAGTGCTTCCCTGCGGCGACCGCCGCCCCTCGGTCCAGGGCCCCAGCCCCGCTCAAAGCTCGATTTCAGGACACTCGGCCGCGCGCCCCTGCGCATGTCAATGGCGCGCCGGATCACATCGGGCGACCTCCAAATCGTCGAGGCGACAGAGGAGCTCCTCCACACTGATATCCCAGAGCCCGATGGCGTCGCGTCAGACGTGAGTCTCCTCCGGGGCTTCAATGCCACCATCCCCAGCTCGGAGCAGGGGCGCACGCGCCGGCGGCAGATGCGCAACGTCGACACGCCGCGGATTGGGTTGAAGAAGCTGGGGATGAATGCGCGCGGGCTGCTCACCGAGGACGAGGACCACGACGTACAGAGTGTGACCAGCGAGGACGATGTCGTCGTCGTGCCGCGCGAAGGGAAGGGGAAGCGGCGCGGTCGGGAGAGTTTGAGCGCGGCGAAGACGCTGGGCAAGGACGAGCTCACGCGTCAGTCGAAGGAGATCATGCGCGACAAGGAGAACATACACGTCCGGAGGGTCCGTTTAATGTTCCTTTCTCTCACTGCCGGAGCCACTCACGCGCGCGCTTGCAGAGCCTGATACACAGCGAAATCGCGGAAATTTCTTCCAAAATCGCTGCGTTGGACGGTATACGAGCGAAGCTAGAACAGGATCTGCTGAAATTACACGAGGATGATCTGGAGCTGGACGACGAGCGTGCGTTGTATATTCTCTCTGATGCATCCAATGGGCCAACCTTCCTCCAGTCGAAGGGGTCAAGGAGAGGATAGAATTTGAACAATCGCAACGACCACAAAAATCGGCTGCGCAACCGTTCCACCTCCCCCATACATCTCGCCGTCGTAAAGGTAGGTGCCCTTGTGCATGGATTGCCTCGATCTGAGCACTGATAGGCCCGGCATTCCTGCCCTCTGAACACGATGAACTCCCACCAGGCGTCGCATTCATGGTATATATCCTACCATACTTTTACTCTTCGTATTCAATCATATGCTTTTCAGACGTTAGACGGGCATTCTACCCCAATAACAGCCCTGGATTTTTCGGAGCCTTACGGCACCCTCGTCAGCGCATCGCTGGACGACTCGCAGCCGCGTGTCTGGGACCTTTTCTCTGGGTCCGAAATTGGCCGCCTGCGCGGGCACACCGGGACCGTGAAATGCGTGCAGGTGGAGGACCATGTGTGTCTGACGGGCGGCGCGGACGGGAACGTGCGGCTGTGGGACCTGCGGCGCGTCGATGCGGACCCTGCGGACGGCTGGGGCGACGAGGGTGAGCTCGTGACGCTGAGCGACGTGGCGGAGGAGGAGGAGGAGAGCGTTAGCGGCAGCAGCATGGATGTCGGGGACGAGTCGGAATCGAATGGGGTGCGTGCTGGCAAGCAGCGTGCCACGGAGCGCGACGACTGCTGCGCGCGCGTTCTGGAGGGCCACACCAAGGCTGTCACGGCGCTGTACTTCGAGGATGACTGTCTTGTAAGCTGTCTTCTGATTTTCATTTTCGTTTTCTCTGACCCCCGTTTGTGGGACAGGTCACCGGTGCATCGGACAAGACCCTCCGCCAGTGGGATCTCACCACAGGCCAGTGCGTGATGACCATGGACATCCTGTGGGCGATATCCCATCCGCAGAAGAACCCCAACGGGACGCTGCCGAACAACCTCTTCGCCGGCGCCGCTGCGTCGGTGGGCACCTTTGCGGTGCCGACCCCACCGTATGCGGACGGCAGCTGGGATATGTACGAGGACTTTGTGGGCGGGGTGCAGTTCTGGGGCTACGGACTCGTCAGCGGCAGCGGCGATGGCGCCGTGCGCATGTGGGACAGTGCGTCTCTCCCAGCCGTTCGCACTTCTCAGATTGATCGTTTTTTTTACAGTGAGGACAGGCCAGGCGCACCGGACACTCCTTGGGCACAGCGCACCGGTGACGTGTCTGCAGTTCGACGAGATCCACATCGCAAGCGGCAGCCTCGACAAGACCATCCGCGTAAGTGAACGCTAAACCACCGCCAGTTCGACTGAAATGAACCTTCTGAATAGATATGGGATCTCCGAGCTGGCGGGATCTTCGAGACGCTCAAGTACGACCACGCGGTGACGGGTTTACAATTCGACACCAGAAAACTCGTCGCGGCCACCGGGGAGAATGGTATCAAGGTCAGCCAGCCCTTTCGCAGATACGCGGTTACTGATGGGATGTGTGTGTAGATCTACAACCGGACGACCATGCAGCACTCTACACTGCAGACGAACGGCCACCTGAAGCCGGTAGAGCGGCTCCGGTACATGGACCGGTATATGGTGTCGGGAGGGCGGGATTCTACAGTCAAAATCTGGTCTTTATAACCTTAGAGACGGTTTATAATAAAATAAAATAAAACAAGAGCCAAGGTACTAACCCGCTCACACATAAACACACGAGAGTTTGAAAAGCAGGAAGATTCTGAGCTTGTGCTGACTGGCGCAGAAACGGCTATGAACAAGTGTTTGTTGCAAGGACTGTACTAAATTATTACTACAATTTTGTGGTCGTCTCCTGCCTCTCCCATTGCTTCCTTTCCAAACTATGTACAACTTGAACGAAAGTTGCTTATTACAGAGCGATTCAAAAGCGTTCGATCGGCATCAGGCAGAGATGTCCATGCGATGTCGATGGACTGGTACACGGGCGAGTCAGCCAGCAGGTTTTGTATGTAAAGAGAGGGATTACCTGGCAGGTATGCCAAGAGCCTACGATGGGCTACGGTATATACATATAGGCACCGGGACACTTTGCTCAAGAGATGGACCGCGTTTTGAGGCGGGTAACAAGTAGAGCAAAGAATCGCTGAAGAAGAGTCGTTAGCCACCGTGAATCATCGCATGCACAAGCCAACGTACACGAAGGGCCATTATGATTTTGGTAAGAGGATTGGTGGGAGTCTGAGCAAGTGAAGTTTGAGCTGGCTACAAACTCGCATGTAAGAGATTCGAAGGATCGATGAAGAATAAAAGGGCGCACGACGGTAGGAACACTGTTTGCGCTGGCAGGTGCCGGGAGCACCGGGGCCTGGTATCTGACTGAAGTCCAAGGGAACACGATGTAGGAAGCTGGGGCCGACTGCGCATTTTGCGAGAGAATGAGCGAGATGGACGGCAAAGGCTGGTCCTGGGCCTGAGTACTCATTGTTCAACGAAAGGGCAGATAGTCTGTTTGGTAACTCGAAAGAGTGGGTAGAAGATGGTGGTGAGAGAGAAAGAGAATAGCTTCAGAACGACGCAGATCCTCCATTTATATGTAAAAAGGCACGCGTGCCGTGACTGTCCCTTTCGGCAACTCAATGAACTATGAACCACCACAGTCGAACAGAGCACGCACTGCATTCAACTATTCATGGATGGGACTCACCTTCGACAAGGGGCCGTCCGAGAGAACCCCACCGGTTCAGCACGTATCGACGAACTTCTAGATCAGACCCAGGAAGGAGCTCTTCGATCCAACGCGTGCAGGTTGAAGAGGAATGAAGACTTCAAGGAAGGATTGTCCCATATTGCAGACCAGTTTGCGCTCCTTGCTCAAGCATAGCTAGAAAGACTACAGCCTGGAGAGAAAAACTTGACAAGATGATCGGGCAGTAATCCTGTATGATCCCGCGGACAGTTGAACAAGGGATAACGACCCCTCGAGGCTCCCAACTGCACGTTTCCTTAGAAATGTCCCTCGAGCTTCTCATCCCCGGGCACTGGGCTCTCGTCACCGCGGGATACTGCCATCGTGGTATCTGAAAACCGAGGACTGTAACCATCGTCTTTATCCTCGCATCCGCACGGTTCTCCTAGTTCTATTCATCACCTCCCAGACGTCACTCCACTCAACCCGTGGGGGATGCCCGTAAAGACTGGCTTCAAGGCTACCGTGACCGTGACGCGTAACGGCTTGGAAGGTATTGTGTCCGCCCATGTCGTTCAACCGCCCATAGCGAATGAAGCAGGATTTGCCAGACAGTTTGAGCCACTGAGACCGGTAATCGCAACATCCAGAAGACCCAGCGTCCAGAGCAAGAACAAGGATCAAGCCAGAACCAGCCGCTTGAATGGCTCAATAAACTGCAGCTCTCCTGTGCGCAGGGGTGGCTTCAACCAAAAGTCTCTTCTTGGAAGAGTGAAGTCTTGAAGAACAGTGAAAGCGCAATATGTATGACTCGACACATGAACGCGCACCTGAGACCCCGGCAACAAGCAGCATCGCAAATGCAAATCGAACGATCCGCCAGTCGACTCAGACAATCGCATGAGCAGCCAAGGGCTCGAAAAGCGCATTGTAGAAGGGCGCTTCGTGCACTCTGAGCGGCCGGTAAATTGAGAGAGAGCTCACGACATATTATTGTTGACTCGACGCGCTCCCAGTCGTTACGCTCAACCGACCTCACAGCCAGTGCTGAAAGGCCGTCGCATGCGCATAGGATGGGCCCTCTACAACATGCACACTGCTGCCTTCAATCCACCTCCGTCGGGACCAGATTTCGTCCAAACGGTTTTGAATCTTGAAGCCAAGATTTATCAGGATTTTGGGAGGCAATTCGACCAGTTTGAATCACATTCGCCGGGTGAGTGAGAGGCGAGAGTAAAGGCAGGGGTTCAAGAGTCCAGCACCAGGCCTCCGACGACATGAGAGGAAGAGTTAGAGGAAGACGGACGGCTGCAAATGTTTGCCGATCGCGGCTCGCCAATTTCACTCGGTCGCAACTTGGTCGCAACGCTGGTCCTGCACAAACCACCATTCAACGCGAGTCGTTTCTATTGCGAGAGCCGCAGCTCGACATTTCCGCTGTCCTTTGATGCTATGAGGTCGGAACTCTTCATTTTTCTTCCCCTTTTACTTTCTTGCTCTCAACTCGAAGGCCCTGCGCGGTCCTTCGCCATCCTCACGTCAGGGAAGCTGTCTTTTCACCCGTCGCAGGCGAAGAGTCCCGACGCTTTCTTGGATCCTTTGTGAATTCGGACAAACTGCTTCCCGGGCCAGCTTTGCGCGCAAGCCACGCATGAACACTGTTTCACCGCGCCTATATCCCAGCCTACCTCCCACCGCGCGCGGTTGCCTGTCGAGTTACGCTCAGTGTGTAAGTATAGTATGCTCGCTACTTCATGTAACTTCAAATATGCCAATTCAATCGGAGCAGTTTCCAAAATCCATTATACACGTATGATACAGTGCCCAGAACCCATGCGATAAAGAGAAATGGAGATATGAGATGGGAAAAGAAGCAGAGAGAGAGGGAGACAGGAAGAGAGAGGAAGAGAAGAGAGAGAGAAAATTAAGCAAGAGCCCCACGGCGCGTTCTTAAAGGTTCTTGATAAACCAATGAGTCGAGGAAAAGGACGTGAAGAGGAAGGAAACTCACCGAAACCACAGGGAAACCATTGCGATCCCCGGATCGGTTCGTATGGGGAGTAGGTGCGTGGTTGATAGGTGGCGTGAGCACTGAGTCGAGCAGCATTCTATCGGAATTCGGGCGCGCTGGTCATCCAATCAATCCAAGCAATATTCCTTATCAAGCAACTGGAAAGATGGCGTCGGCACCGTTCAACCAAAGGTAGAGAGAAACTCACCGAAATCGAAACCGTAACTCAAGCAAAAATGTTCGAGATTCACGAGCGGCGGGCACGGAGAGGTTGACGGGGCTTGGGGCCTCGATATCTGTTTGCGGGGGCGGGCGCCAAAGCCCACATGCTGGCCGACAGGCCCGGCCGGTTCTCGTCATCGTCCCCGACGATCTTCTTGCCCTTGACGAGCGGAGAAGTTGCCGAAGCCCAGATGCTGGCCGATAAACCTGGCCGTTTTTCGTCCTCGTCGGCATCGCGGGCGGTAGGAGCCGGGGGAGAAGGCGTCGAAAGACTCGAACGCAGACCAGACCGCTTCTCGTCATCGTTCTCCATATCCTTCTTTATGGTGGTGGCGGGCGGCGGGGTCGAGGTCGAGGGAATTCTCGCCGAGGGACGAGGCCGGGTGGCTTCAGGTGTAGTAGGAGCGGAGGACAGCGGTGCCCAGATGCTAGCGCCAATACCAGGCCGACTGTCGTCCTCGTCCTCGACATTCTTGTTTTCATTAGCAACGGGCAAGGATGTTTCCGTCGAGAGACTGGGTCGGGTGGCGTCGGGTGTGGTGAGGGCGGGAGAGGAAGGAGCCCAGATGCTGGCGCGCAGTCCAGGCCTGGCGGCGTCCTCGTCCACGATGTTCTTCTTGACCACAGCTACAAGAGGAGGGGGCGAGCGATCCCGGATATTCGCCGATAGTCCAGGCGGACTGGGTTCCGCGTCGAGGAGGGGCGTTACATGGAGCGGTGGTACAACTTTCGAGGCGATAGAGGAAGGGGAGGCGGGAGGCGCGGAGATACGGATGAGGCAGCCGCCTCGAGCCCACTGTACCGACAGCGCCTGGGCGGGGAGCCGGCGTTTCTCGAGGACCGGGGTAGAAGGACGGGCGAAGGGGGTCGCCGTTGACGGGACGAATGAGGCCGCCGAGGGGTTGAGACTTGATTTGCCACATTCTTCCTCTTGCTGAACGGTTGAATGGGAGAGATTGGCGCTGACACTGGGACTAGCTGAGAGGGAAGACGGGACGAAGGGAGGAGCCTTGGCCCGAAGTCTAAAAGTGGCCTTGGCGAGACCTTGAACATCATCGACAAGGGTGAGGTCGACATCATCGTCCTTGCGATTCAACGGGGCGCGCTTGCTCGTGTCGTGGACTGGGGCGCGTTTGGCGAAGGAGCCGATCTGATAGAAGAGACGTGTCAAGAGCGAGATGGGGTTCGAGGCCATCATGAGCCACGATGAAGATGTCGCGGCATCGCAAACGCCGGACAGTTGGACAGCGTCGACCTCGGTCGCGGTAGCGCCTGAATCCTTCGTGGCGTCGAGAAGGGAGAAGGCTGTCGGATACCATGCCGCAGCCTGGCTCATGAACTGGAGCCTAGCTGCGAGCACGAGGGCGAGAGGGAGGGACAGGTCGTCCTGACGGGGTCGACGGGGTAAATCGTATACGAGAGTTACGAGCTGGCAGCTATCCTCCACGGCGAGCGCTCGGCGGATGAGGCGTCGAACGACGATGTTGAGGACGCCGAGAGTGACGATGACGAGCGGTAAAGCGGCGGGAAGGGCAGTGACGGAGGCGGCAAGGCAGGCAGAGAGGCAAACGAAGACCAAGGCGGCGAAGGAGGCGAGGAGAGAGGCGGGAAGGGAGGTGGTGTGGGAGGAGAGGAGGGAGGCGGACACGGAGGCGATGAGGGAGACGGCGAGGCCGGCGAGGTCGTCCTTGACTGGGTACATCAGCGCGATGCACACCAGGGACCAAGCAAGGGCGGAGAAGAGGCGAAGGGCGAGATTGGAGGCAGAAGTAGACATATTAGCTGTAAGGCTAAAGGCTAGAGTTCTTTCAGGTGGTGGTAGGACCAGAAGAAGGAATGGAGTACGTAAGTCAGCCTCCCGCCTTAAAAGGGTAACATCACCTGACCGCGTTTGTTGACGCTTGTAGACGCGACGTGTCCCGCCATCAGCCTCTCCGCTCGGAACGGTCGAAATTCCCGTATGATGCAGATTCATATTTTTCGCGGCATCGAGGCTAGCGAATGTGTGGACTCACTTCCCGGCATTTCGCTTGCTATCACCGAGACTAGCCTCTTTTATGCCAATCCTGATGTTTAAAAACCCAGCTTGGAAAAATTCGGACCCCTATAGCCCTTAACTCGATGCCAAAGTCGGCCACCGGATCGACGAAATGGTTTGCGGCGCTCAGAACGCGCAAATGGATCCCTTTTTCTCGGTAACCGATTTAGACCCAGTTGATTGCGTCTTTTTCGATGCGGGCCATTTTCACTCTGGACTTTCACGATAAACGCGGGCAGAAAAAAGAAAACATCCACTTCCTGCAAGGGCGGAGATCAAACAGATTGCGTCCATTTTCTACTCGGAAGTAATTCCACAGTCCAGACGATTCAGAAACCTTGTGGTCGCGATGCAGACTCAGATAATCTGTGCTTGATTTGTGCTGTTGTTGCGCTACAGTCGCTGTCCAGGTTAACGGCTTAAGCAGCTCTTAAGTACAGAATTGATTAATCGCACGATGCCCGACACATTTTATGCCGCCCGTACTGCCCGGAACCGAAGTGATAACGGGACGGGACGAGCATCCGAAGCTTTGGGCATTCGAGGTATTCGCATGCGCAGTTCTTCATGTACCACAGTGTAATCGTAACAGTCGTACTAGAGTAAAACGGCTGGTAAGTAGTACTGGATGCATAAGCGGAAGCCAGGAGCAAGTAAATGAATTTCCCACGCTGCCGCAGATATCTCGATTGCGATGGTTGATCCGTGCCAAGTAAATCCATTCCAAGTAAGATGGAAACGTCAAAAACCGCGATGGACCGTCAAGGACCCTCGAAAGACCAGCAGTCTCTGTGAGGCTACTCTGCTAACACGACTCGTCCGGGCGTTTGCAGCTCATAAGATGTGCGGCCAGCCCCAGGGCCCATGGCCTGGTACTTAGTACAGGAACGAACGCGGGGTAGCGGTTTGCGGCGTTGATTCGCCGTTTTGAATGGTATGTAACGGTCAAAATGGGCCGCCAAACACGCTTTCCTCTCAACCACCATGTATTCCCTTTTTCCTCTCCTCGTTTTGCCCTCCCTCGCCAGTGCCGCCGCTGTTCAAATCACTGTACCAGCCACTCCTTCCACCTCTAATGTGGTACACTCGAATTTCCTCGGCATCAGCTTCGAGCTCAGCTTCATGACCGATTACTGTTTGTTCCATCGACTCGCCTTTATCCATCTTCTAACTAGCGCTCAGTTGGGAACGACACCGACCACATAAACACGCCAATGCTCAATTACCTTGCTGGAATAAAAGCCCGCCTAGGCGCCAATCCCGTACGCATACGCATCGGTGGAAACAGGTTCGTTCTTCGCCATCACCTCGACGCGTCCGACCAACTCGCGTACGTAAAACAGCGCGGATAGCTCGCCTTACTACAGTACTGCGTCTTCCCCGATGGTCCAGCTTGTGCCCGGCAACTTCAATGCCAACGATCAGCCTGTCACCTACAATTCCCTTCTCTGGACGGTCATGGAACAAGTCTCCAAGAGCGTGAACGGTGTATCTTATGTGATAAGTGCGCGCGCGAGACATCTCTGATACGTGGTTACTGATTTTCTGTTCTGTAGATGTGCCTCTCGGAATCCCGCCCAACGCGAGTATGGCCACCGATATGCGGAACACGCTCGGAAGCAGTTTGGACAGCATGCTTCTTGGCAATGAGCCAGATCTGTACTCAGGACACGGTAAAATTCTCATTTTGTTCCCATCTCAAATTACTGACCGTTTCCAGGTAAACGGCCCAATCTCCAAAACTATACGGTGGACGACTATTTCGGGGTATGATTAAACACCGCAATTAAACGCCGGTTATCTAACTATGCACAGGAATACTCTGCGGCTATTACGACGATCGGCCCCGACGACGCTGAAGGCGCGCAGGACATCGGCGGTCCCAGTATGTGCTGCAACTGGGTGAGCATTGATTTTATTCGTATATCTCATCCCATGATCAACTCGTGGCAGGATCTTCTTTCTCTATTACAGCAGGGATACCTTAGCAAATTTAGCACGTCGCTCAAGTACATTGTGTATGTTCCATATTCACCCGCGCTTTTGATTTGCTCAGACACCACCATTTCAGCCTTCAACACTATCCTCAGAACAACTGCTCACCCGGCAAGTTCCCCTACCAAATGCCCTGGTATTTGCAGCACAGCAATGGTACATTGTCTCTTTCCATCATTTGCGGCCTTGAATTTACCGGATACCTAGTCGTTACGCTTGCTCAATGGCAAAAACCCGGCATCGACTAGTCAGTCCGCTTCACGTCTCTCTTCTTTCCAGTCTAACGTCCGATTACAGCCTCTTGCAGCAACCGGCGGGACGACCCCAGCTCATCAACTCCGAGTTCAACAGTGCGTCTTGCGGCGGGGTTCCGTTCTCCCCCAGCTTCGCTGTAGGCTCTTTGTGGTCTATCGACTATTCCCTGCAAATGGCGGTAGTGGGCTATACTCAAGGTGAGCCGAGCTCTTTGGAACCCCGAGATTTTCCTGACACGAAACTTGCAGCATATATCCACACCAGAGAGGCGGGAATTAGCTATAATCTTCTTGCCCCTCCTCCTGGCCCGCCTGGGTCCGCCGGTGCTTGGACGACGAACTCTCCGTATTATGTATGTCCATCACTATATGACGCAACGCACCATTCACAAGGATTAGGCGACGCTTGTATTGCCGGAAGCACTGCTAAATTCTGGTGGTTCTATCGTCTCGGATATCAACCTCGGCGGTTCAATCACGAATCCCAATGCGACTAGCTCCGCGTATGCTGTCTACAACGCCGGCAACAAAACCCTCACGCGGCTCATCATTTTCAATTACGCCAACTCGTCGCAAGATTTCCAGCTGCCCGCGTCAGCATTCTCCAGCTCTGGCACGGCCCTTGTCAAGTTCCTGTCTGCGGCGACGCCGGAGGAGGAGACGAATATCTCGTGGGGTACGAAACTTTCGTTACCGCACATTTTCTTGGGCTGACTTGAATTTCAGGCGGAGAAACCTGGGGACCGGGCGTCACCGACGGCAAGAGCACTCAGACCCCGAGCTGGGCCACGCCGAACAAGCAACTGACCGGCTGCGCGGCGAGCGGATGCACATTCACCGCCCCAGGCCCCAGTCTCGCCATGGTCTTCCTCGACGGTGCCCAGTCGACCGTTTTCACGACGCAAACGCCCACCGCCACCGGAGGTAATAGCTCGGCGAGTGCGAGTTCGTCTCCTGGCGCCGCTGCTAAGGGTGCGGGTGGTGCGAGGGCTCTGAGTGCCCCTTTTACGACCGCGTTCGGGATCGTGCTCGGCCTGGCGGCCTTGACTTTCATGTCTTCGTGATCGGAATTGTTATTTCTAGAATCTGCACACTACTAGATCCTATCGACATACTATTGTTATTCAGGGACACGTATGTACTTGATGTAATTCTATACCCACACCCACGCTCTTTGTTCGCCGCCTTTGTACTTTTGTCACGGTGTGTCTTCCCATTTTGACATGCACACGTGACCGCGTTCACCTTGGATCTTTAAAATAGACTGACCGTGAAAGACGTCTTCTACCCGTACTCGTCCACCTCTGGAGCCACTCAATCCTTGAAGCGACGCTTCAATCTACCGAGAACTGCGAACATCTCGAAGTTGGCATGGCAGGACGCCCTGGACCGCCTGGTCTCCGGCCGGCGCGTCGCGAAGGAAGAAGCATGGCGGGCGGTTGGGATGGCGTGGAGGTCGTTCCGGATAGCGAGGAGGAAAGGATGAGGTTCGTCGTGCGCTCTAATTGCCTTCCACTGTCCTTCGAACCCTTTAAATCCCTCGTCACTCCTTCATTTGCCTTCATAAAATTGTCGCCGCGGAAGCTAATTAGCGTTGATCGGTTCAATAGAGACGAGTCCAACATTATCGAAATTTCTTCAGATGAGGAAGAGAGGTGTGTCGTGGTTCAGGCATCCAAACGCGTCGCTGACCCAAGAGATAGTTCGAAACCCCGAGGTCGGGTGGCAAACCCCGTTTTGCAAGTCCCCGGCGCCTGGCCCCTTGACACGAATTCCTCGAAGATTCGAAATGCACCGTACGTATCCTTTCATCTCCTCCCGGCTCCGTCCATGCTCATTTCCTCGTAGTCAAACTTCCGGAACGCCTACGGCCTCCAAGAAGAAGCCCGCAGCTCAGACGCCCGGAACGCCGACGTCCTCAAGGAAGAAGCCTGTGGCTCCAGCCCCTGGAACACCGACGTCCTCAAAGAAGCCGATAACTGTTACTCAAGCGCCAGGAACACCGACGTCTTCGAGGAAGACCGCGCCACCCAGGCGGCCCCTGATTGTCGAGAGCACGAGCGCCGACGCGGCTAGCGATCAAGTCATTGTGCCCAAATGGCCGACACCCAGGTCGAAAGCTCCCGTGAAGCACATCGGAACCAGGACCCCGACGCGCACGCCCAAGAAACTTGCGGCTCAGGCGTCCATCCGCGTCGTCGAGGCGAGTGAGGATTCGGATAGCGACATCGAGTTCGTCAGCGGTCCCACACCGAGTCCCGGCCCCTCTTTCGTCAAAGCCACTGGCACCCCAAAGCCCAAGGGAAAGGGGAAGCAGCAGCTTCCGTTCGATGAGGAGACTACCTCCTCGTACGTTACATGCTTTCATTGTCAACTGAATCCACGCCTAAATTGTATTCCTCAGCTCGTCAGAATCCTCGGAGGACTTGCGCGGTACACGGAACCGGTACGCCAAATATTGGACGCCGTCTGCAGCGACCCTCAAACTGGTCGACTTCGTCAAGTTGACGCCGAGCCAATATCCCAAGAATCTCAGTATGCAGGCTCGCATAAAGCTCGACGAGGAGCAACAGCATGCCAAATTGGTTATATATGCGGAGCAAGTGTACTCCTGGCTCAACAGGCGGGTGTTTAAGAATCGGTTGCCATCCATAGGGAAGGTAGAGATCGTATGGAGTGCCCGATTTACCAGCACTGCGGGCAGAGCACAGTTTCACCGGTGAGTACCAGATGTGTGTGGGTTTTGTCCTCGAGGGCTTATCTTTGTAGGACCCGAGGCAAGGAGGTTATCGAAATTCATTTGGCGAAAAAGATTATAGATTGTGAAGGTACGTGTTCACGTTCCCCCCCCCCTGGGCAGCTCCCGACTCTTTGTGCAGGACGAGTCCGTAACACCCTCGCTCACGAGATGTGTCATCTCGCGTGTTGGCTCATAGACAATGAGATTAACGAGTCCCATGGCGATTTGTTTCACGGATGGTGCGTGATAAAGCTACAAAGGAAAACAAATATTCTCATGCGGTATAATCTTAGGAAAAACAGGGTCGAGGGGACAGATCCATGCATTGAGATTTCGATTGAGCATACATACGAGATTTCGTACAATTTCGAATGGCGTACGTCGCTCAGTGACATTTCCCTTCTGTCATAATTGATTTTCCTCACTCTCGTTTAGAGTGCGAGAACGACGACTGCCGAGAGGTGTGAGTAGCCTCGGGTTTTTCCCCTTTATCCTTTGACTCACCCTGACTATGATAGCATCGGGCGTTTCACGAACTCTCTCGATCCAACCAAAAAGAGTACGCGCTTTCCGACCTTCCTTTTCTCCTCTTGTGCTCACTTGCTTCTACAGAATGCCCCCGCTGCAAGGGCACCTTCGTGCCTCTCTTTGATCCTCCTACGACGAGGATGAGCAGGTTCGCCGCAGCCAAGCCGACAGGTGTGCAGTACCTGTGCATTACCGTCCTCCATCTCACTCAAATGTGCAGGCTCGCCTCGTCCTTGCGCAGGCTCACCTCGTCCCGCAAGCTCGCATCGTCCCGCAAGCTCGCCTCGTCCTGGTTTCCGTTCGGCCTCTCCTCCTATCTCCATCGACAGCAGTGATGAAGACGACGATGAGGGGCTTGCAGTCTCCTCCATTCACACGCAGAAGGAGATCTTCGTCGTGCGTGATTCCGATTCGACGTCCGACAAGCAAACGATTTCGGACTTGGTCGACAAGTTCAACGGAATCACTATCGTGCACAAAACCTGCTTGCATGCCAAGCGTCGCGCACGCCCCACTAATATCTAACCTGGATGAACTTACTCGCGAAACGCGCGACACGTCCACTAATATTTTACAATCCACTTACATCTCGCAAAATTGCTGTTTTTACCATGGGACTTATCTACACATTCATATAAATAAACTATTGCTACAGATTATGCAGAAAGGAGCGTTCGAGTCGGAGTCGGGGTTTAGTCCACGACTCTGGAGATACGGAGGGGGAGTTGGATGCCGCCCGAGACGAGCTGGTCGCGCACGAACGGTCGGGTAAGGACGCTGTTGTATTTGCCGATTTCAATTCCTTCGACTGGGCTGAAGTGGAATTGCGGCAGGAGCGTCGCGATGATGACTTTGGCTTCGAGGATTGCGAAACGGTATCCGGGGCATGCGGCGTAGCCGAAGGAGAAAGACATGACGTTTGCGAGACCGGGGAAGGATGGGGGCTTGGCTGACTCGGGAAGAGCAGTCCAACGATCGGGGCTGGAAGTGCGGCTGAGCACAGGTCCAGAAGATACAGACGGGGGACTTACTTGAACTGTCTTGCGTCGCTTCCCCAGATCTCCTCGGCCATGTTGATCCCCTCACATGGGATGTGCACGAAGCTGCCCTTGCGGATGCGCACGTACTCATTCTCGCGGATGATTTTGCCGTTGCGGAGGACAACCGGGGATGATATCGGGATCAAGTCGTCGGTGGTGGCCACTCGGACTAAACGGTGCCAATGTTAGTCGTGAGCAACGGTGTCCTAAGAAGGACGCACCTGTTCCGTGTACAGGCGGATGGAATCGCAAGGTCTCGCGCACAACGGCGTCAAGGAACGGAAGCGCGTCGATGGTGTCGGCCTGCATCACTGAAGAGGTGGACGACACGGAGGACGTGCTGTTTCGCTTTGAAGTCGCCGCGTCTGGCGGCGGGGCCGACGTGATTTCTGCACGGAGGCGGTTCTGGATTTCGGGGTGCTGGGAAAGAGCGTGGAGACACCATGTGATGGCGATAGCGGTAGAGTCGGAGCCAGCGAAAAGGAAAGACGATAGTTGGTCCAGTAACTCGGTGTCGCTCAAGCGAATGGAGGGTTCGTTGGATAGATTGGACTTGACTGGAGGCGTTTTATCAGCGACTTTTCTAGTAAAACAAGGCATGAACGTACTGAGAAGGCTGAGGATGTCTTTATCCTCAGAGCTGAAATCAAGCTTCTCGGCCATGCAAGTCTCTCTCTTGGTCTTGATGAGACCGACGCCACAGTCGCGAATTGTTTTCAGGCATTGCTGTGTGGTTTTATCGTCCTTGTCCGGCTGTCGAAAGTGTCAGCCTTGGTATCTTTGCATATTTGGCACTGAACTGACCCATATTTTCTCGACAATTGGTAAGTAAAGCTGTTTCAATACCCGGAGTTGCGACGATTTATCCGAGATGGTGAACATGCGGCGATACGCTGAATAGACTGTTCCCCCGTATTAGCTGGGTGTACGCAATGTATTAAAAAATGAGTATACCTTCTTCTGATTCATCGTGCAGCGCATTGAAGTGGTAGTCGAATCCCGCAAGGCCGAAAATGTCCTGAGAAGACGCAAGTTAGAGAGAAGCACTGGTCTATAGATTGTATTATATCCTCACGAATGCTGTCCTGGAAATCCAGTGGGCTACGTCGAAAGTTGCTGTACTGCAGGGAGCGTCGCTGGCGGATGCGGAAACCAGGGCATCCCAGCGGTCGCGGAGTTCTTCTGCCTTCTGGAAAAATATGGGGGACACTCCTTTCACCGCTTGCGCCGTAAATGCTGGCCCGATAAGCTTGCGCTGCGCAGAATTATGAGCTGGACCTTTGACAGGGGAATTAGAGAGACGTACAAGGAATCTGTGCTCCGCGCCCTCCATATTAAATACGCCTAGAATGGACGTAAATTCCAAGAAATGTACTGCGAACCGGAAGCAGTCTTACCTCGACCCAAGAGCCTTCCCAGATACGAGCGCGTCTGCCAAGGCTTTTCGTATACCGGGGAGGTGAGTACGTGGGACAGCACGCGCAGATCGAAGGACATGAGCCGGTAGTCGTGTTTCCCGTATCCCTGGTAGCGGAACGTCTTGCCAAAGAGGTTCGTCGTCCAGTCATGGTAAATGGCCGGAGTGATATCAGGACTGCGATACGAGCAAGTTGAGTAGGAGAAATTGGTCGATCGTGGGAGACGACTGACTCGTTGACCTCATGGAAGTGGCTTTGGAATGGTGGGGCGTCCGGGCCAGGGAGATTCCTCAGAGGATCGGATCGGGGCGCGACCCAGAGCAGATTAACGACCCATACGATGCCTCTAGCTACTGCGAAGAGTGTGAGCAAGCCCACAACCTTGGCGGACAACCAGAGAAGGTGGGCAGCCGTGCATTCCATGGTTCAGAGATGGGATAACTTGGTGGTTCAGGAGAGAGAGAGAACTGGGTACACACGCTGACACGGGCAGTGTTGGCAGCATGTTCGATGTCTGATTCTGTGGGTCCCGAATGGGCGCTTCGCTTGATTCAAGCTTGATTCCCTTTTGGGCAATCTCGACCGAATTTGGGTTACCTCGAGGTGATGGCTGATTGGCGACGGGGCTTGCCTTCAACCACAACGCAAGAAAACGAACCTTGTTCAAAAACGGCACAATGCACTGGCTGCAGACCAAGGACGACTCTTCGGACCAGCCATTGTGCTCAGCTTCCTCTCAGTGAATGCTCTGGCCAGTGTCGACTGGACTATTCGATTCTCGTACCAAAGTTACGGCGCGAGTCTCAGCTAGCCATTGTACCACATATATCCTCGTCTTCTACATAGATAGCACCGTCATGCTCTCTCACACTCTCTCATCATCACACGGCTAGGACCCTGCAAAACAACGGTCCGTCTTCAAGCAACCCGTCAAAATTCAGACAACGTGTTCGATTTGGCGCTAATCAACAAGTCTGCGGTACGGTGCGTTCGCCTCGAGGGTAACCCTACTGGCGGCTGTGTGCTACTCGCGGTTCCTTTCCACTGCACCAATTTTACTCGGTCGATTTTTTGGCCGGGATCTCTTGGAGTGAATTTTCTATCGGTCGAAGATCTCTGAAGGGGACGCTCAAGCCATCCGTTGCGCGTAACGATCTCGAATGCTTCTCTTTTTCTTCATTTTCGGCTTCTAAGCGTCTCCATTCTCCAGAATCCTCGTCCGTCACCAGGTGGTGAAGAAGTAAGCAAGGCCTTCACTTTGATGATTTCTTTTTCGTGGTGTTAAACGTCTAGGTAAATATACCTTACTCTATGTATGTCAGATCCTTGATTCCCGTTTCCCTAAGAAGCTGCACTACCAACGATCCGACCAAATACACTCGACGAACAACAGATGGATTTTCAACCTAATCGTAGTTTTGAAGAACTCATGGATCGGAGAAAGGTCTCATTATTTATACGCTGTTCCTGAAGCTTTCGGAAATTACCTTGGCTAGGGGCATCATACTACGTCTGTATCTAATATAAGACTGGGCATAGAGGCGTAGCCATGCTCAAATTTGACAGACGTCCTCGAAGGCAGGATTGGCGGTGGCAGTGCACGCTGTTCTTCCGGACCGTGGCTGTCCACTTTCCTTTTTGGCTTCAAGCTTCGAATTTTTGAGCAGATATAATTGGAGCTGTCCAATCGTCGGAGTCTCTTGGAACGTGGCCAGTCGTGGCTAGACGCACAAGCAGACTTAGCCCAGGCATTACAACTCTATCGACCGCGTACGGTATAAGGGGTTCAATTGAATCACATGTTGCCATTGATGTTTTCCGCGCGTTGATTCCCCGCCTCCGTTCATCCATGTCGGCCATGCCAACCTCGTCCGATGCTGGGCCAGGGCTCCTTCTGTCCCTCCCACCGCCGAAGCCCTATTCGCTGACCATCACCGACTTGACTATCGGCGCACCACCCCCTCGAGAGAACCACATTCCATTGGGTATCGTCAATGTGCCAATCCCGCCTTTCCTGCGGCCCAAAAATCCCGAGCACGAGGCCCCTACTATTGTCCGAGCGGCGTCAGGGACTTGCGGTGCTGGCGAGATGCTGGCAATAATAGGCGGGAGTGGTTCCGGCAAAACTACGCTGTTGAATGCCATCGCCGGGCGGTTACAGGGCCTCCCAATTCTGGAGGGGCAGATCTCGTTCCAGCCGGCGAGTCAATCGGGTCACAATACGGCAAAGCACGGGGCGCCCAAGGTTTCTAAAATCATAGGGTTCGTTAGGCAGAACGACTACCTTCTTCCCCATCTCACTGGTACGATTTCACCTCGCGACGCGCGCTCAAATATTGACCTGGCACAGTGCGAGAAACCCTCACATTCTCCGCTGCTTTGCGGCTCCCCAAGACGGTCGACAAGCACACCGTCCGGCAAATCGTGGAACAGACAATAGAAGAGCTTGGTTTGAAGGAATGCGCGGACACTGTAGTTGGTGGTATATTCCGCAAGGGAATTTCAGGTGGCGAGCGCAGGTATGTAATTTTGACCGTGATTTAGGCGGTTTTTAATAACCATGTTAGACGTCTCTCGATTGGCTGTGTTCTGGTCACCATGCCCTCTGTTTTAATCCTGGATGAGGCCACCACTGGACTTGATGCGACCACCTCTTTTCTGTTGCTCCAGACACTTTCGGACCTCGCGAAGAGACATTCGCGGACGATTATCCTGTCTCTGCACGCCCCACGGTCTGATGCATTCGGGCTTTTCGACCAACTGATGGTGCTGTCCAAGGGGAACGTTATGTATAGCGGCAAAGGATCGGAAAGTTTGGGTTGGTTCGAGGAACATGGCTGCGAGCTCAAGAAAGAGACGAACCCGTTAGGTGAGGAGTTTCTCTCCGCCGTTTGATACACCCTCTAAAACTCGCGAAGACTTCCTCGTCGACGTGACGAGTGTCGATAACCGCTCAGAGGATCGCGAGGAGGAATCACGGGCGCGCGTCGCCGCCCTTGTCCAAGCATGGAAAGATCGGGAGCCCGAAAAGCAGATTCCCCCGCCCTTCTCTCCCTCCGCCCAGCACACCATCTCCCACACCATCTCCCGCGGCTCTCAAGGAGGGGGCCTCGAAGCAGATGCTAGTCACGATATCTCGCGGCCTGGCCCCATAAAGCAGACCATTATCCTGCTCCACCGCTCGCATTTGAACGTGTACCGGAATTATGGGCAGCTGCTTGGATTTTTGATTCAGAGCGTCGGGATCGGGCTGTTTATGGGGCTCACGTACTTTAATTTGCAAGGGAATCCTGCCGACATTCAGAGCTTGAAAGGCGCCAGTTTTCAATTCTTTCCAGGCGAGTCATTCTTTCCACGATAATTTTATTCCACTCAAGTTCGTTCCAGGATATTTTTATTTGACTCAAGTGCGTCTGGTCCTTGGTTTTTGGTTTGCTACTAATAGTGCGACACTTGTCAGGTGTATTGGATCTATAAGTTTTGTACCGACTTCATAATTTTCGATAGAGAGCGAGAGGTAAGAAAGCGTTCTACGTTCCGTCAACGAGACTGACCAGGAAATCATAGGATCGCCTATATGTAGGAACCACAGATCTGCTGGTGATCACGGCCTCACAAATAACTTATTCTAGAGTACATTCCCCTATCTCATCGCGGATTTTACCTCGAATCTACTCCCTACTATTATCCCACCTACTCTCTAGTGAGTTCTAACCGGCTCAGTACCCGGATTTGAACTGACGAATTTGAACTCGCCAGTTCCGTCATATGTAAGCCAAACTATTCCGCGTGAGACTTATCTAACCGCGTGCGTAGTCTATCTGCTGAGCAATATGCGACGCGATCACTTTGCCGCCAACCTGCTCATCGTCGTTGCCAATGTACGAGCTACACAGACGCGTGTTCCTCTTTGTGGAGTTGACCTCATCCTTAGTGTATCTGCATGCAATGGGCGACTCAAGGCATTGCCTTGGTAGCTTCGTCGATATTCGTGCGTTCCATCCTTCTCCTCCCGAATGCAAGCCGCTTGAACGTCCTATAGCGCGGCTTTCCCCAAGCTAGCATGACCGCAAATGCGATCTCTCTATTTTTGACGTTGTCCGCAGGATTGTACGGACCGTTAGTTTTTCCTCATTCTGCGCTTATCAAATGTTCCTTGGTAGTTCTCTCACCCATGTGCCTGTCTGGTTACGCTGGATCAAATATATGTGAGTTCGTTCATGACCACAACTCGCTCCTCATCATATTCACACCCCCTGAAGTTCCACGACATATTATTCGTTCCGCGTCATTGCGACCACACAGTTCGAGGGGCGGACCTTCGCATGCGAAGGAGTTACTGGTGTTGCACTCACCCAGTGCAATGGAGATAACGTTCTGCGCGGTTTGGATTTCTCCGACACACCACTCGTCGTCTATTTCGCCGCTGAGATCGGGATCATTGTCGCGTAAGTCGCGTTACACTTGTCTCCTGCCGATAATATCAACCGAATTCCAGCTTGTACCTTATGGCCGGGCTCATTCTTCAGGTATCTGATCTCCTGACGCGATGGACGCCCGGTACTGAATTATGTTTTGCGTAGTTTTATAAACCCGGCGGCGTGAAACATGCTCCTGGGGTTGGCCACGAAAGCCGGGGGAAGGAGTCGGCGCTGACGGGCGACATGGACATCATACGCGCCAAGATCGATGTCGAGGTAATAGCTTTTGCATTGCAGTTGACTGTGCAGCTTATACCGTGTCTCTTCATAGATCCGGAACGCCAGCTTCAAGTGGGTGAGGTCAGGGCTGCCGCTCGGACTGCGCAAGGCGGAAGAAAAGCCGATTCTTAGCGAGATCACTTCTTTCTTCCCCGCCGGAGAGGTTTCTGCAATACTGGTGAGTCTAGGCACTTGACTTCCATCTGAATATTAATTTGTGTCAGGGTCCTTCTGGTATGAGCGGACGGGTTTTATATGGCTAATTTGATTCTCACACAAATACAGGGGCCGGTAAATCGACCATCCTCCAGCTGTTGGCCCACAGAAAGCTCAACGCCGGGCCCGGAGCGCACTTCGAGCTGACCGGCGATCTCCTGTTCAACGGGCTACCCACAACCGAGGACGTCCGCAACTCTGTAGCCTTCGTGGAGCAAGAGGACGACTATCACCTTGTAAGAGTCGTTCTGCCAGCTTTTTCCCCGGTCCGCTCACCACACGTCGCAATTAGAGCGCCTTGACGGTTCGTGAAACGTAAGCGGCCAAATTTGGGTTTAGCCCCTATTTCAATAATTTCCTTTTTAGGCTTCGGTACGCAGCGATTTTGCGGTTGCCGCCAAAGATGAGCAGTGCGTTTCCTCCTTTGTCGGACGACGTGCTGTATTGAAGAGTTTTTGTTACAACCAGGAAAACGGAAAATTGCGCGTGCCGAGGAGGTGCTGCTCATGCTCGGACTCAAGGACTGTGCGGACGTTTATGTCGGTGGCGAATTGATGAAAGGCATCTCTGGCGGAGAGAAGCGACGGTAATAGATACCCTTTTGTGCGCTTTCCAGGCACTAACACGGCTCAGGTTATCGCTTGCAGTGCAGATGATCAGTGATCCTAGCGTCGTATGTCTCTTCTGCATTGCTGGATTCGTTCTCTAAAATGTCTGGCTCCCAGTTGGTGGTCGACGAGCCGACATCTGTAAGTCTCGTTTCATCATATTTCTCGCCATTGACTTACCCGTGAATAGGGCTTGGACTCGTTTATTGCCAATGTGAGCTTGAATTTATGTGCAAATCATGGCGACCGTAAAGCGTTTTCATCAGAATGTCATGGAGTGCCTCAAGGGAATCGCCCGAAGTGGCCGTACCGTCATTGGTAGGACTTTTGTCGATGCGTGGTCTTCTTTTGCTCATACTGGCTTCAACTCAGTCTCGATCCATCAACCTCGCTCCGACATATTCCACACCTTGGATAACATGCTCATTCTAGCCAAGGGGGGACATGCGGTATTCAGCGGCAAGCGCGAGGAGGCCATGCGCATCATGGACAGCCAAGGCTACCCCCTCCCGTCGCTATGGTTTAACCCGGCTGAGTATGCACAATTAATCCGTTCATTTTCTTGGGTGATTCTGACATTTCTTGCAGTCACCTCCTCGATCTGGTCACTGTGGACCAACGACCGGGAAAGACTGCGGACTCTCGAGCGCGGGTGGACGGCTTGATTTCGTTCTGGAACACGCACCGCGAGAAGGTGGATCGGGTGGAGGGACACCAGAAGTCTGAAGCGACCGCACCGCCCGTCACCCGCGAGAGCCGGTTTACCCCGATGCATATTGCGTTTCCCGTGGTATGGGAGCGCATGTTCCGGAATCTATGGCGTCAGAAAGATGTACGTCTGGCTTGCCTTGGGGCGGAGTTACCGTTCACGTTTGGTAGGCATTCTGGGGACGGATCACTCAACCTCCGCTCGCTGGGCTATTGCTTCTTATGTTCTATGAGCGGGTGCGTTCCTTCTTAAAATGTGCTGCGTCGTCGGCTTCTCATACGCACCCTTGATAGCTCAAGTTTGGTCCTTCTGGTGGTCAAGATCGTATCGGGTCAGTGATAATTATTAGCCCCTTCCGAATATAATCAGGCTAAGACGCACAGTTCAGACTTATTCTCCAGGCTACCGGAGGTGGGTTTGACTTGAGGTGCCAATTTACTTGACCCATGACCTAAATTCTTCCAGCTATACCCTTCGTTGGATTGATTTGCGGGATCGCCGTCTTGTGAGAATGGTCGTTTGTGTGTGCCCCTTGCTTGCTCACCATTCCCATCCAGTCCACAGGACCGACAGCTCTTCATGCATGAATACCGCAGCTCTGCGGCGTATTCATGCACCACATTTATTCTAGCATACACTTTAATGGAGGCGCCCTTCCAGCTTCTGGCCGCTCTGCTTTACGGTGTTTTTGTGAGTCAATCGAGAGCAGAAAAACAGTCAATACCTGATCCAGCCATTAAGATGAACGTCGCAGTCGGCATGCAGACCTCGGCTCGAATTTATTTCGAGTACTCGATCAATATCTGGGCACTGCAGAGTCTAGGCGAAAGCATTGCGATTATATTCGGCTCTTTTTTCAACGCTATGGGGCTCGCTGTGTCGCTCGTGTCGACAACTTTGTCGATGGTTGTCCAGTTTAGTGGAATTCGTGCGTCTCGTTTTCCCTCGCACATTTCATATCTCATCATTCACTGTGTCCAGTTTCGTTGTCCGTCCCGTTCTGGTGCGTTATTCCAATCAATTTTTAGGCATATAACCAACGGATTGGACAGGTTGCAAGTCGTGAGTATCTAGCTTGTAATGCATAGCGGCCGTCTAACAAAATTCAGATTGCGTGGGGCACGCCTCTGAAAGTAAATGCTTTCCATTCACCTCCTGCACCGCTAACCATTATCTGCACCAGCCGGTCCAGCGTTTGACGTTCATCAACGAATGCCAAGGGCTGCAGTTCTACTGTTCTGCGGACGACATTGCCGCCGGCATTTGCACCGCGCAGTCTGGAGAGCAACTGTGCATGCCGTCCTTTCACTCTCTCCGAGGCATGTTGAACTCAAAACGTCGACAGGCTACAACTGTACTCTTTCGTTGATCGCAACACCGGGAAACTCACTGGGATAACCGTTGCTGTCGCGATTGCGTGGAGAATATTAGCGTGGGCTGCACTGAGGATGCGTATGGTTAGGGAATAGTCGCATGTACGCGCCGTCTAGGTCTTAGATCGTTGGGGTTGAAATCGAAAAAATCCACCGCCTTCGGACATCGCACCGAAAAAGCCGGCTATCACGTGAAGTAGCTGTACAGACGTGACGTGACTTGCGTGACTTCACAAATCTCATCCCGGTCCTCCGACATCCAAAACAGCCTCAGAGCTTGGTCGGTATTCCTCCGTCTGCATGGCCCACGATCTGACGTTGTACAGACCCTCCGACAACCTCCAAAAATGACCCACGACGCTGTTTGGTTTTCCCGCCCGAGAAAGTATGGCAAAGGCGCCCGTCAGTGGTGCGTACCGCTCCGCTACCATCCCGCTAGGACTGGGGTTTGACCGGCTTGGAACAGCCGCCTCTGCGCCCACCAGGCGGGTCTCATCCGCAAGTACGGCCTTGACCTCTGCCGCCAGTGCTTCCGTGAAAAGTCGGCTGCCATCGGTTTCGTCAAGGTGCGTTCCGCTGGCTCTCTGTTCTCCGTGTGGGGACTTAATACGCCCTATCTCAGAACCGGTGAACGTCTCGCTCTCGTCGCTATTTCATCCTCTCTTTGTCGCGTCGATACAGCACATTTTGTATGCAGACCATATGATATGTGATCAATGTCAAGCCAACATGCATAAATTCTTTTGGGTTTCGGTCACTTTCATGGCAAAGTCTTCAAGGCGAAGCCTCTTAAGGCATTCAAACTGAAGCTCGGGTTCAAATAGTGATATAATATCCGGTTGCAATATCTAATTAGCGAATTTATACAGCGGGGATGAGGAGTTTTAACTACAGAAGGTGGACAGACAAATAGTGCTGCGATGCGGAGACTATTAGACAGACAACCGTGTTACGCGTGTTGGGAATAACCTGTACAAATGGGTGGGGACCGTAAGAAGGGTGTGGTCAAACAGAAAGAGCAATAGTCTGGGAAATATGCCGGTTGCAGGATACAATGCGCGATGGTATGATAGCTGCGGGCGGTGGGTCGCACCCGCAGTAGTAGATAATACGGTTTTGACGAGAGCGAGGAAAAACAGCGATTCAAAAAGGTGGTCGGTAAGGTAGATCGGGGGTGGAGGAGGGAGCGAGTAGGCGCGACGATTTGGGCGAGAATATAGGGTAATTGACGAGACTTGAAAAGAGTGGCATGTCCGGAGGTCAGTTCAATTTACATTCCGTATCCGAACGACCTTTGGTATGGGTCGGATAGGGAGCTAGTCAGGCCAGCACCGCCGAAAGGGCTGATGCCTCCGAACGGCGCGCCAGAGAGGGCGCCAGCGTGGTGGGACGAGGTCAGGCCAATGTGGCTGGAGTTGCCCTGGAGCACGTAGCCGTCTATCGACTGCTGGAGGCTGTGGTGCTGGGGTGCCATGTGCGACTGCCCGAAGGACGACTGGGCATAGAGACCGCCCTGGCCGCCGTAGATGTCCGTGAGCCCGTTAGTGTGGAGGCCAGACGACATGTGGCGGGTCTGGGGCGCCATGCCTTGAGTGCCAAGAGGAATGGCAAGAGATTGCGGGTGCTGGTAGCCTCCACCGCCTCCACCGCCGCCGCCAAAGTGGTCCATCTGCTCGCGCTGAAGCTTGTTTTGGATACGTTTGCCGTACGGCGTGTTCCGAATCAAGGGCAGAACAGGCCGGATACCTTCCACGAGGAGCGCACGCTGCGTGGGTTCGGCGTAGTCCAAAGCGGTCTAGACTGTGTCAGTCGGAGATCTTTTCGGCGGCAAGTGGACAACGCACCTGGACGCAGTAGTTGCCGTACGAATCGCGCAACAATTTCTCCAGCCGGGTGCGGTTCAACAATTCCTCGATTAGCATCTTACGGGTGCTGTGCTCGGCAACCCGGACACACTGCGCGGGGAAGTCGTCAGACACGACAAACATCACCAGCGAATGATGTCCGTACCTTCTCGATGACATTGGAACTGAACTTCTGGACGGACAACGCGCACACGTTGCCGGCGAATTGACGGATGACGGCGTCGCTGAACCGGTTGTCGTTCAAGTCGAGAATGTATTGAACAACCTGCGGTAGAGAATTGTTAGACAGAACCGTAGTTCGGCGGAAAGATATACGGACGTAGTTGCCATACGGGTCCTGGACCAGAGTAAGAGCATTGTACGTGATCTCATTCACGAGCTGAATGCGTTGATGGTCCGAGGCGTGGTCGATGCAGCGCTGAAGGACGCAGCAGCCGTGACGGTGGGTCGCAACCTCGACGCAGTTGGCTGCTACCGCGTTGTAGATGAACTGGTTGTCCTCGGGCGCCAGTTTGTTCAAGCATTTTTGGATGACATGGTTTCCGTTCAAGTCCTTGATGAGGACCACCACATGGAGACTGAGCGCGACGATGATCGAGTGGATCTGCGCATTGTACCGAGCATCAGCCTGTAAAGCAGCTCGTCAATTTCGAAGACAGGACAAGGAGAGTCGTTACGCACCTGTCTACGGGTAGACAGGAAGTCAATCATCTTCTGAACAGCACGAGTACCATGCATGTTGAGGGAGATGTTGACTAGGTCCTGTGCGACGGAATCACAGATGACGTTGCGTTGCTCATCCGTGGAATACTCCAAGAGCTTCTGGCAGAGGTAGTTGCCGAAGGGATCTAGTAAGTGCGATGAGCTTTGGAGAAACAGAGTAGTAGACGGCGCGTACCAGTCATGAGGTCCGCGAAGTGACCGAACGTTTCGCGGAAGATCATGTCTCGATGCTCTGCAGAGCCTTCTTCTAACTTCTTCTGCAAGTACCGACAGCCGTGCTGGTCCTTGCATAGCGCGGGTATCTCGCCTTGCAAGTCCTCGAGGCGCGTTCCCGCGAATCGGTTGACTACGAAGAAATGTTAGCACGAGCATATCGTAGAGAGTATGTGCCTTACATTCACGGTCCATATCGCCGCGCTTGTGCTTCGGTCCATGGAGGCCGTTCATTTTGCCGTCACCAGCGCCCGAGGTGCTCCTCGCGGGAAGACCCAATCCGTAACGAGACCCATTGTGGTGGTAGAGAGCCGTTGAACCGCTTGTGCTCGTAGGGTTGGCGCCAGAGCGGCCGCCAGCTTCGAAGCCGTAAGAGTTGTAGCCATTGCCGTCGAGCCCGTTGAGACCGTAAACCGAATCCATACCGCCACCGTACTGCTGCTACGACGGGTGAGAAGGGTTATGGGGCGAGAGCGGGCCAAGCCTACCTGCAGAGCGTCATCCAGCCCAGGTTGAATGGAGTTGAAAGTCAAAGACCCGTTGTCGTACTGGCCCGATGGAAGTCTGGACAAGGACGCCTGCAGATCGTTGGCATTGACCGCGCTCTCGCCGACAGATGCAAGACGTCCGTTCAAGGCCTGGGTCTCCGGGGTGTGCGGTGTGCCTGGCGACTTGAGGATGTGCACGGCACTGTTGGCAAGACCGAGGGGCGTTGCGGGGACAGACCGGGTCTGAGCATTCAAGCTTTCCAAGAGATGGGGAGGCGAGCTACGACGCGAGGTGGGCAGCTGAGCATGGTTATGGGTGCCGAGTTGAGGGTGCTGTTGAACGAGCGGGGTGGACGAAGCGGACACAGTGTTCAGTTTACCGCCGGAAGGGTCGTTGGACGGAGCAGAAACAGTCAAGTTCGGGTTCGTGACCGTGCGGCGATCCGACCTCAACGCCGAATCAGGAGCAGGAGGGCGTCCGGAACCGGCGAACTGGGGCCATTCTGACGATTTGTCGCGAGTCTCGAGAGTACGGGTAGCGAAAGAAGTACGAGGGGACGTCTGAGAGATATGGGCTAAGTCCAAGGCGGCAGAAGAAGTAGAGATCTGTGACTGAAATGGGTATGCGAAATGGTATATCGAAACCAGCTCGTACCTTGCCCGCGAACGAGTTGTACTTGTCGTCGTCCGAGGTTGGAAGATTTCTCATGGCGTCTATCGAAGCATCAGAATAAAGTAGATCGGATAAAACACTGATGAACGCACTGTGCATCTCTTGGTCGAGTTGCTCGTCCAACATCATGCCAGCGTTGTAGGTGCTAGCATAACGCGCTCCTTCATCATCGCCGTAGCGCGAAGAGCCTCGCGTCAAGATCGAAGCCGTGACTGGAACCGGACCCGGGGACCCTCGCTCTCCCGCCATCGACAACCCTTGCAGATGTCCAGCCAACTCCTCGTCGTGCTCGCTCGCGGATGTACGGCGACTAGCGGGCATGCTTTTGGCACCCGCCGCGCGACTGAAGCTACTGTTGTTTGCGGCGCTACCAGTATTCAAGTCCGGGGACAGATTGACGGACGGTGCGTAGGTTACAGACTTCCTCTTATCAGAAACCGCAGTCCCAACTGCTTTCGACAAAGTCTCCGCATCGAAGTGCTGAGAACGACGCTGGGCACCTTGGAGAGGCTCGCCGTTGAGAACGGCATTCACTCGGGGAGGCGTGGTAGGTGCCGAGGCCGCCAGATGCTGCATCCCGTTGGTGGCATTGGGGTCGTAAGGAAGACTGAGAAGCTCCTGGGCCTGTTGCTGCTCAAGAGCACGCATTTGATCCTCGAATATCTTGCGTTGAAGAAGACGCTGGCGCTCATGCTCAAGACGCTTGAGCTCGACACGCTGCAAAAGAGTGGCGTCAGTAAGCGGTCGCACACTTCCGTGACTTGCAGGGCTCACGGCGGACATATCCGGCATATTACTGCCCAACCTCGCGGCCTGCGACAAGAAATGCGGTTCGCCACTGCAAGTCCATTGCGAACGGAGAAATGACGTACGGAATCAGCAAGGTCCAGGAAAGCAGGCGGACTTTGTTTCCTCTCGTCCGCGGAAGGGTTATTATCGGTATGAGAATTTATAGAGTTTTCCTGAGCGGGATTCATTTTAAGAGACGCAACGAGCCGGTGACTTCTCCAGGGCAGTAAAGGACAGAAAACAAAGCGAAGGGTTGAAGAAGGGTGAAAACGAGAAACCTAATGGCACAAGGGATGCTGGACAAGGCGGTCAGAAATGAAGCAGAGCCACCATCAACCAGACTGACCTTGAAGCTGATTTTGAGCCCGTCTAGTGGGACTGTTGTTACAATGCGGCGGATAGGCTGTGAGGGTGTGTGAGAGGGGGAGATGGGAGGAGGCAAGAGCGAACCCTTTTGAGCGCTCCAGATTCCCGACAGTAAAAAGGGAGCGAAGGTGGTAAGGAATAAACGGTCGTCAGCTGCGATTCACCGGCGATGGCCTTGTTTGATTTTGTTGGCCTTTGCCGCAATTTGCTATTCCCTTTGCTCTTCACACAGTCACATTCTCGCCTACACCCGACTCCGTTTTGCTTCCACTCGGCCTCCCAGGGTCGACTATCACCACAAAGAACATCGCACCACCCTAAGTACCAAACCGAAAAAAAACCAGCCCGACTCGACAAAGAGTTCTATGCAACCGACATCAATCGAAAGCTTACGCGGTCTTGCTCCATTAAACACCCGTCGGCCCTGCTTCGTTGGCATACAGAAAGTGCTCATTAAGGCACTGTGACGTTTATGGTCTCGCTCCTTAACGCTCAAGACACCCGAATGGCAGACAGTATGTCCTGAATCCAGCTCACTTCGGTCCCCACCGTTCGCAGTCCCCATATGATTTGCGGTCGGCGAATTTATGTAAGCTGATCCTTTCTGACCGCGAAACGACGTCGCTCGGGTCAAAAGAATGCTAAACAAAGAGAGACGGAGAGCTCGCATTGAATACGTACAAGTGTCATTTAATAGGCGTAACCGGCGGTGGTGGTTTGGGAGGCGCATGGCCAGGTACATCGCCTAGTTTTTCCGACCCCCGCTCAGCCCCGTTCGCTCCCTCTGTAGCCGCATCAGCCGCGACATCTCCCCGAATGGTGCGACGATCTTCCTCATCCTCTTGTGGATCCGAAACGGCATCCTCAATTGAAGCCTCAGCGTCTGTTGGGGGTTCCACCTTTGGCGCCGCCGCACGAATGGCCGATGGATACCGGGCCCGTAAAAACCCGGCAATGGGTGAAAGACCAAAGAATGACCGGTCCTTGCTTGCAGTATCTGCTGCCGTGGGTGTAGTTGACCCGCTAGCCGGCGGAGTGTTGCCCTCCGCGGGCAGTTCGGCACTGTACACCACCTTGGAGGTCCCCGCCCCATTTTCCGCTGGCGCAGGCGACTCTGCCCTAGGCGACTCTAGGCCCGTCACAGACAGCTCAGGAGAATTGAAAGACCGCGGCGCGCTACGAGCTTTGTAAGCAAAACCCGCCAAGTCCGGCTGGGTCCGCATACCTTAATAGGGCGCCCTCTCCGTCGGTTAGTGTCAGTAATAAGTTCTTCAGGTTCGGTAATGTGTGGCGCATATCCAATGCACGCAAGTCTCGGTCGGCCATCAGCTAGGGCCCGTCAGTGTGCGTTAATGCGCGTCCACATGGTAACCACCGCTTACTAGTTCAATATCTTTGTTGAGCAAGAAGACACCATATTCGAAGCGGTAGGTGTCCACGCCCTTCGAAAACAAAGGGAACCTAATAGCTTAAAAAGATCAGACGATATATGAGCCATCAAGCCAACTACGTACATTCGAGGTCCAACCATCGCAGAAATTCCATCGCGTATCATGCTGCGGCTGCCAATGCATGTGATGGGATATACCAGGCCTTTGCCGAGGTATGCTGCGAGGAGTTGCACGACCTGCGCAACATAGCCTAGGGCCGTTGCGACCGCGTCTTCTGTGACATCTTTATGTGCTGGAAGCGAAAGTGGCGGGGCAGGATCCGACGCGGAGAGAGGTATAGGAAGAGGCACGTCTAGAATTGTGTAGAGAAGATCCGGGGGGGAAAGAAGCTCAATGGGAAATATGGTGGAGAGGGTGGAAATGAGGGTGGTGCGTGTCGGAGTGAAACGACTTCGCAGAGATACAAGCTCAGCCCTGTATAATAGGATGAGATGTCATTTCTTAGTGAAGAGCGATACCACTTACCGTGCATCTGTTACCTCGTCTTCTCGCTCATCAACAAAAGACAGGTCTTCATCTCGCAGTTCGTGAGCCAACGCAAGCATTTCCCTCCGATCCTGGAGTTGTTGCCGACGCAATTCGATCTTCTCCTTCACTAAGCTATCATCAGAGGGGTTTCAGCGAATGAAGCAGCCACTCACGAATCTCGGATTGATCGTATACCGTAGCGCAATTCTTGCGCAGACCGTGTACGAAGGACTCTCGTTCCGAAACTTCCCGTTTCTTTCAGCCATTAAGTTGCAGATCACAGCGGGGTGCAATCATTAGACGTACGAGGGCCGACGTCGCGTCTCCTTCGAGTACCTTGTCAATCTCCCGAACGATATCGGTCAGGGAAACTTGGTTGTCTTGTATACAAGCCTGTAGCGTCACCAGCCTATCCAATATGAAAAATCAGCAACATTTTTGAATCAAATATAGAAAAATAAGCGACTTGAAGAGATCCTGCCATCCAGGCGTCTTGGAACGATCTCGTTCCGCATCGACCGCTCCCGCACCCCGACGATGTCGTCTCCGACTCAATGCGACAACATCTACCGCGAGGCTTTCAGGAGAAAACTGCACTGTCTTTCCTGCTAACCCGCTGGATTCAGGATCTGAAGCATACCCTGCGTCCGCGGAGGGGGTGGGTGACCGTCGATCGGAAGGAGGAGATGGAGGTAAGTAGAACGTCCGACCCGGGGGCTGTAAAGTAACTACAAGGGTGTTGGAGGGGAGCTCTAGCTGCAAATGAAAAACAATAAGCGATATTCAGGAGTTTAATGCAAGAGCGTACGTCGTCCGATAGCGGTAACAGCTGTCCCAGATCGAGTTTCCACTCTTCCAGCACCCTCCAGTCCTCCTCGCCGTCTCCGCCCGCTGGCCGAACCTTCTCCTTCTCCTTGCCCTTACCAGAGGCGGGTTCGGGAGTTGTCCGATCTTCTACCTTCCCCCACAGCTCGATCTTCACCTTCTGTGCGCTCGGATCGATCCAAGGACCAGCTGTGTCGACCGAAAACAACGGATTGGTGGACGGGCGGTGTATGGGTGATAAATAATCTGGAAGTGCAGGTGCAGACGGTGGTGAAGGGGAACGCGGACGTGACGGGGCGGGCGAAGGTGAAGGCGGAGGAGTTTGCGAGGCGGGAAATTTACGCGACGTCGGGGAGGTGAGAGCTTTGCCGTTTGGTCTCAGCATCGACAGCGATGCCGACTTTGGCGTATGTCTCGAAGGCGTTGAAGGAGAGGCTGGTCCGTCCCGTTTCGCGGGCGTCTTTTCCGTGGGACTAAGCGGAGACGGCTTGGCACCTTTCCGAGGTGGAACACCGTTCGCTAGCTTGGGACTTCGCGGAGGGGTAGACGGGCCGGAGCGCACGGGAGACGGCGAAGTTGGCGGTATAGGTTGAGAACTGGGGCCGCTGGCCTCATTTGTAGGTTCAACCGAGACAGCAATAAACGTCTCAAACAAACGCGACTTGATGACTTTCTCCAGCCCCGTCTGCGAATGGTCCGGCAAGGTCGCGGAAAATGGCGCGGTTGTCGTGAGGTTCGCCGCCGCGCTTGTCAGGACGGCGGAGGACTGGAAAGACGAGTTCAGCGACGAGGTCATAGAGCTCGTCCGAGGCCTGTGTCCTCTGATAGTGGGTGCTGAAGCCGATGAATGGAAACGTGCCGCCGGGCTGGAACTTGGTCCAACGCTCCCTCCCCCATGGAAGCTCAGCCGCGAACCCGCTGTCCGTCTCCCTCTGGACTCGGTAGTTAAATGCCCGGCGTCGTCGCCAGCACTCTCATCCGACTTGAAGCTCTTGTATGTAGCGATTGAATTGGTGGAGATTCGCCTGCTTCGTTTCCTTAAAGTCAAGTCGAGGTCGTCCGAGAAATAGCCCGGGGCATTGAACTGGGGTTGTTCCGCAGGCTGAGATAGAGCAGATGCCAAGGCGTCGCGGACAGGGAACGCGGTGAGGTTGCGGACCTGTATCGAGGTTATATGTCGTACACGGCGCTAAATTGAATATATCAGTGGAGGTAAAACGAGGACGGAAGAGTATCAATGAACCTGTGAAAAGGCGGAGTCTACTCCCTCTGCCATGCTAGGGGCAGGTGAGTAGTATGTGCCAGCCAGCCAGTGGAATCAACCAAACTGAGAAGGCGAAAGGAACAGTTTGGCACGATCACGGGCATCGGCTAAACGTTACTTGCTTTCGACCACATTGACGTTCCTCTTATGCCGCCCAGACCTCGACCCATCCCAAGGAAACAGTCCGTTTCTAAGGTTCCTCCACCCACCAAACTTGAACAAGATGCAAAAGCCATGCCACCTCCGCCAGCGCCACCAGCTCCAGGGATTCTTGTAAACGAAGTAGCCGCGTTATCCACCACCCTCAAGAATGCCGTAGTGAAAACTGGCCAATTGTATGCATTTTATGCAGATACGCGCAAGCTGTACGTGTCTTCCACCAAAAATGTTGATTCAACTGAACGGATTCAGTGGTATACAAAACTACGCTCCCGCACCACCACAATCTTTGACCTCGGCGCTGGGCCGAGAGGTCGAGAAATACGACCAACTGTGTGACTCTATCGAATCGCAATTGGCAAGTTCACAAAGGATTTCCTCTGTCCAATATATCTGAATGTGAACCAGCTCCGAGCCATTTCAGTTCTGCAGCGAGATCTAGCCCGCGAGGAACGGCGCATAAAGGATGCGGAGGCGGAGGCAGAAGCCAAAGCAAAGTCTGTAGCTGGCCAGACGCGTTCGGCCTCGCGCTCGCCAACGTCTACGCGCATACCTCTGCCTGCTATCGACCTGACAGCCACTGGCGGAGACGGCTCGCGGCCCTCCACAGCAGATCCAGCACTGTCGCCTTCGCTGGGCGGCTCGTCAATATCAGCCCGTCGTCCGTCTGCGATCTCGATATCCTCGCTGCACCGGCCGAACCTACCTCTGAAACTTGATCTTTCCTCGAGTGCTATGCGAATATCTGCAGAGGAGGCCTCCCTGTTCTCGCATGGTCTCTCTTCACCCGTAACCCTCGCACCCCGTTCCGCGCGACCCTATGGCCCTAACGAGCTCCCTCCCGACTTGATGGCAGCTTTAGCGTCTGCATCGTCCTCGCCGCCAAGACAGTCCGTTGATATCGACCTCACCAGCCCGCCTCCAAACCCCGACGCCGAGATGACGGCAATCGGCAACACAGCGGACAAACCCATTGAGCTGGACCTCGACGCGATGGAAATCGACATGGCCATGTCGGATCTGTTCGGCGACGCAGATTCCACCTCGAACAACGGCGGGAGCGCGGTCGAGGGCCTCTTCACGCCGGTAATGCCCGGCCCGGACATGGCCCACAATCTGGGCGACGGAAAAAGCGTCAAGGAAGAGGAGGAAAGCTTCCTCAAAGCACTTGGCGGTGGGGACGAGGACATATTTAACTCCCTCCGAGCGAATGCGTCTGGGGATGCCCAGTCGTCTGCTTCCGGCTCCGCCCCTCCTGCGCCGATGTCCGCGCCGTCGCCAGGTGCTCTCCTCGCCAGCTTCTCTCAGATGGAAAATCAATCCGACTCGAACCACCCCAATCTTCAAAATGAGGGCGGGCCGGCGTACGACCTCGACTCTCTGGATCTCACTAACCTGAGTCCTGGGTTCTTCGGAGATACGCAGAACTCAGACATGGGTTTCGATATGGAGGAGCTGCTCAGCATGGGTGGTGATGATCACACCACTGACGCGCAACCCGAACTCCAGCCCGAGGCCAAAGAGGAGCCGCAGGTTAAGAAAGAGCGATACGAGGGTACGGCGATAGGCTTAGGAATTTAACTCTCCGTATCTGTACATTCATGGATCTTCCCAGGGACCGGGACAACGTAACTACTGGGTCTACTGAGGTCTCAAGATCTCGAGGTTCATCTTGTGCTGCGAACACCCTTCCCAGTTGCGTGGTCTACTTTTCCTCTTGCACTGTCTATCAATCTCGACACTTTACACTATTCTAAACTGCTACATGGACGACGACAACATGGAGTATCACAAGGAACCTAGAAGTCCATTTCCCAGATCAATTTCACGTCTTTGGGTCCCGACGAGGGCGACTCACCCGCAGTCGTCCCGGAAGAATCTGAGCTGTCCGACGTAGCGAGAGGATCTGGGACCAAAGACGTGGTACCAGTGGGCTGCGATGCGGCGTCTAGGGCTGAGACAGTATCGTTTCCAGACGACGAACCCCCGAAGGAGTCGGAAGATGTCACGTTGGAACTCGTTGGGTCTGGCAGTGGTAAACCCGAGTCGCTAGCTGAGCTCAAATCGGTCCCGTCGGTAGTTGAGTTGGAAGTCGAATCGGTCGCGCCGAAGCCCGTTGAGTTCGAACTCCCGTCGCTGGTCGAATTAGAAGTCGGTGGGCCTAAAGTCGGATCGGTCGCGTTCAATGCTGGGTTTGAAGTGGTCGGATCGAGACCCGTTGTGGATGTCGGGCCGCTGCTGGTCGAGTTGGAGTTAGGTGTTGAAACTGGCTCGGATCCAGGGTCGGAGACCGGGAGAGTCGGTGGCGGGGGTGTTATAGGCAGGCCACCAGAAGTTGGACCACTTGGACTGAACGGCGGTGAGCCCCCGT
Source organism: Mycena polygramma (assembly GCA_029449255.1). Taxonomy (NCBI): domain Eukaryota; kingdom Fungi; phylum Basidiomycota; class Agaricomycetes; order Agaricales; family Mycenaceae; genus Mycena; species Mycena polygramma. Next base: position 54,060 of record JARKID010000046.1, read on the forward strand.
TCTGCGCCGTTCCCGGAAGACCGGGAGGGCCCGATGGTGTCGAGCCTGGCTGGGGGCTCCACGGGTTGTTTTGGAAGCCCGTATGTTGCGCAGAACCCTGCTGAACGCAGTACTGCTGCCCAATTTCTAGGTTCATACAGGCCGCACCGACGGTGGGGTTCATCCGGAGGAAGTCCACCGGCGACACGTTGAATATACCGCTGATAGCAGCACACGTATCTCCTGGGACCGCCGTATACGTCTCTGCGCAGTTGGACGGCTGCGAAGCCGCCCCTCCGTAGGGAGTGCCGGAGTCCTCGGGGCCACTCGACGACGTCCAGGGGCCGCCATTCGGCACATTCATCGCCGGAACGGAGGGGACACCGGTCTCAATGGCTCCCGCGACCTCGGAGAGAAGAGACCATATGTCGTCGTTGGCACCCGAACCTGCTCCAGTCGGGAGAGGAATGGTTGCAGCGGATGTAAATTGAGAAACAATCGTTCCAGAGTCCGGGCCAGGAATCCCCATCGGATTCGACGGATCAGAGTCGTCCCCGCTATCCGAACTCGTAGGTGTCGGCAGGTCGCCGGGGAGTGTTATTGAAGGAACCGACGCATTCCCAGCTGTAGGCGCCGGCAGGTCGTCCGGGGATGATATTGAAGGAATTGTCGCATTCCCAGTTATCTGAGCAAAGGGATCGGCCGTGCCTGAAGGCAGGTCTGCTGTAGACGAGGAATTGCCGCCAAACAGGGCTCCTTGGAGTGTTTGGGCCAACGCAGCTGAAAATATGTTATTCTTGCTGTGAAAAATATCTGGCTAGACAGGTACTGACCACCATCGGATACTGCTTGTCCAGTGAGATTGCTCACTAGGCCATCAAATTGATTCTGCCGCGGACTAGGACTGGTACAGCATTAGAATACATCGACAATGAAAGAATTGTTCACTCACTGTGACCCAAACCGGCTACGGCGATGCATGCGTCTAATAGAGGGTCAGTCAATGGGCAAACCCAACATGGTGGTGCTTGCCGAAGTGGTGCAGCATGAGCCTCTGAGGTGAGCGCGGTACACAACACCGCAAAAGTGCAAAAGTTCAATGGAGTGAGACGTCGTGAAACCATCGTGAAAAGAAATCAAAAGTTCAACAAGCCTGCTTGTGAAAACGGGGCCTCAAAGTTAACCAGCAACTTGAGGGCGAGCGCAGCTGACGGGAACGGGGCAGAGCCATTGTGTTATATATTCTCCGGACTCGGCGTTATGGACATTGAAACTGTTCCTTGGTGACGCTGGTCTGTACCAGGATCAACGGAGGCTATTTTGAAGTTGCCATAGATCTCTTTCACCGTCGTCTTGAGGTGGCGGAGACCGTGCTCGGTGACTCGGTGTTTTACGACTTGGCTGTGGAAGTTGAACTTCAACGGCCGATGGTTGCCATCGATGCGCAATCACGGCGTCTGCCGGAAGTAATTTCCCGGCACGTCGGCAACGGAAAACTCCTTCGCGCAGCATGTACACCGTTTAGAAAGATTGAAGGTCTCCGAAGCTGTCTCCGAACGTTGCTGTCATTGCATCGCCTCAATGCAACCCTCTATTCACCATTCTCCTGAACCCAGGTCCTCCACCTGGGCCGAATATCTGATTCCGAGGAACCGGAGGGTTGGTATCCCGCAGCGATCCCCACACAGTGTCTCTCACCCACCCGTCGTTCTTCGCCGCAATATCGCGGAAGTAAGTCTCCCCGCGCCCATCCACGTACGCAAACGTCTGGTCCGTCTCGCCCGTGCCATTTATTGCGTGGCGCAGACCCGGCCAGTTGTCCATCCCAATCGCGCCCCGGGCATGCTGAATGGATTGGATAGCGCGATAGGTGCCTATTGGCGGCTGTAGAGCGCGGATGTGGGTTTGATTGATTTCTGAACCATAACCGCCTGCAAAGCCAAGTTTGAGAAAACTTGACACGCTCCCAATTCTAACGCACCAAATTCCTCAGTGTACAGCGAATAATTGGAGAAGACGCTGAGCGGATAACTAAATGCGTCCCGGAGGACTTGTTTCCCTTGGTGGTTCGCTAATGTCGTTCCGACGGTGCTCTGCTGCCCCCACTAACGCAAGTACCTTTGAGTCTTCACTCTCAGCAGGACTACTTCCAGTCACTCACTTGAATCCACCCTTCATCCGCATATTGAGCCGTATTGGTGAAATCCAACGACTGCGAGAAGCTGACGACCTTCTGCCCCTCCGACGTGAGCAGCTCGCTCTCGATTCTCAGCTCTCGGTGCGCAACGACCTTCGTCCAGACCGTGACATTCCCAGGACTAGAGCCGCCGGTGGTAGAAATATTCAGCGGAGGCGCGTTATAGGAGGTCATCTTCCCCGCGGTCTTTGAAGTCCCTGTCCGAACATGAATGCTGCCGCTGACGAACCAGTCGGAGTTGAATGAGGGCGCGGTGAGGCCTTGACCGACGACGCGTAATGTAACACTATGCTGTATCTGTGCATTGAGCAGAACCGGGATGAATGGGGTGATGTCCACCCAGTAGGTCGGCTGGTCGTATGCCCCGTAGCTAGTCAGCGGCCGCCAATTCGAAGGGGTGATGCCCCCGGTATATATCACGGCGTACGGCCATACAACGCCTGCTAGTTTGTCGTCGACCTGGATGTTTATTTGTGTGTTTACTACTCGTGCTAAACCACCAGAGCTTACCAGCACTTGTACTTCACGGAATGGACCTTTGCCGATCAGCCCTGAGGATTCAGGAAAGTCCTGCACAAACTCGTCTGGTGTATCTAAGCTCCGAGATATCAATCCATGTTCAACCCGAGCGGGACAACGACTGACTCAGATACCAGAACTCCTCGGCGGAATTTCCGCTGCAGAAGATCTCGACGTAGGCTTCGACTGCAGAGTCCGGCAGCGTCACATTGGTTACAGCTCCGATGTCGTCCGAAATGGCGAAGAAGTTTGGAAGGGTATCGTTCAGGTTGGAGAGCGGAATTATCATATCCGATGTGATTGCAGCTGGGAAATCCTCCGTAGGAGCATAAAACGTCGCGCTGAGTGTCACTGCGGTCCGAGCGCTTGAGTGGGTGTACGTGCAGGAGCATACAATTTCTCGCACCGTCAAAAACTCCGTCAAGCAGCCTGGAAGGGGTCAGGACAGTTCATGTGGGGCCAATTGAGACGCACAGATCTGGGGCGATGATGTTGCTAAAGTCCATCATCAAGTCTCCGGGTTTTGCGAAAAGCGGAGTAAAATGCGTAACATCCTTGATTCTTGAAATTTTCAACCACAGCAAAGGAATTCAACTTGAGGAATGCATACGTAGTCCAGGTTGTTCCGGTTTTCGTCGGTTCGGCGCTCGACGACCGCCAGACTAGGGCCATTTTAGATGGTTCAAAAGCATATAGATTACATGCTTACTCTCTGAGTGAGAAAGGTAAATTGCGGCCAGTCGGTCATACTGGGTGCCAATCCTATATGATAATTATGTCGGTGTCGCCCGAGAATCAGAGCTATGACTGACGAGTATACCGAGAGGTTCAAGCCGATAGTTGCCCATTTCCCAACTTCCCCGCAAGATGGATCCGTCGGGGGAACATAGTCCACGATAGTGGGGGCATTGTAAGAGCCATCGCCTGAGAACGAGCTCACAACGCGACACTACTGAACCACTGCACATACCGAAAGAATGTTTCAACAAGGGTACGGTGCAGCTCTTGCCGTTCTTCGGGGTAACTGGCGGCGCGAAAATTTGGAGGTCGATCAAATTGGGGACAGTCGGATCGTTTGTGGATAAGGGAACGCGTCGCTCGACTGTGCCTTCTCTGTCGTGATAAGCAAGGTCTCCGCCTGCAGCAAAAGTACTCACCATGATTCTCGAGATCCTGCGGACCCGCATTCAGACCAACGAGCAAAGGAGCAAGCTCTTCCGGGCTTGGTTGGGCGAGAGCCGTGAAGGCGCAGAGGACGATACCGAGCAGAAGAGCAGCCCGGTACAACATGGCAGCCAGAGAGATAGACGCAATCCACCAGTTCCATCTTCGCGAAGTTCGCTGCCAAGGCTCGGGATTCAAGTTGAACAGCGGCGAATGCGGTATCTAATCGCGGGCCGGAGCGGGGCCGGTTTGGTCACCGATACACTGCCACCGACGGTTGTGCTCCGAGTCTCTCGACCGCCCCAGTGCGCAGTTTGAAGACCGAGGTAAACTGCGGCCTTGTCAATGTGTACTTTGTTTCATCTTCGCTTCGTCATCCTCCTGTTGCGAAAGTCGCCAGATTCTCAGGAAATTTGGCGTCGGTAACATCCACTCCTTTCAAGTTTCCTCATCTCTTGCTTGCCGTTCCCTGGCTCTGACCATCGCCCACAATATCAATGGCGGTGAATAAGCCTGCTGCCAAACTTGTAGGTATAGTGGGAGCAGCAATAGCTGGGCCAACCCTCGGTCTCCAACTCCTCTCCCATCCCGTGTTAGCCTCCCGATTCAAAACTATCATTTTCGACAAATCTCCCGCTCCTCTAAATCTTTTACCATCCACGGTTTCCTCCCCTTCATTTGAAAGAGAAGATCGCTCAACCCTTCCCTCCGGCGGGGCTGCCGTGGCCCTGTTCAGTAACGGTCTGTTCCCGCTATACAACCTCGACCTCCGTGACTCTCTCGACGTTGCGAGCGCCGAGTTATCTGCTCTTACCATCTGGCGCTCCGGGTATGGTTCCAACTCCGCCGATGGAACCATCCGAACCGGAAAATACAGCAAGCTCAACAGCTGCAGCAATCCAACTTGGAATCGGGAGCTCCAGACGAACGCGCGCGCAATCGAGCGCGAGGCACTTCAGCGCCTGCTCGTCGCTGAATATCTTCGGCGCGGTGGAGAGGCGCAATGGGGCAAGAAGGCCGTGTCGTTTTCGCGACAAGAATCAGGACAGATGCAAGTCCTATTCTCAGACGGGAGCGAGGCACTTGTGGATCTGCTCGTCGGAGCTGACGGGGGGTTCTCCGCTGTGCGGAAGTTCATACTGAACCAACGCGATGCTTCCACAGCAGAGGCGAGGTGGTTACCGGATTTTATGGGGATGACTGGATTCTACGGTATCTCCACACCGGGGCAGGCGTTGGCCCAGTCCCAAGCAGATGCCGAGACGAAGGAGAGTACGCATGCCTTCTGGCTCGATAATGGGAATCTCTCCGTCGCGCCGCTGCCCGGTGGGAAGATGCGATGGGATTTAATAATCTCTGAGAAGAATCCCCCGGATCCTGCGGGGCCCGTCGAGCCATCAGTGGCGGCGGGCTCTGGCTCCGCGTCTTGGGAAGCGGCCATAATGCCGGGCATGTATCCGAGGTCATCCAGTGTTGAGATTCTGAAGAAACACGAGGGAATATATCACCCCGTCGTCGGAAATTTTGGCGCGCTCCTCGAGTCTGCGGAACGCATCATCCGAAGCCCGTTACGACAGCGGGTGTGGAAGAAAGAGGAGATTCAGTGCGGGAATGTGGTGCTTATTGGCGATGCGTCGCGGTTGATGCTGCCGAGCAGCGGAATGGGAACTGGGTAATGACATGCTCTTTCCCTCATGCCGCTTTTAACTCGTGTCTCGTTAGATTCGGGGTAGAGGACGCCACCGTTCTAGCTAACGCCCTTTTGAACCATGCTTTCCCTGAAGGAGGTGAAGCCGGCATTCGCGCAGCGCTGGAGGAGTATGCAACCCTGAGGGTACCGAGGTCCAAGCACATGGCATATCTCGCTTCGACGGCTGGCGCCCTGGGCCTTGGAGAGCGATGGTATTCGAGGTTTTTGAGAGACTTTGGTTCGAAAATTCTGGGTGGACGTGATATGAAGTAAGACGCTCTTGATCCCTTTATTTACCGTCGTGCTGATATCTTCTTTAGAAAAAGCAACGGGAAGGAGGGTTGGCCGTTCGACGGGAGGGTCAGGGTTGAATTATCTGCGAAATAATCTTCACGAAAGTCGTGTAATCTTATCTTATCTCGGGCACCGGTCCGTTTTCGTCAATCCGCCGATCAACAGCGAACCAACCTCTCTTCCTCCTTCATGGCCACTGACTCGAGCACCTTGCAAAACACTGATTCAAGTACTCCGACCTTCGTCAAAGTCCCCTCGATTGATGAATGTTCCGCGACCGTCGTCTTGCTTCATGGCCTGGGGGACACATCCCAAGGAATGCTCCAACTCACGCGGATATTGCGCACCAATTCTGAATTGAACCACGTCCAGTTCATCTTACCCGCCGCGTAGGACTCTAAGCTTTTGATATTCTCCTCGTTCATATATCCCGGTCATACTTCCAGGCCTCTGCGGATCTTGTCCGCAACCGGTCAACAAACAAGCGCCTGGTTCGACATGTTCTCCTTTGATCTTCCTGTCGCTATCCCTGGGCCCGGTGAAGAGGATGAGGACGGACTACGCCAAAGCGTCTCTTCCCTAGAGGCGCTTTTGGCGGAACTTGTAGCCACCGGAACCGATCCTAGTCGCGTTGTTTTCGGCGGCTTCTCCCAAGGCGCGGCGACGAGTCTGGTCTTCGGTCTCACTACCGAGACAAAACTGGCTGGATTATTCGTACTGAGTGGACGGCTCCCTCTCAGACACAAGATGAAAGCAGTATGTATCTGTGAATCCTTTCTGATCGACCTAAATTTTCAGTTCCGCCGTTCCTGGATCGTGTCTAGATGGTCTCCCCACACGCTCCTTCCATTCCTATCTTCTGGGGTCATGGTACCGCAGATCCCCTGGTAACACACGATTTGGGCCGTGCCTGCGCCGACTTCGTCATATCTGAGCTCGGCGTCCCGCCCGCACCCAAACCCACCCTGTCCACCCGCATTCTGGATTGGCTTGGACAGCCTCCTGCTACGACGGCGATGCAGCCTCGCGCTCCGACCGGCCTGGACTTCCACTCGTACTTTGGGCTCAAACATGAAGTTGGCGCCGAAGAACTCGAGGAATTGGCGTCGTGGCTGAAGCGTGCTCTTCCGCCTTCCTTTGAGCGCGTCTGGTTGAACGTCACTTATAAGTCCCCCTTGAACAATTACGATGAATCGACTCGATAGTACTAGTCGTTAATCATTGCATCACCCTGCTTGTGAGAGGGTGGCCCATAGATTCAGAATGAGAGGCGTTGCAATTGAGGGCGGGGCTTCGACCAAATAAACGCCGACCAATGGCCATCAAATGTAACCAACTTCCATCTCTGAAAAAAAAAATCCTTTCTCCCTTGCCAAACGCTTGCCATATCTTTCTTTGGACTCAGCAAGGGCTCGGTGCTCCTATCGAGCCTTGACCAAGACGAATGAGTTCGAGTAAAGGGGATTACGAACTGGTCATATCCGGCGTGTAAAGCTGACTGAGAACGCTTGGACCTGCAAGCAAGCGGGTTCAAATACTTACATGTTCTCTAATAGACTCATCCCCGGTCTTCTGTCCCTATATTCCATCATGGCTCCTCGCGTTGCGGCACCCGCATTCATCACAGTCCCCGCTCAAAAGCACTCCGCGACTGTCATTCTCGTCCATGTAGGTTGCAGCTCGGTGTCTACTGGATGACCATCTTCAACAGGGAGATAGGGCTTGGGCGACTCAGGATTCGGCATGCAGTCTCTGGCCTTACAACTACAGTCGAGTGGCTTGGAGCGTTGCCGATTTATCTTGCCCCATGCGTGAGCCATTGAGCTGCTGTCCGCACCGGAACGAATGCCTGACCAGATATATCAGCCCTGCCCGTACTATAACCGCCAATGGCGCCCGAATGCCCGCTTGGTTCGACATTTTCGCGTTCAGCAACCCACCTCGCGAGGACGATGAGCCCGGGATGCTCGAAAGCTTAGCGTCCATCGAGCAGCTAATCGCAAAGGAAGTCGAGGCTGGGATTGATCCTAGCCGTATTGTACTCGGCGGCTTCTCGCAAGGTCAGGAACCCATAAGTTCCAGAGGAAAGGCGATTTATAAGTCGAAGGTGCTACCATGTCTCTCCTGACCGGCATGGTTTCCTCAACGAAGCTCGGAGGTGTCGCCGTTCTGAGCGGCCGTTTACCTCTGCGGGACAAGGTTGGAAAATATCCCAGGTTGAAGGAGGTATCCACGATTCTTCCTATCTCAAACGCAAAACTCACAGGCCACAGCTCGCGTCACCTCACGCTACATCCGTGCCGATTTTCTGGGGCCACGGTTCAGCGGACCCAATGATCAGCCACAGCTTGGGTCGTCTTTCCGCTGATTATCTAACCTCCGTAATTGGCGTACCCCTCGCGCCCGCTACAGGCGAGGCCCAGGGCCTAACATTCAAAACTTACGATGGCATGTCGCATTCCATTGGACAGCAGGAGCTCTTGGATTTGGCCATCTGGTTGCAGAAAGTCCTCCCTACATCACCGTAGCCTGATAAACATACACCGATATCGTCCTATCGTCTATTCCAAATCCTCAGTCTCGGCCAAGTTCGCATTTTGAGATGCGAAGAACCGGGTTGACTCGGTGGGCGTGGTGGAAGAACCCGACATAGCGAGCAAATCTGTGGGCGGTTGCGAACTTTTGGAAAGATGCGGGGAAAATATGTAGGCATGTTAGTATTAATGTACGTTACTCTACCGTATGAGCGAAGCATATCAAAAAAATACATGCATGGAGCCTCTGAATCTCGTCCGTCCGCGAGGATATAATGCGGTTCTATAGGTATATCGCCGCTGGTTCGCAAGTCACACCAGCCCCAGCACAACACACGCCCGCAGGCTCACCTCCCGTCCCCTCATCCCCACACCCGCCTCCGCCCCCTCCGCAACATCGATATACTCCTCCGTCCGCAACGAGCTCGACTTCCACCCCCAGCTCTGGCTCACGGAAAACACATCCGGCGCGCTCGCAAACCGGGTCTGGCTCGCGCCCGTTGCGCTTGCGCAGCTGATCGTGAAGTACGCCGACACTGACGGGCGCGAGTCGCGGTAGGGCGACGACGGTGGTGCGCACGCTTGCAACGCGTAGCCGCTCGCGTTGGGCGTCCCGAGGCCCCCGAGCGAGCCGATGCGGCTCGGCAGCGACGAGGAGACGGACACGGGCGTCGTGCTGCGCGTCGGGGGGTGTATCGACGGCGAGTAGTGCGTCGGCCCAGGACTTGCAGACGGGGCGATGATCGCGGGCAGCGACGGACCACGCGTGTGTGTCAATGCATGTCCCTGCGAGGAGGACCCGACGAGACTACCCTGCCGTATGCGCGTCCCCGTGGGCGTCTGCGGTTGCGGTGGCGCGGTGGGCAGCTCGCCCCGCGGCGCGCTCGCGCCCGGGATGTCGATCGTGCTCTGCCGGTGGAGGTAGATGCCCAGCTGCACGGCGCCCTTCTTGCGCACGACTTGCACGTACGCGTTGAACAGGCTCCCGGCGCACCACACCGTGTGCGAGTACAATCGTGCCTTCTCGGGCAAAACCTCCGTGTCCCAGAACTCGGCGGCGAAGCGGAATGGCGGGTGCAGTGTCCAACGGGCTGTCCCAGCGGGGTCGGCAGCGACGCATGCGCGCGCCGTGTAGCGCCGGGTTTGGATCCCGAAGAAGTTAGCCTCACCGGCAGACGCGCGCGAAAGGGTGCTTGGCGCGCTGGGCACACTGGTTCCGGGCTTCGTGGATGTGGGTGAGGCTGGAGACGATGATGCCGCGAAAGATGTTGTGAATAATTCGTCCATTGACGGCGGTGCGCCGTCTCCGGAGGGCGGATGTACGCTGCTGCCGTTATCCCCGAGACGCTGGGAAGAGTCTGTGGGCACAACATAGTACGGACCATCCTGGTCAAGCGAGGGGTCGGCGGCGGCAAGTCGCGCGCGGATTTCAGCAGTTGTCTGTGTAATCCCGAGCTCCTTCTCTCGTTGCACAGGCGAACCCGGTGTGGGGGCGGGCGACGGTCGTGTCTCCTTGTCGGGCGACCGCGCATCGAAGGAAGACGAGGTAGGTCGCGCAGTGATATGTTGTCGTATGATTGAATTTTGCCAGTGTGCAGCTTGTAAAACGGCGATCGACACATACGGCTGCTTCGTAGTGGGTGAGCTATCCTTGGAAAGAACTATCACGTCTTCCATGGACTGATACAATATTTTAGACAGGGACAACAGGTTCCAAGATAGACATACCATGTGGCAGTAATGAATGCCCTGCTCAAAAAGGGTCTTCCAAGCATCTTCTTCCTGCTGGAGGATGCCATGTCGCCTCCGCAACTCGACAACAGAGCGCGCAAAGTCGTACCGCTCGCGCTCACCGCGCACGAAGAGCGTGTCGGCGGACACGAGTGCACACACCCACGCAACGCTCAGTCCCCCGCGATCCCAGATCGTCGGAACGGCGGAGTAATCGGCCACAGCTGCGGTTCGGCGGCGCAGCTGCGGGGTGGCCGGAGTTGCGCTTGTTCCCGCTTTGCATTCCTCCAGGGCAAGCATGTCGGGAGCCCATCGGGCCAACCAACAAGCGGCAGCCTCGCCAATCTTGTCCGAGATGGCGCCGTAGTGAAATTGCTTCTCCGGCCGGGAGGAGTCGGTGGTCGACGCCGTGTCGTCTAGTGCAAGCTGCTCCGACCGGGAGTCGTCGGTGTCGAGAGAGTGCTGCGACGCCGCGGAGGACGACGCTGCGTCGTCCGGGACGAGGTGCGCGATGTTCTCGAGACCCACTGCGGCGTCAGGCTCATTGGGATCGGGCGGGCCGATAGGCTTGCCAAGAGCGAAATTGAGGTACTGCATGACGGTATATGGCCCCATCGTGCTGAGAATCGAAGCGAGCGCATGCGCGGCCAACGATGGGATGGACAGATACACCGACGTCGCAAGGAGAGAGAGTAGAAAGCGCGGAGTGCCTGGATGCTGGCCCGGTGGAGTTGGAGAGCGAAGCTCGCCAGAAGTAAATGGAAAAGCGGAAGTTAGTGGTTGCGAGGTGGATGGAACAAGGGACGGGAATATATGGAGCGGTGGTCCTCCTCCATAGAGCCGCGAAATGCAGAGCCTGTGGATTAGTGAGTCCTAGTCAGACGGTAAGATTAACCTGGCGTACTCGAAAGCTACCAAAGTTACCCAATGAGCAAAATGAAAGGAGATATTGGTGCCGTACACACCTGCGCGCGTTATATTCGCATCGTCGAAGATGATGTCAATCTCGTCGGGTTTCGGCGAGAACTCTGCGAAGCCTGCAGTGAAGAGGGAGTTGAAGAAGCCCGCCTGGATGAGAATTACACGGTGAAGCTTGTATGTTGCATGCCAGGTTGCGCGGACCCGCAGAGTAACGTCGGGGGTGCGGGCATGCAAAAGAGAGGTATAGATGTGTCGCTGTATATCGTGCGCAGAATGGGGCATAAAAGAGTATTGCTCGTCGACTCGATGGTGCCTGGGGCGTCTTGGGCTTGCAGACAACTCCAGGCTTGAAGCGGACGAGGTGGTCGGCCCGGATGATCCGAATAGATCAGCGCTGGATTGCCCATCTGCTTTCCCCTTTCGCTTGTCGTCCTTCTTTCCAAACCACATCATCCGAACCATGGCAAGTGAGAGCAAACGCAGGTTCAGCTCCCCCTCACGCTAATAAAGGAGGGTGCGTAAATCATCGGCTTGCTCCAGGCCCTGAGGCAGCCCGCAATGTCTAGGTCGGCCTGCCGTGTTCTCACAATAGTCACTCTTGGCTAAATGGTACGTGAACGCGTGAACGGCTGAACACCCGCAGCCCATTCGCATCCGCATCATCATCACCATCCGACACCTGCATCGTGCGCGCGCGCTGCGCCGCTAACGGCGGGGCTGGAGCACGCAGAGATGGTACGCACCCCATACCCCATCCTTCCTTTTCTTTCCTCTTCTCCGTACATCGCCATCGCTCAGCGCGACTCCCGATTCACACGTACGCCATGTTGCTGCTGCGTACGCGAGACCTGCGCACCGGCATCTGCCCTGTCTCTCGCCCCGCCGCGACATGGGAGCTGCAGCGAGTCCTTGCGGTTGTCCTCTTCGAATTCAGCCCGCTACTCGCGCGCAGTGTACTCCGTGCAGCGTACGCGCTGCGCGCGACTCATCTACGACGTCGCGCACCCGCCGCTGCGACACAGTCACCCTCCCTCTCTCCCTCTACTCGCCCCACTCTCCTAAACGCGCACAGTTGCTGACCCATGCCCGCAGCCCACCCACCCGCATATGCCCGCCGAAGCCCGAGTCGAGCGGCTGCAGCGCACATCCCCACCGGGTACCTGCGCGTGACGGTCAGCTGGGGTACCCGTAAACAGGGATGGAGATGCAGAGGTACGCACCCCACACCCCATCTCGTTCCGCTTCCCCTCTTTTCCCCTTGTCCTTTATCTTTATCTTTATCTATATCTCTTTCTTTCGGACTCGCCGTCCCGCCACCTCCGCCGTCCCCGGCCCAATTCACACGTACGGCGCGGTTGCGTCGGAGTCGCATCCGCAAGATGCGCCAGAGCCGCGATCCACCGACCATGCGCGAGCACGAGCTGCGAGGCGTCCCGACTCGCGTCCTGCACCTCGCGTCCCGCACCGAACGCGACCTGCGACCTGCAGCACTGTCGACTCGCAGCGTCGTGCTCGTTGTGCGCTGGTTGTCCTCGTCGGATCCAGCGCGCTCGTCCCGCCCCGTGTTCGCTGCACGCGACTCTTCTGCGACGCTGCGCACTGGGCTCGGTGTCGGCGTACTCGTCCCCCGCCGTTGCGCGCATCGTCCTCGTCGCGCGGCGCTGTCCCCGGCGCGCCGAACCCACCCCGCTTGTCGCGTCCCAGCGCACTCGCGCCGCGGCGGCGTTGTACGTGCGAGTCGGGATCTTGTAGCTACATACCTCCCTCGATCTCCCCTCTACCCCAGTGACTAACTAATAACTGCTCAGATCAACCTAGTCACGTAACTGCGAAACCTGGTCAGCGCGCAAGAATGGAACAAGAACCCCAGGTACGCACCTCGCCCTCTCTTTCTCTCTCCCCCTGCGGCGGCACTCCCGATCCGAGTCTCTAGCGCGCCATCCGCCTCACGCGCACAACCAGCCGAATCGCACATTGCGGGAGTATCCCTTCTCGCCGGCGCAAATTCGCCCAACCCGCAGCGAGCGCGCATGTACCGGCCGTGAGGGCGCTCTGCGCACGGTTACCGACGCACACGCGCCTCGCGACGAGGTTTGCTCGAGCGTGGACGCGATGATGACCCGGATCCGCGCCATCCGCACGCGACGGACACGGAGTCCCAGCGCGCTCAATTCAACCGCTCGACGCGCACATCGCGCATGTCGCGCGAGCTGTGTAACCCGCACACAGCGGACACGGAGTGCCACGCCGAGCGCTTGGGCCGTGCGCAATTGGACCGCTCGCCGCGCACGTCGCGCAGCTTCGAATCCCGGGGTGCGTCTGGCGCAGCGCGGGGCTCGTTAGCAAAAAAGCGCACGACTCGATTCGTAGGAAGTACTGTCAACATACAGTGTACTTCAAATTCAGTGAATAAATTTTGTTGGCGTTTCAAATTTTGCGAGATTTGAAATCTGAGGAACTGAGACCTTCGAGGTGCGACGTGAATGGAAATCTGTTAAGAGGTACGAGGTCAGAAGTTGTTGTAGGGCAAGAGACGAAGACATTGCCTAACTGATTCAGCTCGAAAATCGGTGAGAGCGTGAACTCGGGTCTGCGCGGGCAGAAATGGATCTGAAAACAAGAAGAACATCAGAAATTGAACGGTTTCAAATTCGGAGCAAGGCTTACTTCAATTCCAATATAGACAAGTTGAACTGGATCAAAAACAGCCACGACTCGGAGATGAGTTGAGATTTGGATCTAGACCTGATTTCGAACAGTCGAGTATGCCCCCAAATGTCCGACTGAAGTCGAACTAAACTGAGGTCAGTTTGAGTTCATGGGTGTTTGGAGAGTCAACCCATCACTCAACCAATAGACCAGGTGCGCGTTAGAGTCGTTGAGTATCTGAGAAATGTCGACCTTAAGGACGCATATAATGAACCGAACTAAAGCAAAGTGAGTTCACGAAGGATATTCAGCACGATGACTTACCATTCGTTGAATGACTTTGAAGTACTTGAGGTATAGTGCAAGATTGAAGGCCCAAGGACGAAGATAGGATTAGAAGCTTGAATTGGTTAGTCAAATGCAAACGATAAGTAGAAGAAACGCACTTGAATTGAACCGAACTTCGTGAGTGTTCATTCAAGTTGACTCGGGCGAATGCAAGCAACGACCTAAATTAAAATTGGATGAGAGGAGGCTGAAGGAAAGGAAATGTTATAGACGTACCTCCGAGTCCCAGCGAGTTTAAATGAAGATGAACGGCGGATGTCAAACACATTGAACGCAAATCCAAACCCTAAACATTTATCGACTAACTAACATGAGTTCGAGTTACAGTACAAGCACTTCTAAACAAGTCAGTATAAGTAAATGTAATGCTAGTTTCGGCGTTGAAGGTCGGGGCGAAAGGTGCGAGTGCGAAGCATTGAACTTGTGAGTAAACGGGTCGGTGTGAGTCCTAACTGAGTTGACTGGGACGTAGACGTGTTACCTGATGCCGATTCGAGTTGTTCCAGGGATTGAAGCTCGGTTGAACATCGTGATAGTTGAACTGGAATGAGAATAGGTTAGTCAGTCGGGTTTGAGTCAGACAAAAGAAATTGAACCGAACGAACGTATGTTCATAGTTTCGGTGTTGCGAGGGGTACGGCGAGCCGTCTGCCTTCGTGGACACGAAAATCGAACAACAAGATAGTCTTGGACTTGAAGCTTGTAACTTGAATTTAACCGTTGAGCTGAACACGAAAAGTTCATTAGAAAATTGAACAAGACATACCTGCTGCCAATTTGACGATAGTCCCGGCGTACAACGCCAGGGTGAGCCAAGTTGAAGTCGTCTGGAGTAAGTCAGTAAACATGAAGTCAAATTGAAGGTAATTTCAACGCACCTAATGTCGACTCAAAACCCTTGCTATCCAAATACAAATGTGACCCGCGGCGACGTCTCCTTAGTTGAACTTGAAGGCAAGTTGAGCGAGTGAAGGATAGAAGTTGGATTGAACATACCTTGATTGTGTGCTTTGTATAAGCGTTAAAATCGTGAGAAGTGGCGTGTATGGGACAACAGTCGCGTTGGAGCTTGAATATCTACGAAGTGAGTCAATAATTGAATAGGAAGCTAAGATTGAACGAATCGTGCCTGATGCAACTTGCAGATGGTCCTGGCGTTCCACAGCCAGTGCGACTCGTGTATTGATTCAGTAACTCTAAGAAGGTCAGTAAACATAAAACGAAGTCAAGAATGAATCCAATGCACCTTCTGATCCCAAGGTGACCGCACGGTTGAAAGCTAAGAGATCTGAAGGTGCGAGTCAGTAAAACTTGAAGGGTCCGAGCAAGCAAACGAGTTAAGCTATAGGCATACATGTACCTCTACATTGATCTGGACGAATCGTCCATTACAACTTCACTGAGACGCGCCACAGAGAATTTAGTCAGTGAAGTTGAACACCAGGCAATATAAAAGCTTACCAAGGTATAGACACGAGTTTAAGTCAGAGATTTGTTTCTTCCAGTCCAACCGAACGAAGGGGCGAACAAAAGGAATTCATCCAAGCCCTTGGGAACGAAGCCGGGGTCAGTAAAGATAGCGAGACAAAATAAATGGACATACCGAGATTATAGTAAGAGAACAATTCGTACAAATCAAGCTCTGGCCAGCGTTCGAATTGAAGAGGGTTTAACCATAGTAAAGGTTGGTTCTTTGAAGACAATTAGCAGCTGATCGAAGCAACAAGAAAAGCCTTACCTGGTATGCACCGCAAAGTAAGCCGTCGGACCGAAGCATTGCAACAGTGTCTTGAGAGGTCAGCATTGACTTGATTAGGTCCCGAAAATGGTTGCAGAAGGTAAGTGAGTCAGTAAACAAAATGAATCAAGGAAAATCACCTTTGCGTGGCCGATGTGCGACGAGGGTGATGGTGGTTGAAAGCAAGAGGCGTCGTGGGAACCCGTGCCGATTTCGGCAGAGCGGCGATGGCGAAAGTTGAAGTCGGCGTTGAGCAAGGACACAGGGTAATTGAAGGTCGGCCGGTGTAGATAATCGAGATCGGCATTGAGACTTGAGATGCCGAGTGGACGAAGGAGGCCGAGAGGGCCGAAGGAGAAAAGTGGGCAAAGAGCAGAATGCTGATTTTGGCGAGAGAATGGGCCAGCCTTTATAGCTGGATAAGGTGGCGTGGTGCGGAGTCATTTAATAAGCGAGCGGGACCGCAGTACAGGACCGCAGCTCTGGACTTGCGGGTATTGAAGTCCAAATGCGGACATGTTGAGGAAACAATTGCAATTGTGTGAGCTATAAGCAAGGTATCAGTTCAAAAGTTTGATTATAACCATGCATAGTATCGGCGGAGTCCATCCCGGTGCAAGGGAGAGCATTTGCACGCAACGCGAAAAAGTCCACCTCACGAAGATATTGCTCTGAATCCTACGCGCGGTCTCGACAGCGCCCAGACCACTTATTAATAGAATTCTCCACGCGACTGAGTTCCCCGTTGATGGGGATCGGCGCTATTGCAAACCGGAACTTTGGGGGGTGCGGAATCCATGGGAATGCGAATCCGCGTATTCCTCTCCCTCCGAGCGTCCGTGAAGCCCGATTACTAGCATGGAAGCATGAAACAATGTCCCGGAGTACGCACGTGACATTTTAGCCGATTCTGCCCAGCAGCGCCGCTGCAATGGTCAAATCTCGACACAGAGGTATTTTGAACCACATATTGCATAGTCCCTGTGAAGCCTCCGGTTTCATCTGCAACGTTTGAGAGGCATTTAAAGTAAATTTCCCACCCCTCGGCTAACCTGTCACTCACCGAGAAAAGTTGAGTTGAGTCGCCGGGGAATTTGAACCACCTTCCTAATTTGGACGCAGGCGTAGTGGCACGGACGCGCTTCGGCGCGAAAAAAAAAATAATTGCAAGGGGATTTTCTGGGCTACAAAGTCGTCAAAAATCATGTCGTACTCGCCTAGACGCCGCGCCTGATTCCTGCAAATTGCAGGGCGGCCGCGTCCTGGGGCAAAAAAAGCGCACTGTTGCGAAAAAGCAACCAAAAGCACGGGGAGCAACACGGTTGAACCCGAGGGCATGCGCTAATACGGAGATGGAGGCGGGGCTACCGCTTCGCTATGATTCCGACAGAGGGTATGGAAGTGGGGTCGTAATTACCTGCTGACATTTGGCGCCGCGTAAGGACGCCCAGACCTCCTCGCCTCCCACGAGTGCGCGGACGCGCTGTGCGACGCCTCGGATGTCGGCGGCGTTAGACGGCGTGTTGCTGTTTCAGTTGTGTAGCCGTACGACTCTCGCTGGACGTGGTGGTCGCCGCGCAATGTTGTGTTCTGTTGTCGCATTGGCATTGATCCGCTCAACTTTGCTTCCCGCAACTATCACTCCATTCGCCAGCTCCTCGTCTCCCCAACTTAAACCTTCAACAGCATCCCAAGAAACTCGGGCTGTCACCCGGACTCGTTCGCATGGCGCCGACACGTCGCCTCAAGTCCATGATCGGCTAATTCAACCGGCCAATTTCCCCCCAAAAAAAACCGCCGGAGGCCAACGTACAGCTGGACATGGATGTAACGGGGCTAGAACGGGGCAGTAAGGTGCACGCACGCGTCTCTCTGTACGTCTCTCTTCGAATCTTGATCTTATTCTTGCGTTCTAACGCTGACATCTTTTCGTAGACTTTCCGCCGCTGGCAGCCACGCGCTGTCTCCAAAAGTACATTGCGCCAGATCGCGTCAGTTTCTCCATGTCGCGCGGAGGCGCTGCAACGTCGAGACGATGTATCACCTTCCCGCGAGCGGCGTCGGTGAGCCCTATTTCTGCCATCCCTGTGGTTGCATTTTTGAGTTCTAATGTGGGCGTTTTGTTCAGAAAAAAGCCGCCGGCAGGCAGACGGCGGCCTCACCTGCAATTCAACGGCTTTCGTCCTCTCGCTTGTCACGGAGGCGCCGCTTCGCGGCGCCCATAGCTCTGACACGATGTATCGCCGTCCCGCGAGCGGCTTCACAGGGCCCATGTAAGCCCATTCCTGTTATTCTTTTGATGGTATTTTACACCTCTAATTTGCGCTTTTTTCTCAGAAAAAAAGCCGCCGGCAGGCACACGACTCCCGTGTGGTTCGTGTGCCGCAAAAGCGCCGCGAAGCGACACCGAGTGCTTCGACACTATGTATCGACTTCCCGCGAGCAGGCTTTTCAATACTGGTGAGCGCTCCTTCCATTTTGCCTTGCAGTCTCATTTTAACGCTCTAACTCGCCCTTTTTTTTTCTCAGAATTTGGCCGCCGGCAGGCAAGTGGTGCCTTAAAAGCTCAATGAGCCGGATATTCGACTTCCGTGTGTTGAGATTCCAGGGCGCCGCTCCGCGGCGCCCGAACTTCGACTCCATATTTGGTGTTCCGCCGAGCGGGTTCAAAGTGCAGGTCTCTCCGATGGCAGTTCACGCTTTGTTGTACTGTTTTTCTCGTAGGGAGTTCACCGTGGAGTACGATTCCTCTGCTTTCCACTGTCAGCGAGGTCCCTGTTTCAAAAATTGATCTTTCGGCGTCCCTCCAAATACCCCCGAGTGATCTGAGTGCGCTTAACTTCTCCGCGATCCAGCGCATCAAATTTTGGATTTCTGCGCCCCGCGACCGACGCCGCGAGCATTGCTCCGTACTATATTGTGCTCGCAGTTATTCTGCGAGCGGCCAATTTCAAAAATCTATTTCTGAGCGTCCGGCGAGCGACGCCGCAGTCATTAGCATGCTTCAGGCCCTCTCGACGCCGATGGCACCCGTGAGCCGACGCGTCTCCAAGTGATGCATTTTTGAAGTTTCCGCGAACAGGAAATCTCGAATTCAGCAAGGCCGTCCTGCCTGCAGGTCATCTCAACCGTGTTGAATTCAATGTCGCCAGCACGGCGTCCACCTTCTCCCCTTCCTCAAAGTCATACCGTAAACCTTGCCAGCCCTTGCAAGTGAGCTGTCACGGAGGACCAGGCCTTACGTCGCTAACTTTTTTGCTCCTTGGATGAATCATAATCTGATTTATATCCGTGAACAAAACCAGTTTTGATTTACGAAACCTGTCAAGCGCCTCTTGCTTTCGTACCACCACCATCCCCTCCTTATGACCCTCCTCGATGCTGCCTCTCTTGGCCTCTTGACTGTCATCGCCTTTGACCTCGACCTCGCCTTCGACCTCGACCCCCGACCTCGACCTCGACCTCGACCCCCCGCCTTTGACTTCGACTTCGACCTCGCCTTCGCCTTCGACACCACCACCCTCCAGCATCCTTCAAGACGTCCGCGACGTCCATGGTAAGTTCTACGCCGTCTCTCTTCCTTCTCTTTTCTTTTTACATGCCTTCCCTTCCAATTACTTTACCTCCCGGTTTACTTCACTTCTTCTCCGCTTTTCTCGATTATCCCACCTTTCTGTTCTTGCCAGCCTGAGTTCCGTTTGGACTCAGTTCTTACCTCTTGTTTTCCCTTCATCTACTTCCCTGATTTTTTAAACCCGCATGCTGACTTTACTTCCAGATCCCGCACCGTCTTTTTTTTTATATGTCGTCCTCAGCATCCCGACATCTCTCGCCGGCTCTCCGCAGCACCATACCCAACACCCCAACCCTTTCATCTGCAAGGGGGGAAACCTCGGTACCAATTTCTCTTTTTCTCTACACAAGGACCCTCGGGACGGGGAGACTATGGTAGTGCGAAAGGCGGAACCCCCCGTGGACTTGCGCCACTTTTTCACTCCTAACCTTGTTCTATGGGCACAAGTTGGGTACGCGAGTGATAGTCGACGGCTTTTGGCCCATTTGCAGTTAGGGTTAGAGGTTTTCTTACAAAATTCCCTAATTGAGATGCGGGGATGAGTGGTCGAATTTGGGTGATGCATCAGATGTCAAGGTAGCATTTTGTTTGAATAGTAAAGTCTACTTTCAAAGTCGAGTCTGCTCTCGAAAAACACTCAAAGATGTGAGCAAAGGAACAATATATTGCAAGGTACAGAATACATGAAGTGTACACCACCGCTCGTAGAAATACTGCCGTCTTCCGCCACTCTTCGTCTGAGGTAGATGCCCAGCTGCACGGCGCCCTTCTTGCGCACGACTTGCACGTACGCGTTGAACAGGCTGCCGGCGCACCACACCGTGTGCGAGTACAACCGTGCCTTCTCCGGCAAGACCTCCGTGTCCCAGAACTCGGCAGCGAAGCGGAATGGCGGGTGCAGCGTCCAACAGGCTGTCCCAGCGGGGTCGGCAGCGACGCATGCACGCGCCGTATATCGCCGAGTTTGGATCCCGAAGAAGTTCGCCTCACCGGCAGAGGCGCGCGAGAGGGTGCTTGGCGCGCTGGGAGCACCAGTGCCGGGCTTCGGGGATGTCGGTGATGCTGGAGACGACGATGCCGCGAAAGACGTTGTGAATAGCTCGTCCATTGACGGCGGTGCGCCGTCTCCGGAGGGCGGATGTACACTGCTGCCGTTGTCCCCGAGACGCTGGGAAGAGTCTGTGGGTACGACGTAGTACGGACCATCCTGGTCGAGCGAGGGGTCGGCGGCGGCCAGTCGCGCGCGGATTTCAGCAGTTGTCTGTGTAATCCCGAGCTCCTTCTCTCGCTGCACGGGCGAACCCGGTGTGGGGGCGGGCGACGGTCGTGTCTCCTTGTCGGGCGACCGCGCATCGAAGGAAGACGAGGTGGGTCGCGCAGTGATATGTTGTCGTATGATAGAATTTTGCCAGTGTGCAGCTTGCAAAACGGCGATCGACACATACGGCTGCTTCGTAGTGGGTGAGCTATCCTTGGAAAGAACTATCACGTCTTCCATGGACTGATACAATATTTTAGAAAGGGACAACAGGTTCCAAGCTAAAACATACCATGTGGCAGTAATGAATGCCCTGCTCAAAAAGGGTCTTCCAAGCATCTTCTTCCTCCTGGAGGATGCCGTGCCGCCTACGCAGCTCGACAACAGAACGCGCAAAGTCGTACCGCTCGCGCTCACCGCGCACAAAGAGCGTGTCGGCGGACACGAGCGCACACACCCACGCAACGCTCAGTCCCCCGCGATCCCAGATCGTCGGAACGGCAGAATAATCGGCGGTAGCTGCGGTTCGGCGGCGCAGCTGCGGGGTTGCCGGAGTTGCGTTCGTTCCCGCTTTGCATTCCTCCAGGGCAAGCATGTCGGGAGCCCATCGCGCCAACCAACAAGCGGCAGCCTCACCAATCTTGTCCGAGATGGCGCCGTAGTGAAATTGCTTCTCTGGCCTGGAGGAGTCGGTGGTCGACGCTGTGTCATCCAGTGCAAACTGCTCCGACCGCGAGTCGTCGGTGTCGAGGGAGTGCTGCGACGCCGCGGAGGACGAGGCTGTGTCGTCCGGGACGAGGTGCGCGATGTTCTCGAGACCCACTGCGGCGTCAGGCTCATTGGGATCGGGCGGGCCGATGGGCTTGCCAAGAGCAAAATTGAGGTACTGCATGACGGTATATGGCCCCATCGTGCTGAGGATCGAAGCGAGCGCATGCGCGGCCAACGATGGGATGGACAGATACACCGACGTCGCAAGGAGTGATAGCAGAAAGCGCGGAGTACCTGGATGCTGGCCCGGTGGAGTTGGAGGGCGACGCTCGCCAGAAGTGAATGGAAAGGCGGAAGTTAGTGGTTGCGAGGTGGATGGAACAAGGGACGGAAATATATGGAGTGGTGGCCCTCCTCCATAGAGCCGCGAAATGCAAAGCCTGTGGATTACTGAGTCCTAGTCAAACAGTAAGATGAACCTGGCGTACTCAAAAGCTGTGACCGTCGGAATGAGCAAAATGAAAGGAAATATTGGTGCCGTACACACCTGCGCGCGTTATATTCGCATCGTCGAAGATGATGTCAATCTCGTCGGGTTTCGGCGAGAACTCTGCGAAGCCTGCAGTGAAGAGGGAGTTGAAGAAGCCCGCCTGGATGAGAATTACACGGTGGAGCTTGTATGTTGCATGCCAAGTTGCGCGGACCCGCAGAGTAACGTCGGGGGTGCGGGCATGCAAAAGAGAGGTATAGATGTGTCGCTGTATATCGTGCGCAGAATGGGGCATAAACGTAGAGCTAGAGGAGTATTGCTGCTCGTCGACTCGATGGTGCCTGGGGCGTCTTGGGCTTGCAGACAACTCCAGGCTTGAAGCGGACGAGGTGGTCGGCCCGGATGATCCGAATAGATCAGCGCTGGATTGCCCATCTGCTTTCCCCTTTCGCTCGTCGTCCTTCTTTCCAAACCACATCATCCGAACCATGGCAAGTGAGAGCACAAGTAGGTCCAACTGCGTGCACCTCTAACTGACGATAATAAAGGAGACTGCGTAAGACATCGGCTTGCTCCAGGCCCTGAGGCAGCCCGCAATGTCCAGGTCGGCCTGCCGTCCGTTCTCACAATAGTCATTCTTGGCTAAATGGTACGTGAACGCGTGAACCCTCAGTAGGCCTTCAACGCGGAGTTTGCCGATAGTGGATCATGTTCAAGTCGGAGCTGGCCACCCCGTTTGCGGTCTGAAAAAAACGAACCGTGGGAACTCGAGCGACAATGTCTTTTGTCATCTAAAGGTACCCAATTCTCAAAGCTTTGGAACAAACTCTATCAGCCCAACCTCCCCCTGGTCCCACAACTTGACGAACTCGAAGCCACTGGCCGCCCTGTTCCCGAACATTCGTAAGCTTGAAATGGCCACGACTCAAAACACACTGCATGCATACCCCATAGCAATAAACTGCGAGAGAGTGCGCTCCTGCGAATTGAAAGAGGACATCATGTTGATATCCTGCGAATACTGCCGCACACGCCCCATTCCGAAATTTGGCAGCAGTGGTTTCGGCGCCTGCTCGAACTTTCCGTCCGACGCGCTATCCGGTGCGATATGCTGTAACGCGAACTCGTCTTGTCAAAGTCGGCGATACGACAACTATGGCACTTCTGGGTCGACCCACGGATGAATAATTTGCTGGATGGCTTGGCGACCTTGCGAATGCTGTCGAGGATCTTCTTGCACTCGTCCGCGGGCCAATCGTGGAGGACATGGCGTATCTATATTCTGGTCATTCAAACCATCTGCGCGAGGAACTATACCGACATAATACACATCGCAGTCTTCCACCGGCGACTCTTTGAAAAAGTCCAACGGGACGTACTGCACGCGCTGCTTGAGGGCAGCACTCATCTTCGGATCACTTTCCAAAAGCTGCTCAAGACTGGAGATTAATCAAACAACGAACGAAGTCAAACCTCTTTTCCTTGCTCTACCCCGGTCGGAAGATCCTGCACGACGATTTTGAGCTGCGGGAACGCCTTCAGCAGTTCCAACGTGACGTGTCCGTTTCCACCTCCGACATCGCAAACGACTGTATCTTCGGGAAGCTCTCCCCAGGGGTACACTGGCGACCTATCATCTATCACTCGAATTCGAAGAGACTTCCACACACCTTTCGCCAGAATTCCTTTTCCAGTAACGTTCCCCCAGCCGATCATCGCTCGGTTGAAGCGCTATTTATTTACCGCCAGGTAAGACTTGGGCTATGCGAAGTACGCGAACTCACCTCGGTTCGCGCTTTCTGCTCTGGCTGAATAGATCGATTGGTTTTAGTTAACCATCTCTATCAAGAAATGCGAGACCCACATTATCGTAAAACTCGAACACGGTGCACCCATGTGCACGCCTGAATGAGCTTCCTTGCGGGAGCACGGACGAGGTCGTCTCAGGATCCTTGAGATTCTCATTCAGTGCAAGCCAGCCCGTCCCAACTTCGTCGGAGCTGTCGGGTTCCCGCAATTAGAATCAACATTGCCCCTGGGATGGAACAGTGCGCGCTTACAGGTGCGCAACAAGATCAGAAACGGGGTCGGTGGAGAGGAGCTTCATGCTTAAACGGTTGTTCGCGAAGACATCTGGTTTGACTGGATATCGTGAACGTGAAAAGGATTGCATGTGAGTGTTGAAAGTTCGTTGAGATAAAGTGCTTACCTTCGGCGAAGCAGTGTCTGGTGGCAAGGTGGCGGAGTACGCGACTCAGTTTCCCGCCGTCGATCCCGGTCTCACGGGACAGTTCATCGACGTGCATGCCATCCGGTTTGTCGAGGAGAAGGTCAGCAATTTTCGCGTCAGTCGCGACGAGCATGCACGCAGGTTCTTGAATCTGTAATAATTCATCGAATAGTTCTTTTTCGCGATTTTCAACTTACTCCATAGGTCTTCTGTAAAACGAAATAATCAATATGAAGCTAACTGCGTCTTGATAAATCGGTCCTCACGTTGAGAATAACGTGCCCAGGGCTACCGACGCTGAAAATGAGCTGGGCACACGCGGCGTCCAGAATTCGCACAGCCCTGGAGAGCTTGGGTGGTACATCCTCCGGACTATCAAACGGCCCTGGCGTGGTGGACGAGAGAGAAGGAAGGGAAACTCCCGCAGCGGAGTACTCGGTAACGACATCCCGGACCGTGCTCGATATGAGATCCGCGAGAGCGAGGATGTCTGCGAGACCTCCTTCCCCTGCCAGATTATCAGGTGCCATGATATGAAATGGCCTGCGGCTGAGGAGTCGTGGAAGGAAATAGTGAGTTAGGAAATTTAAAGAACTGATTTGAGTAGATAGGCGCTTGTGGGCGCCGGCGACGGGCATCGCCTGTCATACTGTGCTTCACCGAGCGGTCCACGGCGTCTTGTTTGCCTCGGCGTCGCGCTCATACCAGCGCCTGAGACCTTCAAGGCCGCGTTCCCTACGGAGACATTGATATTCCCCAAGCGTTTACTCCGGATCCATCGTTCACATCTGATTCCCAAGTTGAGTAGTCAAGTTACCATTTTCTCCCCGCATCAGACTTTTGACATTTTGATTGTTGCGTTGTTAGGCGTTGTACAACGCCACAACGGCCCGCAAAAACGTCACAATGTCGCCTAAAAACGCGACAACGCGACAACAGCGGAACGTGGGAGCCAAAACCCACAACGCCGACCAAATCCGAATGCTGCGGGCACTCGACCGTTCCTCAGAATGGGAAATTATTTTCATCGCGGCCATTCCCCCACCCCAGCATCCCATTCACCATACCCCAGAAAATTTTGAACTTCAAGGTCGGGCTCACCGTCGCCGACAATGTTTGATCAACAACGCGAAAACGCGTGAAAACGCCGGAACACGGCAATCAAAATGTCAAATTGCTGATGCGGTCTCACGCAGCGCCACAGCGGCGGGCGCTGCGTGAGACCTTGTAGATTCTAGAATCTGTTTAGTTGCCTTTTCTTGACGGCAAAAAATACACGCACCGCCACAGCGGGCGCTGGTGAGACCTTGTAGATTCTAGAATCTGTTTAGTTGCCTTTTCTTGACGGCAAAAGATCCACGCACCTATACCCATCCGGTTTCTCACACACGGGTTGGCACGATCACTTTCATAATGTGAACCGTCGGACCGAGTGGTGAAATTTAAACTTTACATGTAGTGGTTTTGTGGCGTAAGATCACGGCTAGATCTCCTACCAGTGCATTTTTGACAAGCCACAGGACCGTCAAAGAAGTTCCGAGGTCAATGCACCGCCACTGCGGGTCGGTGGCTGTGTTGAAGGTTCAAGTTGCATGTCAGCAATGTGAGTCAGTCAAGCGGCCTTTCACCAACTTGGTAACTCAACTCGGAACAGGATCCCTCCTAATGTGTCTCTGTATCAAAGCTTCAACGAAAAAGAAATCTCCCGCAAGGCACTGATTTACTTTACAGCGGACGTAGTTGCCGGGATTTCAGGTCAATTTACTTTACCAGGCGGACCGCTGATCACCTGCTTTTTGCCCTCGATCTACTGTACGGCGGACCGACTTACACCCAAGTGACTGGCGGCCTTATGTGTCAAACAAAGTTATCGTGTTGCGGGGAGATCATGACTCGTTCGAAGAGTGACTGGCGGCCTTATATGTCAAACAAAAGGTATCATCGCGGACACCGGAGATCATGCCTCATTCGAAGAACGTCGATGCGGACTAGCTACTAGTTGAGCTGAACTTTCCCCTTTTACTATCATTCACAACGGCGTGCAAAATGACATAGAGTTGCAAAATAGCCTCGCTTGGGCTCAGTTTTGGTCCGTTTCCCTTCGGAAGTCGCGGGAATTAGACCGACAGACATGGTACCTTAGAGTATGAAAAAAGATTGAGGACATTGACATGGTTAACCATCGAGAACGAGCCCCGAGCGCATCAAATGCCCTCTCCCAAGTGCAAACTCGTGTTATGGTCAACGTTGAGGTCACCGATCCCTCTGGTATTTTCGAGGGACACTCTAACGGCCATTACAATGCTACCTCAAAAATTCCGGAGCCAACTGAGCAGCGGAACGGGAGTGAGAGGTGCGCGTCAATTGTTGCGTGACAATTCAAACTCCGCCCGCCATCACCAAGCGACGTGAGGAGTGAGAGTGATGGCTGCCGTCGTCGGCCGTCCGTGACATTTGTGACACAGAATGAATATCGTTGGTAGCTCGCGTTCCGCTACGATTTTGGTCTCGGAATTTTTTGAGGTAGCACTATAATAGCCGTTAGAGTGTCCCTTGAAGATACCAGAGGGATTGGCTGGTTCAATGTGGACCATAATCCAAGTTTCTATCTGGGCGAGGGCATTTGATGCGCTCGGGGCCCGCTCTCGATGGGTAACTATCTGAATGTCCTCAACCTTTTTTCATATTCCAAGATTACATGTCCGTTGTCAAGTGCAAAATGTGTTTTGCGTGAGGTCCGTCGGGAGTGGCTTTATCCGGACGTTTCCCACTTGGTTCGATATTCCCTTATCAAGTGACTTTGTCCCTGAAATTCAAAGAACTCCGTAGGGCGTAAATTTACTTGAGCTGAAGAATTCAATCAGATTACTAAGCTCTCGTCCAAGGTCGCAATGACTCGAGGATTGGGTGGTGAGAATTCGCTCTGTAAACCAAGTGAATTCTAAGCCTCCGTAAGCTTAAATAGTCAAGTGACTGTGGCGTAGGTTCGTCTAACAAATAAACTTAATTATCTGCTAGCCGAGAGACGTGCGTAGGAGCGACTTGTAAAACCAATTTACAAATCAACTCAAGAACTTGCTTGCGTGTGGGTCGAGTGGCCAATAAAACCAATTTATTGGATACTCTGCTTTACTTGAACTTGCGTGGGTAGACTAACTAGCAAAACCAATTTACTAGCGAGTCTCTTGTCTTGCTTGGTCAACTGCTTTTCGTGAGCAGATGACGGGTCTTGTCTTGCTTGGTCAACTGCTTTTCGTGAACAGATGACGGGTCTTGTCGTGCTTGGTCAACTGCTTTTCGTGAGCAGATGACGGGTCTTGTCTTGCTTGGTCAGCTGCTTTACGTGAACAGCTGACGGGTCTTGGGTCGTGCGTGCGTGGGGTGAAAGCTTTTGATGTTAACTAGATCAATATTTCACTGCCTACGTAGTACATTTCGAACTCTATTTATACTATTTACAGTCGATGACGTCATTGCTGCGGGTACTGTGCTCCGCAGTCCGCAGCACCTATTCCGTAGTCCGCAGCACATTTTCCGCAGTCCGCAGCGCCTCAAGGCGGTGTGCGAGCAGTGCGACACAGCTTCGAGGCTGTGATGTACAGCCCGTGTCTTACCTGATGGCATTCTTCATGTTTGTCTGTGCACATAGCAATTTGGCTGTGTCGGCTAAATTGCTATGCAGCTGGTCACGTGCTATTTTCAGCCAAATTCGACATTTCTGATGTATGTCTTTTTCAAGCTCCAAATTCATCCTGACTGCAAACACTTTTGCGTCATGACATCCGCGGGGAACGAATTTCTGAACCGTCCTCGGTTCCTAAATTTGCGAGCTTGAAAAGACTGGCATTATTTCAGAAATGAGTCTACATTTGGCCTTTTGTACGTCTGCGCCTCTGATAAGTAGCAGGGATCTCTGGTTCCTCCCACCGTAGTAAGCGCCACGTGTCGAAGTTGGCAGCCACAGGTGAGGCTGGGGCGGTGGCGTTTATCCAGGTAACTGCCTGGGTAGCGGGCAGGGCAGAGTTGTCTTGTGCCGAGTCCTGGAGCAGCTGAACCACATCCGTAGGACAATCAAGGTCCGCAAGACTCTGGTAGTACTCCTGTACCCGTTCCTCTGGGTCCGGAAGCTCAGAACTTCCTCGCGGCATGGCTATCACTGTGATGATGTGATCGTATGTTTCCCGAATGCAGATTAAATCACGCTGCTCTAAGGTGCACAGCTTCCCTTCGATCCTCCATCGTCCAGTCAATTCTCCTGTTGCATGTAGGATGTCGCGTTGGGTGATGATGATACGGGGAGTGCTAGTCACAGCGTAGACGAGCATTTTCCGCTTCTCCACGAGTGTCCCGATGCGGACTTTAACGGGAGGATGGTTATAATCCTCTGTGTACGTCCGATCTGGGGGTGGCATACGAATCTTGCTCTTGTATGGGCTCGCATACTGCAGAGGGCAAAGAGCGGGTGTCTTTCCCTGGGTGGCATGCTGAAAGTCGGTTGGGTTGGGAACTGTAGCTGATGTGTCGTCCCCCTCGCTTTCCACGAGAGGAAAATATGCTGGGATTTCCGCTACAGGAGGATATGTGTAGGTTTCCATAGCAACCCAGGCAGGACACAAGATATGCGGTGAGAATGAAATAAATTCAGGTCACGTGCTTCTGTCCTTTCTCGGCTACCCACGTCAACTGACCGACATAGCTACGATCACTCCCGAAACCCGAGAGGTCCTCGAAGCCTAAGGGTACTGCCAGGTCTGTGATTAAGAATTGGCGCGACTGCCGAATTCTTATGATGGCATATTCCCCTTGCTCTCGAATCTTCCTTTCTATCATCCAGGGTCCACTCAGTTCTCCGTACAGATACACCGTATCCTCATCCTGAATTCTCTTGTCAGGAAAGCCTTCTATGGTGAAGTAGAGTGTGCCCTGAGTTATCCGCTTCATTCCTACGCACATCACCAAGGTGATGCTTCCAGGTGCGTGTTCTGGAACTCGAGGTACAATTCGAGATCCCTGGGGTGTCTGGAATGGGCGTACATAGCGATACTGGTCGGGCGGCAAGGGAGGCGAAGGCCTTCCCAAATCCCACAGTATGGGTGGTGGTGATAGGGGAGCCGGGTTTAGGATGGCGTGGAGGGAGTGCTTGCTAAGGCCGCGTAAGTCGGTCACAGTGTCTCCTGGTGGCCGGCAAGGTATAGGGGCTCGTATCACGGGTAACTGCAAGGCTGGGATGCTGGGATACGAATGCGCTAGAGATGGGTTTGCGTCTTCCATGGTGTCTGATCTCTGAAGTCGAAGGGCGTCTTTGGTTATATTTCTGATCCGTGTGGCGCTTTCAGGCTTTTTAACTAGTCTGACATGCTGCGGCCGGAATCATCATCTGACTCCTCACTCGATGTTGAGGTCGACTCAATTTCTGAGTCATCCTCAGGATCAGGCCCCATCCATCCTGTGCGCATGAACCAATGGTCCCTGGTGATGTACGGCAGCAGTCGAAAGGCTGCGACCGAATTTCCATGGAACATTGTACCGTCAAGTTCTTTAAGAAGGTAAGCCCCTCCTTTGTTCTTGCGGTGTACTTCGTATGGTCCCAAGTATCTGTCCTCCGTTTTTCGTTCTGTGCCAACTATAGTCTCCAGCTTGGAGTTGCGCATTAACACCAGCTCGCCTTGCCGATAGTCCCGTTTTTGCAGTTTGTGTTTGAAGCGCTTTTCAAACTGCAATTTCGATTTGAAACGTGACTGCTTCAAGGTCTCTGCTGCCTTCGCAATGTCTTGAGGATGCTTCTGGAGCTGTCTAATGCGTAATGCAAGCAGCTCGCTGGTGCTCATTCCCGAATAAAATCCTTCGACGAGGAACGTGGATTCCGCCAAGTCAAAAGGCAAAATCGGCAATGTGCCATGCAATAGCTGAAATGGCGAGTAGCCAGTTACGCTGCTTACCGTGACTCTATCCGCAAATACCGCCGCTTGGAGCATGTGAGGCCATCGCTTGATCTTGCCGTTACAGGCTTTTACAATGGCTTCACGGAGGGTGAAATGTCCGCGCTCTACAACTCCATTTCCATGCTTGTTGTAGGGTCGGATGCTGATCTGGGGGATTCGTAGGCGCTTCATAAGTATTTCGAAAGCAGCCTGTACTTCAGATCCATTGTCAGTGGTCACCTGAAGCGGGCAGCCATATCGACAATAAATGTGCGACCAGAAGAAATTTGCCAGTTGCTGAGCCGTTTGAGCCGTTAACGCCTTTGCTTCGCAGAATCCGCTCAAGTCGTCTCGGGCTGCCACTATCATGCTGTACTTGCCTGATATAGGCATCCGCATTACATCGATATAGATTTTGCTGAATAACGTAGCTGGCTTGGAAATGGTGGGCGGGATTTCCATTTTCTTCGTGTTACGAACCTGGCATTGTTGACAAGAAGCTACGTGGTGGTTGATGTCTGTCCGTAGATAAGGCCAGAAGAATCGCTGTCGCAGATTCTTCCACATTGCACTGCGTCCTTTGTGGCCGAGGTTTTCGTGTGCTTGATTCAAGATGGACAGTCGAGAGGCCGGTTCCAGGATCACAATCAAGGGTGAGCCGTCCCGATTCCTCTTCCATAACCGTCCTTCCTTCTCGAAGAATTCCGATGCCTTGGCGATGAACCTTCGTTGTTTTTGTGGGGTTCCAAAATCCGGCATTTCCAGTGTCCTGAGGAATTGCTGGATTTGGGTCAACTGGAGCTCCTGGCCTACTCTTCCGAGGCAGCACGAAGGTAGTGTGCAAGGGATTCTGTCCATTGGTTCGTATACTTGGGCTGTACTTTGGAAATACCGGGGATTTTCCCAAACTCCGCTAAATGGAATTTTAAGAGAGGAATCCCTTACGTAATCCTCGGCTGCAATAGCACTCCCGGATGCAATAGCATTGGTTGCCATGGCAACCTCGGCAGCAATAGCATTTACGTAACCACCGTGGGAATTGGTCTCGCTTGCAATAGCCGACTTGTAAAGATGACCGTTTGTCGACTTGTCGAGATTCACCCACGTTACCTTGGGTAACTGGTAGTATCCGCGTCGCTTAAGTCCCTCAATCTGATCGGGACTCAAGCCATACGTGGTCTGTGATTGTAGCGAGGTTCCATGCAGCAATGCTACCCTGTCGAGCCAGCTATCGTCATCGTCCTCAGCATGTTCGCCTTCGGCTAGTCCTCGGCGTGATAACGCGTCGGGACCTTGGAACCTTACGGCTGGTACGTGGATCAGTTCGAAGTGAAACATAAGAATTCCTTGAATCCATCTGTTCACTGCCGCATCAGGCTGCAAGTCGGGATTATTTAGAAACCCTTTGATGAACTGCGCATCAACTTCGACCTGGAAATTTCGGACACCGATAATGTATAAGCGCCAACTGCGAAGGGCGCGGTACAAGCCAAATAGCTCAAGCTTTGGTTGTGAGTAGCGTGACTCCCTTTCGCTCATTGGCACTGATCCATATCTGGCTGGTCGCTTCTTTCCAGTGTCGTCGATTTGAGCCAAAATCATTCCTGTTGCGTCTCGGGAGGAATCCACTGAGAGCACTACTGGATTTTCCGACTCGTAATCGATAGGTTTCAAGGCTGGGGCGCTCGTGATTATGCGCTTAATAAGCGCAAAAGCCTCCTGCCGCCGTATGTTCCATTCGAATTCCACACTCTTGCGATATAATTCGGTCAGAGGCCGAATTATAGCAGAGTAATTTAAAATCCAAATGCGCACGGTGCCACAGAGTCCCAGAAATCTGCGAACTTCCTGAGGTGTAGTGAGCGCCGGCCAATCCAATATGGCTGAGACCTTCTTGTCATCAGGTACACGTCCTTGTGGATTACATTTTTGTCCCACAATAAGTACTTCAGGGCGACATATTTGCGTCTTGGTACCTGAAAAGGTTCCTCCTGCGCACTTAATGCGGTGCATAATGCGATGCACGTCTAGAGCATGTTCCCAAATGAACCGTCTTATCTGGTTATTCCCAGGTATGGTTTCTGGGTTGCCGTCTTGGTCCAAATATTGACTAGCTGGCCCTTTGATAGGGAGGTCGTCAATAAAAATATTGGCCACATGCGGGATTTCATCGTGAAGGATAAAAACCATACACTTTTGAAATTCTGCTGGCGAATTTGTGAACCCCGTCGGCATTGATGTGATGCGCAATAATCCCAATGGAGTCATGAATGCTGTCATGTCACGGCTCTCTGGCTCCATTCGGCGTGCGTCAAATCCCCAGTAAAGGTCAAACACCGTGTAACACTGCCTGCCTGCGAAGCCTTCCACAAAGTCGTCGAGTATAGGGACCATCCCTGCATCTCGAATGGTGACTTTATTTAAAGGTTGCAAATCGTGGACTATGCGCAGCTTGCCGTTCTTTTTCAGAACGCAGAACCAGCGAGACCGATAAGATGATTGGCAGGGTTCGTAGACCCCTGCGTCCATCTTCAATTTCAACACCTCGATCACTTTCGTGAGAATTCCTGGGGGTATTGGAATATTCCTGTATTCCCAGGGCGTGTGAGGTACTGTTGAAATTTTGTAGGGCGAGAAATAAGAATCTTTGAATGTTCCCCTTTCAATGTCCTCAAAAGCCAAGGCTTCCTCATTTTCACGCATAATATATGCGAAAAGTTTTTCTTCTTCGTCGGTCAAGTAATTTTCTGGATTAATATCCAAAGTTTTTAACCGATCTCGAGTTAAGCGCTGAGTAGGCCGAAATGCCGGGGGATGTGTCGGCAGGGGAGACAAGGTCCTTAATGGATCTTCAGGTATTGTACGTTTCACCTCGTAGTCAGGCGAGAACGTAGTAGAGACTGGCTTTATTTTCTTGTCGACCCTCTTGTACATAGTGTATACCTGCTGTGTTTCTCCCGAGTCGGATTCCAGGTCGACAGGGTAGAAAACGTACAAGTCGTCAGGTTCCAGATAAGCCCGATCTGAATCCCTCAGAATTGCTGTGTCAAGTTTGCATTTGAAAACTTGAGGATCGTCGGTGTCCGAGGCCAACGAAAAACACCAGGCTTCTTCAAGTTTTTCAGTTGAACTTAACGGTTCCCGCGAAAAACAATACAGAAGAAACTTGGTTGTCATTCGGTACCCTACGTACAAGACGAGGTACAATATCAAGAAATTTCGCGCAAATGCGCGAGCAGGTACGAGTTCGAGGCCTGTTGAAGGCAAATATACTGTTACAGATGAACCGTTGTAGGGTTCTTCCCCATTTGTTGGGGTTGCGAGTGCGAAAGTCACGAGTGCGAGAAGTACAGTTATTGGACGAGATTTGATTGAGCGTTGGCGAGCGCGCGACTTGATATTTACACTGCAAGTCAGGCTAAGTAGAAGGAAAGTCAGTACGTCCGCGGTGAACGAATTTGCCGCGAACTTACCGGCTCTCTCTTTACAACTTGGCGCGGCGTGCGGCTGGCTCTTCCATGTCCCCAGGACGCTCATCGCCCGACTCGTCATCCTCGAAGCCTTCGGGGATGGGGCTCGGGGCGACGACCTGCTGGGTCCAGTTGTGGGGGTAGCGGCCTGGGAACGGGCGTTTCGGCTGCGACTGAGCTTTAACGCTCCGAAAATCCCGAAAAAATCTGCCGCGTACCTTGGGATATCCGGTAACGTTGCGTGCCTCAATCTTGATGCCACCAGGAGGGCCTCCATCGACGTAGATCGTGTCGTTGGGATCAAGCATCCCGGCTTCAAGAAGGTTGCGGATGACCGTGGGTTCATAGAACCGATACGCGAGAAGTTCGTCGATGGCGCGGGTGACCTCGGGGTAGCCGTGGCGCGTGAAGGCGTACATGACGAGGCGAAGGCGGCCGTGCTCATCATCCTTGAGAACGGGCGGGCATTCGTGAGCGTCCTGGTGCAGCTCCACGATGTCGAGACGCCAGCCGTGGGTGCGGACAAAGTTCTCGCCGAGACGAATGGTCTCGAGGTAGCACCCGCGCAACACGGCGTACACGACGATGGGCCCTCGGCGACGCAGGACTTGGGCCTTGATGGCCACACGGTGCGCAACCGAAAGCTGCTTCGAGTGATCGCTGAAGTCGCGATAGCGTTTGCCGTCAACTGAGATGGGGACGCCAGGGGAATCGATGACACGTCGAGACCCGTCGAGGAGGGCCGGCGCGATAATGTCCAGGATTTCCTCAAGTTCGCGGGACTGGTAAACATGAGTGACGATTTTATTCAGGACGCGGATTCCGCGTACCTGAGCGTCGATGCGTGCTTTCCCAGCGGGAGAATGGTCCGGCGCGTGCAATTGCTCCAACATATCGAGGTCCACCATATAGTCGGTACTCATATCCGTGATGTCGAGCAGGTTGGGTGAATGCGTGATGAGTGTTTCAGCACGACGAACGGGCGCGAGCAGCCCGTCGATGTCTTCAGCGCGCATACGAAGGCGCTGATGCTCATGCTTGATAGTGTACTGACGCAGCTTTATCCAAGTGATATTGTGCGCGCGTTCGCGCTCAGCCTTCGCAGGCATGGTGCGAACCTCCTTGTTGAGTCGCTTGGCAAACGCGAAACTAGCTGCACCTTCGAGTTTGACAATGGGCCAATTATTAGGGATGGTGCTGCACGTCTCGTGAATTTCGGCCGGGGTGGCAGTCGACGGTACGTACGGGTGGGCCTCAGTAAGTTTGACAGGGTCCTCCTCGTCCGACGAAGCGTCGCTGAAAGTTGGGAAGTTGTAGGTGATGGCACCCTCGCCGAAAATTCCGTCGTCGAAGAAGCCCGTAGCTCCGTTGGTTGAGCGGCAGTCCTCCGAGAAAGGGGTAGCGACACGAGATGGGCGTTGGTTCACAGGCGAGGGCGAGCGCGACTCAACATTGACGTCGTGGTCATCAGTGTCGAGGGGCGAGAGACGCCCGGAGTCCGAGACGAGAGGGGGCGGAGAGTCCGAGAGAGATGAAAGGGAGGAGTCGCTGCGGGTGAACAGTGGTCCGTGCGCCGAGTCTAGACCACGCGGCACGTGCATTGCGTCTAGACCAAACGGATCGGTCAAACCCGCCGGCCCGGTCAATCCAGATTTGGGCAACTCACCTCTCATCTCTTCTTCTTCATTCTCGGGGGTGGTATCTTCCCCACTGCGCTCAGCGGCGAGGAAGACTGGTGCTTCGTCAGCTTCCTCATCACAGTTCACTGTGACGCTGCACTTACCTCCTTCTACATCGGCCTCAAATTCTTTCACGTCGTCCCGACCATCTTCAAGTTTCTTCTGGGCGACCGCCGCGTTGGCTAAATCTTCCAAGGTAAGCTTGCTGCCTGGAAGCTCGCCGTCGACATCCTCAAGCTGAAGTGCATTCAAGACGAATTTCGGCGCCTCGTTTATGCTCAGACTTGGGTCAGCAGCCACGCGTCGAGCTTCCGTCTGGATCTTTTCCAGGCGGCAGTTAGATACAGCCCAGCGCTGATACGGCGCGCTCACCTCCTCCTCGTCGGTGGAACCTTCTGCGTCGGCATCGGCTGCATCAGGCATCTCCGCGTCACTCTCAAGTGCGGGATAGCCCAACTCCGGCAACTCGTTGAGCATGCGGCGAGGAAGGCGTGGGGTGTCCGGCGCGCGGCCATTTGGGTACTGCGCGGCGGCGTCGGGGCCCGTGGGAACGGTCCAGACGTGGTGACCGTTCATGCGGGTGCCAAGGTGGCGCATGGGCGCCGTGACCATGGCGGGCGCGTCGTCAGGCGGGTGGGTGAAGAACCGCAACGACTGCGCCTTGTGGTACGGGCCGCGAGCTCCATCGCCGAGCGAGAGGCGAGGCGGGGCCGCGGTCTGGTACGCGCAAGTCGGCGCGTCCAGCTGCGAAATGGGGGGAAGCGTGGGCGGAGTGCCAAGGAGGTCGCCCAGGACGCGGGGGACAGCGAGCCGTATGGTGTTGAGCGGCTCGTTGGTCTGCTGGGCGGGGACGACTTGGAGCTGACGAGCCGCGTCGTTCTGCTCGGTAGCCGACGCGCGAGCGAATACGCCAGCAGGCGCGGTGCTGCGCACGAGCGCGCGCGAATCTTCAGCAGGGTCCGATGCATCTGCGTCCAGCGGGGTAACCTGCCGGTCCAAATGCATCAGATATTGCCCGGGGCGCCTCATTCTACCGACCTCCTCGCGAACCGAGGGGTGGTACAAGGGCAGCACAGCGTCAATACTCGCCTGGGATGGGAACGGAACTTCCATGGGCCAGGGGTGATTGCCGGGCGGTGTCGCGTACATGTGCGCGATAACGTGGCCGCTCTTCACCCCGGGCTGACCTGTGGTGGGGTCATGGATGAGCATCCGCGCATTCAACAGAATTGCGTGGTAAATCTCCTGACCATTTCCAGCGACCGCACGCCCCGTGTGCTGTGCCTGCGCCGAGACGATGGTGGCAGGACGGATGCGGGGGTCGAGACCAAGCCGGTGTCGAACCCACTCGGAGCTGGATGCCGCACGAACACGGCTGAACGCGTTCGTAGCGGGTGGCTGGTGGTCGATGGGGCCGAACGAGCCGGTGGGCTCGCGCCGAATGACTTCGCATGGGATGGGACCCATGGGTGAGACGAGACGATCCGGCTTGCGTGCGCCGGGATCGTCTTGAGCAGTGTTGAGTTTGGGGGGTGGGAAAGGCATGGTGGTGGTGTGGGGGAAAGTGGTGGGGCTTGGATTGGGGATTAAGTAACAAGGTACGCCCGTCGCTTTATACTTTGTGTCTCCGCAAGCTGCGCTTCTTTCCTTTCTAGAATTAATTCCTCTACCTGCCTGCCAGTTTCCACTCCAGATGCTTTGCACTTGCCAAAGCAAGCTTACTATTACCAGAAAACTCAGAATCCAGGTGAGTTGCGCTCCCAAATTCCGGGTCTTAGTGGATTTTGACCCCCTTTCCCTTTTAGTTCGGTCTCGCGAGTTCCCGAGCGGCGCATTAACTCGAACGCCGCTCCGCGATTTAGACTCGTCGATGGTGTACGCGAGGCCGTGGTTCACCGGGATTTCAGGCCCAAGTCGCGCGGTCTCCACCACGCGCTCGTAGGGGATAGCGAGCAGTTCGTATCGTGGTTGACGCGTTAACGCGTCCTTGAACACCAGGTACGTTCCCTCTTCGCGTTCGTCTATGCTTACCAAATTGCCGCGCTGCCAGGGGCGGCCGAGCAACAGCTCGAAGGGCGCCTGTTGGGATACCCACAAGTCCGTTGTGGTGGGTACGCCGCCGCAACTAAACTCGACATCGTGGACGTACCCACGTAATTGACCACGCCCACCATTGGCGTCGTTCATGTTCGTTGCGCGGGTCATGTCTACCGGCCGCTGAATTTTTAGGGCCGCAACGTCCGCACGTACCACGTCCAATTGTGACCCGGTGTCGATTATGGCGGTAATGGTACGTCCCGAGGTTTCTACCTCGATTTTTATGAGTACCCCTTCTGATCGAGGCCAGTTCCAGTGCGCGACGAGGGGATTGTCTTGCGATTTTCCTAGAAGTACCGCCTTAACGTTCTTTAATCGTACCGTCTCCAAAATTCCATTTCTGATGTCTTTTGACGCTACGAAAATTTCGCGAACCGTTAATGGAACTGTCAAATCCAAGATTCGTTCAATTATTGACGGTATATGTACCGTGGATTGAATTTCGGACTGCCGACTGGGATTTTTGAGATTCTCGTCTTGAAGATCCCGTATATGGCTTCCTTCTCCCCTCCCTTTCTGAGCTTTGGCTCGATTGGGAGTGATGTCTGCCATTTCCGTATCCTCCATTCGTGCTCTGGGAGTCCTGACGTCAGCGGGCGTCAATTCCGGCAGCATGTCATGAATTTTAGGTAAGTGAGGCTTTTCTGCCTCTTTACCTTTCACTAATCCCTTTTCGTCTAGGTTGTCCACGGCCTGCGGAGCTGCCCGAGGCAGTGCTTTTTCGCGTCGAGGCAAGAGTACTCCGTCGAAAGTCTCACGACGGGCCGTCTTTGAGCTCGGAACGGTGCGTTCCGCAGCATTAACGTTATTTTCAGACAGATCACCTAGCTGCGAGCCTCGTGGGACCGTGAGATAAACCTCACCGTCCCCGATTTCCGACTCCGAATCCTGCGCAATGTACCACGCAGCGTCAAGACCTTCTTGTTCGGCCATCGACACGCAGTCTTCTGGCGCGTCGTCTGACGTAGCTTCAGAGACGGACTCGATGTAGGCACTGCGCGCCGACTCGAATTCGCTTTCTGTCGAGCTGCGGGCGCGTGCGCGTTCCCTCGAGGAGAACATTACCCGGGGTGCTGCGATCCTCGTGGCAGCTTGAGCCAGAGTCTCGCCCATGCCTCGCCGAATAAATCCGCCATCCTTCATGCGGACTCTTCTGGATTCTTCGTCAATACTGATGACGTTTTTAACGAGCAGGTCTTTAATCTCGGGACACTCGCCGATGCGGTGCCCTTCCGTGCCGCATCCGTAGCATCCCGAAATATCGGGCCTTTGGGTATTGCTCCCTCCCAGTGGGATGTTGTTTGGATATGTCGAAAGTCCTGGTGGGCCTCCGGAGTTTCCACTTGGTGGATTTTTCTTGTCTAATCCTTTATTCTGTTTCGGATTAGGCTCCGTCCAAACGGGAGCAAGACGTGGGGGTTGCACGCATTTTGCGGCAATTCCAGTAGTGTCCAGAGACAACACCTTATAATATACAGGTGGGTACTCTGGATCTGTTATGGACATTTTATTCAGTTGACGAATTAAACTTGTTACTTCTTCAGCTGTACCCGTAGTTTGAAGGGTCTTCCCTTTGCTGGATCCAGCTGCAGGTGCGCTCTTCTTTTTCTTCTTACGTTCTTTTTCTTTCTTGGCCTTGGCTTTAGCGCGATGTTTTCGACGGTATACCTCGTAATCCGAGTCGTCACTGTCATCTGAATCCTCATCTGATTCAGCTTCAGTGGTACCGCTATCCAAATCCACGCCGTAGTCAGCGGCATTTACCACCATTGCCTCCGCGCGGTTGCGACGGAAGTACCACTCTGCGGCAGTATTAATTTCCCGCACTGAATATTGGCGGCGAGCACTGCGCGTGGGGTTCAACTGGTTAATTCTCTGCTCAAAGGTGCGGCGTAAGTCCGACTGTATTCCTAGCCAGAAATACACGTCGTAATTTACTTGTGTAATGTGCCCTTGTTGCAGAAGCATTCCAGCCATGGTTTTGTACTTAATGAAGTACTTCTTCCATTGTGATAAATTTTGAAATGGGTGTACCTGCGTTTTTAAAGTGTAAGTAGCAATATCGCTCGGCTTATACCTTGTAGTAGCACGATCCGCATCATAGCTCTGCAGGATTTCATGCCGCAGTTTGAGCCACTTCTTTTGCTGATAGTACTTTGAGGCCCGTATAAACCCCTGTACATCAGTAGAACAGTAATCCAATATCAACTTACATTGGTCTGTTGGGTCTGTTACATGAAATTTTACCAGCAATCTGTCGTAGTGCGTGATAAAATATTCAACTTCTGAATGTTGCCCGCGGAAAGTTTTGGGTGCGTCCCTGCTGCCTCGCAAAGGCATGTCCAAGACTGTGCGGGTGTTTCCAGAGCCAAATATAGGCACTGTACTTTTCATTCGCGTGGGGCGCACAACCGAACTTGATGATGAAGAGAAGTACTCGTCTTCTGATGATGACGGACTGCTCCCATCAGGGTTGCCTGGGCCAGAGTCTGGGTCCATGTCCAACAAATCAGGCGTGCGTGATACGCGCGTATGACGTGAGTGATGGGTCCGCTGTGAATGACGTGGTGTGAATGTGATGTTGGGAAATGGCAGGTCGCCGCTTCGAGCCGGATTGACGAACTGCGTCATCGGCGGCCGCGAACTATCTGCTGCGTCATTTGCTTGCGTGGGTTGTGGCGCATCCCACAAGGTGCTTGTGGATGCTTGTGGCGCTGCATTAGCTGCACTTGAGTCTGCGTGCATATGCATTGCTTGTCTTTGTATGTGTTCTTGCGTGAAACTTGGTTGGTGCGTTGGTACGTTCTGACTTGATAAGGGAATATTTAATTAAAATATCCCCCTGCGGTGGTCACCACTGATGTCAAGTGCAAAATGTGTTTTGCGTGAGGTCCGTCGGGAGTGGCTTTATCCGGACGTTTCCCACTTGGTTCGATATTCCCTTATCAAGTGACTTTGTCCCTGAAATTCAAAGAACTCCGTAGGGCGTAAATTTACTTGAGCTGAAGAATTCAATCAGATTACTAAGCTCTCGTCCAAGGTCGCAATGACTCGAGGATTGGGTGGTGAGAATTCGCTCTGTAAACCAAGTGAATTCTAAGCCTCCGTAAGCTTAAATAGTCAAGTGACTGTGGCGTAGGTTCGTCTAACAAATAAACTTAATTATCTGCTAGCCGAGAGACGTGCGTAGGAGCGACTTGTAAAACCAATTTACAAATCAACTCAAGAACTTGCTTGCGTGTGGGTCGAGTGGCCAATAAAACCAATTTATTGGATACTCTGCTTTACTTGAACTTGCGTGGGTAGACTAACTAGCAAAACCAATTTACTAGCGAGTCTCTTGTCTTGCTTGGTCAACTGCTTTTCGTGAGCAGATGACGGGTCTTGTCTTGCTTGGTCAACTGCTTTTCGTGAACAGATGACGGGTCTTGTCGTGCTTGGTCAACTGCTTTTCGTGAGCAGATGACGGGTCTTGTCTTGCTTGGTCAGCTGCTTTACGTGAACAGCTGACGGGTCTTGGGTCGTGCGTGCGTGGGGTGAAAGCTTTTGATGTTAACTAGATCAATATTTCACTGCCTACGTAGTACATTTCGAACTCTATTTATACTATTTACAGTCGATGACGTCATTGCTGCGGGTACTGTGCTCCGCAGTCCGCAGCACC
Source organism: Mycena polygramma (assembly GCA_029449255.1). NCBI lineage: Eukaryota > Fungi > Basidiomycota > Agaricomycetes > Agaricales > Mycenaceae > Mycena > Mycena polygramma. Next base: position 94,918 of record JARKID010000046.1, read on the forward strand.
TATTCCGTAGTCCGCAGCACATTTTCCGCAGTCCGCAGCGCCTCAAGGCGGTGTGCGAGCAGTGCGACACAGCTTCGAGGCTGTGATGTACAGCCCGTGTCTTACCTGATGGCATTCTTCATGTTTGTCTGTGCACATAGCAATTTGGCTGTGTCGGCTAAATTGCTATGCAGCTGGTCACGTGCTATTTTCAGCCAAATTCGACATTTCTGATGTATGTCTTTTTCAAGCTCCAAATTCATCCTGACTGCAAACACTTTTGCGTCATGACACCGTCGGTTTAATTCCCGCGACTTCCGAAGGGAAACGGACAAAAACTGAGCCCAAGCGAGGCCATTTTGCAACTCTATGTCATTTTGCAAGCCGTTGTTACTCATAGTACTTGACTGACTTTGCAGACGTCTGAATCTTGGATGCTTGATGATTGTCGAGATCTCGGTGTTTCGAGTCGGGGTGGAAATTGACAGCAGTTGCGACACCAGATAGCTCCAGCGTTCAAAGGTGTAGCAAATATTGTGAGGCACTGTACCGTGTACGACGTCAGATTCGGTCGGTCTTTTCTAGAGTTACCGACCGGTGTCAATGTGATTACCTGATTCACGGCAACTCAATGAGTTCCCTTCAACGCGCGCCGTCGAAGTTGGGCCACTTCATGTCCAAGACGAAATGGAGTTACACCGGAGAGGTTGAGGCCGACTTCTAAACACCGGGTTAAAGACGATTTCCAGATATGGCATTGAAGCTTCCAAAAAAGGTCGCCATGATTTCCGGGTTCTTGAAGGTCTCTGAACGCGGCCGTTTCCAAACGAAGCGCGCCCTGTGGACTCTGACGCTTAAAAGCAGTTCATGAACCTTTCTCATGGCCGTAGTCCTCCCCAGGTTGAGATTTATCAGCCAACAAGGCCAGCCGCCACCATGGACTTATCGACGCACTTGAAGTTGCATGCCTGGATCGGTTTGAATGCACAGGGTGACAGAGGTTATGTGGTGAATGTCGTTGACATTAGTTGCTTTGGGTCTGACGAGATTGACAGGGAGCAGATCAAGTGGACGGCCTATCCCGAAACCTAGCCAAGGCCAACGAACCCAACTGCCATTATGAAGTCCAGGGCCAGACCTCGGACGTGATTGTCCGCCATTTTGAACGCTGCGATGATTTGCAGAGCCTCGATCCCTTGGATCTTATGGAGACGTTAAAGTTGGCCTACCGGCTCAAACACTATCGGCTCATTGATTTGGTGGAATGTGTCTGCATTCAGCGTCTGCAAGAATGCGCCATGCGTAGTGTTCCGGAGTTGTCCAAACAGACAGCAGCTACGCCCGTGGAATCTACAGAGTGGAAGGCGAGACTCGAAATGAGGTCGGTGGCCATGGACAGCTGCCTTGCGAAGCTGGTGGACCAAACTATCAAGGCGCGGGAGATGATCGCGTTCGTGAGGGCGATGCGGGCTGGTCAGTTGAGTTGGATTTTTTCTTCTTTTCTTGACTAACTTGGCCACTCCTCAGACGTCTAGGATGCTTGGCAGCAGGGAATTAAGAGGAAGATTTGAGTCGCTAAGATCATGTTTCGAGGTGGAAATAAAATTGAGAACTGAACGAGTCGCGACGCCGCCAGAGTTTCGGAAGCCTTGTTTGATAAGTATCGCGAGGCCCTGTAAATGAGAGGGAAGAAGGTATGGGGATCAAAAGTGATGGGGGACAGTCCGCGGGACATTCCCACGGGACAAACCCATGGGCGGATATATGTCCATAGGTATACCTGGGGAGATATACGTGCATTTATAAATGCGCAGGGCAACATGTATAGGGAACTGTGCGTATACATATACCTCCAGGATATCCCCTACATGTATGTCACTCCGGGCGAATATGTCCATGTAAATCACGCCAGATAGATTGGTCTATCAAAACATCCATGGTCATAACGTCCCATGCGTTGGGCTGTGGGACAATCCCCGGAGGTATAATACCGCACGGGTACCCGTCCGCCTCAATCCGTGTGGGACAAACCATCCAGCACTTCCACCACGGTCACAACCGTGGATGCTACTACGCTCGCGTGAATAGGTTTGGTTCATCACCTGCGAATACATCACTCAAGTCAACGACCCACGAGTCTTTCCCTTCACGGAAATTTTGGCAGTGATCTTCGATCAACTATCTCGGATTCCCTTTCTCGACCTCTCGTCTTTCTGTCCCGCTCAAACCCTGCAGCAATATTCCTCCGGGCAAGCCTCGCCACCATGCATTTGACCTTTGTCAGCAACTGCCTAGTTCCTCACGCTCCTTCCCATGTCCAATCTCACCGACGTTCTCTGCCGCGAGTGCACGGTCGGATACATCACCTACCCAGACGTTTGCGTCGGCTTCCACACGCCGGGGCCTGACCCAGATACACCGGGAAGGAACAGTGGTGACTCCTTCCAGAAGGTACGCTTTGTTTGCTGCCTTTTGCCACTCGTCGTTGACACCATATCAGTGCCAATTCAACAATTTCAGCCGAGTAGAAGGTCAAAACATCTGCCCCCGTGGCTATTGGTGGCGACCGGACATTCCTAAGGCAGACATATACCATCCCAAGAGAACTTACAGCCGCATGGATTATCCGACAACACCGCCCGCTTGGTCCGCCCCTACTTCTTTTTCCTCTCCTTCCACTTCCACTTCGTCACCGTCTAAAAAAAAACGTGCTCCTAAAGTAGCTTGCATCAGCACCACCTGCACGCAGAAAGGCACACACGGAGGACATCGAAACGGCAAATGTCTTTGGATGTTTTGTAAAACATGCTGCCAGAGAACTAACACGACCGAACGCTGTCCTGCCCCTGGCCACATGGACCCACCGACTCCTGCTCTCAACTCATTCACCGCCACCAGTTCTTCATCCCGGTTGGACACTACCCCTGCAGCGCCTGCGGGTGCCCCTCTAATCTTTGCGAAACCAATGGGCCGCATGGTCGACGCGGTGTTTGCTCACAAATTCCTCGAAGGGGATCACGAAATTGCGACAACAGACCACTTTCAGCGTGAGCTGTACCGGAAGTCGCAGGTCAATAGCATGAAAGTGCGGCTGTGGGTGCAGGTGCGTCGGATTAAATTTGCCCAGTGTAACTGTCCTCACATGTGAACTATAGAATGGTGCAGACGCTGTCACGCTTGTCATCGCACTCCCCCATTTTCCCTACTTCCACCCGAAGGATTGTCAACCTATCGTTTCGATTGCGAAGAATGATACTTGTGTTACATACGGGTATTGGGATACGGATGAATGGATCCTGACCGAGACCCCTATGGTAATCAAAGGAGGTACCAAGGTCCTCTTCTTGCGGCTGCAAGATGTCACCGATTGCGTTGGGGGTCCTCTTCCCAAGAGACGGCTTTCAGACGCGTCATTCCATACACCAACACCTACTCGTGCTCGGATTGAAGGGTGCGTCCATTTGATACCTTCTTTCCCCTCTGCTAATTTTTTTCAGCAGCCAACGCCCAGACATCTCTCCCTTGTCGTATGACATAAGTCCAGCCAAAGACAGCATAATGTGAGTGCATCTACAAAAGTGCGATTTTATCTCAAACTATCCCAGATCTCTTTCGTCGGACTCCGAGGGGGAAGAAATTGTACCGAACAAGTATGTCTGCAAATATCTACTTGTTACACACACATTAACACTCAGTTTCAGGTCGTCCTCATCGCGGTCGCGACCAGCAGGAAGTGCCTCGCCATCAAAAACCCCTACACAACCCAAATTCCCTCTGGAGTACGCGTGCGACATGCATGTAGGTTTCCTTGCGATGAAGGCAGCAAGCAGTGGATCTATCCCACAAAGATTCACTGCCGCTTTCAAGGTCGCATGGGTCAGCAGCACGTACTATACGCACTTCAATGCCTGGAATGACATGGATAAGGAGGCTCGGGAGTATGCCGTCCAATGTCGCCACAACGTCGGAGGAGACTGGGGAGCCTTATTTAAAACTCATACTAGCAAGGGAAAAGGTAGAGCAGTGTAGATAGCACCGAAGAATACAATCTACGAGACTCCGCACTATATAATCCACCTAGCCCATCTTTTTCTTTGACAGCATCATAACCTGATGGCGCAAAAAGTTTGTCTGTGAATCCCTGGAGCTCTTCTTCTCTCGCGACATGGCTCCGGTTTCTTCCCCACTGACTGTGGCATATCTGTATCCATATTCTTCCCTTTCTTCGTTTCGTCTTACTCAATCTCTTCCAGCAAGTCACAACACCAAGTTGCCGGGGGCAAGGGGCTCAAAATCGAGCACCTCCGCGTCAGTTTTTATTTTTCATTGTCAAAACAAAGAAACTAAATGTGATATAGCACCTTTTGCGAATTCATCTAAAAAAGGGCGCTCTCAGGCCCACACCGGTACAATATGAGGACGCGGCTCAGTTAATTGCTGACAATGAGAGCTTCGGCGTCAACTGGACCTACGTTTTGCACCAGACTGGGCCACGTACCGCGGTTGATGTCAAGATGGCCGAGTACTATGCTAAAAAAGTACTTGTCCCTCCCGTGAGTCTGTTCATATCTTACAAAAATCAAGACTAACATGCAATAGCCTGACGTCGATCTTGAGCCTCCCTCCTCACCGTTGACTGACCCAGGCCCCGATGTGCACATGGAACCTGAACCCCCGGGTGAGTCCCTGGTGTCGTTGTGTAGATTGTCTGGATATTCATCTGTTACAGTCCAAAACATCAGGATGCCGACTCCCATGCCGACCTCCAGATGCACGGTCTGGAGAGGCACATCCGAAGAGCTAGCTAAAGATACCAACATTCTGTGGAGAATGTTGAGCTTCGGTGCGTCAAGACACCACCAGTGTCCAGCAAAGTTTCTGACCAAGTTCTGATTAGATGCGGGGAGCGACGTGAAGACTATGGACCCTAGAGTAGTAGTTGTCAACCAACTCGACGATGAGGAGAACATGGTTAAGCGTTACCACCACGTGGATTTGACCGACATCATCCAATATCATGGCCTACGTCCCGGTCGCGGATCGGAGGGCGTTTGTGGTGACAGTGACCTGGAGACCTTTTCTTCGGATTACCTGATCACTGCCGCCTTGGTGGCTAAACCGACCATTGAAAGAATCATTTACAGACATGCACCTTTTCACACCGAGGGTAAGCATTGCAAATGGTGCGGACGGTAGACTCTGAATTTCCGCTCTAGGGATCCCATATCAGGTGTTCTATTCCTTGCCTGGGCACGGTTATGAGGATTTGCATGGGCCGTTGCTCACCTATCACCCGGACGACGTCCCCAAGGAAAAATGGGCGAAAGACATGGACGACGACAAGATGCTGCCTGCACTTGGTTCGCCCAATGCTTTGCGTGTTCTCCTGTATGTCAAACCCTTCGAACTGCCGGTGAGCAACTTGTCGTGGAATGAGAGCGCTGGCTTACCGACTCTCATATAGTTTGAAGAGATTTCCACATCAGAAAGAATAAACCGCCTCGCTGCGGCGTACTTGTTGGATAAACACGGCGATATGCCGCTCCTCAAGGAGGTTCGCAGACACAACTCGGACCCCTTGCTCAAGAAGTCCGATCAAGGTCGGTCACCCCACAAATGGGACGAGTGGGTCGGAATGATGTCAACTATCTTCGAATATGAGGCCAAAGTGCCTGAAACCTGTGACAATGAAGCCAGCGGGAAGTTGATCAACATAATCCAGATGTCGAAACTCGTCTTCATGCAGACGGATTGGGTTTCCAAGTGTTTAAAAGCGGCCAAAGGGATTGACAGCAAGTGGGGGAGAGCGGTCAACAAACCTTTGCGCGATTACTTGCAAATCGAGACCTCTGTGATTGGTATCGAACCGTTCCTCAAGAAGGTGGAAGGGTTCGTGACGCAGCAACGCACAGGTTCAGGTTCAGGTTCAGGTGCGCGCCGTGCGGCCTCCGAAGCTTCCAAGTCGTAGATACATGTAACTGCCAAAAGTCTTTCCTATGAACACATTCGCTCTGTTACCGGACTTTGTCTTGGATTTTGAGTTTCGGCCAGGATACGGCCCAAGATGGGGTACCTTCAAAAATCGAGAATGAATATTGCTGAAAGCGACTCGGAAGCGGATTTGTATGGCAATGTCGACGCGAGCAAACAACACGAGACCGTGGGCGCGATTGCGATCACGTGAGTATCAACGCGACGCGTCTCTATATAAGACCGCGGGGCTTGTTTGGCCACCCTTTGCTTGGTGCCACCACCACCTCGCCCGCAACAATGGGTGCGCATGCAAATCTTGTCAGCCCATTGGCTTCTGCTGGACCGAGGTCGACCCCTCCGTAGCCCCGCGTTGCACGCTGTAGTCGATCCCGCGATACCATCCCCCGAGATGGTCACTCATCCGGTTTCGACAGCGACCGCATGGTGACTCTGCGGTTTGTGGGTTTTCTGCCTCGTCTCACCACTGGACCACTGTATACGGTGTGTATTCTCATGTCCTCCCTCTGCACCTCTTTTAATTTCCTTCCCCAGGCTTCAATGAGCCCTTGTCTCGGATGCCTCGTCGTCCGACGCGTCCGGCGCGTCATTGTGCGCGTCCGCTACACGCCTGCACACGGAGCACCCGCAGCCCCACCCTTTCACCTCTGACCACGGGGTTCGGGCCGGCGCCTTCAACAACCGTCAACAACCGCCACCTCATCATCCTACCACCATCTGCCACCGCTGCCATCGCCACCATCGCCGCGCGACATCGACAACCTCAAGCCTGTGTCGGGGCAATGGGTGTGATGCCCAACCCGCGACTGGTCCACCTCAGAAGATTCCTTTCCGAGGTGCGTATTTTTGTTATGTTTTTTTTTTCTCGTGTTCTGATCACTTTGGAACACGCAGAGCACCTCGCACCAGTGGTGACTCGCAATGCACCATCACCAACTCGCCGCCTCGCTCTCGCCGCGTCGCCATCGCGCCTGCGCAGACGTCCGCGGCTGAGTGGCAGGCGTCCCAGGAACCCGGCGTATCCACCTTGCCCACGCTGCCCGCAATCCGCGTGCGGGTCCGGTAGTCGCCGACTCGCCAATGCGCCGGTACTCGCCACCTCGCGAATTCCGCCGCCACTGTGTGAGGGCAGCCCTCGACACGGTGCTGCCCGCCCTTTTTGTCTCCCACCTGCTGCTGTCCCCCCGATTACCCCGGGATGGGCGTCCCACCGAGAGCCCAGGGACACGGAGGGGTGGATACAGTGGGTGGTGGTGGTTCATTTCAAGCCAGGTGCGTATTTCCTTTTTCTCTTTTTTGTTCTCTTTTGATTCAAGCAAGACGTGTAGCACGTCCGAGCACAGCCCTACGAGCCGGAGATCTCACACGTGCGTGATTTCCGACTCTTTGGCTCTTCACCGACCTCGACCGCATCCACACGCGACACATCGCCCTCGCCGGGCCTCGTACACATCCAGCTCGACCTCGTTTGCCGCGTGCCACGCGCCGACGCCCCTCGCTCGTGCTACACCCGCACCTGCACCCGCGCGAAGCTACTCGCACCACCGTCGCTGAGTCACGCCCGACGCCAACTCCACTCTGCCTCGACTCCACGCCTATGTGCAGCGGGGTTGCACCTCTGCGTTGCCCCGGGATGGGACATCTCGCCCGCAGGGGACGGCCGCTGTGTCCGCAAGGACTTGGCGAATCCGCCCACGCCATACAGGCTGCACCAGCACCCACCCCACCCGCGAGTCGCCGCGCCTCGTCTGCGCCTTGTCTCCACAGCACCGTCGCCGATGCATCCCCTTGCCACTACAACAAGGGCCCGCAATTGCAGTGTGCCCCCGCCGTGCCGCCGAGGTGCGTTTCTTTTTGTCTCTATCCTTTTGTTTTTCTGATCTTGTTTTTCTCTTCTTGTTTAGGTCCCTTGCACCCACCACCAACGACGACGCACACCGACTGGCACCGCCGTGTGCCCCCCCCCCCCCCCCACGTCCCTCCGCTCTCATCACCGAGTCGCACCGCGACACCAGCTGCTCCTCGACGCCACCTCAACCCACCACTCGACCCCATCGCCACGGTGCCGCGCCGCGCACAATCCGCGTGTGTGCACAGTTCCCGCCGCCGCGAGTCGGATCGGCCTCGCGACCTTCACTCAGTCGCCCGCCGCTCGTATCGCACCCCGCCGACTCGCCGCCGCGACGACCACCACGGGCCACCGCGGGCTCGTCAACGAACACGCCCGCCGCGATCTCCGTTCTTATTCGACTCGGAACCGCGGCGGCGGCATCGTGGCGATCGTTGAGGGTCGCGCTCCCCCGCAAGCTGCCGACCCGCCGCAGCCCGGACGCCACGTTGCGCGCCCTCGGCGCTGCGTGTGCTCGGGCCCGCCCTCTTCAATGCGCCGTTACTCGCTACCCGCTGCTGCGGACTTGCGTTCTGTGTGCGTTGACACAGCAGCATGTCCCGCCCGCCGTCGTGTCGTCCACCGAACTCCACCACCTGCCCTCCCCCCCCACCACCTGCTTCCCCCGATTACCCCGGGATGGGCGTCCCACCGAGAGCCCGGGGACACAGAGGGGCGAAGACGGTGGGCGGTGGTGGTTCGATTCAAGCCAGGTGCGTTTCTCTTCTCTTTTTTTTCCTTTTTTTTTTCTGATTAGAGAGACATACATAGCACGTCCGAGGCACTCGCAGCACACCGCCCTCACCCGCGCCATCACCAAACCGCCTCCTCCCGCCGACTTGCCACCGTGACGACCGCCATGGGCCACCGCGGGCTCGTCGACGAGCGTGGCCCATTGGAGCGCGACCCGTTGCCGCTACCACCGTCAGATCTGCGCAAGCCCTTCGCACAAAGCCGAATCCGCCGGCGGTGTTGTCGCTGCCGCCGGCGTTGCGACTCCCGTCGTCGTCTCCGTGCTCCCCCGCCTCGTCTCGTACACGGCTGCACTACACAGCCCCGAGGTGCGTTTCTTTTTGTCTCAGTACTTTTGTCGTCTGATTTTTCTTTCTTTTTTCTTGTTTAGGCCGGCGCTGCCTGCACTCGACGCCGCCATTGAGTTGTGGACCCAACGCCCAGTGGCCCCCCTTTTACCCCTGCACCTCCTCCCCCCCGATTACCCCGGGATGGGCGTCCCACCGAGAGCCCAGGGACACGGAGGGGATGAAGAAGGCGGGGGCAGTTCAATCGAGGTATGTTTTTTGTTTCTTATTTTTCGTTCTCTGTCAATTTGATTCAAGGGAGCTCCGGCCATACCCACGACATAGCCACACAAACCGGAGATCTCGCACGTGCGAGATCTCCGGTCCTTTGACTCATCCACCGACTTCGACCTCAACGACCCGAAGGCCACGAATGCCCGCCCCGGGTCGCCCCCGCCACGTCCCACCACACCTCGCTGCGTTCACGCCGCCTTGGACGACGTCTACCGTCGCCGAGTACTTCGCCGTCCGATAGGCCCCGCTCATACCCGCCGATCCCGCTCGTCCCCGCCGATCCCGCACACACCGCACCACAACCGCGCCGCTATCAGCCCGACCTGCAGCGCGACCCTCATACATATGTAGCAGCACGAGGGCACCAACTCCAAGACCGCCGGCCTCGCGCTCCCACCGTGTATGCTCGACACTGACTCCGCGTTCTGTGCTGTCGGTGCCGCTGTGCACAGTTTGCGACCGCCGCTGAGTCGCTGACCCGCCGCTGCGTCCCATCCGACTGCGCCGCACCGCCCCGCCTGTGCGCCACCACCGTCGCGTACCACGTCCACCGACCCCTGCACTCGTACCTCGCACCTCGCCGCTGACTCCATCCCCCTCGCTGCGGCTCGCCCTCGGTGTTGCGTGTGGTCGGGCCCACCCTCTTCAATGCGCCGTGACTCAGACTCACTACCTCGCAAATGCCACGGTCGCTGCGGACCTTGCACCGACTCGCCGCTGAGGTGTCGATTGCGTTCTGTGCGCGTTGACACTGCAGTGTGTCCCGCCCGCCACCCTCTCAAACCCCAAACACCCTTCTCACCCACCACCCTTGCTTCCTCTCGATCACCCCGGGATGGACGTCCCATCGAGAGCCCGGGGACACGGGAGGAGCAGGGATAAAGGCAGGAGAAGGAGGACAGAGAGGTCGCTTTTCTTAAGTACACTTGTTTCTCCTTTTTTCTCTTGTAGAATAATGTATGTACAATAATTGCCGCATGCAAATAGCTTGAGTAGGACACATGCACACATCTACCTGCACGGGCTTGCCTGTGAACAACGCCTTGGAGGTGAACACTTACAGCCATGTTCTTGGAGGTATATTGCTCTGTGCCAACCAATCTATGGGTTTCGGCGAGCACAGACGCGTGCATGTTTATTACTGCATGTCTATACCTGCATAAATATGCATGCACAGATACAGCTGCATGCAAAAAGATGTGACAATATCCGTGCATCAATTCCGTCCCACGGATTCCCCTTCGGGTCTTCGTCTACACTCCTTTTCCTGATGTCTCCTCGACACCAACGCAGGCCGCCCGTCGAAGTATGGACGCCACAGCTGCGTCTCTACGCCGACGAAGCTGAGAACTTCAACCGTGAACCTTTTGCGACCGTATTCGCAGAACATCGAGCGCAAACTGGGGGACGTCTACTTCGTCAGGGAAAAACTGGCAGCTATCTCTGGGAACATCTTGAAGAGACAATGAGGGACCCTCGCTACGTGGGTTGACTCAACTGCTTGACCGAGTTTGTGACTGACTTGAAGCAGCTTCAACAAACTTCGGACTGGCTTTGCTTCACACTCGGCGCCAAAATTGTAGAACAAATGCCAGAGGAGGCTGTGGTGCACAGCAGCAAGTTGCTGCTGGAAGTCTGGTATATTCGGTACCTTCATGAAGGTGCTGTCACCGGTGAAGACTTGGCGTACGACCTACTGTTCGATGCACAAACAGAGAACTTCAAAACATATTACGAGTCCTATGTAAGTGACATTGGTCCCAGCTATTCACTCAGTGATTCACATTGTGACCAGGGGAAGGTTCCCACAGATTTTTCCTGGAACGAAGATTTAGATCGCCGCGAGACCTGGCAGGACGACCTCGATGGTGACCGAGACTCCGAATGGGAAGACATCGCCGACCTGGATTGCGAGGATGAGGAAGATGATGACCCGATGGATCTCGACTTTGTCCCAGCATATGAGGACTGCTCTGGAGACGGTCCCGAAGACCTTGACGACCTTGATGACCTCGACCACCCGGAGCTACCACAGTTCGTCGAAGATGCGACTCATGGAAACTTGCGCCCCCTCCCCGAGAAGCCCTCCAAGCCGTTCAATCCTGAGGTGAACGGCGCACCTTTGGAGCTCTGGGCCGCGCATATCGAGGCTTTTTTCTTCCCTACTAATACAGTAAGTCCTTTCTTCATTGACCGTAGTGAAGGTCTGTCTTATCCAACCCCAGGATGGTCCCCGTGAGGTTCACGATGTGCGGGAAGACCTTGTAGAAATGCGTCACCTGCCACCCCGTATCTACGAAAGCGAATGCTTCCAGCGAGCACTTCAGGTATGTCATCTCGATCTTGTGGAAAAAATATCCAACACTGTGTATAGAAATCGACATTCCTTGGGTATCTCTACGATGTCTGCGAGCCAGGCACCATGCTCGAGACCAGTCACCCCGACGTCGAGGAAAGCTACCGATGGCACAATTGGAGTGTCTCATATGCCGAGCTGATCTGTCGATGGATCAAGCCGACATTAGATGGGGAGGAGTACTTGCAGGTGTGTGTTCATTCCTGGGTCACCAGTCTTCGTGGCTCAGTAACGGTCGGCAGTCACTACCGAAATGCGATGAGAACTATCGGTTCAGCCAGGATTTAGCGATGGACTTGCTGAAGTTCATGAGCGACCACCCGCGGATGCTGCCATGGGGATTCGATCCAATGGCGGTTTTTATGTTCATATCATTGGACTCTTTCACCGTGAACTGCGAGAAGTGGTTAGTGCCTTGCCTCCGGACGCTCAAGTATCCCGTCAGTATGAGTTTCTAATCCTCATATGGCTTACTGACATCTCTTGCTAGTGGATCGATGGCTGGAACGCAGCAACTGTTTACCGTGAAATCATGAACTTACCTGTATTCAAAAACCCGGACGAACATGCCGACGTTCTCGAGCAACTTGACCACCGTCTGGCCGTTGTCATCGAAGAAACCTCGAAGCACCGCACCGTCCTGGCTAAAGTGAAGGACGAACTTCTCCGCCCAGCGCATCGCCCGGACGCGGGGGAAGTCACCGATATGGAAGACACCAGCGAGGAAGAGGATGAGGATGAGGATGAGGCGGATGAGGATGATTCCAGTGACGACGATATGGGTGACGACGAGATGGATGTCGATGCTGTCGACGGAGTTCAGCCGGAACCTGTGGCGAGCACATCATCTCGTCCTCCCCCTCCACCCCGAAAACTGCTCACCGAACTTTCAAAGGAGGGCAAGAAAAGAAGGCAGAGGGAGGAGAAGAAACGCTGGGCGAAGGATGGTCGGTTGCCCAGGCATTCAGGCAGTGCCGGGCTGCGGGCAAAAGAGGAGGTTTTGGCACAGCCAGCGAAGAAAAAGAGGGCTGAGGAAGGCCCCTGTCCGTATTGCGCACTTCTTCCCAGGAAGCAACACTGTGTGCGCATCGTCCCAGTTCGGCGGCGCAAGTGTAAGCATCTCATCGGCGCAGCTCTTACCTGTGCGTCCTTGAAAAATCGGCTGAAGCCGTTGCCTCCGGTGAGTTGTTTAGTGCCCCTCTTTTCAAAAGCCTTGCAGCTTACATCGGTTCAGGCCCGACGGAAAGGGCATGCACCCAAGCCCCGACCTCGGATTCGATTTTACCACCCATTCAAGCAGCTCAACATGAAGTTAATCAAGTTCCGACCGGAGGTATATAAACGATGCAAGAAAGATATCGTCAGGTTTGTTTGGCGTGCCCCCAATGGCAAGGAAGAAATGGTGTGTTTCGTAATTGTCCGACTTGTCAAATGGCTGACTGACCTGCATAGGTGGGAGGTGTCAGATTCAAACCGTTCTCGAAGCCTATCCTGGGCCGACTGAACGACAACCACCGACTTGTCCAGGTTCGTGCTATCAGACGGCGGGACATGATGCAACGGTGGGCGTACGGTTCGATTACAGGGAGAGGCTCACGACAGCCTTCGGGTGGACGGAAAGGGGATTGTTACGGCCCTTATGCCTGTCATCGAGGCGACACCCCGGACGATATCAGGGCTCTGTTCAGAGACGCGGTGGTGAGTGATACTGTGATTTAGAGGACCATGCTCAACAGACCTGCAGAGCACCGATGCTATGGTCGAGGTCGGCGACACCATTGCTCCGGGGATGAGGAAGAACATCAACGAGCTCACGCGCAAGTCGGGTGTGGACCGTCTCGGTCGCACTGGTCTTACAAATTACGTCTGCTCGAACTACATCAACTGCCTTCACCCAGACAACGACGGCTCGCTCGAAGACTTTCTCGCTGGCAGGGGAAAGAAGGACAGCAAAGGGGGTTTGTATCCATGTGCTCAGCTCCTGAAAAAGGGCTGCGGAAAGCACGCCTTCAACTTTGCGTACGCCAGATTCGGAGTTGTCATTCGGACAATGACAAATACGGTGTGGTGAGTCCTTGTGGCTAAATCCGCCTCAATAATATTGACCGAATGTGAAACCAGGGTCTTCAACGGTCGACATGTTCACGGCACCGTAATGCCCAGCCAGAGCCGGATGATGCGACTGCGTGGAGGTGCCGGAAAGGGAGACGGGAGCAAGGGTTCACATCCTAACGCGAAAGCTGCGAATGTCGCTCGTGCTCGTAAGATCCGGGAGATTCGAGGTGGATACAACCTTCGTCCGCGTCCTGCTTAGATTTCAATTGTATTTATTTTGTGTACAACGACAATTACAAAACCGAGACTGAAGCCACTGAGACCGAAGAAGCTGAGATGAAGGGAGCACCTCCACGTAATAAGGACTCGCTCTGCAGGTGAGGTGCATGGCCTTGAGCTTGCAAGTCTGCTGCCGTGCGCTCGTTGTGGAGCGAGATCATTTCATCAAGAAAGAAGTTGTATCTTGTTTATATATGAGCCAGGTTTCGACCGTGGAAGAAGAAACCACTCACTTGAGAATGGGCATGTCCTGAACAATGTTTTGGAATTTACCGAACCAAACGTTGGCTTGCTCGGCGGCTGATGAATTGAAGATCCATTTGCCTTCGCTATTGAACAACTCGCGAAAACAGGCTGGGTTGCAGTGCGTCTGACAGAAGATGTCGCCCTCGGAATGTTTGCATTTGAAATGGAAAACATCGACCGGCAACCCAACATCTTGGAAGTACGTTTCGCCGCAAGCGCGAAGATGCTTCAAAAAGGAGCAGTTGTTGTCGTAAAAGATGTACGAAGGCATACTGCCTGGGTAGCAAGGGGGGAAGGTCGCCTTCAAAAAGTCCTACCAACGGTTCATTAAGCAATGTGAATGCTTGACACAGGAGGAGAAAACTACCTTGACACCTGAAATGCCCTCGGATCCAAAGAATGTCGCCCGTGAAATGATAATACCACAGCAGTGCACGAACAACTGTTCGTTGTGAGTCCAACTCCGAGTGAGTTTCCCCTTGACACGCGGCGCTGCTGGTTCGGAAGTAGATGGAGCGGAAGTAGATGGGACATTGGGTTGAGATGTGCTGGAACCAGCCAGAGATGCATCTGGGATGGCGGCACCCGCCAGTGGAACATCTGGGATGGCGGCTCTGCTGAGACGACTACGCATTTGAAACATAGCCGCGTTTTTCTCGTCAGCAGCTATTTGGAAAGCACGATGAGAGTCGATGGTACAGGTGCGGAAGCCTGGATGCGCTGGTTCCACACAACCTTGAATGCAGCACTGTTTCATCAGATAACTATGAGTCTCGCAAAAATGGTCCCTCTGAGTCGGGAGGGCTTGTTGGCAGTCATGAACGCTACAACAGACGTGACGAACGGTGACACCGTCGTGCACCCCCGCAGTGACTCGGTCTGAAAGGGAATGATGAGTTGTTTGAATCAGGACATTGAAAAGGACTTACACCAATTTCCGTCCTCGCCTTGGTAGATCTTGACACACCGGTGGCATGCGTGAGCCCACATTGGTTGGCCGGTACCTGCCATACGGTAGTTGCGCTCCGCAAGAACCTCATTGTACCGGTGATTCTGGGGTCCACCATGCGGCAAAGAAAGAATCTCTTGACGGCTGTTCTTGTCGCGCAGTATGGAGTGCAACAGGAATGCGTCAAGAACTATATCCCCGGTAAGATCATCGAGGAGGCGCATTGCATTGGGTATGTCGGAGGCTCCAAGTGCCTGGTTGTATACCCGGGAGATCCCTTGGCAAGTGCCACTATACCGAAAGAAATTAGACAAAGGATTCAGCAGCATAGACTGTACGTACTGAGATTGAGACATCTGAATACTGAAATATCTGCAGAGCTCAGTATCCACGTACGTCGACTCGTGAACGTGAAGCAACAGCGGTGGATCCTTGGAATAATATTCGCGGCGCGCATTGGGCTGTTTGGCGTCGCGGACAAAGTAATTGTTGTAGTAGCGGGTATGGCATCCTGTGAAGGATCCGAGGTGAGTTTCAATGTTGGTGTTGTCAAAATAAAGAGACGTACCCCGACAATATAATGATTTGGAAAAAATGGGAAGGACCCCACGTCGAAGTGTGAAAAGCCGCCCTTCAACGATGATCGGCTCCTTCAAAGGGGAAGAGGGACAAAACAGGCACGAAGAAATGGGAGGAAGGAGAGGTTCTGCCCCTGTGTGGTAGTCAGTAGACAAAAAAAAATAACAGAAATTGAAAAATGGACCGATTTTATAAGGGCGTGCATGAATGCGAAACGCATCATCCAGAGAAACCGGTTGGACGGCCAGATGGGATGCCTCTGCCAGATCAGCAAATGCATGCCAAGTGAGCTGGACAACGCTGCAGTCGAGGTCAAGCACCGAGGCGATAAAACCTGCCACCAGAGGTGGAAGTGTCACAGGCCTGGCCTCGTCGGGAGGCACAATTTCAGCCCAGATCCGATGAGTGAACTCAAAGAACCTTTGGACGTGAAAGAACTGGAGATTATCTCTGAGAGAGTCATGTTGAAGTAACCGCCCGAGGATTTGGACGGCGGTGGTGGTCGAAGTCATGATGAGCAACAAAAAGTTGCGATCAAATTGGAGTGGGACTCGACTCAAAGTCATGGACATGTCTAAGAGAATAAGGCTACAGGTTAATACCCGCATAGACATGCTTGAGCAAGTATGGCGACAAGAGAATGTCTACGGCGGAAATCATGGGGAGAAAAGTGTGTGGTGATCTTGCCGCACGGGCATAGCTGGAAGGAACAGTGGGGGCGGAAAGTCGTGGAGGGAGATAGGTGCATGGATATGCCGGCGAGGATCCATCTGGACACATGTGGCGGCACAATTCTGTCTGCGAGCATACACGCGGGGCCATTCACCTGCATAGAATTGACTGAGGGCATACTCTTGCACGGTCTTGGCGGTGGGCATATGCCCTCACACAATCGACTGCATGGATCCCGGTGGACGGAGAGACCTGCGTTGATTTGGCCGCGGGCATCCACCTCCACCCATCTGCGTACAGCGATTGGCGTGGAGGAGAATACTTGCATTGATCTGGCTGCCGCGATACTGATGGTGGTGTTGGCTTGTAGAGAATTCAGTGTAGGATAAGGTAATTATTGCACCAGAGTAGTAGTACAGGTGATTGCGAAGAGGTATTGGCTTATATAGAGCAGTAGGAGCATGGTGGACACAGGCAGAATATTGATCGGGAGGACAGGGAAGGGGGGAGAAAGATTGGAAGAAAGCCTGGAGGAAAGATGCCGCTGATGTTTAACCTGCAGGTAGAAGCAAGGAGTCAAAAGGCCGCCGGCGTTGGCCCGCACCGAAAAGCCTGCAGGGATCTGTCCCGTGGGAATGTCCCGCGGAGTCCCGCATCAAAATTGATCCCCATACCTTCAACGTATTGCTGTAAATCGCCGAGAGATTCGAATATGTAGGCCCATCGAGGCAAGCCGAGCCTATGGCGTCACGTTCCAAGGTTAACCGAGACAGACCAAGCCACTTTGCGTCTTGCACTCATCGCGCCCAGTCCCGACTCCGAGCCATACAGCACTCCACACGCGTCGCTGGGCGCCAACCGGGGCGCTCGGGTTATATTTACTGCGCCTTACATAGTCTCAATATCACGTCCTTGTAAGCGCCACGACTCGGACACCGCCATGAATCCCCCAGTTTCTGTCCTCCCAGTCGAAATCTGGACACAGATACACGCGTTGGCATGCACCGACGATGGCTCCGCGGGCCGTGCTTTATCACGAGTGTCGAAGGACTGGCGTACAATCTCAGCTCCATTCAAACTCCAGTCGCTCGCGCTCGTTGGACCGAAACCCATTCTGCGTTTCCTCTCTCTCCTGGAATCGACCGAGGAGAGTCTGCGCAATGTGCAGTCTCTGTTCATAGGCTGCCCAAACCTACGGCTCTGTTCACCGGCAAGTTGTCGCCTGGACCTTGCGCACGAGCGCGCGCGCGGCCTCACATTTACAGACAAGCTGTTCCCGGACCTGGGAATAACTTCCTTCACCCACACGCTAGTGATTCCGGCGGACGCTATCGAGCAAACAAT
The DNA here is from genome assembly GCA_029449255.1 of Mycena polygramma. Taxonomy (NCBI): domain Eukaryota; kingdom Fungi; phylum Basidiomycota; class Agaricomycetes; order Agaricales; family Mycenaceae; genus Mycena; species Mycena polygramma. The sequence goes on from JARKID010000046.1 coordinate 112,569, forward strand.
ACTCCGGATCCTCGAACGCACTGCGAGTACACTGCGTACTCTCCATACTCACCTTACCTTTCTGCAACGCCCTGGACCGCTGTATCCCATCTCCCTTCCCTATCTCCGAGTCCTTGTACTACATGGACCGTTCCTATCACCACCTCCGATTCTATCTTCCACGTTTCCAAACCTTCGGCGCCTGCGCCTGGCTCCTCCGCCGACGTCTCCGCACAAAGGATCGATGCTTCTCACTACGGTCACTGCTGCCGCACCAAGGCTGGCGCACTTCTGCATCTCGCACACCGCGTGCACGCGAAAGGAGTTGGAACGGGCGCTGGAGCATACCAACTTGCGCCATCTGACGCGTCTTGTTGTGGAGGTGGGCACGGCGCGCCGCAGTCACAGTCCACCTGGCAACACAGCCGCCGCAGCTGAGCAGGCAGGATTATTGCGGCTCGCACAGAGCGACGGACGCGTTCGGATCGTTAGGGAAAAGCGTTGGTGGATAGATGTCCAGGCCGCGCTGATCGAATGGGAGGAGGTGGACGAGTTGGACTGGGATGAGAGAGACCAAGTGGAAACGAACGATCGTTGATGAAGTGCGTTAACTTCTTCAATGCATCTTCGTTCTTCCCTTGCTCAATTCTGGAAACGTCCATTTGACGACCACTTTCTGTGCCCAATTCAATCTACCCCAGGTCTCACCGTTATGCTCCCACTCTGATCGCAGGCGCACCCCGACCGCTTCTACATGCGAAACGATAACCGGCAATTGACGCACCGTCTCCGCTAATGTTGCCAGATATTCGACACTGGCAACACCGCGGATGGTTCGGCGTCGCAGATACCTAACAATACGCTCGTACGCGTCGGCGCGGGCGGCTACATTGAGAGTGTTCGACTCGTTTCCAGGGTGGAAACGCGCGCTCAAGATCGTGTACGCTCTGTACACGTGGAATGAAGAGGTCAACACCACGCCATGCTCCGCTAGGTGCAGGACGAAGGCGAGAATAGAGGTGCGGTGGTTGCCGTCTTTGAAATATTGATCTGTGCGGATGTCGACGGCTAGTGCGCTTGCAGCGTTAATGACAGAACGGATGGACTAAAGGATTGGATGGATGGATGGTCGAAAATGTTGTAATGTAACGGTTATTTACCTGATGCTTTGTTTTGTCTGTGTACAACGTAGTTCCCTCTGTAAAGTTTGTATTCGTAGCGGCTTTGATTTCACTCCTGAACACGGTATTGAACCCATTCTGTTCTCCAGAGGGTGTCAAACCCGTCGTCACGAAGCAATTGAGCTGAAGTAGTCGCGCGGGATGGGAGGCGGACAATACGCCGTGGACCGTGGAATCGAACTCCAGTAAGTTGGTGGTCATTTGTGCCCCATAATAGCGAGACAACAGCTCGACTTCATCGTTGGAATGTGGCCAGCGATGAGAAGGTCCGGTAATCCTCACTGCAAGATGAGGACAAGGGAAGGGCAATGACGTCTTACATACGGATTTCAAGCAGACACGCCATTGAATCAGTAGGGCAGAAGTACTAGTCCGATCTCTAGATTCTGAACTTTGAAGGACTTGAAGCGTTTTTTTGAAAAAAAATATAGGTGCGGGCTTGGAGGGCAGATTTAGTCATGACCGGTGGTAATTTCTACAAGCTTCACAGCATTATCAGGAAAGTTGACAGAGCTTCTCGATCGTGTTGTGGTTGTGGTCAAGGCAAAGGTGGAAAATGATCAGATCAGCATAAAATGATGTGACATACACGGCGTGACCGGTCGCGTCAAGATCAAAAATCACTCTCTTCCTGAGACTCTCCCGGCTTTACCCAGCATATTCTCGCTGGCATGGCTCGCGGCCGTGGCAACTTCGGACTCTCATCTGCTCGTGGTGGCGGTGGCTCTCGTGGCTCCTTTCGCGGATACCGCGGTGGCGGGTCGTGGCGCGGCGGACGTGGAGGTCGCGGACGCGGCAGAGGAGGGAAGGCTGGAGAGGGCGCCCCAAAGCGCGAGGACGATGGAACGCAGTTGGAGGAAAAGTTCGAAACAGTGCGCATATATGACGAACTGGATGAAAAGCTCGGGTTCGCGCGAGTGCAGGAGGGTCTGCAGTTGGAAGGGTGGCTTGTCAATATGCACCCGGTATGTCATGGCTTTTCACTCATCGAATGGTCGCCTTACTCTGCTCAGACTCTGGTGAAAGACCCAGAATGGCCTTCTGGGAAGGCTGCCGTCGACTTCTACTTCATACAAGACGACGGCGGAATGTTCAAGTGCACGTACCAATACGAGCCTTATTTCCACATTTGCTGCAAGGTGAGTTCAGACTACCTTTATTGATACTCGCTGATCGTGTCTTTCAAAGAGCGGCACGGAAACGACCATAGAGGAATGGCTGAACAAGAAATACGAAGGGCTGATCTGTCGCATTGCGCGAGAGCGGAAAGAAGACCTCAAATTACCGAACCATCTTATGGGCCACCGTCGCTTGTACCTTCAGCTCTGTTTTCGAAACGTCTCCGACCTCTTGGCTGTCCGCCGCGAAATCGTCCCGCTGGCGCTCGCCAACAGCGCCAAGCGTGATGCCGTCGACGCGTACGCCGAGGTTGTAAGCGCGACCGCAGGCGCCAGCATGGACGTCGAGTTTGAGGGCGGTTGGGAGGACATGGGTGCGCGCTCCGGCAAGACTGGCTCACGCGACAGAGACCCCCGAGAAGGGATTATCGATGTCCGCGAATATGATGTGCCCTATTATCTGCGTGTCGCTATCGACAACGACATCCGCGTCGGACTTTGGTATGCCGTCACGTTCGCCGCGGGGCAGCCTGGCTTCAAGCGCATCCCCGAACGTGTCAAACGTGCGGACCCTGTGGTCATGGCCTACGATATCGAAACAACGAAGGCGCCGCTCAAGTTCCCTGATCAAGCCATTGACCAAGTGATGATGATTTCCTACATGGTCGATGGCCAGGGATACCTCATAACCAACCGGGAGATAGTCAGCGAGGATATAGAGGACTTCGAATACACGCCCAAAGAAGGCTACGAGGGTCCGTTTATTATTTTCAATGAGGCGGACGAGGTATGTAATCTCAAATATCCGACTATCGAGTTATTCACCCTCCCTCAGGCCGCAACCATAATGCGCTTCTTCTCTCACATCCAAGAAGTCAAACCGACGGTCATGGCCAGTTTCAACGGCGACTTTTTCGACTTCCCATTCCTCGACGCGCGGTCCAAGGCCAATGGCATCGATATGTTCCTCGAGACCGGTTTTGCAAAAGACTTGGAAGACGAATACAAGAGCCGCACATGTGTTCACATGGATTGCTTCCGTTGGGTGAAACGCGACTCATACCTGCCCCAAGGAAGTCAGGGTTTGAAGGCGGTAACAACCGCGAAACTGGGGTACAATCCCATCGAGCTCGATCCTGAGCTCATGACACCGTGAGAAACCCCCATTTTCCGTCCAACGCAAGACTCATGCGTGCATAGATATGCCTTGGAACAGCCCCAAGTGTTGGCGCAATATTCCGTGTCAGATGCTGTCGCGACGTACTATCTATACATGAAATATGTCCACCCGTTCATCTTTTCACTCTGCAACATCATTCCTCTCAATCCAGACGAGGTGCTCCGCAAAGGAAGTGGTACTTTGTGCGAGACCTTGCTCATGGTTTGTACATTCAACCCATGTTTGCATTCCATTGATTCGATTCATTTTCTGCGCAGGTTGAGGCTTTTCGAGGGCAAATTATCATGCCCAACAGGCACGAGGAGGCTCATGGCAACATGTACGAGGGGCATTTGTTGGCGTCAGAGACATATGTCGGAGGTCACGTTGAAGCGTTAGAGGCTGGAGTGTTCAGAAGTGACATTCCCACCCATTTCAAGATCGAGCCCTCCGCTGTTCAGCAGGTAAGGCTTTCCATGTTCTTGTACGGCATCCAAACTCACCCTTTACAGCTGATCGATGATCTCGATGCGGCCCTCACCTTCTGCATTGTCGAGGAGTCTAAATCTTCTCTCGAAAATGTAACAAACTACGACGAAGTCAAAGCAGGGATCCAGACCGCTCTCGAGGTCATGCGCGACAATCCACTGCGCATGGATAACCCACTGATTTACCATCTCGACGTCGCCGCGATGTATCCCAACATCATGTTGTCAAATCGACTCCAGCCCGACTCCATGGTCGATGAGGCCGTCTGCGCGGTTTGTGATTACAACCGACCGGGTAAAACGTGCGACCGGCGCCTCGACTGGGCGTGGCGTGGAGAATTCTTCCCTGCACACCGAGACGAGTTCAATATGATCAAGCACGCTCTCAACCAGGAGACCTTCCCTCCCCGTCGTCCCGGCGGGCCTCAGCGCCGTTTCCCCGATCTCTCCGAAGCCGAGCAGACGGCTCTCATGCACAAGCGCCTCGGTGATTACTCCCGCAAGGTGTACAAGAAGACGAAAGACACGAAGATCGAGAATCGCGAGGCCATTGTGTGCCAGAGGGAGAACCCGTTTTATGTGGACACCGTACGCACGTTCCGAGACCGGCGATATGAGTACAAGGGTCTGCACAAGACGTGGAAGAAAAACCTCGACACCGTTGTAGCGGAGGGCAGGTCGCTCGGAGAGGTCGACGAGGCGAAGAAGATGATAGTGTTGTACGACTCACTGCAGCTCGCCCACAAGTGCATTCTCAATTCCTTCTACGGCTATGTCATGCGGAAGGGAGCGAGGTGGCATTCGATGGAGATGGCTGGAATCACATGCTTGACCGGCGCTACTATCATTCAAATGGCTCGCGCTCTCGTTGAACAGATTGGGCGGCCGCTCGAACTGGATACGGATGGTATCTGGTGTATGTTGCCGGGCGTGTTTCCGGAGAACTTCAAGTTCAAACTCGACAACGGCAAATCGATCGCCTTTTCGTATCCATGCACCATGTTGAACCACCTCGTTCACGCACAGTTCACGAACCATCAGTATCACGACCTCGATCCCGCCACCGGAGAGTATGTGATCCACAGCGAGAATTCGATCTTTTTCGAGCTCGACGGACCGTACAAGGCTATGATCCTCCCTTCGTCGAAAGAGGAGGACAAACTGCTCAAGAAGCGTTACGCGGTGTTCAATGACGATGGGAGTCTTGCAGAGCTGAAAGGCTTCGAGGTCAAGCGACGCGGCGAATTACAGCTCATAAAGATTTTCCAGTCGCAGATCTTCGAGAAATTTTTGCTTGGAACGACCACCGAAGAATGCTATGCTGCAGTCGCGCAGGTTGCTGATCAATGGCTGGACGTGCTTTTCAGCCATGCAGACAATTTAGGAGATGACGAACTGGTGGAGCTAATCGCCGAGAATCGGAGCATGTCTCGAACGCTGGCAGAGTACGGCGGCCAGAAGTCGACCTCCATTAGCACCGCGAAACGCCTGGCTGAGTTCCTCGGCGATCAAATGGTCAAGGATAAGGGCCTCGCATGCAAGTTCATCATCTCCGCCCGACCTATCGGTGCCCCAGTCACCGAACGTGCCGTCCCCGTAGCGATTTTCTCTGCAGAGGAGAGCGTAAAACGGACTTACCTCCGTAAATGGCTGAAAGACAACAGCCTCACGAACTTCGAGCTGCGGTCCATCCTCGACTGGCAGTACTACATCGAGCGCCTGGGCTCCGTCATTCAAAAGCTCATCACGATCCCGGCGGCGATGCAGAAAGTCGCCAACCCAGTTCCGCGCGTTCGACACCCAGACTGGCTTCATCGACGTGTAGCTGGCGCTGTCGATAAATTCAAGCAGAACAAAGTGACCGACTTTTTCAAGGTCATGACGGAGGAAGAAAAGGCGGCGCAGCAAGCGCAACAGACCCAGCCCAAGGACATGGAGGATTTCGGAGCAGAGGGTAAAACTGGTGGTGGACGGCACCTCGCCGTTGTGACCAAAAAGAGCCGCAAGGCCTCTCCGGAGCCAGAGGATCCCTTTGCTCAACAGTTACCTAATCCTTCCGTCGATTATTCTGGCTGGATCAAGGCGATACGCCCGCGGTGGAAGTATAGGCAGGAGATGCGCTCCGGCTCCACTACCACTGTCGTGCCCGCGATGTTCAAAAACGCCAAGGTTCGAACCAATCGCAGATGGGACGTTCTCCAAATTCGTCCGAGTAAGACCCTTGGTCGGTATATCCTTTGGCTTTCGGTCGATTCCGACATCATTTCCCTGCCGCTCCGAATTCCTCGAGAGTTTTACATCAATCTCAGGACGCCCAAGGAAGGGCTGTTCCTCTCTCAGTACTACACCTGGGAAAAGGTCACTCGGAATCTTCCTCGAGATCTGACAAGCTCCAACCTTTATAAAATCGTCGTCCGAGAAGATGTGTACCAGGAGATTCAGGAGCACTTTATCGATCTGACCAACGATCCAAATGTCGACGGAGTATTCGAGCTGCAGGTGTGTGCTTCGTTGGTGTAGAATGCTGATTGCTAATTCTTCGACCAGGTGCCCTTGCATGTGCGGGGTGTGCTCAAGTTGGGCAAGACCTGCTCGACTGACGATCCCAGTTTGACGTTGAATCGAGCGCAGACAATAGGTCTGGATTTGAGCCAAGTCGATCGATCGGGGTTCTCCCTATCTCGCCAGAAATATCTTGATGGCGGTAAAGAAAAGAAATATATCTTCATCTACCATGCCTGTTCTGCCAACGCACCCCTTCACCTCTTTGCCATCTTTCTTCCCGACGGATCTGTGAGGCTCCATCTCGTTGACCCCGCCACCCGCAGGCAACCCATTGCTCGGCTCCAATCTACATACACGGACCTTCTAGGAAAACTGCGGCAGGAGTCGTACGCGAGTCTGATTGAATACCCCGAATCGCTCGATTTTACGACCACGTACCATGGCAATGAGACTACCGCGCTGAAGGCTGTTTCTCGAGAGCTGGGTTTGATGGAGGACAAATCCTTCATTGTCGTGCTTTCCTCCAGTAAAGATCAGTCCTATTTCGACCGACTCGTACCCAAGCTGTCGAAATTCCCTGTCCTCTCCATGTCCAAGGCGAGGACTGTCCACACGCTGGATGTCTTTCCCTGGCAGTCCGCTGTCCCGCAGAAAATGCTCAGTCGGTATCTATCCCTTGGCACGTGGTTGGACCGAATGGTCTCGCTTGCAGATTATTACGATGTGCCAGTTGGCCACGTCGAGGGGGATCAGCCACTTTTCATGGCGGACCTGACTTTTGCTCGTCGTTTGATCCATCAGGATATGCTCTTGTGGTGGTCTCCTGGAGAGCGTCCCGATCTCGGTGGAATCGAGAACGACAAACGACCGACCGAGGACTTTCCCAAAACCGAGTTCATGTCGCCCGGCTCTTACTCGAATGTCTGTCTCGAGATTGTTGTCCGCAACCTGGCTGTGAATTCGGTACTACACTCGGTTGTTGTCAACGAGCTAGAGGGAAGCGGAGGCGCCACGGCGTTCGATTCCGTTACCAAGACCATGGATGAATATACCAACGCGGAGACTCAGCGCGACCTGACGCTGGGCGAGTCGAACGTCTCAACGCAGACCTTTGGTGTTCTTAGGGCCATGGTCAAGGCCTGGCTCCTCGACAAAATCGAAAGCAAATTTGCTGGACCTGCCAACCTGGCGCTTGACCACTTCTGGCGCTGGATTAGCTCTAGCGCTTCGCATATGTATGATCCCAGCATCCATCGATTCGTCCATGGCCTCATGCGGAAAACATTCATCCAATTGCTGGCTGAATTTAAGCGCCTGGGATCCCACGTAGTCTACGCCGATTTCAGCCGGATTCTCCTCGCCACGTCCAAACCACCTGGAACCGCACACGCGTACGCCACGTACATCACCACTGCCGTCAACTCGCATGAACTGTTCCAGCATATCTATCTGAACACGGAGCAGTTCTACGACTTCCTGCTCTTCATGGACCAGGCCAACATGGGCGGCATCGTCTGTTTGGACCCTTTAGCTGTCGAGCCGCCCGAAGAGCTCGCGATAGAGATGCAGTGGAACATTGCCGCCTTTCTCCCGCCCGCTATTCAGCAGGATTTCAACGCCGCGATACAGTACTACATCGTTGAACTGTACAAGCTGCGCCAGAAAGTCAACGGCGGGGGACGTGTACCACTTCGGATCATCCGTAATGCCGATGGAGCGCCGGATGCGACGCAGCGGGACGTGGTGAAAGTCAAGGAGATGGAAGCGATCCAGGAATTCATTGCGCGGCGACTAACGCGGAAGCTTCTCAAGACCGTGGGAAACGTCCAAGAGCGATACCGTGACGCGATGATGAACGACGAGCTCGCGGGCGCTTTCGAATTTCCCATCCTTCCGGGCTCGCACCTCCATCTCGCAAATCCTGTCCTCGAGTTCGTCAAGTCGGTTTGTGCCACGCTGGCCCTCGCGAAGGAGTATCAGGTGGAAGTCGGCCTCGTGAAGCGCAATTTACTAGAGCTCATAGGCGTGCGCGAATTCGCTTCCGAGGCGGTATTCCGGAATCCTTGCGAGCCTCTCAAGTTGTTCAACGTTCCCTGCCGGCACTGCGATTCGATCCGAGACCTGGACTTTTGCAGGGACGAGCGGCTGCTTCCCAAAAACAGCGTCGACCGCTGGGTGTGCGAGGATTGCCAAGGGGAATTCGACCGGCTTGCGATCGAGTTCACTCTGATGGATGTCGTCTATAGCCTCGAGCGGTCATTCGCCCAGCAGGATCTACGGTGTTCCAAGTGCCAGCAAATCCAGTCTGACAATGTTTCGCGGTACTGCCAATGCTCCGGGTCGTATCAGTTCACCCTCAGCAAGGCTGATGTCCGGAGGAAACTCCGCACGATCGTCAATGTCGCCATTGTCCACCGTCTATCCCGATTAAAAGTACGTTCTTTGCCTCCTGGCAGTTTCGATATCATAACTGACCTCCGATTTTCTGTAGGAATGCGCCGAGACCATGCTGAACAATTGGTGAGGGAACCAAGCGCGTCGATACCTTTTTCTGTGTCAATACCCGGTTGTACATGTAACACGTCGAATAGAATTTTGTTGTACAATAGCTAATGTAAATCAAGCTGGGATGAAGTGGTCTTTGGCGGGGATCTCAATGCATACAGACATGTCAACAGATCTGTTCTGACCTCTTGCAAGACTCGACAGGAGCATTCCTTTCTTTCTAATGAGGAGGTTCAGATTCGTGGTTCGAATGATTTTTTTAGGCGTTTGATACGGCTAGTTTTTCATTGACCGAGGCCCTGGCTCTCCCAGTTCACTGTTCGAGGCGGTGAGATGTCCCATCCAGCTTGAGAGCACCCAAGGCGCTTTGTTTCGCCGAAGTCGTGGAAGGCTGGAAGCTGGCAACGAAATGAGATCCCGCCGGTGTTCTAATAAGAGTCCGAGATCCCACCGGTGTAATGACGGCTACCGACCGGCCCGCTATCGGGGCTCACAGGCGCTCTTGAGGCTCACCTTTTCTGTTCTATCCCAACGCACTGCTCGACTCAAAGGTCGGGTGCCTCGATCCCATCGTCTGCCATGGTCCGAGTAGGCAGCCTGGAGATATTCCCGACGCTGATCAACGCATCTTGCGCCTGGGCGTCCGATGTCGAGCAACTGCAAGCACTGTACGATTCCCCTCATACTGGGGCAGTAGTAACGCGAACATCGACGCTGGGTGGATTCCCAGAGGACGCCTCGCACACAGTCAGCTTATCGCTCCCCCTGTGATCGCGGCAGGTATTGAATCGAGTCCAAGGTCGCGTTCGCGTCGACATCTACCTCGTCCCTAAATTCGTACGGCTACAGCCCGCACAAACTGTCCCAGTACCTCTCCTGGATCGAGTCCATCCTCGGTGTGGCCCCAGAGCCTCGAAAACCGTTTATCATAAGCGTTACCGCGTCCCACCCAGACGTCCTGCGCAGCACTCTCAGCGCAATCCAGGCCCTGCGCACCAAGAGCCCCGCATTTACGTGCATAGGGATCGAGTTCAACTCGTCGTGCCCGAACATTCGCGGGTCCGCCCCGACGGGGTACACGCCCGCCGAGCTCGCGCCGCTGCTCGAAATCCTCGCCGAGACGTGGCGCGCGGACCCTAGTTTGACACTCGGGCTGAAGCTCCCGCCGTACGTGTACGCGGCGCAGTTCGTCGCCGTGCTCGACGCGCTGCGTAAATTCTCGAGTCCAGACATGGGGAACCCGATCGCGTACCTCGCGTGCACGAACACGCTCGGGAGCTCGTTGCTGTTCGCTGAGCAAGCCGGCGGTGCGCCTGGGGATGGGGCGGGTGCGTTCGCGGTACCGACGGCGCTCGGGGGCCTCGCAGGCGACGCGCTACATGCGCTCGCGCTGGGGAACGTGTACTCGTTCGCGCGGCTGCTCGAGGCGGAGGACGCCGCGTCGGGCTTGCGCCACCTGGTCATTATCGGCATCGGTGGCGTGACGAGCGCAGAGGCGGCGGCGCGGATGCGCAAGGCGGGCGCGGCGGTCGTCGGGAGCGCGACGTTGTTTGGCAAGGAAGGAGTCCATGCATTCAAGATTTTGAGCGGAGAATAAAGAAAAGATACATGTGTTGATACGTTTACAGGAAGTAACTGCGAAGTATGTATGATGCCAATGATACAGGTTAATAATGTTCATAAGAATACGAAGCCGAAGACGAAACAGGGATGGAGGGAGCCCAGGAACTAGCGAAATGGCCGGTCAACTACGTTCTTGTACAAGTCGACAAGTACGGGTTGGGACAAGTGGGGATCTTCGCAGTAACCAAGTCGAATGGCGGGGCTTCGAGGCTTGCCCGAGTATAGGTCCGGGGTCTCCCGGGGGAGGGTGAGCGCGTAGTTGGGGGCGTATTGCTCGGGAGCCAACGGCATGAGAACTTTGTTGGACATGGAGGGGCTGCCAGTGGGGAGGGCAGAAGAGAAATGGTAGTGCGAGATGAGGTCGGGAACGTAGTCGACCGTCTCCGGCGCGCCACTCTGGGGAACCCAGCCGCAGACAATCGGGCTGCGAGGCGCGGAGGGGGGAGGGGGGAGGAGGTCTGGGGCGGGTGCGCCGCCCTGGTCCAAGGTAAGGACCGCCTCCTCGAGATCGTGCCCTTGCTTCCCGGAAAGGATGAGCTTCGCAACCTCGCGCGAGCGCTCGATGTCCTGGGTGCCGTTGCGGTTCACCTTGCGCTTGACGGGCTTCTTGGCGCGCGGGGTGGGGGTGAAGCGGTAGTTTGGGTACATCCGCCGGTGTTGCACCTTTTCGTACTCGGCCTGCATCACGTACGGGTGCTTCTCGTCGTCGGTGAACGCGCGCCAGACTGCAGCGGCGGTGATGCTGATGTGCCGGTGGTCGCCCTCGACCTTTTTGGAGATCTTTCCGCTCGCGCAGAGTTCGGATCTGGATTAAGAAGTAAGTATGAGAAGTAAGACGATAATTATCGGGACGAACCTGAAGATCATGAATGCGTTGCGCGGGCGGGGTATATGGTCCGGTCCGCGGCGGCTCGCGCGTTTCGGCTTAACCGGCGCGCCATAATACGGAGGAGGAGGATTCGCGTCGTTGGAAGGGGCGGGATTCGCGTCCTTCCAAGGAGGAGTCACGTCGTAATAAGGAGGAGTCGAAGGAGGCGTCTCGTAGGACGGAACGGACTCCGTGGGCGCATAACGAAAGGTTTCGTAGGATTGAATGGGCTCCTGGGAAGAGGTATCATAACCACCGTAGTTGGTAGTATACTCGGCGCGGCTCCATTCTTGCGAAAATTTGTAATGATATTGGTTGGAGAACTGGGGGTCTGTGAATTGTCTCTGCCCGGCGTCGTCTGTGTGAGGGGGAATATTGAATATCCGAGTTAAACAAAGAACAAAGAGACGAACATGAAGTGAGGCGCGACGCGCTCAATTGGGGGGAATGCTGGACCAGGTAAGCCATGGAGGACGAGGAGGACGAGGAGGGCGGGGGGGCTTTCTTTGTGTGTTGGATTGAGGCATTCCGACCGACTCTTTATACCGGTTCAACGGCACAGCGAATATCGCCAAAGGAGCTGAAAGAGGACGCGAGTTTTGATACGCGATGAATATTTCTCCAACACGAGGCTCACCAGCGAATTTTCCTGCCATGTTTTTGACGCCATCACCAAATCAGAAATTGACGGTGGCTTCCCCATGCGGCCATTGTAGCGTAGGCTCTTGTTCACGGAAAAAGGCCAAATGAGGGTTCCATCTCTCTTTGTTTCGTTCTTGGGTTCTCATTTTTCCGTCTGCTTACTGCGTGCGGGTTTTCCGCCAGGGAAGTAACTCGAGTGCAATTTCTGGAGGTCAAAACAGGTCAGAAACTCGAATCCGCCCGTGAAGCTCCCAATATCCCAATACTTACCGCCAAAGGTTGGCCTCGAAAGCCTTTTGCCAACTTCCGGTGTACAAAAAAATCCTACAATGGCCTTGACAAATGCCGTTTTCTTTTGCGATTTTCCTCTCTAGTCCCCAGCTGACCACAGTCTTGTTGCTAATCCGAGCGTGTCTACGACGGCGTAACGACGCCATCGCGGTGGGTAGAGCAGTTACGACCAAGTTTATGCCCAGCAGAATATTCGCGAAAGACCGCACAAGGTTATAATTAGGAGCATTAGCAGTCTTGTTGCATTGGTGACCTGAAAGATTCTGAATCAGCCTGCGGTGACAAGGCTCAATTTTGCTCTCGGAACTGGCGAAGGAAATCCCTCAAGTCCTCCCGAAAAATCTTATGTATCTTGAGCAACTTGAAGCCGGTCAAGCCTTGGCTGAATTGCTCGCGGATGTCAAGTTGATGTAACGTTGCCCCAAAATCGTTAATTCGCCCGTTGTTCGTCCGTGTCATTGGACTCGGAGGGTTGAAGGGCAACATAAGGTCGATAAGATGCTCCCGTGGCACGGAGGAGGACACAACTGTCGATTTTGGACGGTGCAGTACGTTTTCTCGCATTTCCAGGAGAGTCCTATCCAGCGCTCAGGGGCGACCAGTATGTGTAATCGTACGCGTTTGAGAAGGTCTGGAGGTAGAATTGGCTCCACACAGCGGGGAAAGAGGGAGAGAGCGTCCTGTAAGATTCAAGAGCGGTACAAACAAAACCCAACAGCCTGGCAATTTTCTTTTACGTTTTCCTGAATAATTCAAAGCTGCAACAACTGCTCATCAGCGCGTCAGCATGAACGACACCTGCAACCAAAAACGCGTCACTCTGACTCCTCCGTCGTCGGGGCGCTCAAAATCTGAATCACGCGGCGGGATCGGCGGGCGGCGGTCCCGCGCGCCGCATCAGTAACATCACGTGACCGTGACCGTGGGCGCCTCAAAAGTCAACTCACAAGTCCGGCGTTCATTTCCCGTTACCCCTCACTTCGACACTTCCTCGTTTTCAGACATGCCTCCCCGTAAGAAAGCTGCTGACGGCGCTGCACCTGCTGCGCCCACACGGTCCAGCACACGCACCAAAACGGCCCCTGCAGCTGCCCCCGCCGCCACGAAGTCCAAATCCAAGCGCGCGCGCGACGCATCCGACGAGGAAGAGGATGATGAGGAGGACGACCCGCCCGCTAAAAAGCCTGCCAGCAAAAGGGCCAAGAAGGCACCTGCGAAAAAGGCTGCAGCTGCTGACGACGACGAGGACGAAGAGGAGGACGACGACGACGTGCCCGCCAAAAAACCTGCCAGCAAAAAACCTGCCAGCAAAAAGCCCGCCAGCAAAAAGCCTGCTAGCAAGAAAGCTACTAAAAAGGCTGCTGACGACGACGGCGACGACGACGACGACGACGCTGACGCGCCCGCTAAAATGGTAAATCCTGCGGAGCGCAATTGAACATGGACTCAATACTCTCGCAGGTCACTGTACTGAAGAGAGGGAAAGCGCCCGTTGACCCGGCCTCCGGGAAAGTTAGTGAGTGGGGTTTGATTCAGGGGGTGGATGACTTGTCACTAAATGGCCGTTCAGACACGCACCAGGTGTTCAGTAACGGCGAGGGAGTTTGGGATGCGAGCGAGTTTAATGCAATGTCGCCACGAATGCAACAACTAACCCCTCGTCCAGTGCTGAACCAAACGAACATCGACGAGGGCAACAATAACAACAAGTTTAACCTCTTTCTCCGTCATGCTGTCCCCGTATTGAAACTTTGCCCAGGTTTTACGTGCTGCAACTTTTACATCCAATTGGCAACGATTCCCAGTCGGTGTTGTTTACGCGTTGGGGTCGCGTCGGTGCTCCTGGCAACACTCAAGTCAAGGTCATCCCTGCCCCAAATCGGAGCGTCCCTATACTGACCGATTATAGGGCCCCTGGCCTGCAAGCCAAGCCATCGTCGAGTTCAAGAAGCAGTTCAAGGCCAAGGCTGCAACGGACTGGGAGAACAGAGTCGGCATGAAGGCGAAGAAAGGCAAGTGGCGCTCCTTGGACCATTCTTCGCTTACGCTAAGTCGCCGCGATAGGCAAATATACCTGGCTTGGTATGTTCACTCTCGCGATATGTTGGGAAAATGTCTGAACCACACCCGCAGAGCGCGATTACGGTGACGAGGATGAAGACGACACGCCTGCGGCCGGGAGCGGCTCCAAGAAGAAAGGTCCCGCCGCTCCGATCCCGAACTCCACGCTAGAACCCGAGCTCCAGGTAGAATACAGCTTCTTCTATCCTCGCTTTCCCTGCTGATATCCCTCAAAGGAATTTTGTCAACTTATTTTCTCGACAACGTATATAACCTCTCCTGTACAACTGAACCGCTGTTGATATTACACCCAGGATCATCGATGCAACCTTGTCGTCCATGAACTACGACGCGAACAAGCTTCCTCTTGGTGAGACCATTTCCGTCTCCCTGACTACCTTGGTTGTTTACTCCTCGAAGGTAAACTGGCCAAGGGGACAATTCTGAAGGGCTTTGCCGCTTTGAAGGTTGATAATGTCTCTATCTTAGTCTTCTCTGCTTGATATTCTGCTCCTCTAGACTCTTTCCGAGGTCATTGCAAATCCCACCGGCGAGACTGCCAAGGAGAACGGTGGTTTCGACAAAGCTTGCTCTACTCTGAGCAGCGAATACTATAGTATCATCCCACATGACTTTGGGATGTCACGTCCGACCAAACTCAACACCGAGGTCCTGCTCAAGAAGGCAAGTTAATCGCTGCCTGCCTTGCTTGTACTGACCAGCATCTGTGCAGGAACTTGAGCTCGTCGACGCCCTCGGGGACATGGTACGCGGATTCTCGCGCAAAGAGGTCTCATCTTTATCTAACTCCTCCATCAGGAAATCGCCTCCAAGCTCATTGCGTCCAACCAGCATGCGGATGCGGACGGCAACCCGGTCAACCCCATCGATGCCAACTTCCGCTCGTTGGGCCTCACGAGCATGAAGCCCATCACGCGCACCTCGGACGAATTCAGCACGCTCGAGGCGTACGTGCGCGACACCCATGGGGCCACCCATGCCCACATCAAAGCCAATGTCCTCAACGCATTCAGGGTCGAGCGGTGGGTTTTCATCTGTTCCACCGACTTTTGGTTTCTTATTTTGGCCTCTACAGCGTTGGAGAGACTGCTGCATGGGAGAAGGCTGGGTATGGCAACATGCAGGACGGAGAGCGGCTCCTGCTCTGGCACGGATCGAGGAGTACCAACTTTGCGGGTATCCTCAAACAAGGACTACGTATTGCGCCGCCTGAAGGTGAGCCTCAAGTTCATGCCTCACGTCGTCGCTGACTCTGCTGCAAAGCGCCCGTTACTGGGTCCGTTATTTTTCGCAATAATCCTCCCGTTATGGTACTAAACTATCTGTAGATACATGTTCGGCAAGGGTGTCTACTTTGCGGACATGATGTCCAAGGTTCGTCTCTCCGCGTTTGTGTGCAAACTGCTCAACTTTCCATAGTCGGCGGGTTACTGCTACTCTCAGTGCGTCTTTCAGTATCTTCGACTGTGGACGCGCTAACCATCTCGATGCAGCCTGAGTCGCGACACGGGTATCCTTCTGCTGTGCGAGGTCGCGGCTAAGCCTTTCTATGAGCTTACCCAATCGGTGAGACAGCTTTTTACCGAGGTCTTCCTATTCTTTCTCAATAGAAACGTATTTCGCCAGGAATACAACGCCGACAAGGGCTGCAAGAACGCTAAGGCGAAGTGCGTGGCTTTTCATTCCGTGCTACCTTCATCGATATTGAGTGTTTCCGTAGAGCTACCAAGGGCTGCGGGCGGACCCAGCCTAGTAAATGGAAGGACGCCGGCAAGGCGCTTGCGAACGATGAGCTCATGTGCGTTCTTATCGATCTTTTGCTTGTCGGACACTCATCCGTCCTTCGCAGTGGATGTCATATGCCCGACGGGCCTAGTGAGTCTTTGCCTCCCTTGCTCTGTCCCTTTTTGCTGACGGCCACCCACAGGCAAAAATCAAGACATCCCAGGGGTAACGCATCACTCTATCTTATCGTCTTGTGCTAACACCGATCCAGGGACACCTCCAATACAACGAATACATCGTCTACGATGCATCGCAGATCCGCCTCAAGTACTTGCTTATGGTCAAGATGCGGTAGACAATGACATGCGGCGTCGGAGAAAATGTTGGTTTTGGTTTTGTTTTTTTGGATCTTGTACAGAGAGTTTTGTAGTACAGCCATTTGGCTGAATAGTGTAGACTCGTGGGCAATTGCATCGCGTTAATTTGTCAAAGTGTGCTTGGGAAAACTACAGGATGACGAGGTCTATTCTTTGTGCAGTTTATGGTCTGGCAGAGCGAGGAAGCCGAGGGAGCGGGTGGAGCAGACTGAGGATCCTTACTCCCACAGGATGAATTCTGGAGTGGCCACAGGTCCTTCAAAACGACCAGCATATATTCAGTGAGCCGCTGAGCCCTCCAAATCGCAAGTCTCGTTCAGAGTTAGGGGGCTTTCCGCTTTGGGTCATATGCGGAGGACCGTCCCGGTGGCCGGACCGCCTGCCAGACCTTCATGGACGAAAAGTCTCCGATGTCCTGGCTTTGGACGATGGAGAAAGGAAAGAGGGTATGTAGCGTCTAATAATACATTCGAATATATACTTGCAGTCTAGAAGACACTCGCATTCCCTGGTCGTATACCCTCGCTCTCGCAAATCCCGCGATAGACGTTCCGCGCGCTCACGACGCATCCCTCCAACAATGGGATGCCCACAAATGCGTATGACCCGCACAGCCAAACCCCCGGCCGCGCGTCCGACTCGCGCCGCCCCGCGCCTTGCAGGTCACCGAGTGTGTACTCCGCCTCGGCCGCAGTCTGCCACCACGCGCGTCGTGTCTGGCGGCACAGGCCCCGCAGCGCGTCCTTCGCGTGCATAGTGAGGACTGCGCGCTCGAGCGTCGCAACGCTCAAGATGCGGTCGTCGTGTACGGCGACGAACGGGTTGGTTGTCTGGAAGACGGGGACAGCGAGCTCGTCTTTGAATTCGGGCGGGGGAACGAGGATTTGTGTCGCCATTGTGTATGCTTGCGAGACACGGTGTGGGGACCATGGTGGTTCTTGCTTTGGAGCTGACGCTGCGGTGACAAGGTTGAGGTCGCGCCGGTCTCGCGCGTCAGGAGGGAGCAGGACACTCGAGGCATCCGTGTGGTTGATGACGATCGTCCGTATGTAATGAAATGCCTCGAGACATTTTATCTGCGCCATGATTGCGTGGCGAGCCTGCGAGTCGGGCGGCAGGGAGGCGGCATATGAAGAAAGGAGGGGGCCAGCGCGGCTGGCCTGAGTTGCGAATACGACGTGATGGAACCCGTGGCGCGTACTAGGGCCCGCTTTTGTCGCGCATTCGATGGACGTGACGCGGGGATCGCTGGGGTCGGCATGGATGCTCACCAAAGGTGACGATAGATGGATGTGCTTCACGTTTGATGTCAAGTGCTCAACCGCGTCGCGCACGCCTTTGAGAACTACGTAGTGGTGTGTTCCCAATGTGAGCCAGATGTAATCTTGGATTCTTCGTGAGCCCCATCTCTCAAGACCGGTCTTGAACAGCTCACCGAGAAAATCCTCCATCGGATACGTGTTGACAGCCTCTTTAGGCGCGGTACAGACCGCAGAAAACAGTGGTATGAGGACGTCCTGCGTGAACGACCTCCATGTCGTATCCAACCGCAAGGTTCTGGCCACAAAATTCGAGGGGACGGTATCTGCAGCCCACTCTTCGAAGGTCAAGGTATTGTGCCGCTTGGAGCGTACCGCTGGGACCGCAAAGAATATTAATCGTATGTAGCATACGAACAGCTGAACTGTCGAGAGAATGAAGAGCCCCAGTGCAAAGGCGCGCGTAACGAGATGGTGCCCTTTCTGGTACAGATGCAGATCCTGCATCCACGCAGGCATCCCAACACCGTCGCGACCCGACGCGCCGTTGTAAATCATAGTCGTCCGTAACTGAGGCGTCTTCTCTGACTCGGTAAAGTGCGAGAATGAATAGGAAAAGTCCGCGCGGCGGAACTTGACGCCGAGCTTGGTGTACAGCGCAATGAGGCGAGGATAATATCCTAGTGGGAATCTGAACATGGCAGCTTAAAACGCGCGAGGCTGCTGATCTTCACCTCCTTGGAAGGACCTCATTGGCACGTCGATTCTCCACTCTTGCTTCTTGTTGCCGATCGACACAGAAGACGAGTCCATACCAAGTGTGGCGGTCTGATAGATTTAGACCTTGAGAACAGATATGCAAACATAGCGCACCTTCTCGAAGAGATGGACCTCAAACTCTACATCGTGCTCGTCGGGATGGGACGAAGCCAGTAGATGGGCGGCGGTTAAACCGGCAAGACCTTGTTTCAATTTGTCTTCAATTTGTTCAGCGAAGGTTACAGTGGGAAATTACCACTGCCAATAACTGCAACTTTGACTGTCCTAGTCATTTGAGGCTTGTTTCGGCCTGCACCGAAGGACAGCCTGCGTCAATTCTGCGAACAGCCGTCCAGTGTACAGTGTGCGCTGTAGTGGCGGCTGTAGGTGAACTTTTTTTCCCAGAATGGTCTCGAGCCGGATCGCGACAGGTCGCGAGATTTGTCCCCACCCATCAAAATGCATAAGGTAATTGATGCACGTGATGATCCGGAGCCTCCGGTGCATTGTTCTCACTTTGTCGATGTTTATGTTTTTTCTTTTGTAACGAAGTGGCAAGGTGCATATGGACAGGGAATTTACCAGCACAGTAAGAAAAGGGAGGGCAGAAAAATGCTGTAGCATTGAAAATTCCGGGGAGACACAATGATTGTTATGCTACAGTTACAGTAGTACAGTACAGCGGGGCCAGAGGACGCGTCGGGATGGAGAGGGGACATGGGCAGAGTGTATAGACGCGTATAGATGCGGCGCGAGGCAGTAGGGTGCAGTAAAATATGTACCTGGGGGTATGTGAGGAAGGGGAGAGCCACTGGCCATGGTGGCATGCCACCCGCGACGCCCGCCGTGGACGATGACCTCTAAAGGTCGGGAGGAAGCCAGACGCGTCGCACGGGATGACTGAGACACTGGAGCTTCATATCCGCCCGTTTCTGCGCAAAGGAAGGTGTGGTTAGGCGTGGTGAGTGGACGACGTTGGGGAAGAGGAAGAGAGGGAGTGATGGAAACCAAACAGCTCCTCACAGTCCTCCGGAGCCCGGAGGTCACGTTCTGATGTAACCATATGCGGATTGATGGGTGGGGACCAATCTCAAAAGCTGATCGCGACAATGCTTCGGTCATCATGATCGCCGGTGCGGCCTCTTCGGACGAGAGAGTGGCGCATGGATTTTTGCCTTGGTATGAAGGATTGCAAGGAGTATAAGGACTTGTGCGGAACCTGGCTTGACCGAAGCGAACCGGAACAGACGCAACTGTCTTTCCGTCCGTCGGTCGGCGTCCATCTGCGGCGAAACTAAATATAGTCTAGTGGCACCCGTCACCCGGCGACCTACTTAGGGGGCAGCCCTGAGGCTTTCAAGCTGAGGACATGCAAAATTGCAAAAGTTCTATGTTACAGCTACCCCAAAGGAAAAAAGGTCGATGGCAATGCTCTTCATTTTATTTCCAGTCGATTCATGCAACGAAAATTTAAAGGAGTCGTACCGATGCCCACAAAAATCAACGCGAAGCATAGCTCAGATCAAGTGTTTAGCCTCCTTGATAACCTCCAACATCGTCCCCAATGCAAGCAGGCCAAAGCTGGAAGGGCCATAGGCGCTGGGGTCGTCATCGAGCGCTTCTTCAGCCACGATCCACGCTGCCCATGCGCGCTCAAATTTATCGCGCCTTCTCTCCTCGTCCTCAGCCATGTCCTCCTCGTCCTCAAATTCGTCTTCTTCCTCGTCGATCCCTGTTTCCTGCATTTCACGATAATCAGGCGAGTTGAATTCGTGCCTTATCGCCTTGGCCAGTTCTCCGGTCTACATTGCAATGGCTGAGAAATGAAAATATAATCGAATGAAAGCTGGAACCAACCTGGAGATTCATCGCTGATACAGCCTCCCTGCGCTTACGATGATCGCCATACCTTTCCTGAATGGTACCGCTGACCAACTCTGCCTCGGACAGGTAGGCGTTCGCGCGCTTAGAGATCGTATGCGTTTTGGCGATTACCATGAGCTGGTCCGAATATTCATCCAGGATGTTCCGCATCTCCTCCAAGAGGTCTTCACTAGGATCGCTAGCCACACTAGGAAGGCCAAGGCTGCGGAGTCCAACTAAAGCTAGTGCTTCCCGAGTCTTGCGACCGTCTGTGCGCTGCGAATCCAACTCGGGATAGTATTCCTCGATGGGCACGTTGCGGTAGAGCTGTCCTAAAATTTTAAGGCTGGGATAATAGGCATCGCCATCGGGATTGACGCCCTCGCCAGAGAGGAAATCAGGGCGCAGTGGGGTAGGTGCCTTGGGAAGCTTCGTCATGTCTACGGGCACCTGAGGGTGCTGGTCAGAACTACAACTTCTCCTGCGGATAAAGCTACTTACCCCGCGTTTACTAAAATCAACTGCATGGGAAGCATGGGAAGCTAGCTCCACGCACGCCGCGCACCCAGGACCGTCCGTCTGGTCAAAGTCTGCGATCCTCAAGTGCAGGATCGAGATGTACCCAAGCAAATCAGATTTGATCTACACCTTGGTTAGTTCTGATCTTGCCACGACCTGTCCACGTACGAAGTCGATTACAAAATCAACCACGTCTGAAACGGTGCACGGCCATGGTGTTTCCTTGGGCGGAATGGTTTCATATTCACAGGGCAAGGCTGTGAATTCTTTGGGGGGAAACAAATTCTCCTGCAACAATGATCAGCCTTTGTACGAGCGGAACAGCGAGTTGCTCACGTCGAGAATCAGATTATAGATATCTCCTACATGGAAGGAGATCATCAGAACGAGGTATGGATGATAAGGTGAAATATATACCATCGAGATCACCGCCACCTAATTTCGATGGCAAACTTCGCGGGCCTCTAAGTTTCACCGTGAATAATAGGGCATATAAAATAAAGGTATGTTGAAGCAAACCTGCACGAAAACACGACGACGTTGACGAGATGTGCCAGTTCCGGTCGACGGACAGCCGTAACGAACTGCACATCACCTGGGTGTATTTGGGGACTTCGGGTGATGAGGATTCGCCCAGTGATGGCCATGTTGACCCCAGTACGGTCGTCCACCACCGTGGCGTAAACCTCGCCGTCTTCCAAGCAATCCCACTCATCGGCCACGCCGATGAGAGTATAGGATCCCGGTATGATGATATGTGCGCGGTGCTTGATTTCGCGCAAAATTTGAGTGGTCGCGTACGCCAGCACCGTCTTGATCAGCTCGTGGCGGAAGACTTCAGGGTTGGACCAGTCACCGATCTCGAATTTTAGCTGATAATAAAGGTTGTTGAAAAGGGACGGCAGGCGGAAGGACGCGCCAAAGCCGTGCTGAGAAAATATCTTCGACGCTTGCAAGAGCGAATTCCTGATGCTCTGCCCTTCCTCGATCGCCGAATTCTGTAGAGCCATGAACGCCGAAGGCGGCGTTCCATGGTATTCCAAAAGAGCTATTAGAGGGCGGTTCAGATACGCAAGGATGGGCCGAGATGATGTCGCAGCAATATCGAGCGTCCGGACGTCAACTTCAAACTTGGTTTGTGAAGGACGAAAGCATAGGGTGCTTCCCGATAAACGCGGATCCTGGACGAGCACGCCCTTGGCGCCACCACAGCGAAACTGTAAAGCCGACGGTGCTCTCGGACGTCTCTTGGAGGCTCTGAGCGACTTCCATACCTCCTTGTTGAGAAGCACGGAAATAGGGGAGCAACCGTCAGTAAAGACAGAACCTGTGGCGGAAATCTTGTCCTCGGCGAATAAGATTTGATCTGCCTCAAGTGTAACCGACGGGTCAGAGGAGGAAAAGGCCTGGCTCCACCTGAAAATCGACGACAGTTAGAACTATTTTGATTTGAGAACGGTCGAATACGGACCGGGCTCCAAGCAATGCCGGTCTATATGAAATCTTTGAAAAATTCCCCTGAACTGTATTGGTGACCGATTCCAATTTAACAGGATGATATGTACTCACAAGCCGATCCCTAATGCGTTGTGCATCCAGCCTGACGCCTTTAAACCAGAATGGGGTCACAAAGATGAAGGAGTACAATTTCAAACCGCTCATGGAATAACCAAGAAATTCGTACGGCCGGCCAGCTATTCGCAACCCATCATTCAGTGGCTTCTTGTACCGCTGTTCCAGAAGTGAATCGATGGAGAGTCTCGAGTCCCGACGAGGGGGTGAACGATTTTCGTCTTGGAATGACACCCGGAGAAAACACTCGTTGTTTTGGAATCTTCTCAGTACACTGTTCGACTGGTCGGGAAGCGGCCCTTCCAGAATCTGAGTGGATGGTGTGAGAATAAGATGGTAAGATTGGCATATGCCAGCGGGAGGGATATATCTCTTGTTCGACCGGCTGTGAAGGTCAGCGATATACGCCTGGGTTGCCTCTGCCAATTTGGCCCGCAGATCCACGAGAGGGGATTCAATCGCTCGTTTTTTCTGGTTCCTGCGTCTGCGTCTCCTGGGCGCCATGGATTCCAACCCCGGAACGCTCAGTGCCGTGAGGAAATACCGAAAGATGGCGGCATGTTCGGAATGTTGAGTTTGATTTTGCAACTCAATGAGACTGCCATGCATCGCCACCACTTCCTCCGGTTCCAAGATGCCTCCCCACACTGCTTTTTCCACCTCGAATGCGAGCTCAAAATCTAGCGATTGGAGGGAAGTGTGCAGAGCCTCCAACTTGTGCTCCGCATAGATGCCGCGCTCGATGACGACGATATCGCGAGGCAAGGGTTTCGGGATATGTAGAGCCCGGCATCGTTCCAAAAAAATCTCCAGGTCTTCACGAGATTTGAAGACAAGGCGCAGACCTTGGGATGCGCGCGAGGTAACGCGGAAGTCCTCGTCCCCGAAGGAGGATATACGATCGGGTACAGGTTCTCGATCTGAGATTTCTTCGAAATCAATCACTGTACGCTCGAATAAGGGAGGTAGGTCGGATTGTATGAACGCCTGGTATTCTGAGTCGTTCGAGTTGGCGTTACTCGGAACCGCGAGGGCGATGATCCTGTTGGAAGAATAATTGACCGAGAGTGTGGTGGAAATGTTCAACAGATCACCTAACAGATCTGCCTCCAAGTCGTCGTCCTCTGCCTCAGGAAAGTAGTCGTCATCGGAATGATCGGATTCCACACCAAGTTGACGGTAGAGGGAATCAAAATTGAACGGCGACTTGCGTGGGGGCGAGACCGGGCGTGGTTCCACAGATCCATTATGCGTTATCTCGAGCCGTCGGTTCTCTACACTGCATGAAACTGTGCCACGATAGGAAGCTTCAGGGGAGAAAACCCCATCTCTACAGAAGCGGCCAAACGAGAAGCTGGACAGGGATATCGGTCCAGACAACCGTGCCCTTCTCTCCTTCTCTTCTCGCAACATTTTCGGATCTTCCCAGGGGGTAGTGCGAACGCGCTCAACGAGGCCTACGTTGACTGCCCGATCGCTGGGTTTGAACTGCACATTACGATTTTTGATGGACATCCCGCCAGTGGTCCTGCTGCGGTTTCGAAGGCCAAAGAGATCGGGATTCTCTCGCTCCCCGTAGAGGGCGAGAAACTGCTGTCCAATCTCTTTGGACGGGAGAGTTAATATCCCGATGCCACGATGTTTCGTTTTTTTGGAGCGGTCCCTGAAAATGTCGACATGAAAGTTGACGATGGGAAGTGGATCGACTGGGAACGGAGGTCGGTGCAGACACTGAGCGAGAGCGACTTTAACATCCTCCTCGTTGGCAGCGAACGAGATGTCTCGCATGAATATTTGCATAGCGACTTTGAGTGCTATGTCCGAAGCTGCAAATACTGCTGAATGTCATACAAAGCTGTCTCAAATTGATTGAGGAAATCCAACCTTGTGTGTGCGACGCTACAATCCGGGGGGAATCGAGGAAAGAGCTGTGAGCACTTTAGGTGGGAGCTCGAGCTTAAAGCTCATGGTAGTAGGCGCTGAGAAGACGACGGGCGGCAAAACGAAGGACCTAAAATACATCTCGACAGCATTAAAGCTTCGTGTACAACACGCTGATCATCGATACGATACGTGCACTGAAGGAACGCGCACACCTAGTCTACGCGTCGCCGTTTGGCTCCATGGTCACGATCCGGAGACCGTCCAGGAGAGCCCCGCCGTCTCTCTCTCCATCCACGGTCGTCCTCCCGACGGCCGTTTCGAATCGGAGGCGACCGCGACCGCGATCGAGAGTCGGACCTGGATCGTCGACGAGAACTGCGACTGTCGTAACGGTCTCTTGGCCGTTCGGCACGAAGGTCGCCCCAGCCATTTCGGTCTCTGTCCTGATCACGAGGGTCCATGTAGCTGTCGCGATCGCGCTCTTTCCCCGCGCGGCTCCCACCATCATCGCGTTCCCTCCAAGAGCCCGAGTCCGGGGGGCCACCCCAAGTTCTCCTCGTACCGGTTGGAGCCGCATTCGCGCCGGATCCGGCAAGCTGTGTTAATGGACCCGTGTTTTGTGGGCAATCTACCCAAAGCAGTTTAGTTAAGCTACGTCGAAAAGGGAAAACGGATGTCTACCTTTCTTGAGATGAGGGCCTCCACATAAGAAACACCCGCCCCCCTCGGTGGATTTGCCGCCCGCTTTCACAGGCGTATTACCTCCGAAACCGCCAGTAGAAACGGTAGTATCCTGATCGAGCAAATGCGTGTATTTTGTGCGGCTGCGCTTCCCGAAATTCTTGACTTGCATGACTTTGGGCAGCATCGAGACGTCCACCGTGGATTCGGTAGCTTCCGTATAATCGTGCTTGGTAAGAATTTCCTCGTCCTGCATCGAACGAGTGAGGCTATAATCCAGACCCAGCGACATGGTAGACTGACCTGATGGAAAGCACCCTTGTGCCAGTATTTTTGGAGGAACTTCTGCGAGCCCTTTGGCTTTTCGTCTCGCAGCTTCTGCGCCCTTTCGAGGTCCTCCCTCATCCGCTGTTCTTCTGGCAACGCGCGCCGTCTTTCGACTTCTTCGCGTTCCTCCTCCCGACGAAGCTCGTCCTCTTTCTCCTTCTTTATTCTCCCGAGCTCGCGCAGTCTCCACGCCTCGAACTCCGCCTCGGGGTCCAGTCCATCCGTATCGTCAACGTCGGGAATGATGTCTTCGTTCTCCTCTGTTGGGGTTTGCATAAGCGACGAAGAAATGAGATATGTGAATTACGCACTTTCTGCGAGCTCCCTTCGGATGCTCTCCGCAACAAGGTCATGACTTTGTTTGCGGCGTTCCTCGGCTTCTGCTTCCCTCCTCCGTTGAGCCTCTTCCGAGTCTAGTTCTGGGTCCCGCTCCGCAACCGTTACGCGAGCGCGCCTTGAATAACGATCAAAGATTGCTCAATATTTTGAGAGACGGTAAATCTCACGTACTTTGGCACAAAAACTGGCCGAAACTGCAGTTTGGGTTTCTCCTCTTCTTCCGAATCCGTTTCGTACTCGCTTGACTGGATGTATAGTTTAAAATAAGTTCAGAGACGCGTCTGACCGACGTACATCGTCGGATTCGGCCTTAATTCGTGGTTTTTCGTCTTCCTCCTCCTCCTCTGATTCTACAATGCGACAGGGTTAGACTAGGTCCGGAAGAGCAGAGCGCGCAATTGACCTACCGTCCTCCTCCTCCATAGCAGTCCGGCCGGATTCCTCTCTGCCTGCGACGATGACCTTGCCATCTTTCGAAATATTGACGTCCCGCAGGGCCACGTTCATGGATTTCGTGGGCTTTGAGGCCACAGGCACCACTGGCCTCGCGTCGTCATCGTCGTCGTCGTCCGGGACGATATCCTGGTCTCCGCCAATGTCAACATCGCCGCCGTCCTCTTCGTTGACCGAGCCGGCTTCTTCTTCGTCGGAGTCGGAGTCGACATCTGCGACGCCTTTGGGTGCCTTTCCCTTCCAGTATCGCGCAGCAGGCCTCGCGAGGCGGGGGGCCTGTTTCCGGTTCGCAGTGGACATAAGAGGAAGGTGTTTGGGACAGACGGTCAAACCGACGGGGAGGTACAATGCCAAACATACGCTCCCGGCCGAGAAAGGCAACTCGGCATTTGCTCGATGTTCATGGGCCAATCCCCTACGACCGACTCCAGTAAATCAAACGACATGTTACTTTAGCCAGTCCACACGGATGTGCAAAGCCAGGGAATAAAAAACACAGGATGGGCGAAAATTGTCATTTCACAATCATAGTCTCAGAACTGCCAGAAGTCTTCGCTGCAACAGAGCGTTGACAGGTGCGCAAGACGCGGTGTAGGGGAGATGCAAATTCCGGAGAAAAAGAAAGGAGAAAACGGGTCTATTTAACATGGGAAGTATTACATTTTGAGTTTCTTCTCCATGTCCCTGTGGATATCTTGCGGTGGCGTGTCCTCCATCCCTGAACAAAAGTTGTGGACGCGACTAAATGGAATAGGCAAGAAACTTACCACCAAAGATATCTGCAGGCGCGATTGTCTCGTCCCGACCCATCAAAATGTCGAGGTGCACGTTTGACTGCGGGAATGCTGGCATGTGCGGGCTCTGCAACATGGTTCAGACCATGGTCATACCATGAAATGAGATTATTACTGCAGAGACAATCTTGCGCTCCATCAGGAGCCGCATGGGAGCGTGCATGCCATAGAGATTGCGCTGGAGAGTGAGTTTAACATTGTCCTGCGTTTCCTCCCACTTGGGTGTCCGTGAGTCTACTGGTCAAGAGGCAGAAAGAAGAGAACTGACGTTCTCCAGACGCTCTTTCAGGTTGCCCTCGGTCTTGATTTCTGCAGCAATACTGCGGGGACCATACCGAAGAGTGTCGTGCAGGCCAAGGCTGTTTGCGGTGTCCTTGACGGACGCGGACTTGGGCGCACTGGCAGGAACTAGGTTGAAAGAAGGATCCTACAGAGCCAGGATGAGTATGGCGCGTAGACTGAGCGAATACAGGCAGACCATGGCGGTGGAAGGAGACGCGTAAGGGCAAGGTGATCGGAATTAACCGAGTCACACCCGTGACGAGCTGCACTTGACCTCAACTTGTTCCTTGACGTTCCGCATCGACCCAGGTTGGTCCCAGGGCGTTTCAAGGGATCCCCGCCAGTCCCCCGAGCTTGCTAGCTCGCAGCGCATACCTCTCTTTCGATCCAGCCATGAGTATGCGTCAGTCCAGATCCGCCAGTATCCCAATTCCCAGGAGTTCCTCCTCCACCTCCCCCGCTCGTAATATCGAGTCCGTGATATCGATACCCTTCACTGCATCTTATACCGCACCCCCGCGCCCTCGTCTTTCGACGGCACAGGCCATACCTATCTCTCACCGTAGCGGGGACGACCCCAGAACCGGTGTCCGTGGAGTGCGCAATAGTGCTTCCAGTATCTCACCAACCAGGCCCACTGCCCGGTCCCTCACTCACTCGTCTCCTAGTCTACCTGTGAGATCCTCGCCGCGGTCCAACGGGTTCGAGCCTCGGGTTATTCGCGCGGATTCTTCTCGGAGCGTCGACCCCGCATGTCTCCCATCCTCGTCCTCTTCCTTGCCTCGCACGCGACGGGCTAGTGCGGCCGGAGCACGAGCGCCTAGTTCCCACAGAACGCTTTCAGGGCCCTTGCCGCCGCCTTCACCGCCGCGTCCCACTTCGTTCACACGACCAGCTTATCTGGAGCACTCCGCCCTCAGACACCTGCTTCAGACTGAAGCTCCGCCTTCGCTCCCTCCGAGCAGGAAAGCAGGACCATCACGGAGATCCCTGACTCCCTCAACAGACAGCGAGGATGACGGCAGCCCTCCGCCTCGCCGTGTAACGCCGACCGTCAATCCGTCGCCTCAGGTGCTTCACCTGCCTACTCGCTGGAGTGAGCGCTATCGCCACGAACTCCTCAGTATCTCGCCAGATGGACGGGATGTTACCTATCAAGGTCGGCGAAATTATATATTCTGTGCCCCGCAACTCACCATCCATCAGGAGCATCGTGCAACGGCGACAAGGACGCCGCGGCTGCGCGGACGACTCATCCGATCCCCCCCGCATGCGGTATTTATTATTATGAAGTTGACATCTTGAGCAAAGGCAACAAAGGGTGAGTCAACAATCCATTTCGCCGATTTGTGAACTAAAAATAATGTACATTAGACACATCAGTATCGGGTACGTTGAGGTTACTGCCCCAGAGAAGCATGCACTGATATTTTACCCCAGATTTGCCGGTAAAGATGTCAGACTATCTCGTCTTCCTGGGTGGGAGCAAAACTCATGGGGATATCATGGCGATGATGGCTGCTCGTTCGCAGCAGAGAAGAATGGCACGCCATTTGGTCCCACGTTTGGCAGTTAGTCCGAATTTGTTTTTCAGTTCCCTCGAGTTGACAATCCCCGTAGCTGGCGATACCATCGGATGCGGAGTTGATTTCAGTACTTACGAGGCGTTTTTCACGAAGAATGGCACCCTCATAGGTGCCCTGTTTTGTTCTCCTGCCAACTGAACTGTGTTGACGTTGTTTTCGCAGGCTCGGCTTTCAAGGACGTCGGGAAATCAACTGACCTATACCCATCTATTGGTCTGCGTCATTCTGGTGAAGCCGTTCGAGTCAACTTTGGACAAGATCCTTTCAAATTCGACATTGAATACCACGTCCATCAACAGCGCATCCAGGCTTGGTCTAATATTCTGACAACTCCGATCAACCCTGCTTTAATTGTCGATGAAGGCGCACTTACAACCTCCAAGTCGAAAGCAGAACCGCTCAGCGAGGAGCAGACGAAAGGCGCCATCAACAACCTGGTGCTATCCTATCTTGCGCACCACGGTTATGCGCAAACAGCGCGAGCGTTCCAGAAGCAGTGCACCGGATCCTCGGGTGTTTCATCGACTTCAGGTGACCCCGATGTCGACATGGACGGCAGCGGTCCCCTGGGGCTCGACGGCGATATGGAGCTCCGAACCAAGATCGTGAACTCAGTCGTCGCGGGAGATATTGATGCCGCTTTGTCGGAGACAAAAGCGCATTATCCAACCGTCTTGGAGGCTGACGAGGGGTTGATGCTCTTCAAGTTGCGTTGTCGCAAGTTTGTAGAGCTTCTGCTCGAGGCGACTGAGCTGCACAAACGAATGAAGGCAGCGGAACCTGTTGATGACGATGAAATGGGTATGGACATCGATGACGATGCGATCCCACTTGGCTCACCAGTCACGCCACGGTATATCCCGACGGGAACCAAGCGGGTCACCTTTCCCCCTGGACGGACTTCGAGCAAGGCGCAGGTTGAAAGCGCTCTGAACCAGGCCATTATCTACGGCCAAGCCCTACTCAACGACTACTCGTCGGACAAGCGCCCTGAAGTACAAACCATGTTCAATCGGACAGTGGGCATAGTCGCTTGGCACGACCCAATTGAGCATGGGGGCGTAGCTGCAGAGGTCGCTGGGCCGGAAGCGCGCGTGGACCTTGCGAACGAGCTCAACCAGGCCATCTTGCGTAGGGTTCCTACTTCATCAAACAATGTTGTGCTCACCCTTTGTTAGGATCGCAAGGCCGCCCAGCGCAACCAGCGTTAGAATCCATTTACCGGTACACTGCTGCGTGCGTCTACCAACTCGGAGTTTCGGGGTTTGGGGCTGCTGCCTTTGCGGATATGCAGAAGGAATTTATCGATGCGTGATTTGCCCCCCTTTCCTCATCTCTGACATTTTTTCGACTTCCTGTATCTTGTTGGCTTTACTAACCGGTTATAACGATCCGTGTACGAGCAGTGTATCTAAATGTAATGCCAGTGGGCCTCTCCCTTCCCCTCTCAGTTTGAATAAATAGCAGATTTTAATATCGCGTCGAGGGCCGCGTCAAGGCCCATAAGTTTTTGTCGGGTCGTCTCTCAGACGCCCAACCTTCAGACGGCTTGAGACCGGCAGGACTATGTATGCGTCTTTGCTTCGGGGGTCGACGACCTGTTGACGCGTTGTTTGGCATTGACGTGGCCGAGACACGTCCACATATTGCTGTATTTCGCTGCAACCTCCTTATTTCCTCGCCTCGTTCGGACTGTTGAGCTGCTCATTCCAGGCCTCTTGCTCGGCAGAGCCCTAGCCTTGCCATGACGCGAAGAAGCAGAGCAATCCTCGCTACTTGTCTCGCTTTCGGTGTTGCAGGAGCTTCAAGTCCACCCGTAAAGGTGACCCTGAAGTCCTCGTGGCCCGCACCCCCGCTTCTATTGGAGATAATGTATGTACACTTTGTGAGATGTCTTTAGCCTGTGTATATTCATCGGTGCATTTGTTCCAAGCGAAACCGTCTCATTGGAGAATCCGGATGCATTTTTCCCTTTCGTGGACCGCGTTACGGACCCAGAAAATCCCCTGCTTTTGCAGCCGTTAAGCAATGAGGCCGTCTACCAGTTCGCTCTCGAGGTTGCTGCGTCGCATGGGTTCTTGTCCGAGCCGGGCTCTATTGCCGCGGTGGAAATGAATATCGGTCTTCATGCGGCGACACCAAAAATTGAAGCCTTCTACAACCACTATGTCACACATACCAAGGATCCAAATTGCGGGTCTTGGGTCGATTGGTATGGGGAGGTTGTCTGCGATGTGGCGAAGTTGGCGCATCTGGCTGGAATAGAGACTATAGATCCAGCCAACAGTTCCTTCGACGATTCGTGAGTTACCCCTTGAGTTCACCGCTGGTGCGACTGACATCCGATGTTGGCAGGGCGTCCTTCGCGCGGCCGAAAATCCTCACCTTTGACCACATACACCCATCTCCCGCTCGGACGTTAGATCGGCCGTCGCGAACTGCTATCTTCTACGCGTCCATCAACTCCCCGAACTTCCGTGAACTCCATTCATATCTGTTCGCTCTGGCAGATAAACCTGCCCCGTCGATCGAATACATATTCCGCCACATTCCTGGCGCGACTGACTTAGACGCTCGGAATTTCTTGTCGGGTTACGGTGTTTCTCTTGACCTCAAGAAGATGGACTACTTGGCTGTAGACGATAGAAATGCAGGATCTGGGAGTGCTTCTGCACAGGAAACCACGGAGGACATGGACATACCAGCTGTCGACCCGATCATGGCGCTCATCGAAGCCTACCCAGAACCTGAAACCACCTCTTCGGACTCTATTTTGTCCGAAGAGGCAATTTCCCGTCCGTAATTGTCCTTTTTCTGTCGTTGCTTTGGCCTGATCGAATACCTGCAGTTCTTGGTTTCCAGGCGACGCAGCTCATCGCAGATTCTTCGGAGCCGATGTCGACGCTGGCTCAACTCTCGCAAAACTTCCCGAAATACATGACTGCTCTCTCTCGACGTGTTGTCGTCAACGAGAGCCTTCAGGAGGAAGTGCATTTGAACCAACTGAAGGCACAGGCAGGGCTAAACATCTTTTGGCTCAACGGGGCAACTTTGACAGAAAAAGATATCAACCCTCTGAGTCTACTGCGGCTCATCCGCAAAGAACGGACGGTGTTGACTTCCCTCACTTCCTTGGGACTCTCCCGAGCTGAGGCTCTGGACTTGTTGACTCATCCCGCTGTCAGTGCCGCTCAGGGTGACGCAGGTGTGCTGGACAATATATTCGATGCGAGCGACCGACTTGAGGATGGGGAGGTCATCGTCTGGTGGAATGATTTTGAGAAAGATAGCCGGTGAGTATCTGAAATCTCTCCATGCCTTGAATATTCTGACATACATTTAGGTATGCTTCATGGTCTCCATCCATTCACTCTGTGCGTTTACCCAGATATATCTGGAGTTTTGCTCACAAATGAGTAGCTCCTCCGCCCTGTGTATCCCGGCCAATTCCACAACATCAAGCTGAATATGTTCAACATCGTGCTTGTTCTGGATTTGTCGCAACCCGCGAGCCTCAACACGATCACTGGTGCTGTAGCGAGCATCATCAATAGAAACTTCCCGTTCCGATTTGGTATCGTGCCTCTTGCTGAGACAGAGGACGGTAAGTTTTTCATTCTCACCAAGTAACTTTCGAGCTCAAGCGGTTTATTCTTCAGGTGCCAAAATGGCCAGACTTTTCTACCACTCGGTACGAAACTATGGCCGGAAGAGAACGATGGGCTTCTTGAAGAAGGTAATTTGCTCCATTGCGCCTTTGTGCGTCGCTGAAACAACTCTTAGGTCGGCAGCTCTTTTGTTGGGGTGGGGCGAGAGCAACGGATCGATTGGGATGTCGTCAAGGCCGAATTTGCTGCAGAACTTCTGGACAATGCCCCACCGAGTGACGAATCCGGGAGCCTTGACTTCGAGGCGATCGTCCGAGGGGACGGTCCTGAGACTTTATCGTTGGAAAGAGGTCGCAGTTATGCGGAACGACTGGGGGCTAGTTTGGCTTCATCTTCCAAAGGGCATGCCTTCGTCAACGGAAAACACCTGGATTTGGATGACGTGCGTCCTCCCCTTTCCCTGCATTTCTCACTGACGTTGCGCCTCAGAATTTCTGGCGCGGTATGCAAGGCGAGATTCAGCAGCAGCTGCAACATCTGCAGGAAACGGTTGATTTACTCTCAATCTGCCATCTATATATCAACTGAACCCCTCGTCCAGGTATACGGTGGAAAGCTCTCGGATGAGACTACAGGAACCATTAGCACGTACTTCTACGACCTGCCCACAAGCAGTCCCCGAAGGAACCGATACATTTTCCCTGCCTCTGGGGATGTCCGCATTGTAAACGTCCCCGACCTATTCAGACGCACAAGATTCCAGGTCACGCCATCAACATTTGTCTATCCAGGTGCGTTACCGAGCCATCGATCCGCGACCATAACTTGAGTACCGTGTACAGTTGGAGCGGAGCAGGTCCCGCTTACAGTGTATGTCGTGGCGGATTTCGACACCGAAGCGGGCTTAGGGCTCTTGAAGGAGGCTTTAATCTCCATTGTGCGTCTTTCCCTCTGACGTCCGACACATCTCTGATATTCTGTCAGGACGGCGAGTCCAAGACACGTCTATCCTTTGTGCAAAATCCAAGCAACGTCGACGGAGATCCCAACGTTCGACCCCCGGTGTCCTGGCTTTTGTCCCATCTTCTCTCGGAGAACCTCCTTTCGAAGGCTTCCTCGGCCCGGCTACTTCGCGTCCTGGGACTGGATACTCCCGTGTCGCCAAGCGACGGTTCCCAAATCCCGCTCTCCACAGATGACCTGACGGAGGGAGTGGGGATCTCTGGGTATAGTTCTGCGAATTACGACGAATTCGTCAGGAGCAGTCGTTTGATTGTTCGCGACCTTCAGCTTGCCCCGGGACACCAGGCCCTCATCGTCAATGGTCGGGTAAGTGGTAGCCCTGGTGTGGCCATGGACCATGCTGACGTACTGTTTGAAAAGGTCGTTGGTCCCATCCAAGCGGGAGACTTCTCTTCTTTAGATTTCAAAACGCTGGAAAGCTATGAGTTGCGCAGAAGAGTTGAGCCTGTCATTCAGGCCCTTGATAGCATCAACGCATCCTTGATGCAATCAGACCGGTACGTCCAGCGCGAATTACTTTGCGGTTATCTCAGGTTATCTCAACAAAATTCTCTAGGGCATCCTTCGCCAATCTCATCTCAATGGCCACCTCCGTGCTCTCTGCGCTCAGCGCGCCTGAAGCAAACGGAGGCGGTATATTTGACGTGCCGAAGCGCCCACGCCAAAGGAATTACCGATTATTAGAGGATCAATACTCGTAGGTGTCGCCGTTCCTTTTATCCTGTTTGCTCTCACATTACTTGCAGTACTTTCCAATTCGGCGACAACTCGACCGCGCTTTACGAAATTGCTGTCATCTTAGACCCCTTGAGTGAGATGGCGCAGAAGTGGTCGAGCCTTTTGGAGGTGCTTTCTGCTTTCTCTGCTTTATGAGGCCGCCCTTGATGGAGAACTTAGTGGCTATCTTACATTCCCGACATGTACATCAAAGTGTACACCAATCCAGCTACGCATCAGGAGGTCGATTCCGTTCCCTCTTCTGCCGAATTTAGTCTCATACAGCCCATTTACAGATCCCCTTGAAACGTTTCTACCGGTACGCTCTTCTGCCTTCCTTGGCCTTCGACGCCGACGGGTATGTGGTTCTTTTGCTTTCTCTGTTTCACTTTGAACTGGTTGTAGGGCCGAGATTCCCGCTCAAGCCATCTTTGATGGTTTACCGATTGAGCCCATATACACCCTGGGCATGGATGTGCCTCCGTCGTGGTTAGTCCGGCCACAGGAGGCCCTCTATGACTTGGACAACATTCAACTCGGTAACCTGTCGCCTCAAGACTCGAGCCTCGACGCTGTGTTTGGACTCGACTACCTTGTCGTCGAAGGGCATGCTCGGGACTCTCTGACTAACGCCCCTCCCCGCGGTGTCCAACTGCAGCTCCTGGACGGTGATTCGACTCCTGTGGACGATACCCAGGTGGTCGTCAATCTAGGGTATCTCCAGTTCAAGGCGAAACCGGGTGTATTCCAGCTCGAGATTCGGGAAGGCCGCGGTCGAGACATCTTCGAAATGGAGAGCGTAGGGAATGAGGGGTTGGACAGTCGAACCGTCGCTGAAGTGGGGAATGAGATCGCTGTTACGAGCTTTGAAGGCTTGACTATCTACCCTCGCCTTCGTAGAATACCCGGTATGGAGAACGAGGACGTGCTTGCCGATCCGGAGGAAGAGGAGGACTATGAGCCCTCCGGGATCCTGGAGGATCTTACTTCTCGGTACACCGTCGTCCAGCTAATTTAATCTTCACGTACTGACTACGACAAAGGTTCAAGTCGATCTTCCATTTCAAGGAGGAAGCTCCTGCCTCAACTGCACTGGATCCCGTGTCGTCCGGGCAGGCCGACATCAACATCTTCACCGTGGCTTCTGGTCTCCTCTACGAAGTCCGCCATTCTTTCCTCTCATCCCCTGAAACACATGCTGACCAATTTGTAGCGATTTGTAGCGATAATGATCCTTAGCGTGCTTCGGAATACGAACAGCACCGTCAAGTTTTGGTTTATCGAGAACTTTTTGTCGCCTTCCTTCCTAGTGCGTATAGTTTTTTCCACGCCGTGCTCCATCCTCAAAAAATCACCAGGAATTCATCCCACATCTGGCCAAGGCCTACAACTTCCAATATGAATTAGTCACTTACAAATGGCCGTCATGGCTCCGGGCCCAAAAGGAGAAACAGAGAATCATCTGGGCCTACAAAATCCTCTTCCTCGACGTCTTGTTTCCGATGGATCTAAAGAAGGTCATCTTTGTCGATGCAGACCAGATTGTGCGAGCGGATTTGCAGGAGCTTGTCGACCTCGATCTTCATGGGGCTCCTTATGGTTACACTCCCATGGGCGACGACAACACGGACATGGAGGGGTTCCGGTTCTGGAAGACGGGCTATTGGAAGGATTTTTTGCAAGGGCGCCCATATCACATTAGGTAAGCAGATCATTTTCTTCAGCCGAACTCATCCTCACATTCTGTAAGTGCTCTCTATGTCATTGACCTTGTTCGATTCCGTCGGGTATGTCTCTCGTTCCTGGTTCCGGAAAGTCCTGACCCCATTTCGTAGCTTGCTGCTGGAGTAATGACATGTATTTTGCGTACCCTACAACATCTGACCTGGTGTAGGATATCCTTCGTGGATCATACCAGCAACTCTCGGCCGATCCTGGATCCTTAGCGAATCTTGACCAAGGTGTGCATAAACGGCACGTCTTGATGGTGTCTTAATCGCCGCTCAGATCTTCCGAATAATCTTCAGCAAGAAGTCCCTATCGTAAGCTCAATTTCTAGACTAGCAAATGTTTTTTGACACCGCTTCAGTTCTCTTTGCCTGAAGATTGGTTATGGGTCGGTTCATGATCTTATACAATCTCCAATCTGTGTTGACCATCCTTTCATACCGGCTTACAGTGCGAGACATGGTGTACGTTTCATATACCGTATCTGAACAAAGGAATTTGTTTACCTTTTCACAGGCAGCAAGGCTCGCCTTCACCGTGCAAAGACGATAGATCTTTGCCAAAACCCCCTCACTGTATGTACCTGGGCTCGCAATTTCAGTGCATGCTGACCTTGTATACAGAAAGAGCCCAAATTGGCTCGAGCTCGACAAATCCCGGAGTGGGAAGAATATGATGCCGAGATCTCCAGATTTGCGAGCAAACTCGCGGAAGATGGTGTAATTCGTTCACGCATCGTAGCTGCCGACGCAAACGCGCTGGCGGCTACTGGTGCTGGCGGAGCCAATTCTCCCCCCGTCGACGTCGACGTTCCGCCTGTCGAGCACGAAGAGACGCCGCGGGATGAGTTGTAGAATTTAAATTAAGTAGCAAGGGAGAAATCGTCAAGCTACAAAGTCGTATCGCGGAGCAATATACTTTATCTTAATTCCGGCCGGGGCGATATATGCAGGAGAAGGCCCTTAGTCACTTCGGCATAAGCATTGAAGCAAGCTCAATAGCGTCACCATTTTGGTGCTCACTGCCGCCGCGAGTGAGGTTGTAAATTTTGGCCTTCGGAAAGCTCCGGATGCCTTGCCGTTTTGATTCCAGTTGTTTCTTGCGCTGCGACCATTGGCAATGACAGACGGACGGGGACACTTATGTGAAGGACTCGCCCAAGCTTCCCGTCCAACGAGCTCAGGCGCTACGATCCGCCAGTATCTCTCGTTCCGCGCCTAGTCGCTACATGTAGACTCTTCGGGGCGATTGATCATTGCGATCGTTTTCTGCCTGAATGTGCCTGAATCCGCGAGCACCCGTCGCCGCAACAGATGCCTTTGGGATACCTAGTATCGAGGTCATGCAGGTCATGCAGGGACGAGGCGGAGCCGCCATCACCATCACAGTAAAAGTTTATTGGACGTGCGAACGCTAACGTAGCTCGAAAATCATCCCAGGTTACTCTCTACACCCTCCCAACAACATGACGGACTACCACGGCGAAGACTGGCCGCTACGGGTCACTAAATATTGGGACGATGACCAAAAGGAAGTCGTGTTCAGTGCCGTGAGTTGTGAACGACGCGCACTATAACATCAAATAACGCGTCTTAGAAACTGAGAGAAGAGCCCATCGAGCTCAGAAAAATTCTAGGCTACTACGAATGGGTTTTCAACGCGTACGAGGAAGTAGATAAAGAGGTTGAGCCAGGCACCCACGGGAGCTTGACGTTGCAGCTGGACAAAACGAAAATAAAGCCGTCGAAGAAGAAAAAGGGCAAGAGCGGTAAAGTAGATCCCGCCCATGTGAAGGGCGAATGGGATACCTGCGGTGTGTCCGGCTCGATCGCTGGTTTGAGCAAACGCTCTGGATCATCATGGACGTTCGAAAATCTCGCCGAGGAGCCCGACTCGGATGAGGAACGAGACAGCTGGGACGACGAGCCGGAAGATTTCTCCGACTCGCATTTTGTGATCTCCGTTGTGGATGTGATAGACGACAATGGCCACCCCTTCGTTCAATTCACGCATTCTCCAGGAATGCACGAAGATTCTGTCACCTATATCGGCAAGAAACAGAGGACTTCCCAAAATGCGCCATTGGAAGGACTAACGGACGGGGAGCGCCAGAGGCTCGGGATGTTTGTGACAGAGGACGAAATAAAGCGAGCCGCGTTGGAGGTGACAAAGGCGTCGGATGCGGATGCGAACGATGGACTTGACAAGGACGACGGCGAGGAAAAGGGCGCGGGTGCGGACACAGAAGCAAACCCGAGGAAACGAAGGGCAGAAGATGGTCTGTTGAATGAGGAAGAACCGCCTTGCAAAAAATGATGCAGCCTCTGAATCGTATGTATATACTTCTTGCTTTCAATATTACAGTGCTCGTGAATCAATAGGGTGCACGAGCGTCATCTTGACCTTGCCCTTCTGCGTATTCTTGTCCTTCTCGACCTCGATATTAACCACCACCTTGTCAAACACCGAGATTGTCACATCGTCGTCGCCGGATACAGCGCTCGAGGATCCCGGGATCGTGACAGTGTAGTTGTCTGCGTCGAATTCAGTCAGGTCGCGCTTGAACATGACCAGTCCTTCGATCCCCAATCTGCAAACAAGACAATGTCAGTTAGTGCGAAAGCGTCGGTACGGTAGCTAAACGCACTTGGATACGAAAACGCCCAATCCATTTCGGAATGTCCGAATTACAAAGGCTTCTTCAGTTACCTGACCTCGTTCCCGTTCCCCTCGCCCCTTGAGCGCAAGGCCGACGTAGTACTCTACACTCGCACGGCCTGCCATTTGAGCCATCCGATGGCGACGATTTACCACCTCCAAGATGCGCTCGACATGTGGTTTAGAGTGTAACGAGGCATGCAGAGGTGAATAGCCGATCGCCGCTGACAGTTGTCGATGAGCCAGGACATCTAGATGAAAGAAAATAAGAATCAGAATATTCGCTAGGAAAGGGACTGCGACCGACCGGCATAGCGCCGGATGGGACTCGTGAAATGTGTGTAGATGGGACTAGCAAGCCCATAGTGACCAAATGTATCACGCCCCACGCTGCCGGAGCAGAAGTACTCTGCGGAAAGCATGCACCGTGTCGCCATTATGCGCACGAGGGTGTTGAACGCCGGCTCGTTTGCGTCGATGCATTTGTCCAGACTGTCCGCCAACGCGCCCGAGCTCGACACATCCAAGGTCATGCCCTTCCGCTTTTGCAGGATATCCTTCAGCTTGTCGAAGTTCGTCCGAGGCGGCGGTAAATGTCTCCGCAAGACCGCGGTCGCCGGGAAGGCTTCCCATATCTTGCGCGCAACACTGATATTAGCGAGAAGCATAAATTCCTCGACAAGGGAATTAGTCTCTCGCAGTTCTTTCTGCTCCACATCGATCGGGTCGCTGGACTCCGCGCTGTCCAGGTGGATTTTGACCTCTGGAGATGCGAGGTTGAGTGCGCCTGCCGCCATGCGGGCGGCCTTCAGTTTCTGGGCCAGTGTATTAAGAAGACGGATGGCGATGGTCAGTGGATCTTGGCGGTTCCTTCATATTAATAATGTCAGCAACGCCAACGAAAACGAAAACGGAGGTTCGACATACGGATCATCCTTCCGCAGCTGGGCCTCTTCGTAGGTGAACGCAGCTTTCGACTTGATGACCGACTTTGTGAAGCGAACATTGACGATCTCTGCCTCTGGGGTCATTTCCTATATCCTGGTGAGACAAGAACGCGAGTTTCGCGATGAAAATATTACCCAGATCGCCGAAAACGCCAATCGCTCGACGTTTGGTCTCAGCGAGCATAGATTGGTGCCGAGAAGTGCGGGAAGCATGTCGATGCGCTTGTCGACAAGATACACTGTTGTTCCACGCGCAGCGGCTTCAGTGTCCATCGGAGTGTCGGCGTGGACAAAATTGGACACATCTGCGATGTCTGAGAACGTGCGGTAGATAAGTGGTAGCATCGAATAAGGACGGCCAAACTTACGAACGCCGGCCTCGATATTTCCGTTGGGCAGCGGCCGTGCATGTAAGGCATCGTCAATGTCCTGGCAAGCTGAGCGCAAGTCAGTGGAAATCGGAAAGACAAGATTGATTGAGGCAGACCTGGTGGATCGATACTGCAAATCGTCAGATCTCTCAGATCCTCCCTTCCCTTCCATGCGTCGTCGTGGTCGCTTTTCGGCGGAACCACCCAGGAGTCACCCTCTGGAGGTAAACAACCGAGTATGGCACTGCCAAACGCCCCATAACTGATACCAAATTCAAGCATTAGCCCCTCCCTCTCAGCATCTTCCCCTCCCACCTAGAAAGAATAGCGAATTCAACTACTTTTAACAACAGGGCCCGCTCATGCATACCTCACCAAGAACGCGCACGAAATGCCCGTCAGGATATCGGGATGTGGATGTCCATGCATCTATGGCGACAAGAATTTTCTTATTTACAAGCGCAGAGCCTTGCCGGGTGCGAATGCGGATTCGAGGCAGCAGAGTTGAGGTCGGGTGGGCCAAGAGGGTCTGCGTCGACAGAGTACTTGCACTTGTGGCCGACGTCGGCCCCGTCGAAGAAAGGGCAGTCGCGTCAACATGGCACACGATTGGCCGCCAGTTTCGCTTGATGATACCTACGACGCGACCCGTCGGCTGCTTTTCTTTCTGTTCCGCCATGGCTTCTGAGGCTCGAACGGCCTTCGCCTCTTGACGGATTACGTCGTCGTTCTCCTCGTCTTCATCCGAATCGGCGTCATCGTTTTTGAGTGTGGCTGGAAAAGATTTTAAAATCCATGGAGTTGAAAAACAAAGTAAAAGGACCTTCTTGATCTACGACCTCGTCTCCTTCGACTCCCCACTTTGCCTCATCCAGGACCTCGATAACGACCATATCGCCATGTACCGCACGGTTGAGATTTTCACGGCCGATGAGCAAGACTGGTTTAGGATAGCTGGGCACAGAAACCGATCCTTGTAGGTAGTTGTAAGTACTGGCGTTGAAATGACCCTTGTGAAGTTTTCCGGTCGAAATACCCGCTTGAAGGATTGATTCCGACAAGTACTGTTTGAGAGATAAATAAAAACGGATCGTGGAACCAGGAAAATTTACCTCGGGATACATTGCCTGTCTGCCGCCTGCAGCCCTTGTTGGCTCGATAGCGTTATCATCTGCAGCAGACAACAGGTCCAACAGTTGTGCAGCCACTGATTCAGGGAAGGACGATATGTATTTGCGAACTACGAAACACTGTCAACCACAGCTAGAGAAGGTATAAAAGGTGGGCCAACTGGATGTAGCGCCGATCCCACTCTCTTCTGCCTTCTTTCGGTTTGCGGCGTCCTCCGTCATCAAAACAACGGTAGGAATTTGCGGTTTAGGCTGTCCCCGAATCACAGGACGAGTGAGTTCGATATGCGTATTGTACCATTCGGTGGCTTTTCGTATCCCGCGGTCATTACGATCGTTGGGGGACTCGTTATCCTCACGTATTATGGCAGTTTCTCTGAGATATAGTCAATGCCTATGCAGATAATATAGCTCGTACGGTACTCACGATCGATACTCATTATAGAACACCCACACCCGCTTATCGTCCATGCGCACCAACGCTTTGAGGCGGTTATATAAAGGGATAGAACGATGTCGTACTTCCTCCATTACCGTTTGAAGGAGGATAATAGGAGGCTTGAAGAGCGCGGATTCCATGAGGTCCATTTGCGACAAGAACACATTTGTATCGGGTAGCACGAAATGTCCTTGCGGGAACGATTTATGTTGGGTATCGCCAGAGAAAGGGAGGGTGTCCGCCGTAGAGTTATCACAGGATGAGCAGTTTTGGATGCCGCACCCGACATCGTCGCGCAGATAGCGTTCACGAAGGACCTTGATGACCTTGCCTCGCGCAGTCTTTTTGAAGAATTTGCGTTGGGTCACGACCGCCTCCGTCCTCGGCCTCTTCCGGATCGTAATATCCACCATGAGCGCAGGAAACGCGTTTTTAAGGCCATAGCCGTGCATTCCAAGCAACACCAAGCAAGGCCAAGTATCGATCACACATCACTTGACCGCGTTTGTCAACAAACTCCCTCTCTTCCACGAACGCGCCAAACGCGTTCGAGCCTTCCTCCATGCCTTCCGGGCAGCACACATATTCCGGCGCAGAACTCAGAACACGCGACAAAGCTATCGAGGAGAAACATGCTAAAGAAATAGCTGCACTGGAGGCGAAATATAACAGACTTCGATATGCCTTCGACAGCCGATCAAACGAGCTATTCGACTCCCAGAACTACGCGCGCAAGATCGCAGAAAAATTAGGGTTCCGGTCATTAGAGGACATACAAACTTTCATCGACCTTGCGGACGAGCAAATCCCATACAAGGACCTCGCGAAACGCGTCGACGAGCTCAAGACCGAGCTTGCGACAGAGAGACGCGATAAACAAGCCGTGAGGGATGACTTGTTCGACGTTCTGGAAGAAAGGGATGTCTTGAGGACCACTGTAGCGGAACAAAGGTGCGCGTCCCCGTGCCACCCGGTACTTTCGTCTGCTTTAACTAACACCCCACTAGGGCCAAACTTGCTGGTTCCTCCGCAGAGACCATAGCCCAGGAACTCGTCGATCTTCAAGCACATTGCAATGCTGTTTCAGAGAGGGCTGAACGTGCCGAAAAGGAATTCAAAGAGCGCATGGGCAAGTGGCGAGCATTCAAGCAATGGATGCAAGCCGAAGAGACGGAATACAAGGAGAAAAGGAAGGGGCTCCGCGAGGCACAGAAGCGGCTTCGAGACCCTTATTATGCCAGGAGACAGCAGAAGTTAGAAGATATGGATTTGGATTCAGACGACGAGCCTGGTGAGTTTCTAAGCCATTGTGTTCTCTAATGGCATACTGACGTCTATCTAGTCGGTGACTTGGCAGCTCAAGAGGCCCCGAAAGACACACCCATTCCGCTCAAACCCCGGTCGACTCCCCCTACTTTCTCGAGTTCCCCAACTGTCGTGGCGACTCCAGCAATGCCTGAAAACGGAGGCAGAGTTGTTTCACGATCTCCCCTCGTCTCCTCTTCTCGGACGCCTCTCGAATTTGTTTCCTTCTCCAGGCGATCCACCGCGGACCAACAGTGGGTTCCTCGATGCATTTACCTTCGGCATTCTTATTTCGTTGCAGCTCATCCCCTATCCCATCCTCGCTCTCAATGCAGGCGAAGGATGTCATAGATCTATCAGAAACTGACGATGACTCACAAGGTCAGTCGTTTCGCGTCCAGCCAGGATTGTAGATTCATTCCCGTTTATTAGGTTTTCCCACCTTTCCCAATATAAGAGCCCGGCAAGATGATGTTATGGGTACTTTTACCCCCTCGTATTGGCTATGACCGACTAACCTTTGTTCTAGTGGTTGACCATCGGCCAGCGACCATCACAAAGAATCCTCTGCCTGCACCGCACCCAACATTACCGACCCGGCCAACGTTCCCCCAATTCGGAGTAGACATCCCAAAGAAGCAGCGGCACAGCGACGTCTTCGGTGGTGCGCCCGCAAAACATATGCGTCCAGACCGCGAAAACGCAGATCAAGAAAGGCCGCGTAAAGCTCGTCGATTCAGCAGCCCTGTTCGCACTCCGCTGGCTGCCATTTCTACTACCGCCGGGATGCGTGGCTCGAGAGAGGGCGCCAGCACTGGCACGGGTCGCGGGAGGGAGAATCGAGTGGGACGTGCACCGACGTCCACCCCTGCAAACACAAGTGCGAGCAAGCAACTTACCGACTATTCCGCGTTCAAGGGAAGAGGGCGCTACGGGAAGGCTCCGGCGTATGTCCATATCTCCAGGCATCGTCTATCCGATCCAGAATTGACAAGTGTTTTCAGTGGGAACGACACGATCAACGCGAGCTATGCCATTGACCCCGCGCAGAATGGGGGAGTGGATTTTCAGTATGACGCGGTGGTGAGAGGGAAGGACGACCGGAGGAGGATGGAAGGCGGGGACTGCGAGTGTTGCCGCGATGTAAATTCTCTTCTCTTTTCGTGGCGCTGTACTCACGGAACCAAAGTATTACGAGGCCGTCGGCCCTCTCCCCAGCCGCCTGCAAGCGCCTCTCTGGCGTTCCCCGCCGAACAGCCCCGAAAAGCGGAAGGCCTGTCGGAACGGCGGGAGGAACGACGCGAGCACCTCCCACAAGCAGGCGATCACCTCGCACAAGCAAGCCATCTCCCGGCACCGCCATAATTGGGCGCAAGGAAGCACGCCGCCGGGTTATTGGAACATCGGGTTTCCCAACACGCAGGAGGCGAAGAACATCAATGACCGGGCGGCGGAGATGCATGAGCAGAAGCTGAGGATGGTGCAGCAGGAGGCGGAGAATGGCGGACGGTATTATAAAACCAGGTAGGTAGCGAACGTAGTTTTTGCTTTGGTTATTGCTGTAAAATATGGTTGCTTGTAAGATGGTTTACCTGAAATTTCGGAGCTGCGAGCGAGCGAGGCAGGAACGATAAAAATGGAAAGACTTTGAAAGATGGCGCTCTCGACCCAAATTGATCGCAGTCTTTTTCCTTTAGACCGACATCCAGAAAACCTCAAGGAGCCAAAGGAGCACTTCTGCACTTCAATTCTTCTGCTCAAGCACTCAGGAAACTTCCCTCCGCTTTGATCTGGTTGACTAAGAACTTGAATGCGCGCGGATTGTCTCGGTTTCTCCTAAGCCAACGGCGGCGACCTCCCTTCTGCTCGTTTCCACCACTGCACGTCTCCTTGGATTTGTCCTTTTCCCCAGAGTTCTTAAAAGCTAGAAACGGCGCAGGAGACATGGCACTGACTCGCAAGCGTCGATTCGCGTATTTTGCGTACCTTGGCATCCCTTGTCTTGTCCTCCTCATATGGTACACCAACTGGAACGCTGGTTCACAGGATACGGGACCCTCCCATTTTCAAGACATCTACTCTCCTTCTCCGAGCCAACCCACGCTGGCTGAATCGTTGCATGGGATACATGTAGCAATTG
Source organism: Mycena polygramma (assembly GCA_029449255.1). NCBI lineage: Eukaryota > Fungi > Basidiomycota > Agaricomycetes > Agaricales > Mycenaceae > Mycena > Mycena polygramma. The sequence goes on from JARKID010000046.1 coordinate 157,496, forward strand.
TTGAAGACCTGGATTCAGAACCCCCTGAGCATCACCACGAGGATGCATCCGGCGGTGGCTCCGAGGAACTGGCCCTCCCGACTGAGGAATCAATGATGGACGGCGTGGAGCTGCTGCTGGAAATAACCTCGGGAGACCAAAGCAAGCGGGAGCATAATCGAAACACCCTCCGGGGCATGGTCGAATGCATGCATAACACACATTGCGAACGGGACCTGAAGCGTGCGTCGCATTTCGTTCAACTGGATGTACCAACTGACATACTCATACTTCCTCAGTTGTCATCCTGGGATCGGCCGATTTTGGCAGTGCCTCAGGGAACGAACGCTCCATCCTCGGTGCCTTCGACAATCTGAACGTGTCCTACATATACAGCGCGCGGGACACAGTTTTTGCGCACGGCGTTCACGCGTTGTTTCCGAGTTACACTCGGGCTGTAATATTCGATCCCCACGACTTGACAGCATGTGTCAAGAACACGAGAGGATGCCTGCGTTCGCCAGAAAACCAGGACGGGATCCCTCTCTGGAAGCTCTTCTCCTGGACTCAGCTCCCACATGATCAACCAGCTTCACCGCTTGGCTTCGCTTGGACCCTCACCGGGGAAGTGTTCCCTCGGGGAGAGACATTCGTTGGCTTCAGCGTCGAGCGCTCGTGCCGCGACATCCCATACGTCGAACCTACCGAGCGCTTGGATCGGGCATTCATACTGGCCAATTTGGAAACGTACTTTTACGGTCCAAGACACAACAACTGGCCACCGAAGTATTTCGAGGATTCCGGTGCCGAAACGGGGGTGCAATTTGTTGCTTCGCTGGATCCTGAAGACGCACGGCTGGCGTCGTATCCCGAAATCGAGGGCGAGCACCACGTACCATCCAATCTCGTGGAAATCGGTTGGCTCCCGCCCTCGCGTGTATTGGAGGAGATCTCAAAGTCCAGGCTGTTCATCGGACTTTGGGACCCACGAGAGCAGCCGGTGGTGTATGAAGCGCTATGCCTCGGCGTCCCGTTTTTGAACCCCATTCGGTATTGGGACGCGAACAATCCGAACGACACTTCGAAATGGGTGACCCAGATTACGGGTCTGAGCGATTTGGGTCCTCCATATGCCTACAATGTGTTTTGGCATGACTACGAGGGATTCAAGAAGGCGGTCGCAGACGCCATGGCACACCCTATCGAACGGTTTATCATTCTTAATTGTCTGCTGACACTTGTTACTGATACACATTCCTAGCTATATTCCGGAGCGTATGACGGATACAGCCTCACAGAAAAGAATTTTCGCGATTCTTGAACGTGACTGGAAGGCTGAGGCTCAAGCTGTATTGGATCAGGAGAAGGCGCTGGGCTTGAAGCGAGAGGTTGGTAACCTTCTGCACGAGCTCAACAGGTGCTGATCTCACCCACAGGACTTCCTTTTATAAGCTTCGGTTACCACTTGCATTTTCTTCTCCAAATGTATTGCACACGTCCTTCCTGTAATGTCCGCCAATCAAGTAGAATTTTACACTCCATTATTCCCCTCCAAGCGGGCCCGCGTCGTGGCATAGCAAGGGAGACGTCCAGGAGGACTGAGGTTGTTGGCAGGTACAATTCTGTATCGACTGGCTCATTTACATTCCGATGGCCCGCCGGGCTGTCTGGGCATAGTATACGTAGCTTTTTCGAGGTAGAGTTGGGGCAGAGCTGTGAGCGCGCCGCGCGATCAAATACCACGTGACCGCGCATGCGCCTGGCCGCACGCTTGCCGAATCCTTTGACCTCAACGGCGCACACCATTCGCTGTCGCATAGTCTCTGGAGCATCTGTGCTATGCTGCGGCGTATACTCTGCTGGTGCATAAGTACTCAATGAACAAAAAAGATGAACCAATCGCTGGCAGTTGGAGGTCCCTCGTGCACGATGCGGACGCTGGTCAGCGCTGGACCCGACCGTGGACGGGATCCTCAGGTCCCTGAGCCCGAAAAGCTCACCGAGCCACCCCTGCGGCTAATCCTGCAGCCCTCGCACTCCGCAATCCGAGACTTCAAATATCCATCCAGTACACTGCTCACCGAATTCCGTCTTCAAGGTGCATCCCAACTGCAGTTGGTTGCTACTCAAGACCCTCCCAAGACCTTGTCTGTTCAGAAGAGGTGCCTTGCGCGATTGTTTGGCGTGCTGGTCCTCAACAATCAGGGTTTTCCCTCGAATAGAAAACGAAAAAGAAGAAGAACAAGAAAAAAGAAAAAAAAGAAAATAGGCGCCCGTCGAAAAACGCAATGGGTGAAGTTGGGGTGAAGGGAACGATAATATCTTCATAGCTGTTCATATCCAATGGCTCCCAATTACGCACTCTTAGCGCTACTTCACGTCGACATCATCAACAATGAAAACAATGCAGCGTACATAGACGCGCCGAGGCAACACAAAAAAATGTGTTCGAGAAAACCGTCAAGGATTTTCATGCCCTGGAACCCAGTCATGTTTCCGTCGGAATTCGGCGGGTCCGCAAGAGTTGCGCGTCTGACTCAAATTTGATTCCGCGGAAGAAACGGCCAGTTATTGATTTACCTTTTTCAAAGCCATGACCGTCGATCCCAAGCTCCCGCCGGACCTCGAGCGGACGATCTTCGAACTGGCGGCTAGAGACCATCGGACGATGCTTCAAATTATTCTCGTCGCCCATCGGTGCCGGTCCTGGTGAGCGCACATCGTACTCCATTGCGGTTGCCATACTGACTGCGGTCGTCTGCGCAGGATCGAACCCATTCTCTACCGCTCTCTGGTGGTGTGCCAATCAAGCTGGAGCTTTCCCTTACTTTTGCGGACCATCGAATCGCGGCCAGCGCACTATGCGAGATGGATAAAAACGCTCCAGATCAACCCCTATATACTACCGAACGACCCAGCAGTTACTCGTATACTGTCTATATGCACCGGAATCGTGCATCTCGTCGACCTCTCGTATGGACGGACACCGTTCTCAGTTCTGTCGAAGCTCCGACTCGAAAAAATGTGTCTCAGCTTCGATATCATCGAAGGGCTGACGGAGGGTGCTTATTTCAGCCACCCGGCCTTTGCGAACCTCACCCATCTGCATATTCTCGACCCCCCGCAGCGCTGGCCCGATATTTCCTTCTCCAACCTTCCATCCTTGACGCACCTTGCCCTCCAAAATTATAAAACACAAATACGGCCCACAAATATTCCCGTTTTGCAAAAGATCTTAGCGGACTGTCCGCTGCTGGAGGTTCTGATTGTGTTTATATCGCTCTGTCGCCCGCAGGACGAAAACACGAACGCCACCAAGTTTTTGGTCGATGACCGGAGGCTGGTTATTTTGTCCCGGACCTTGCATCACAGTTACAACATCTGGACATTGGAATGCGTCGAGGCTGCGGACCAAACTGCTGCAGACGGGGCGCCCGAACGCCACTCCAACAGCCCTTGGACACCCAAGCCTAAGGTACTCAAGCAAGCCTTTTCCATGCTGCATGTGCTCATTTTTTCCTGCAGGCCACGAGAAGACGTCCCAAACGGAAGAGTAAACGGGTTTAATTTGTCTAAGCGAAATGGTGATATAGATACATAGCTCTTATGGTATTTAATTCGTCGCGCGCACAATGATACAATTATGAGGACCCTACAGTGAACGACTCTCCGCAGCCACACGCATCCTTGATATTAGGGTTCTTGAATACGAACTTGGAGCTTGGTAATTGTGAGCAGCAGGTCGGGCGGAAATGCGGGGATAAATACCTAAGTGGATCTTCTGCCCACCCCATCTCGCTCCCTATTATGGAGAACAACGCCTTGCTGTCTATGAGGACACGCACTCCGTCTTGCTCCACGACCTCGTCGAACTTCCCTGGCTTCTCCACGTATTCCAGGTGGTACGATAGGCCCGCACAGCCCTTGTTCCGCACACCAATTCGAATGAGCTGGGGTGTCGGCCCATTCATCAGCGCACGCAGCCGCACAACGGCCTCGGGTGCCTGACATCGTTCTGATGAGTACGAGCTGGAAAGTCAGTTCGAGAAAGAACGAACGATTGTTAACGCTGCTTTCGTGGCCCGAAGCACTGGCCGCGGTTTCTCGGCCTTGGGAAGCGGTGGTGGGCGTGCAACAGTCTGTGGTGCTGCTGCATCGGGGGAGAGAGAGGTGGCAGACGGAATAACGAGGGGAGGCGCCTCCGGAATAGGCGGGATCTGCTTGTCTTCTCGGGGACGGAATGCTGACATCATTGCCCTGCGTGCTGGCCCAGCCGCTGTGGCCATGCACGGGTACAGGAAGGGGAGAGACGAGAAGCGGGATGCATGCTGCAGGCGTGTAAAACGAACGACGGACATGGTGGAGGGCAAGAGAGAAAACGAAGAGCCCTGCCCCAACGATCCAGGCAAGTCGAGATTATGTGATCCGACGTTGTGTGACTGTATTTTGCGACAGCTTTCTAAGCTCGATCGACCAATCACAGAGGTCGGATTTTCCCTCGGTCAATCTCCGGACCGAATGCTTAAATTCAATCTCATCGGGATACACAATTCATTTCGCATATCGCATCGAATAGACGTTACAACTAAGGTAATACATACTAATAAAACATGAGGGGGGATTCCGTCCAGGTTGCAGGAGAGGGGAGTTGGGATAACGATACATGGTGAGTTGATGAGTTGAGGATGGGGGTATGAGGGTAGCTGGGGTATAATTCGTTCGGATCGCCGCAGACCCTCATGCCAGTAGGAGGTTCCAGCAGTTCGGCCCCATTTGTGACTGAGAAATCCCGGCGAATGCAACGGTTGGCCCCAGGAAATCCACCCTCTTTAACCCTTTCGCCTTCTCGACCGCCTGCCCAGACGGGTTGGGCATTCGCGTCCAACGACGCGTGTACGCCGCGGTGACTTCTTTCTGCCGCACAGGCGTCAGGCTCCCGTACTCGGCCGCCGAGGCTTGTTGTCGCAACGACGTATATATCCCGCTAAGGACATCGCTGACGGTCACCGCCCTGCCCCGTGTCGCATGGACGGCTATTTGCCAGGGGAGGCTGGGGTGGACGAGGACGAGTGAGGAGAGAGGGGGGGAAGTGGCTTGCTCGTGTAGCACGCTCGGAGGAATATTCTTGGTCGGCTGAACATTGCCGTGGGGAAGTGTGACGTCGAAGCTCAGGTAGGGTGTCGGCCCCGCCCATCCGAGGACAGGATGGGTAGTGAACGCAGCGCCCGGCAGGTACGCGTTGTTCTGCGGGGGAGTATAGGGCCCATACGACGATGGGAGCGAGCTAACAGAGTAGCTCGGGGAAGGTGTGGGGGGGAAGACAACGTCTTCGGAGAAGTGGACGTGCTTTCCGGGCATTGCTGTAGTGGTAGTAGTATGTCCTTGGTGCGGGGGCGGGAGGACTGGTTGTTGGGATACCATAGTCGCCCGACGCGCTTATAACCATTTTGAATGCGAGGTTCCTGCGCGTCCGGTGCAAGTCATAAATTAGGCGCACGACGGGGCAATGCGCAAAATGACCTGAAGTGAGTCACCTATTCCCTATTGCGGTCTGCATAGCTATTCCGTAGGCGCTGAGAATCCCAATCTATCAGAGATGGACGAGCTAAGCCCATTTGGACTTACGTACCTCCAGGAGCTGTGATTTGGTTTGGAGATTGCTTGCAGAAACGGTTTCCTCAAGTCCCCCGCATCTTGCCTCGCGCGATTCCTTTAAACCACGAGCCCAGAATCCTCCCATGTGTTGTTAATTTTTCTACTCTTTTACGTCCTCAGGAGCATGGCCAAAGATGCATTCACGAAGGGGTAAGGAAGGAACTTACTTTGAACTTACTCGACCAAAACCCTATTTCTGAGCCTGCGATCACGGCAGGGCGTCTGCGGGCGGAGCTGCGGACCAGCGCGCATGCGCAGTGTCAAATTGCTGTTCGACGAGGCGATGCTGCGCATCCCGACCGACGACGTCAGCGATAGGAAAAGGCGCTCGTCGCTAAGCGCTGTGAATTTAGCGCTTGACAAGCTGTATTACAGCTAATTTCGATGCGCAGTGCCCCAGAGTGAGACCCGTACTCTTCGCAAGGCGCTTCACGGGGACCCACCGACCGTGCGAGACCGTCCTGAAGCTGTTTGCACCTCCATTGAGTGGGCGCGAGGCAAGAGCTATAATTTGCTTGATGCTAAACCCAGAAGCCAATCACCCCACAGTTTTGCGGGACAGAAGAAGGATCGGGAGAACCTCCCACCGACATACGAGAATATCCAAGAGCTAAATCGATGCTCAAGCCAAGAGAGTCAATCACCATCGCGCAGCTCTTGGCGGATAGAAGAATCGGGGGAGCCACCTACCGACATACAAGAATATCCGCCAACCCATGGTCCCATGCACCTCCCGAAAGCCGCAACTTGGTTAATTAACCTTGAACTGGCTAGGCAGAAGTACATCCACACGAAATCGTGATCGCAATAAATAAAAATACAGCCCGAAGACAGAGATTGTCAATGTCTATGTCGTGTGTGGGGTAGGTATATGGCGGCCGGGAGGGCCTAGGTGTCTTGGACGTAGTTTCCTGGGTGGAGCACGTCAAACTAAATTTACAGAGGCGCTGGACTGGATGCATACCCGGGAAAACTCCCTGCTGACCGTTCAACCGTCCTGTCCACCAGTCTTCCGCACTTGCCCCCCGCTCCACAACCTCTATCCGATCCCCAGTGTTGAACGACAAGTCTCCGTCGGCCTGCGCAGAAGTCAGAAGGAGATCACACGATAGATGAGCAGGAATAGGTACCTGTGCTGCGAAATCGTACAGAGCGACGACATACTGAATCTTCGGTGCCAGCTTCGGTTTGGGCTTCAATGGCGGAGGAGGCGGAGGCGCTCTCTTCGTTGCCGCAGCAGCTGATGCTCCGCTCGAGGGTGTGTAAGGAGGCGGTGGAGCAGGTGCGCTTGAGCCTGGTATAGGTGGCGGGGTCTTTTTGAAAGCACTCGAGGGTGTGCGCGATGGTGGAGGCGTCGTTCGGGACGGAGTGACGGAGCTAGTCGACGACGTCGTGGCGGATCGCCCCAAACTGGCTTGACTGCCCCCATTCTGAGCGCGATTCGCCTGAACCATTTTGGCTAAGACACATCGGTTATCGACTGAAGACGTCTGCTCGAAGGGGCACTTACAAACTGAGATAATCCTCTTGGAGATACTCATTTCCTCAATCGTGCTCCAAGCATCCGTGCGCTTCTCCTCGTAGTCCGCAGCAATTTGTGAGCCCGGGACGTTGGTAATGTCGTATTTGTTCTCTTCCGCAAACCCGTTCATCTTTTCGAGAATCAAATAGAATATGTTTAATCTGGATGCATGACGGCCAGTTGGTGGCTTGTAAAGCCCGGCAAAACAAAACAACATACTGCATATAGAAAAACGACGAGAACAGCGGGTCGATGAATTGGGTGGAAAGTTGCATGAAGCGCGGTAGATCAGTCTTCAAAGCGTTATTGAGAAAGTCATATTCGTTCGTCGCGAGTTCAAAGTCTTGTTCGAGCTGAGGAGATCCTCATTAGATTTCAAACAAATCAGTGAAGCGGTCACAACTCACTTTGAACAAATTCTTCTCCTCGCTCAAAGATTTCTCCTTCTTGTCTCGAAGCTTGGTCAACGAGTTGTTGAACCGATCGTAATCGGTAAGCTAGCTCAAGATATAGGTGGTACGGGGGCTAAAGCTTTAAACGGCCGCACCTTGTGATCCCGCTTTGTTATACTTTTCCTAATCATCTTCATGATCTGCTGCAGCTCCTTCGTTGGCCCGACAATTCTGCTCTCGATGAGCTCCAATTCCGGGCCAATTGACGCGCGTAGTTCCTCCATCGCAGTTTCGTACTTGGTCACTGTACGAACGGTTTGCGCTGAATCAGGGTTCTTCCCGATGAGGTCGTATTCCCCGGCGATGGGATGGAAGAGGGTAGAAAAATGGGTTGCAAATCCAGCACCCGAGGTGAAGAGACCTGGTGAGACGAATTATGGTCAACGAGACGGTACGGGACAGAGGTGGCGTGCCATTGACGGCGTCCGTGAAGGCCTTGGTATCTTTCAAGAGTTTCTCTGCAGCCTTTTCCATGGTGACAAAATGTCGTTGATAGTCATCGAATTCGGGGTCGGTGGATTCTGCAGAAGGAAAAATCGAGAGCGGAAAGCCTATCAGATAAAGAAACGATGCGGTGGGTGAGCGTCCTCACTCTTGGCCATGCCGATTTTGCTGGTCACCGAGAACGGTACACTGTAATGCAATGTATTTTCAGAGGTCGCTACATACAAGATTCCCTTAGGATTGGCATACCGCTTGATTCCCTTTGTGATTCCCTTCATGTTGACCGCGGACTGTAGAAGGAGGGAGCTGGTGGGGTATTGGGAGAGGGCGCGCCCTGGGCGTTGTCAATGACGGTTCGTGTAAAGCGAGACTCGGCGCGGAATGGACTGATTTACACCGCCTCCTCGGCTGAATAAGCGCTTAGACCGGAACCGCGTCTTTCTGAATCTGAATCCCATCCAACTCAACGAAAAATGTCCAAGATAAACCAGCCCTCAAATCAGATCAAGTACTACCGCTACAAACTCTCTGCGAATCTGTTTTGAACGGTCTCTCTAGACTGACAAACGTCTCGATCGTGCGCCTCAAGAAGGGCGGCAAACGATTTGAGGTAGGGATGGGCGTCCATCGTCGGAAAACGCGAACCCAATTCCGTGCCATCTAGATCGCATGCTACAAGAATAAAGTGCAAGAGTGGAGAACGGGCGTGTGCGTGGTTTCGACGTGTTCATGTAACCAAAGCTAAATTGTTCTCAGCGAGACAAATCTGGACGACGTGCTACAGATCAGCAACGTCTTCACGAACGTCTCGAAAGGTGAAGTCTCCAAAACGAATGACTTGCAGAAGGCATTCGGCAAGACGGAGATCGCAGAGATCGTTAAAGAGGTGTGGCAATCGCCCTCAGAATTGTGCACCATCTAAATCCTCTCTTCAGATACTGAAGAAAGGGGAGGTCCAGGTTGGGGAGAAGGAGCGGGACCACGATCTAACAGCTCTGCGGAAGGAGATCGCGACTCTGGTCGCAGAGAAATGTGAGGATCCCTCGACCGGGCGACCGTATGCCGTCGGCATGATAGAAAAGGCCATGACCGAGGCGGGTTTCAGTGTGAAGCAGGACAAGACCGCAAAAAGCCAGGTCTCCCTATTTTGTTTCTGTTCAGCTGTGCGAAATCTAACGATTAGCCAAGGTCTCAGCATGCATTAAACAGTTGCAGTCCGACTCAACCCTGCCTATACAACGGTCGAGGATGCGTGTTCGTGTCACGATGCCTACGGCTGACGGTAAGCGCTTAAGAGAGAAGGTTCTCGAGGGTGCGGAAACGGTCGAGGATGACAAGATGGGGCAGGATCAGTGGGAAGTGGTAAGTCTTGGACCTCAAAACCACCGCTATATTTGCTGAACATCGTTTCAGATTATGCTCATCGATCCAGGTCAGTTCCGGGTCATCAACGACTTGTTGCAGAAGGAATGCAAGGGGCGGGGCCGGTTAGAGACCATGACGATATCAGCTACTACTGCAACTACATGAGTGTATCCTACAAGCTGTAAAGATATAGTGTACCCTAGAGCTGTAAAGATATCCTCTCCATCATATTTTATCTGGAACCATACATAGAATACAATAATGCAATTTTTTTCAGGCCTCGGGACTCGCATTCAGTCGAACGTCTCGGAGGATCAGCGGCCTGACGTATCGCGCCCAGTTCAGGTCCCATGATTCCCAGATATCGTCGGAAGCTTCGCGTGAAGATGACCGGTTTTTGGGAGAATTGGGTCTCTCTGATGCAGGCAGAAGGTTGGCCCTTAGTTGCGTCAAACGTGGACAGTTGGGAAAGCCGGTTAGAAGGGTCTGCAAAACGAAATAGAGTGAGTATTCCAGAGTGGTGCAAGATTGCGAGAAACACCTGCCTCGATCTGTTGCGCTAACTGGGGCGCATTTTCGAACACTAGTCCGTTCTTCCCGTCTTTCACCAGTTCGTTCAAACTAAATGACCCAGTCTGGTGAGCTCTCGCATTGAACACAGGAATGGCCGACCGACCAACTGAAATCGAGAGCGCAGACGGGTAGAGCGCAGCCAAACATGTCGACAACCTTCATCGGTAAATCGAGGTTGGAGGAACTAGCGTGTAAACTTATGCCCAGATCCGCTGCACCTGCCAAAGACTTGAGGGCCAAAGTGGGAGTGGAAGAAGAAAATGAATACCTAGAAGAACAGGATAATCTTCCGCGTCCAACCACATGCTCACGCACCGCACCGATTTCCACTTCTTTTGTAGCTTGCCGACTTCTTTCATATACTTTTCCCTCAGCGGCCCCTTCCCAGTCAGAATGACGAGAAGTTTGGGCAATTTCTTGCCAGCCGCGCGAGCATCGTATTCTCCGAGGGCTGCCAAGAGGATGCTGAAGTCTTCGTCTTCTGTCCAAGATGTGCTTGAAACCAGCAAGGCAGGTCGATCGTCACGCAAGAACGGGGCTTTGATTTCCGAATAGATAGGATCTAGCACACTTGACGGTGGAGGAGGCGAATGGGGCTTTATTTTTGTATCAGTTGGGGACGCATTGGTGGCCGTGAAAGCGCTCGAGTAGGGAGGATCATAGGCCGGAAGGAAACCTTCCAACGACGGCTCCAGAGATAGGGCTTTCTTGAGCTTGACTGCGAAAAGCTGTTGGCTTTTAGTCAGTCGAAAATGGTAAAATGAAGACAATGCACGTCGTGTATTTCTTGTGGTGTCGCTTGATGGAAGCGTCGAGGAGGCCGATCATGTAACACAACTTTCAGTCCTCTGAAGAGCCCGGTTTTAACGATCATTGTGCCAAATGCATGAATAAACGCACTGCAGGTCCCACTCCTTGACCAAGAAATCGCGCATGGCCTGGGTCACGAACAGATGTGCGTATGCTGTTCGGCCAAAGGTACGTTCGAACCTGGGAGGACTTAGGAAGAACTCGAGATGTTTTCGGACGCAAGACTTACCACTTTGCGATGGCAACCAATGGATGATCTTTCTGCTTTGGAAACCTCATGGCAAGAATGCTATACCCCAGATTATGCCAGTCAATAATGACTTTGCTTCCACGACTCCACGCGACGACCCAAACGAGGGCCAAAGTCGGAATACTGGGCGGGTTCTATCGAGAAGTGTTACTTTCTTGGGTATAACGGCAGAATGGACACGAACTTGGACCAGAATAAATTCGGGAGGGTTGGGGATCGTGAACAGTTCAATAAATATGAAGAGAACTTGAAGCACGACTTTTATTGGTCCAGATATGATAAAAGGAAGGGAGCGCAGCCATAGAGGTGGTTCGGGCAGGTACCGTACTTTTGCCCTCGACAAAGACGGTATAAGCTCAGATCCTGGAGAAATTTAGCGCCGAATTGTAGCCGGTCTGGCGGCGTACCTCCATAGCCTACTATGTCGACGAAAAAGTCATTTTCGAGGAAGCTTTCTGCGTGATACATCATTCGCGGACTGCGTCCGATGTCGCCCAGTACAACGATCGCGACAGAGCGCAGACTATGCTCATTTCTCGGCTTGAAAAAGGCCCATATCTTCCATGCTAGCCACAGGGCGACAACTGTGGCGACGAGAGGAGGAACATTGCCCAGATATTCCTCGGCGTAGATCATGACCGTGTCCAAGTTAGGGAAGCCGCAAAAGTCCGAACACGGAATGTCGCTGACGGATCATTTCTCATTCTCTCCAGAGTCTCCACCATGTCCTCGTCCTCACTTTTCAGAACTGCGTCCAAACCAAAGGCAGCATGGCGGACTTTGCTCCAGTCTCGTCACCGCACAATATCCTCGTCTCTTCCTCGCTCAGCAATCTTGAAGCGCGGCGCCACGTTTGCGACCGCTTCATCCGTCTTACCGCCAAGGCCACAAGCGTCTTCAAGCAAACCAGCACCGTCGCATAGTGAGGAGATACGCAACTTTCCCCTTCAACTGTGTTAACGGCGTCCAGGTCGATCCATGTTCATACAAACGGAGTCTACACCAAACGACGATTCGCTCAAATTTATTCCCGGTGTCGACGTCATGGGCGATGGCACAGCAGAATTTCTCGACACTCGTTCAGCCTTGAGTTCTCCTCTGGCCATCCGCCTCATGGGGGTCGAAGGCGTCAAGGCCATATTTTACGGCCCTGATTTCGTCACAGTCTCGAAGGATTCCGAGAACCCGTGGGCTGTGATAAAACCCGAGATCTATTCCATCCTCATGGAATTCTTTTCTTCTGGCCAAGCTCTTTTCCGCAGCCAAGAGGACAAGGACAGTGCTGGCCCGCAGGACACCAAGATTCTTGACACCGACTCGGAGACTGTCGCGATGATTAAAGAACTGCTCGAGACTCGAGTTCGCCCCGCAATCATGGAAGATGGCGGCGATATTGAGTATCGAGGATTCGACGAAGGCGGGGACGGCCTGGTAAAGGTCAAGCTAAAGGGGAGTTGCAGAGGCTGCAGTTCAAGTACTGTAACGCTGAAGAGCGGGATCGAACGGATGCTTATGCACTACATCCCCGAGGTCAAAGGCGTAGAACAGGTAGGTAGTATTGTGCATCAGTCGCCTTCGTTTAACAAACATATCCCCAGGTTCTCGACCAAGAGGAGGAGATTGCTCTGGACGAATTCAATAAACTCGAGCAACGGCTGGGAAATAAACCATTAAAACCTTCGTAGGCACCCTCTCGGCCAAGCGTTATGACCGCTGATTTTCTGGACAGTATGGCTCAGTACATGTCTGTATAGAACCTAAATACAATGTATTCTACCTGTTCCCACAATAATTTCTCGACTTAAACGCGGTGTGACTGATCGTGTTTTGTGACACTAATTTCCTCTCTTGCCAACGACCATGCAACCCGCTCGAATCTCCGACTGCCAGCTCGCGCACCATGAAATCGACGCTGCAACCGTTTCCTCTTATATTGAGCTGACTTTCGATGAGGTGGAGGAACTATGGGGAGACGCAGGGTCGCCTCAGCAAAAGTGGTACAGACGCATCGCGACCGGAAAGAACGCCGCCATCGACGAGGAATCTACAGAAAGCGGCGTCTTTGAACACTCCCGTCTCATTGCATGGAAGAAAGGCAAACCCTTCGAGGCCGAAAATCTCTTCTTCCGCACTGTCGATTCCGGCCGTCTCCTACCCATGCACTTGGCGGACTTTCGCGTACAATTCTATGCGCACAGCAGCGCTTTTGAAAAGCTCGATCGAGCGCCAGGGGGGCGAAAAGGGTGGCCGTTCATGATGCTCGCACCCTATGTACGTCTATCGCATCTCTGAAGCCTCTTCTCTCTTTGAGACATCCCGTCCCAGTTCCACAACATCCTTATCCTTCGGAACATGCATGACAAAGGAGGTGCAGATATTCCAATCATTCTCGCTGAATGGAATGATCAGCATGTCGAGCGGGCGATGGAATACTGGACCGATCTAAGCAAGGGAGAATGGTCGGAGGAAGAAGAGCGCAAGCGATGTAAGGAATCATATCACCGAAGGCTGCAACCAATTTATGATTTTCAGACTACGACTGCGAGGCGGTCTGCAAGAACAGTGTTTTGCCATGCTTTTTCCAGACCGACATTCTCGTGCGAGCACTTCTTTCTGACCCAGAGGTTGGCTACGTTCCCCCGTTCATCATACTGCACTCCGTCTTGCCCGGTGGGAAGACCTGTGTGCTCTTCACCAAACCTCACCATTTTCCTCCGCCTGCCATCGCCGACACTTTGCTCGCGGGTTGCAACAATCGGAGCTGCGACAAGGATTGTGCGCCTATTGACATGGCCATGTCCCGATACTTGGTCGAGGACAGTCATATGGTGCGCAAGTGGGATACGGTCGGGCCCAGACGCGTAGTCTGCAATTTGTGGGGCTGTGAAGTGCAGCATTCAAAGGACAGCGGAAACCCACTACTGCGGTGTCAACGATGTAAAGAGGTGCTCTATTGCTCAGCTGTACATCAGGTGAACCGCTCCACATATTTTCCGTCCAGAGCACTGACGTGAAATTCAGAAACTCGACTGGGGTGTTCACAAAAATGTTTGTGAAAAGAGAGTTTGACCTCTTGAAAGACGGGCGTCGTAGACTTCATAAAGTAGCTTTCGGCGAGCCAATTCATCAAATATTTGTGCCCTTCCATGGCTTGACGCTCACTAAGCTGAGCAACAGAATCCCTTATCCGCGACTTTCATCGTCTTTACTGCGGCATAGTGGTTGTGAGTACGATGTACTTGCCCACTATGCCTCCACAGTTTTGTCTCGTGTAGGTTCGAGCCGTCAAGCAGTCGTTTCTTTTGCTGATCGGGACTTGAGAGCCGCGGGAGCAGCCTACGACGTTCGGAACGGAAACATACAATTGCAAACAGAGCTACGAAGCCTTTAGCTTCGCCTCCATGTATTGTTTTAGTACAGCGGAGGTTTCTGTAAACGATCCATGATTATCGAGAATAAAATCAGCAATGTCCTTCACACGCTCTGCGCCTCGTTCTCTCTTAACAACGTCCTTATCCTTGAGTTCCTTTATCTTGGCTTCCACCTGCGTCTCTCCCACCCGAGAGATTTGTCTCGAAATCCGCTCAGGCTCCGAGACGTCGACGTAGACTATCTGGAGAAGGGGGCCCAGGATTCGCTTAGCCTCACGGATAGAAGCGAAACGGTGGAGGGACTCGAATGAGAGGATTGAGACCCAGAAGTGGGCCTTCGAGTAGTCTTCGATCTGTTGGATCAAAATATGTGCTTGGACAGTTTCTGGGAGGGTGTAGATATTGAAGCCAAGCTGCTTGGTTGCATTATCAAAAAGATATCTGGGGCAAATTAATCCAATACGGAGTGAGGTTATGTTGAGTTCACGTACCCGAATTTTTCACGGCGACCCTGTTGCCCGAATTGCGTGTCAATATAGCCCCCCATCGAGGACTTGCCGCACTCCGAGAGTCCACCAAGGGCGACAACAAGACGCAATCGCTGGCGATGCAAATACGGTTTGAACATCATGTCTCCCGATAAGCCTGTGAGTCGGAGAGAAATATGCTCTCTGATTATACTCCGCAGCACGTCTTGAGTTTCTGTGACCGTTTTAGCCGTCGCGTCGACAACAAATCGCGAAGGCCACGACTCAAGCATATCGGAGGATATGGCTCGATCATTGGTGTCCCTCGGCGTTTTCGCAGAGTTCCAGCGAGAATTGACAATGATGATATGTATTTCTTTGGCCAAAGAAGCGTTCGAAGGCGCCGACCATGCTTTGGAACCGTTCTTGACGACCACAACTTTTCCTGCAGCAAGGTATTCCGCTACCTTGGCAGCGCGAGCAGCTAAGGCATCAGCGAAATCATTGGATTCGATTTCCTCAGATGAGACGATTGGGGCGGTCGGAGGATGATGGGCTGGAGAGAGCTGCTGCGAAGCACAGTTCGCGCGAATGAGATCCGGAGAAAACGGTAGGATATTGATATGAGTGTCCAAAACTGCATTGGCTTGCGTGAGGGAAGGGGCAGTGGTGTAGAGCGATATCAGTGCCATCCGTCGTTCGTGGTTTGGGATGTCCCAAATTGGCGCCCACAGTCCAATTTTCATGGTCGCGGAGATGGCCGGATTGCTTGCTTCTTCTCGATAGCGATTAAGGCACTGAACTGACGCTACGAAACGGTCGGCGAAGTAAGCCCCAGTAGGCCCCAACCACCCATAAGCAGGCTCGAACAAGCACGGAACAACGCCCGACCTTTCACGCCTTCCACCCAGCACACATATCCATCCACCAGTCCGACATACAGCAAGCTTGCCAGCACGGTATTATCCATCGCGCCATTCTGACGTTTGAAGTAGAACGCGAAGAGGGTGAACCCAATGACTGTGATGCGTCCTGAACTGAGAATCATGACAGACCAAGCGGGTGAAGACATGGCTACGTGATCTGGGAGACCAAATTGACGAACGGCTCCGGGGGCGTCAAAGAACGGCAGGGGGGTTGCATGAGTCCGCCGAAGGTAAGGGCGCTCGAGACGAGCAAGGGCGGGATGTGACGGAATGGGATCATCGCAATTGGATGGAAAGAAACGAAAGTGAGAATGAATATAAGCTCAGGACTTGTTCAGTGAGTGCAGCAGGGTTGAAAGCAAGTTGACCTTGAAGTGGTGGTCGGCAACCCAGCCGGAAATCAGTGATGGAGAATGTGGTATTACTGCATTAGGGAATTTGAGCCCCTATTTCAGACCTCCCCGAGCTCGTCCATTCATTCTATGCAAGATGAAGGTCATGGAGGTTATGGATAGCTACAGAAACTATTCTACATGTTCCCTATGTAGTCTGAGCACAAAACTAGGCCCCTGGAATGCATATACCCCCCACTTTTTACGAATGCTCACCCAAAATTGCACCAGTACCTTTGGCCTAGGTAGGGGACTGAAAAGCCTGAAAATATTACTGTACATCCCATTTGCCTCCAGGAACAGTGACTACTTTTCTGATTTTTGATCTCAACTTTCAAACAAGTGATATGTGGGATTCTTTGGTTGAAATTGACGATATTTCCTACTTCCGAGGGGACTTTCAAAATTTGGAAAAGTAGACACTATGGAGATGGCTATTCCAATGAACTTTTGTCTTTGAACCTAAGGCTCAAAGTAGCTGTACGAAGAGCAATTATCCGTGACCACTCCCACTGCATGTGTCGGAGTTTGAAATTGGCAGGCGTTGCCGATCACCGGCTCGGTCACGGTGTTTGTTGCAGCCAAAAAGAATTACAGAAAATGCGCCCAAAAAGGAAAGAGAAAGAAGGAAGAAGAGAGGGGGAAAGAGAGATTTCAAGCCTCTTCTCCCGCAGATTATTCGGAAAAGAATCCTTGCGACACCCATTACAATGCCAAAGATCGGGCGCTGCGCGGCACAATTATAAAAAGATTGCCGACTGCGTGGAGAGCACTTTTTCTGTGCACAATAGCTGGAAATGAGCTTCAACACTCTGGGTATGTTAAAAGCATCCTGTTGATAGCCAGTAACAATGGGAATCACACTGGTTGAACTATTCAAGTTTTTCGGTGAAAAAATCAGTGTAAAAAAGTTGGGATTTTACACCGGCTTTTTCAACAAGACTGCAGTGAAAAACCTGAAAGCTCTTTGTGAATTTTGCAAATCTTCTGGATTTTTTGTGGAAAAGTGGTGAATTATTGTTGAAGTTCAAAAAATTCACCAAGATGTTTCACATTTTTCACTTGCATTTTATGTGAAAAAGGTGCTGTAAAATCCAAACTTTTTTTCACCCATTTCTTCACCGCAAAACTTGAATAGTTCAACCAGTGTCAACCGGCATGCACACAGTGATGCCGCAAAAGTGGGCAAACAATAGGGGAGGAAAAAAGACATGCAACAGAGGGTGAATTTGAACAACCAGGAGTCCATGCACAATAGTCCTAAGCCTTTTAAAAGTGAGTGCAATGGCAAGAATTCTGAGATTTGGGAAATATTTGAATCTGATGCAACGGTGTGCTTCCGGATCCAAGTCAGGTAAGGTATTGACATGTCTGATCGCCTGAGCACTGTATTCACGATGTCCTAGCACTTCAACACAGGATCTTGTACTCTACAAGATGTGTCACTAATCTCCTGGCATTTTCTGCTGTGGTCTTGGTGTCATCCAGCAAAAGTATGCTTCCACTTATGTGAATGATCTAGCAAAAAAAACCCGAGGATCCGAGTGCCTCAAGCTGAGCTGCAAGTCAATAAAAAGATGAGGCACGGTTCCAATCTTGATATATTTCCCCAGTGTACCCTGATAGTGAGCCCAAGTGCACACCTGAGTACACATGGTCAATGGCGAGCAATACTACAGTTTATGAACGTGTCTTGCAATAGACAAGGACATTTGTGAGTCATTAGAGGCTTGTGCATTTTTCTGACGCGTCAGAACATGTCGGAACGCGTGGTATTAACGCAAGGAACGGTGAATCAAACCGTGTGAATCACAAATGCAACCTTGCACGTGCGTGATTGTTCCCTTTTCTGGTTAGGTTTCAACCCCATCGGGTTGAATCCCAACCGGGTGTAACTCTTTTAGGTTACACCCGATTCGGAGAATTGATGCAACTAACACCGTAACCGCGCCCGATCACCACTTGAAGGCGGCCTGTCACAAGTCACGCCATGACCTTCCAACTTAAATTTGAACCACGACCTCCCGCCTGGTGCTCCCCTGATGAGGCTCACTTGCAGTCGCTGAACCGCTTTAGTCTTGCCTTCAAGGACGCTTGCAAATTGCAAATCCGTATCTATCTTCGGACAACTTTGGTACTCGCAAGGTACTCGTCATGATCGGCATTGACTTCAAGTTCGGAACTTGTTAAACATTAAACAAGGCTTCGAACCGTCTCCTCTGTCAGTTCTGATTCCAAGTCTATTTCTACCTCGATATACGATCTCAGCGACTTCAGCCCTCCTCTTGCTTCCCCGCTGGCAGGCATACTAGACGTCTCCGGTATCGCCAAGTTAGTCAGGGAAAAAAGAAAACTTCTACCCAACTAACCAGACCGCATCGCCCTCGCGAAAGCAATCGTTCCCCGCACCTTGATCGTTTGGTCTTCCAGCTTCGCAAGCAAGCTGTCTACGGCCGCCGACCTCCTTTCGAGTCGCGCCTTCCACTCTGCCTTCCACTCTGCCGTAGATTGCACCGGCGCAGCTGCTGTCTGTCTATACAGCTCCAAAACGATCCACCTGGTATATTTCTGAAAACGCTGAAGGCAGACATACTCGACCAGGTCAATGAGCCGGTAGTGTTGAAGCCGGTATGCCAACTTCAACGTCTCCGTAAGATCCAAGGTGTTGCCGTTCTTCGAGTCGTCGTTGCGTTCAAAGTGGCGGACAATCGCCTCCGAAACCTGGCGTTGCACTCCGTAATAGCATCCGGGCTCGTTGGCTATGGCTAGCATTTGAGGTAGGCCCTCACTGCACACCCGCTCTACTTCCTGTCAACCTCGTCAGAGCTGAAGCAACAAGTGATGCCAACGACAATTTACCACTGCATAGGCATTCTGTAGACTCACACCGATCTCGTATGGGGTATGCAAGTGCGTGGAGAAGTTCATGGCGACCTTGGTGACCGTTCAAATCTCGCTGAGGGGCCGTGGCGAACCAAGTACATGTACATCGGCGGGTACCCTTTTAAAGGATTCTCTCTATCGTTCTAATTGGCACGATATCGAGCTAGGTAGCCAGAAAAGGGATTAACCATCATCGCCGTCCTCTTTTAGGACAGATCTTGGACTTCCACGCTCGAGGCCTTGAGGCGGGTCGTCCCACGGTTCCATGGGAATTTTTTGACAGCCAGAAAAGGGATTAACTATCATCGCCGTCCTCTTTTGGAACGCGTCTCCGAGTTCCACGCTTGAGGCTCTGTCCGTTCCATAACCTTGTTCTTTCGATCTCATGGGAAGTTTTCTCCGATTTCGTTGAGGCGAGCTAGAAAAGGCCCAAGGGAAAAACTATCAGCACCGAGCTTCTTTTGGGCAGGGAGAGAGCTATAAGTTGGCGCGGTACCGCGCATTGTCTTCATGATTCAAGATCTCGCGAAATGTGTCAGCGAATACCTAATGTCGGCCATAAAAGGGGAAAACAACCTTGAAAAGACTGACAAAGTTCGATTGAAAGTGATC
This sequence comes from Mycena polygramma, assembly GCA_029449255.1. Taxonomy (NCBI): domain Eukaryota; kingdom Fungi; phylum Basidiomycota; class Agaricomycetes; order Agaricales; family Mycenaceae; genus Mycena; species Mycena polygramma. The sequence goes on from JARKID010000046.1 coordinate 177,197, forward strand.
ACTATGACATTCCAAACGTTGCAAAACCCAAACCACAAAAAAAACTTTTCCACAGGAAAAAACTTTTTTCTCAAGTACTCCAAGACCTCTATATGGCATCCCAGCATGGTATTCAAGTCTACTGGATGTCCTTTGACAGGAAACAGGCTCCGTTATCATGAGCAACAGCCAAAATGACCAGGATCGGGCAATTGATGGGTGCCGGGATTTTCCGGCACATGCTAAAAACTCAACCACAGTTGAGTTGCAGGCCTTCAACCTCAACCACGAGTGCTCCATGCTTCAGTCACTAATGAAGCTGCTCGTCTATGTGTAGTGTTGATAGGCTTATATTTTTTCTTTTGCATTCGGAAATTTGTGGAATAAATTATTATGAGAAGTTTGGGTATCTATCCGCTGACCTACCTGCGTGTTGTACTGGGTTGTACCGTATCACTGTTCATTCAGCCTTAGCCGACCTGTATGCACATTTCTGAACATACCGGGAAATGCCGATGCCCATCAAATCACCGGATGCTTGCCGGCTTCGCTGTTCTTCATCAGGTTGAACCCCATTGTCTCTAAAAGCCCATCCAATACACTCATATACAATGCCAGAATGCTACACAGGGGTAATCTAAGAGTGGTTGACTTTCCATAAGCGTAGAAAATTCCGCGAGAAATATTTTCAAGCTTCCCGACGACAGCTGTCGGGACCCCATCAATCGGGAGCCCAAAAGTAGACACGATTTAATGTGAATCTAGAAAAATCTGAAGGAGGGGTCGCTACCCCCCCTCTATGGTGGTCAGTTGGCACCTTTAATAAAAACACGTATTTTTTGTAAGTCTCGAGATTTTTTTTGAGGTTGCGTACTTTTGTGATTTTTTTTTTGACAATCGTGTTTCGTGCTTTTTTTTGTTCGACTTCAAAATCAAGTTCCTTCGGTGTTATCAGGCCGGACGGCTGTGCATGCCGAGATGATGGCCTACTGCCTCAGTTGTATCCCATTCCCTCCTACATCTGGCCCGTTGGACCTCACTGTCTTCGCTAAAGCCTGCTATATAAGGCTTGTTTAGCTGCTCTTTGTGTGAGGTGAGCACTGTCAGCCTCCTCCTTAATCTGACTTAGTTGATGGTAGTGTTGTTCGGGTCTGGTCGGGCCTGAAAGCCCGGGTTTGGGTCTGGTCGGGGTAGGGTCGGGCCTGGAAATTATCCTGAGCCCGACCCTAGGCCCCAGGTAGGGTCGGGTCGGGTCGGGCTTGGGCCTGAGCCCGGGCTTGGGTGTATTTTTCGGCGACTTGAATCGGTGAGTTTTTCTAATCATAAACATGTTCTACAATGACTCCTCACCTCATGTTGTCCTCATGTATCCTCTCCCTTGCGTAGTAGTCTGAAATAGGCTTGCAACGAAGATTTGAACCGCCATCAAATCTGCCAACAAGTGCTGTTTTACTAACTGACCTCAGATAGGCTGTGATATGCTGTCGAAATGTGAGAAGTACAGCAAAAGGAACATTTCACATCCCAAAGTCACTGCTGAAACATTTTTTCCTCGCCCAAAGTCGGGTTGTTGGGGTCAACCGAACCGACCCGGGCTCAAGCCCGGGTCGCGGGCCTTCAAAAATCTTAGGCCCGACCCTAGGCCCGACTCAAACTAGGGTCGGGTCGGGCCTGGGTCGGGTAGGGTCGGGTCGGGCTTGGGTCGGGCTTGGGCCTAAGCCCTGGCCCGGGACATCACTAGTTGATGGTTGAACTTGGCTGAATCCTGACCTCCCTCTAGCTGAATGAGAGGGAAGTTCAGAGCACAGTCCCATGTTGAATGACTAAGGCTGTCATGCTAGCAGCAGGATTGACTCGCTGGCTAGCCTTGCCCAGGTCCTGCAGGCTGCCATCGTTGTGGCCAGAGAGTAATGTCTTCCCGAGCTGCCGGACGCCGAAGTGATGGCCCATCACACCGGCGTGCCTAATCGTAGCCTGACAATGCCGAAGAACACGATTTCTGAACTGGAACAAAAAAAAAAGCACGAAACACGATTTCCGAAAAAAAAAAAGGCACGAAAGTTCGGAACCTCGAAAAATTACTCGAGACCTTGAAAAGTGATCTCGAAACGGCCCAAACAGCCTAGAAAAGGCACAAAATATATGTGTTTTCATTAAAGGTGCTAACTGACCGCCATACCCCTCCAGATTTTTGTAGATGAATAAACTGGTTTGGCTGGGACCCACACCTTCCTACCCTTCTGCCAGGCCGTTGTGAGGCTCCACTTTGTGTCGACTCCGGAACCTGGCCTTAACAGTAAAATGGACACCATGGGACCCGCTCCGGGACGACAGTAAAGAAACTCACCGGATCGCTGGAACAAAACACCAACACCTGCCGTCGAACGCACGATCTGATCTGGAATCGAACAAGCACCTCCGGAACGAGTAAAAAGAGACCGGACCGCGAAAAGCATTAAGACAACGGCGAGGGAAATAAAAAATCACACGAAAAGACCGCCCATGATCCGACCTTGATTCGAACGAGGACCTCCGTCTACTAGGGAATACCCAGCAACGGCGCACTACCAACTGTGCCACCGGACCGATAACAAGCCAACAGGAAAAAGGTTTCGAGTCAGTTACGCCCCATCCAGGAATCGAACCTGGGTACCCTCCGAAACGATTAATGTCCAAGGACCGGAAGAGGGTGCGCACCTTGCGCCACGGGACCGTTGCAAAAAGAGTCGTGAAAAAGGAAAAGGCTCTGGGAAATTCCCCGAGCACGAATCGAACGTGCAACCTCGCAAAGACAAAGGGATTACGAGGACGCGGTACCAACCGCTACGGGAGGTTGACTATAACCAATATTCGAAGAGATCGGACCACGCCCCAAAAAGGAGGCGCGCTCACGCGCAGCCCACCACGAGGGTCGAACTCGCTACCTTCAGATTAAGAGTCTGACGCTCTAACCGTTGAGCTAGGCGGACGATATGATTGCATAATAACAAAGGAAGGGGGAGGGCAGCCAAATATAGAACCAATCAAGAAAAGCAAGGCGCGGACTTCGACAAAAATATTCATTTCACGACTTGGAACGGGTTAAGGCCTCCTCATAAAAAATCAGGAACGCGCGCAGGAACGCAGAAATAAGGATAGGATGCACGAAAACGCGCTCCGGAGGAGGTTGCGAACCCAGGGCGCAAGCGTTATGCCGCTCTGGACACGTTATGCCGTGCCCGGCAGGCCGGAGGCCACACCCTAGGCCATCTACGGACTCAGGCAGGCACCTATTAATCCTCAGCACACGAGAAGCCTGCGCGCACGCAACTCCGGCGAAGCGAAACTCGAATTATACGGTTCCCGCTGCGCGCCCACGCCCTCCGGACGCGTTCTACGCGTCGAAAACACGACGAAAGGACGAGTAAAAGACCGTTCGAACGACAGGACGAGGAAGCCGCCGAATTACCGACGCTAGGGTACGACCGGACGCAAGAAAGAGGGACCTACGCGCTCCGGAGTCAGTTTTTTACGCGATAAACGGGCTCAGCGCCGGAAAATGAGACGGTTATTCCGTGAAAAGGGCTTATACTGCGAAAGAAGGGCATCCAGCCGCTCAGATTTTGATACAGCAGGGAAGGCAGCGTGAATCTGCACCTCCGGCGCACTTAAACCAAGTCGCAGAAGCCCTCCGCGCGCCCGAACGACGTCTTTTACGCCTTTTTCACAAGAAAACGCGCTTCCGCGCGTCTACTGCTGCCGAATTTCTGCAGGAGCGCTCCCAGCGCCGCGCCCCCCGGCGCCGCGACCCTACGCGGCCGCACGACCCTACGCGGCCGCAGCGGCCAAGGCCGCAGGCTAGAAAAAATTAATATAGCGGCTTCGCGAGCACGTGATCACGCGACGCGCAACGAAAAATACGCGACACGCGCGACTTTCGACGCGTCCGGAAGAACGTACACCGTGATAACGACGGGACCAACCACCTCGATTCCGCAGATTAGCTCCGGACCTAGGAAAACTCGTGAAATATGGTATATCTGAGTTTTCGCGTTCGAACTTGGCGGATTCGCGACCGTCCCTGTCAAATATGGTGCTCCGGAGGATCTCGTAACCAAGGAACCGCCGTAGGAAGCAACCATTCCTATTCCGCTGAACGAATCTCAAGCCTCCGGACGATTTTTGAATATCGCGCCCAAAAAGGAAATTCGACGCAGGACCAAAATATTCAGAACTCGTGTCCGGAGCGGGCAAAACCTTAGGTCCGAGGAGCTCTAAAATCAGGAATTGAGCAGCAAAAGCGGTATGCCTCAACTCCGGAGGCGTTTGTCACAAGTGGACCGAGCAGCAACACTGGAGGGAGACTTTGAGGCAGAGGCAAGCACCTCCGGATGCCAAAGGGGTTAACGTGAGACGGGTGCGAGACTATTGGAGATGGCACAGCCTGCGTACGGCAGGCTGGGAGTATAAATAGGGAGAAATTAGTAGGAGTTGGACATCTTGTATCCCCCACACCTAAAATCCAATAAGCCTAGCTAGGGCGAGTTGGGTCTGCGAAAACCTACATCGTTCATTCACTTGACGCAGTTACGCGAACCAAGGAACAAGGTCCCGGAATAAGAAGAATCCGGCGGTAGCCTTTTGGAATACGCCAAATCGAAGGGTGTTCGAAGGCTTCAGGACAGAAACCGGAGTTCTAGAGGTGGAACCGGCATAATAACAGCCAGCTAGCGCAGTAGGCGGCTCAGCAGGATCCCTGTTACATTGGAAAAGCCTTGACCAAAGAGAATTGGGAAGGGAAGACGAAGAAAACTTGGGCATAAAGGAGCGGGAGACCAGAGTTTAGCAACTCCGGAGTTCGAAACATACTCACAGTTTGTCAACGTCCGGCGCTGACAGAATCTCGTCAACAAACGGGGCGACGAGAATCACGACAAATCAATTAAACCATATATTCCTCGTCATAGCTGACGATTCGACCTCTATTCGCGGCCTCGACGTCCCCTCCCGAGCGGTCTGTAAAGAACACGACTCGAATCCCAGAAAAACGGGAAGGCTAGGAGCCCATTCGACATAAAGTCGGACAAATTCATAGCCACGGACCTCGACAACTTGTCGAGGAGCCTGTAGATAGTACTCCTTCCAGCAGAGAACGCTGAATTAAAAACACACACACCCAATTCCCCCAACTCCGAGCGCGAGACAAGGCTCCAAGCTTGTTCAATAAACCTCTAGAGGACGAACAACATTTATAAACGTCACACTAGGACGCAAATTGTCCAAGACGCGTATAATACCGTAGTCCACACCACACCGTCCCGTATGACGTACCAAACGTTGCGCATGGGAAACGCAACCAAAAACTTTCGGGGCATAAAAACTTTTTTTCTTAACTGTTAGATCCCTACTGTATGGCATCCTAGCACACTATACAAGCCTATTAGATGTGCTTCCAGAAGAAACAGGCTCTGTTGTGGCGAATGACAGCGAAATTGGCGAAGATCAAACAATTTGATTGGCGCCGGAATTTCCCGGCAGGTGCACAAAAGGTCAACAAGTGTGAGGTCGCAAGGTACTCTGAAGCCCCTCAGCCACCGGTGACCCACTCTTCACACTGGACCGGCACGACCTCCAGTTTCAACACACGATCACGGCATCTGGACTTGGTCCGCCGCTGCCGCCGTCTGGACCGTAAAATTTGGTTGCTCTATTCATTTCGGAGTGAGGACCTTACAACTGTCCCAGTATGTTCAGAATTGATCCACCCTGTCAGCGTCATTCCCTGGGCGGGGTTTTTTTTTTTTTTTTTTTTTTCTCTTTTCACATCCGAAATTCCAGATCTTGTTAGGCCAAGTCTTGACCTCCCAAATATCACCGTTTGGAATGTGCCTTGACACTTCCATTTACCCAATTCCACTACTTGAATCTTCGTTGAGCATGCTGGAACATTGCCGGAACATCCCGGTGCCCATCAAACAGCTTGATTTGACTGTTCCTTGTAATAGGGGGGCCTGTTTCCACTCAGAGCCATACAACAGGCTGGTATAGTATGCTGGGATGTCACACTAAGGGAATCTGAGGGGTCAAGAAAAAAAGTTTTTATGCCCCGAAAGTTTTTGGTTGCGTTTCCCATGCGCAACGTTTGGTACGTCATAGTCCCGTGGACCATCCGCTTCAAGTAAAATTCGGCACACTCCCAACGGTCATCGGACTTCATTCCGACTCTTGTTCAAGGAGAGATACAACCTTGATGAAAATATTCTAGGTCATGGAAAACCAACACATTGTTGGGCAGCCAGAATATCTTGAAGCTCGATCACATCACTGGCACCTTCAACCAAGCTCAGGAATTTTCTAAGCTTATGGAAAGTCAACCAGTTGAACAAAAAAGTTTTTCCGAGACAAAGTTTTTTTTTGCGGGTTTGGGTTTTGCAACGTTTGGAACGTCATATAGATCACGTCGTTTTTGCACGAGAAATTTCTTTCGGCGCTCAACATTTTTCTAACTCTCTCACAGCAAAAAAATCCTGAACATCTTCCCAAACCCAAACCCAATTCTGGTTCCATGAAATCTATTGCTCCAAAACCTTTTTCTTTTCTTTCGGTTTCATGAGAAATTCTTCACCGTCGTTGAGGCGAGCGGATAAAGAACAGACCTTCCTTTTTTACGAAGCTTCTTTTCTCCATCATTCAGTTCCTTCTTCCTCTCCCAGTCGATTCTGCCTTACGCCCATGCTTATGCGGGGTATTCATTTTGCTCCCCACCCACTTTTCATCCGTCAACGGGTCAAGCAGCAAGGTAAGGACGCCGTAGTGTAGTGCGTATTGCTCAAGCAGGCTCCAGCAATACCTTTTTCATATCATTCTTTCCGGCCCACCGCTTTTCTAGCCCACAACCAAGCGTCGGCAGTGCAGAAACGCAAATAGTAGCCTATCAGTAGGCATAATGAAGATATTGACCAAGCCATTTCGGACAGCACGAGTGTACGGATGCACCGGCGAGGCGGGTGGACTTGAACGAAGCAGGGGTCATGGCCTCTCGAGGCCAATGGGTGAGACGAGGGCCACGGTATGTCCTAGTATGTTGCGCGATTCATTGGCACCGTGGTAGCGATTAGGGACACCCAGCAGGATTGGTGTGCCGTTGGACCGCAGAAAGAGTGTAGCGGGATGCAATCATGGTGCCAGTGGTTCGGTAGTTGAAGTGGCGGTGCTACTATGTAGTCGTCACGACAGACCTCGACCACCTCGCTGCAAAAGTCATGTCCGAGCCCTCTACGTCTTCTACCTCTGCGCCCGAGCAGATACCCCCCGGTGTCATGGAGGCGCTCATGCGTCCATCGACGAACAGACCGACTTCCCGTACCCTCACAACGTTCTCTGGCGGCGTCGTCGAGGTCAGCATGCCCGAGTCGCATTTCCTTGTCAACAAATACGATCTTCTTTGCCCGCGGCCTGAATGTGGGAGCATCATTCTCCGCACTGGTGTCGGTAAGCTCGTTGAGAAACCCAGCGTTCAGGTGCGCTCATCTCCACCGACATCGTTATGTGCGCATGTAAACCAACCAGATGGAGCCTGCGGATCGCACCCCGACACTCCTCCCGGCGATGCCTGAGCCTCCTGCGCTGGTGAATTGGTGGCTGGTAGCCCCGTCGCCTATGGAATTTGAGAATATCGGGTTTTCGAAGCCGCTCAGTGGTGTGTTCCCCTTTTTTCAGACGTGGTCAAAGACCTCACACTATCCATCTTCTATCCAGGCGCCAACGCACAGATGAAGCTTCTTGTCTGCGCCGAATGCGATCTGGGACCCGTGGGGTGGAGCGAGGTTGGCGGGACGGAGTTCTGGTTGGCTTGTTCCAGAGTGGGTTATCGCGCTTGAATGGACTACGACGTGCACTGCTGTATCTTTCTGGCTCCTCGTCGACTGCAACCGGGGACCTAAACCAGCTTTGCGACCTCCAAGCTTCGCACACAAAGTCGGATAGCCTTGCGGATCGGTGACCATCTACTGGGTTGGCCTTGGGCACGCGTCTTATCCTGCTCTTGTCAACTGTCTCTCGCATGCAATGACCTCTCTTGCCAACTATATTCTCTGTCTGTGCTATTACGGTTCAAAATTTCGATAAAACAAACTCGCGTTCCTTGTGTGATACACGCTTTCTCGATTACTGAGAGCTGTCAGGTCTCTGGGGAATCTACATCCATATGGACCGGCTCATCGTCCACCTGCGCCGCTTGGGGGATGTAACCTCGATAAATGCAACCGCTCAGAAAAGCTTCACTTACTTTTCAAAGGAAAAGGAGTCAACTCCAAGCAATATCCAACGCCGGCCAGGACAACGACGCCAGGTCTGTCGCGATCCATCCGAAGCAAAACAACCAGCCTGTTTGATGAGCATAACGACAGCCATGAAAGTGAATCCTCACAGCGTTGGGTCAACCACCAGAAAAACTACCGGGGTTACGTCCGATACCATGCCAGGGGACATATGAGCCTGGTTTCGGGAAATTTCAACGGGGACTCTCTCATATTTGAGGTGTATGGTGAGGGAACTCATGGTCTCTTAGTGGCGACCACTTCCAAGTTCAGCAACTTTATAGAACTTCTGCGGCTATGAACCCGCACGAGTTTACGTAACTTGGTTTGGCTCGGTTTGCCGGAAGCCTAACCGGTGGCCTCCATCTGAACCACCTTGGTTTTGCCTCGCGCAATTGGCTCTTCGAATAACTCGTTCGCCTCCAAGGATACATGCATATAGATCAAAGAATTATAATTTCACGGTCTTCCATTTTCACATCCTTTTCGGACAACTTTTGGCACTCCCACCGCTCGATGAAACTCCCCACCGTTTTCCGCTGCGCAGACCGCGCATCTGACCGTCCAGGTGCTGCTTGACTAGCTCCATGTCCTCCACCATCCACTGGGAGTACTCATCCCGAACCATCTCCTGCCGGCGCTTGCTGTGGAAATGCATGTGGTACTGAACCACAGCAGGCCAGTGATACAGCTCCGCTAGCTCAACCAGGTGCGATGTGTATTTCAGTCCACACTGGCCCACTATCCTAGTCATCTCGATATCGCACGACGTGGCAGATATCCCGGCAACGAGGATGGAAAAATACATGCAGAGGGGCACGAGCAGCGATTGCATCGACGGATAATCGCGCAGCGAGCACCCCTTCTCGAACTTGTCCCAGCAGCGCTTTGGGTTGAGCGTCGCCAGATCCATGGGCTTGAACTCGTGTCCCACGATCTTCGTAATCGTGGCTGGCGGGATGGACACAAACATCTCGTGCAGGAACGACAGCCCGTCCAGGCCGTGCACGATGGATACGGGGCTTTCGGGTACCGTATGCCACCGACTTGGGGGTACTAAGACTTGCTGGGAGCTTTCTTCTTCGTCCGCGCACAGCATATCCGTGTCATGCGAGACAGACGTCGGAAAAAATGGGTTGGACTGGTGCCCAGGGAGAACGCCAAGTTCAACGATTCGATCGCCATATTGGTCGAACAACTCGGGATGTTCCTTTTTAAATTTCTCGGTGCGATGAATGTTGTCCAGTCGCTTTCTGTACTTGGTGAATTGCTGCTCTTGAGCTTCGAGCACGGATTTCATCATTTCCGCAGGAAACCGAGGTTTGGGGGAACTAAAGCGCATCCAGGATGGTCTACCGAGAGTCATTCCGTGGGTGGCAAGCGTGGCAAGAGATATAAAGTTGTAGGGGAGGTTCAAGTACGCGTCGAACTAATAAAGTCCTGTTCAAATACGGTCAGCAATCTGGAAAGTCGTCGTAGTCCAACGACCCACCTGAGTATGAGATGTAGGATGGTGGCAGAGAAGTGGAGACGCGCATGGCCGCCTTTTATCCATTTCCCGCAGACAAAGCAACGCGAACAAAGCGCGTTCAACGTCAATTACCCGTTTCGGCGTCGTGGCCACCAATCCGTCCATTGCTTTCCACAAGCGGACAACAAAGGCGCTCCAAGGCCTTCGCAACGTGTCTCTAGGATCAGATTATTTCTGGTAATACAAAAACAAGCGTGTGTACTGATACAAGTCCTAAGTTTACTACGGTTATGGAGCGGTCGTGAGTGCGTAAGATAGAAATGCGTAGCGTGTAAGAGGAAGTAGTAGGAGTAGCAACAAGAACAAGAAAGACGCGTGAGATAGGATTTGTATGTTTGTAGTGTAGTAGTGGTGGCAAATACAAGAAAGACGAGAAATTTCAGACAACGAGGCATAGGAAAGCGGAGGAAGAGAAGGGGCGCCTAGGGCGGCGGGAACGTAGCCAGGGGCGCCGTGTAGTTGTTGGCGGTTGTCTGTTTCCGCTTGATGCTCGGCCGCTTCGACAGCGCAATCTCGCCCTTCTTGTCCTCCTTCGGGAGCTCCGTCGGGCTCGCGAGCCGCTTCCCCGTCGAGGACGTCGCCGTCCCCTCAGGGCTCGGCAGCATAAACAGCGTCGGTCGCGGCCGCGCACCCACGCCTCCTCGGCGTGACGGTGCAGGCATGCGCCACGCAGCCCCCGCACGCGCGCGCTCCTCGTCCACAACCAGCAGCGCGCCCTCGATGATCGCGGCGTGCACGAACACGTACTGGCGCAGGCTCTGGCACAGACTCATACGCTGCTCGCGCATGTCCTGCACGACCTCCCAGATCGGGTCCTCGAACGCACTGAGTCGAACGGGCCGTGCGCCACCGCGCCCGTGCAACGCGCGCGGCTCCTTGTAGTCCACGGCGCCGCGCTGTTGTTGTTGTTGTTGTTGTTGTTGCTGCTGCTGTTGTCGCTGATTCTGGAGCTTCGCGGGGTTGTCCGAGCCGTCGAAAGAGTGGATACTGCGGTGCGACGGGCCCATTGCGCTAAACGGCGAGAGGGAGCGCGGGCGGTCGGGTAGCGACGAATTAGGCAGCGGGGCATCAGGGAGGGGCGAGTTGGCGAGGGGCGTGTCGGTCAGCACGTTGCCCGGCAGCGGCGAGTTGACGACCTTGCGGTCCGGCGGGAGTAACCACCCCGCAGACCCGGTCGTTGTCGCCGGCGCAGGCTGCATGGCGCTGGGGTCGGAGAACGTGCGTAGACGGTGGTCCGCGTATCCGCGGCGCACAGCGAGCGGGAGCGCGCCTGGAAGGGGTTTGAGGGGCAGCGACGCGGATTTATTATCGGGGTTTTGATGTGGGACGGGGCTCGGCGCGGTGGGGAGGCTGTTGTGCGCGGCCGGCAGCGTGAGCGAAAACGCCGTGCGATGCGTTTGAGAGGCTGGGGGCTGGAACTGGAATGGCGATGCCAGCCCACTCGTTGGGAAGGACGCGGAGGTGCCACCGATACCGGCAGCTGCAGAGGGGAACGCGGTGGACGGCAGAGACCCCGCCTTCGTGTCCGCGACCAGCTCCGCCCACCGCCGCGTCTCGCCCATATCGGACCCAGGACCAAGCTCCACCTCCACCTCCGCCGTGCTGTCAATTTGCATGGGCGTGCGCATCCCCAGTCCGAGCTGCATCTGCGCCTCCGCCGCCGCATAGCTGCCGCCCGTATCCACGTCCGCATCCTCCACCACCACATCCACCTCCATCCGGTCGTCCTCCTCCTCGGCCCGGGCCGGCGGTGGCGGTGGCGCTTCGGCGCTGATCCCCGACGCGCCCATCCCTACACTGAGCGCGCCGACGACCTCGCTGCCGCTGCTCCCAGCTCGCACACCCGTGCTCGCGCCGTACAGCTCCCGCGCCTCCTGCCGCACCGCGTCAAGAACGGCGTCGACAGCGATGAACCCGCCCGTCCGGCCCACGCCCGCGCTGCAGTGCAGCAACACCGGCGCCGCCGCGTCCCCCGCGCGCAACGCACGGCGCAGCACACCCGTGGTATTGTCCACCTCGCTGTCGCTCGAGCTGGCGTCGCTGTCGTCCGTCGTCCAACCGCTCTCTTGTCGCCTGTGGCGGTGGTGGTGGTCCTCCGCCTGGTCCATCGGCTCCCCCGCGGGCGCACCTCGAGACGAAGACGAAGACGCAGAACCCCCCGACGCCGCCGCCCCCACATCCAACTCCTCCACCACCTTCCCCACCTCCCACACCAGCCCCAGCACGCCCCTTGCGTCCTCCGGCACGTTCATATCCGGCCACCCAAGGTACTGCAGCTGCACCACGCGCCGCGGCGGCGCAGACGGGTGCGACGCGTGCGTGAGACGGAGCGTGCGCTTTATCAGCTGGCGCGCGGGTTGCGTGGGGGCTGTTGGTGCTGCAGCGACGAAGAAGCCCCCGCCGCCTGCGCCGGCGACGCCGTTCTCCGCGCTCGCCTCGCCAGAACACAGCGCACAGACGCCGGTGCATCCGTCCGCCGCGCACCCGAGCAGCTCGACGCGCAGGGGACCGTAGGTGCCGGCGCGCCAGTACAGGCCGCATTTGACCTGCAAACGTAAGCATGAATCGAAAAAAAAGCATTGGAAACTCACCATCGCGCCCTCGATCTCCCGCGTCAGCATCACGATGACGTGTATATTCTGCTGCCAGACCAGCCTGCGCGCAAAAGAAAAAAAGAAGAAGCATGGCAGTCAGCATCCGTACGATCGTTTCACCAAAATAAAGTTAAAGGGGTATTCGGTCGTTCAAAACCCGAACCCGGTCGAGAGGAGAAAAAGAAAAGGACACATGGACTCACGTCCAAAAATCACCAAACGTCGCCTCCAACGGGCCCTGCGTCGCAATATACCGCCTCCGCGTCCCCAGCGGCTGCACATACGACGCATTCACATAATCGTCGTGCTCCTCCTCCCTCTCCCTCGCCCTTCTTTCCCTCTCCTCCGCCCTTCTCTTCCTCTCCGCTGCAACCGCCGCCTTCTCCCTTGCTTGCGCCTCCGCCTGCAACACAGCCGCACTCGGGCGCCCCGCCTCGATCTCCGCCATGCGCCCGCGCGCCTCCTCCACGCGCGCCTGCCCGTACGTGGCGGACTGCGCCGCCATCAACTCGGCGGAGCGTGTGTGCGGCTCTTCATCATCCTGCTGCATCGTCGGGTCCGTGTGTGCGCGTCCGTGGGGCGGCGCAGACGTAGTCGCAGAGAAAGAGGTGGAGGCGGAGGTGGAGGTTGATGTAGATGTTGATGTTGATGCGGCAGCGGCAGCGACGGCGGAGAGAGAAGCAGACTCGGACCCGGAGCTGCTCACGCGCTGGACGAGCCGGTGCAGCCGCACGCGCGCGTGCTCGAAGGGCCAGATGTTGCGGTACCTGTGCGGAGAACGCGTGAGCATGTAGAGCGGCGGAGGAAAGGAGGGCGGGCCATCGGGGAGAGTGCGCGGAATAGAGGGGAAGAGGGAAATGGATGGATGGATGGATGGGAAGGACACCGAATGGAAGGAGAGAGAGAAAATGAAGGGCGCGCCGAATGGAAGAACTCTCTCCCCGAATAAAACACAGAAAAAAAGCAACGCACCGATTCTTGCTCCCCTTCTCCACCCCCGCAGTGATACTAAACGGGAACCCACCACGCCGGTGCCCACCATGCGCATGCCCGTGTCCGTGTCCATGCCCATGGCCTCCCCGTGCACTACCCCCGCTCCCACTCGCCCCTCCTCCGGGCGGCGACCGCCTCCTCCTTGACCCGGTAGCGCTCCCGGCCATCGACGACCCCGGTAACGACCCGCTCGACGACCCCGTCGTCGACAGCGAATTCGCATCCGTCGAGTCCCCACTCGACGTCGACTCTGACGACCCGCTCTTATTCGACACCATCGCCGGCCGCACCGCCCACTTCTGCCCGTCCCTCTCCGCCCTCTCCTTATCTGTGTCTTTATCCCTCCCCTTGCCCTTCTCCGTCTCCGTACGCTGATCCGAGCTCGAATTGTTACTGCTGTTGTTGGCGTCCCCGTCCTTCCCATCCTTAAATTCAAACCCGAAGCCATCAGCAGGCACCGGCGCACCATCGGTGCGACTCACCACCCCGCTCTCCCTGCTGTGGTGCTCCATCACGTTCATCATCCGCCGCTGCTCCGCCAGCTCGATGCGGTAAAACTGCATCGCCAGCGCCTCCGTGCCTTCTTCGACGTCCGACGCGCGCGCGTGGTACGCGTGCGAGTCTCGCGCGCCCGCGGGCGAGGTGGGGAAGGGCGAGCTCGCGCCGCCTGCTCTCCCAGTGAGATAGCGAAACAGAAGCGGGAACAGAAAGAGACGCACCAGCACCCCATCGCCCCCCACTGCTCACACTCGCGCTCGAATCGCTGCTCTCATTCTCGTCCTCGCTCGAGTCCGGCCGCCCACGGAACGCATACGGCGCGGGCATAAACTGCGCCGTCGCAGCCGGCGGCGCAAACGCGCTGTTGTTCCCCATACTCGGATTGCTGATGTTGGCGTCCGGGGGCGTCACCGGCGCCGCGCGGCGCGCAATGTCGCGCAGCCACTGGAACGGCAGCTCTGACACGCGGCGGCGCACGCGCCTCGGGAGCCTTAGCGGGATGCGCTCCGTGATCCCTTGCGTGAGCTCCGCGTTCTGGCGCACGGCGTCGAAGAACGGGTTGAATGCGGCCGCGGGGCTCGGCGCGGGGAGGGCGGCGAAGGTGAACGGGGCGGGGTACGCGCGGTTCTTCGTCGGACTGCCGCCGCCGGGTGTTTGGGCGGGGTTGAGAAGCGGGGGTCCTGCGCGGGAGAGGCCGTGGGTCGGGGTGCGCTTGGAGGCTTTGGTAGGGAAATACGAGGACTTACCTGCGCTGCGCGGGCCCTGGGTGGTGCTCGCGAGTGCAAATGCGGCGCGCGGGAGGTTGTGCGCGCGGAGGACGCGCTGGGGGTTGGCGGGCTCGTCGTCGTCGTCTTCGGTTTCTGTTTCGGGGGTGGGGGGGACGGCGTCGACGAGGTCGCGGCGCAGGGCCCAGACGGCTTGGAAGCCGCCTTGGATCCAGCCGAGGGCGATCGGTGCGTCGGGGGCCTCTGCGCGAAATTTGCGCAACAGGCCTTGTATGTTGGATGTATCGGACAGCGTCGTGGTGTCTGCGTCGTACACGATGATGCGCTGTGCACTGCGCCAACCGGAGAAACGGCTGCGTGCGGCGTGCGAGGGTAGCATTGCAGACAGACGTTGGAGCGAGAACAAGGGCCGCTTGAGGAGGGTCGAGGGGACGGACAGGGATACTGCCCGGGCGATGCGGGCAGACGAGTACGCTGCATGAGGGCGGATGTCGATGACGAGTGTATGGGGATCGTCAAGCCATTGGGACAAGGCCTGTGGCGCAACAGCGGTGTATCCATGCTCATCTACAGCAGTTGTTTCTGGCTGGCGCGATAGTACTGGTGGGCGTTGTATGGACAGATTTGCCATTGGTGTACTTGGGATGCGGATTACTGGGTTGAGGAGGCGTGCAGTGAGGACATTGTCAGTCTGCCCGAATCTAGCGGCGATTGCCTCTGCGAAAGTCTTTGTGTCGTCTGGGAGGTTCTGCTGGGCGGCGAGGCCATCGTTGACCTCGCTGAAAAAGTCGGACATGGCAGAGTGAAGGAAAAGATGGATGTGAGCATGACATCACAATCCCGAATTATTATGACACAACGCAAATCAGCAACCCCCTAATTCCGGTCCCTGTCTAGGCCCGGTCTAGGCCCATATTCTCTTCCTCCGCTCATCCTCTGTGCCTGTCCGTTCTCTCTCGCAAAACCTTGTTCTCATTCAAAATCCCATGAAGCCCCACCCAACACACCGCTGCCTCGGGTCGTTGGAGCTTTGTTTACACCATTTCTTGATTCCAGACGACGGCAACTCTGAGCCTCTTCGTGAATACCGTCAAAGTGGCGCTCTTTCTACTTATTCCCCGTCGCCGTCCGCGGCTGTCGTGACCCACCTATTTTTGGGTCCAGCGCCCGCGTTTTTTTCTCTCTGGCGCGGATCGTTCAAGATGGCATGTCCTCAGCCGATTTCCACAACTAAAACGCCTCAAACGCTGTCCTGTGTTCGAAATTCACATAATCCGCTTCACAGTCTTACGCACGACTCCCCCGCCTTGCAAGTGCCTCAACGACCAAGAAATAAACTCAAAAGCACCCGCAACACCCCGCGCGCCAAGCCGACAGCCAAGCTTGACGTCACGAGTCCCCGCCTGATCCGTCCATAATGCGCTTCTCTGATTTCCCGGATCACAAATATGACCCAAAACGGGACGCCGCAGATCGTGTCGTGTATCTTTTTCGGTTACTACTTCAGTGACGAGTCCTAACGAGTCGCTTCAATGTACTTGTGAGTTCCGGTTCATGACGCGAAGATGACCGAGCGGGCTGCGACCCTTGGGTGACGTAGACAACGCGCGTCCTTGGGCAGGCAGTGATGCACTCCATCAGGAACACGGACCAACAAACACTGCGATTGAAGTGAACCCCTGCACACCCCTGTTGCGCCGCCCCCTTCCATCTACGTTTCAAATCCGAATACATTCCGCCGCGGTTCCGTTCAGAAACCACGGGGTGGTAAAAATCCTTGGACTGAGGTTTCAAATCTTGTCTCATCAAAAAAAAAAACTGCTTTACTGCATTCCGATTTTTCTGTCCGTCGACTCCATGTCTGGGACCTTGTGTGAGCGCCCTGCTCCATGACATCGGTGCTAGCTTCGAAAATTATCTAAAGTCTTCCCCGACGTGTGGCTGCAGCAGCAATTCTGGGTTTGAAACCATGCCAGAAGCTAGTCTGAAGAGTAACAGAGTAACAGAGTAAGAGATTGGGCGACAACTCAGCTGGCTACGCTGCATGTTAAGCTGTTCCGAACCGACAAGGCAAATCTCAGTTGCCGCGAAGTTTAAGTACTCCACTAGACTCCACCAATCTTTTTCTGGTGGCCTAGCAATCGCCTAGGTTCAAAAGTCTGATTTTTGGCCATGGCCAAGCGAGGTCTCTTCCGACTGCGTCGAAGCTTCCTACATATGTACGTAGTCCGCTACCCAACTCTCAACTAAATTTCGAAAGACGCTACTACTCAATTGAATCAATTCTGTGTTTCAACAAGCGAGCATCTCAGTACATAAAACGTGCTCCAACGGCAATGTAAACTCAACGCAGATGCGCGACGACCTACTTATGTCCGTTTACATCCTCGACGTTGAATGCGAGACCGCCAGTTCCATCTGTGCATTTTTTGCTCGTGATTCGTCAACGGGGAATTGTAAGCAATGCCCGTTCGACGATGAAGTTAGTCTCCAAGCTGGGGAATCACCCAGCCCAACCTCATTTACAACCCTACAACCTGCACCCCCACCGGCGCACTCACCTCCCACTCCAGCTCCAAATCAACCTTCCCCCGCGCAGGCACCGCACACACCCAATTCACCACCCGCTCCCTTCCCAGCTCGTACCCCGGCCCCAGCTCCACCTCGTCCGCCCCGTCCCACTGCGCAACGACCCCCTCGCCCAGCGCGAGCTTCTGGGGCGTCCCCTCCGCGCCGTCCTTGCGCGTGCTTTTCCCTTTGTCAGTGCCCGTACCGTCGCCGGGTAGCGCCAACGCAGGCCGGACAAGCCTCACCCCAATCCTTGCGTCCTGCGACACCGGGATCTGGTCCACGACCCTCACCCTTTCAACGGGCACACCTTTTGCATTGTGCACGGTGATGTGCCGCGCGAAGACATGCGTGACGCTTTTTTTGGTGTAGAACTTGCCCGATTGCGCGCGGTTGCGGGTTTGGACGAGGGGGTGGTATGTTATGCGGATGGAGGGGTCGAGGCTGCGCGAGTGCGTGTTAGCTAAGGATGGAGGGAATGGAGAGGGAGGGGGGAGGGAAAGCGCACCCAAGAGGACAGTCGAAGCTCTCCTGCGGGCTCACGGCGGTGACGACGGAGCGCGCGATGAAGCTCCCGTCGACGTAAACGCTCGCCTTCCCGCTCAACAGCGTGTACTCCGACGCATTGGTGATCCGCGCCTACATACAAAGCATCTCAGTCGTTCCTTCCTTCCGCGCTGGCGTATTGATTCTGAAACGCACACTCAAATGCATCCTGGGATCGATTTTCGGCACTGACACCCACGACATCGCAGCGTTGAGGTTCATTTCGACGATGGTGAAGTTGTGCGCGTCGCCGTCGCATGGGATGGTCACCAGGCCGGGGACGCGGAACGTCGCGCTCA
Organism: Mycena polygramma; assembly: GCA_029449255.1. Taxonomy (NCBI): domain Eukaryota; kingdom Fungi; phylum Basidiomycota; class Agaricomycetes; order Agaricales; family Mycenaceae; genus Mycena; species Mycena polygramma. Next base: position 195,227 of record JARKID010000046.1, read on the forward strand.
CGGTGCCTTTGGAGGTGACGGGCGCGGTAGTGTGTCCCATTCCTGGGAGTTGGTCCGTATCGTCACTAGAGCGAGAACCGGAGGAGGCCCTGCGGGCGCGGCGGCGCGGCTGCATCGCAGAATCGGAGGAGGAGGAGGAGGACTTGCGGCGGGGCATGGTCGCCAGGTGCTAGTATTGCGGAGCAAGCCCAGCTTGATAAATATTGAGATTCCATGGCCAGAGCTTGGGGACATGAAGCCCAAACGTCGGGGTAGACGTTTCCAGCTGGAGCGGAACACCATCCCAAGACTTGCAAACTCAGCAAGGGAGTTCTTTGCGAAAATATAAGTGACGCGTACCTCGCCAGTACTCTGCTTCACCGCAGCCCTGTAGATGAGCGTGACCGGATTTTCTTTCGTATCCATATCAACTCGGATGTCATAAAACGCAGTCCAAGTCGCGTGCGGTACGGCTAGGTACTTGTAATTCAGCAATGCTGCTCAGGGAATGAAGAAGGAACCGCACCATAAATCAACGCGATCTCGACATCCCCCGCCTCCTGCGCAAAGACCCCGATAGCCACCTGCATACGCAGCTGGTTGGACGTGTGCGGGGCCACGATTCGCTTGTTCTCCGCCGCGATCTCTGCGTCGAGGCGTTGCAACTCCTTGGCGAGCTCCGCCTTCTTCGCATCGAGGCGTGCACCCGTGGATTCGTAGTGCTCCAGTAAATTATCGAGCTTCGAGACCTCGAGGTGTTGGACGGTAAGCGAGTCTAGGTACTGTTCGAGCGATTTTAGCCCCCTCTCGCACCGTGCAAGCGCGTTCGTAGTCTTCTCGTGTGCGTCCATCAATTCGAGTAGCTTGTGAGACGACGTGGGGACTTGTTCCGCCTGCACCATAGCCAGCGTCACGTCATGGATGGTCGCCGCACCACGACCCTCGACCCTAAAACAGCCATCAATAACTCTGCTGGGCGAAGCGGGACACAGACGCTCACCGGAGTGATTCCTCCTCGAGAACATTTGGAAGGCCAGCGATACGGACTTGGTTCTGGCCTGTCTTGACCGCGAACTTGAAGAGCCGGGTGATCTCCGCGCGCGTCGAGTACAGACTCACAGCGACGATCTTGCTGTCCCCGGCGGACTGCAGCTCAATGCTGGTGGGCTCAAACGGCGGCGGGTCGGCGTTTGCCATTGGGGAGGATAATATGAAAAAGGTACTGCTACGGCAGCGACTACGGCGTCCTCAAGAGTGATCGGCGAATGGCCCCTTGCTGCCTTGCTTTGCTTGACCCGTCGACGGATGACATTTGTGGGGAGCAAAATGAAAACCACGCATAGAGATGCACAGTAATCTGGGCATCAGACAGAATCAAGAGGAGGAGGGACGGAGGAAAAGTCGTGGTTTCCGGAAAGACGAGTCAACGCCAATGGCCCAATTTAGTAATTTCACCGGCATGAGCTGACTAATCTCTGGAAACGCAGCTTCCAGCCCGTAGATCCAGCCAGATCTGCGACAGATATCGGAGCTATTTGCTGACACATTTCGCGAGTTCTTGGGCTGTGCTGCCAATGCGCGGGACCGCGCCAATTCATACCTCTCTCCCTGCCCGAAGGCCCCGAACAGGCTCGCATTTATAGGACAGTCTTGGGACATGTGCTGACTAAACATGGGGGAAGGACAGAAGCTGGCCAACTATCTCTTGATTGGACACATTGCTGCGATGCTGGAATTGTATATAAGTCGCGTCTAGTCGACGTCTTCACCCTCAGAAACAAAATGCATATGACTTTTGGTCCCGCCTGCGTATGCACGCAATTCCCCGGAAACCAGACGCAAAATGTGCCTGGTCTTCCTTTGAGGATGCTGGACAGCGAAACGTTGGTTGACCTGGCTTCGTGAGAATTCATTTTTCGTTCCTACGAATGCTCATCGTGGTTTGGATAGGTTTTATACCAGTTTCACGCCTTTCTTGGCCATGTGCGCCCAGTATCGCGTCGAATGTCGCGTCGAACCTCACGTCGCCATATTTCTAATAAACATTGCTGAGCGGTCCCGGGCGAATCTTTTGGAGGGTAAGTCAGTGAATCAAGAATGTCCTGCGGTTTATTGATCTGCTCACCTCAAGAGCTTGAAGAGGAGCCCGTGCCCATGGACACCAGCGAAGGCTAAACACAGCGGAGGAACAACGCACCAGCAAGCGTTGGTTGGGCAAGCGGCGTAATTGCGAGATGTTTGTATGATATCCGCTACTTGGTCGCGAAATAGGACTTGCTTCGCACTTGACAACAGCAGTGATCGTGCATAGTGAAAACGAATTGAAAGGAAGACACGGATAGATCTAACAACGCCCTTGTTAGAAACAACGAGGCTCTTGAGAATTAAGTTTTCTATTTAGCCTTTACAAATGGCGATAACTCACGGTGAGATTACATAAACATAAAAGGCTTTTCGAAATCCGCCGGGTCAAAGCTGGCGCGCTCACAACTACGTCAACTCCAGCTGTTCGTAGCCGCCGGACCTATATAAAGCGGCTGAACTGGATGGAAGTAGTCCCCACTAAGAGACCGCGAGCTCCTTCGCACACCGCAGATATGAGAGACAGTCCACATTTCCCGAAGCCAGGCTCATGTGTCCCCTGGTTCCTTCATGGTATCGGACGCAACCCCGGTGGTTTCGTTAGTGGTTGACCCGTCTTGGTGAGGGTTCGCTTTCGCAACTGGCGTTATGCTCATCAAACAGGCTGGTTGTTTTGCTTCGGATGGATCTCGACAGACCCAGCGTCGTTGTCCTGGCAGGCGCTGGATGGTGCTTGGAGTTGACGCCTTTGAAGAGTAAGTGAAGCTTTTCTGAGCGGTTGCATGTATTGAGGTTACATCCCCCAAGCGGCGCAGGTGGACGATGAGCCGGTCCCTATGGATGTAGATTCTCCAGAGCCTTGACAGCTTCCGGTAATCGAGACAGTGTGCATCAAAGAAGGAACCCGAGTTTTGTTTTGTCGAGGTTTTTAATGGCAGTTTACAAGGCAGTTTACGCTCGACACTGAAATTGAACGAGAGAAGAAAAGTTGCATCCATGAGTTCGGCACAGACAAGACCGAGAGAATATACTTGGCCGGCCCGCAAGGGAGGTCCTTGCATGCGAGATATGGTTGAAGAGCAGGATAAAACACCAGGTGTCCCAAAGCCGACCCAGTAGATGGTCAGCGATCCGCGAGATTATCCGACATTGGTGCGAAGCTTAAAGGTCGCAAAACTGGTGTAGGTCCCCGGCTGCAGTCGACGAGGAGCCAGAAAGAGATAGCAACGCACATCGTAGTCCATTCAAGCGCGATAACCTACTCTGGAACATGCCAGCCAGAACTCTGTCCCGCCGACCTCGCTCCAACCCACGGGTCCCAGATCGCATTCTGCGCAGACAAGAAGCTTCATCTGTGCGTTGGCGCCTGGGGAGAAGATGGATAGCGTCAGGTCTTCAACCACGTCTGAGTAAAGAGGAACGCACCACTGAGAGGCTTCGAAAACCCGATATTCTCAAATTCCATAGGCGACGGGGCTACCAGCCACCAATTCACCAGCGCGGGATGCTCAGGCATCGCCGGGAGGAGTGTCGGGGTACGATCCGCAGGCTCCATCTGGTCGGTTTACATGCGCACATAACGATGTCGGTGGAGATGAGCGCGCACCTGAACGCTGGGTTTCTCAACGAGCTTACCGACACCAGTGCGGAGAATGATGCTCCCACATTCAGGCCGCGGGCAAAGAAGATCGTATTTGTTGACAAGGAAATGCGACTCGGGCATGCTAACCTCGACGACGCCGCCAGCGAACGTTGTCAGGGTACGGGAAGTGGGTCTGTTCGTCGAGGGATGCATGAGCGCCTCCATGACACCGGGGGGCATCTGCTCGGGTGCAGAGGTGGAAGACGTAGAGGGCTCAGACATGACTTTTGCAGCGAAGTGGTCGAGGTCAAGGATTAGTTAGCACCGCCACTCTGAATTCTGCTTTGAACCACCATGATCGCAGCCTCGAAGGGCTGCATTCGCCAGTATTCTCGGGCACGCAAGTGTCCTGTTGAGTGTCCCGAATCACTCGCATAACACGGGTGCCCATGAATCGCACGATATATTAGGACATACCGTGGCCACTCGTCTCACCCATTACATTCTGAGCATGCCTCGAGAGGCCATCGACCCCTGCTTCGTTCAAGTTCAACCGCCTCGTGAGTGCATCCGCACACTGGTGCTGTCCAACATGGCTTGGTCAATATCTTCATTATGCCTACTATTCGCAACGTCCGGCTTGTTTCTGCCTGTGGGAGCAGCCTGAATGCCGACGGTTTTGCGGCTATTTCGCTATCGGCGCCGTCTTTGTACTGATGGATAAATTGCGCCTGACTTCCTCAGTTCACAGCCAACATCGAGAGCCAGAAAGTCCATTTTGTGCACGCCAAATCTGTAGAAACACCGCCCCTTCCATGCCCGGCTTGCTCTTCTCTGCCGCCCCGAAAATGCAATACTGATACCGCCCGCATTTTTGACACGCTCATGGCCGACGTCCTGGGACATTCAACATACGTCTTGCATGGCACGGACCGGGTATATATGTCGAGTTTGCGTTTCGCTTAGTTGGCCTCGTTCTGAGGCTCGAAGATAGGCTACGTCCTGTACAGCTCGTACAACACCAGCGTGCGCGCGGCCCACCCCAAGTCTATCCCGTTTCTCCCCCAACTCCTGAAGTAATCGCAGTCAACAATATCATACATAGTCTCCGATATCGCAAAGGTAACGGAGCAGCGTATGGTGAATTATCGAGCCGGGGACGGGATTCTTTACAGAACAAATATCCGAAGTGCGATCTTTATCTTCGAGCTCGGTCATACTCATCGACACCCTAACAGGCTTGGATCGGCGGGAATATTCAACTTTGTATGTTCGTTGCACGCATGCACCCATCACAGGCTCAAAGTGCTTTAGGTACACCACCTTCGATCCTGACCCACGAGACACTGCTTGCCAGAATTTCGTTGCATACCTGACCCACACTTCTCGGTCGTTTGTGTGGATCTACGCACCACGTTCTCACCCCGCTATATATGTCCAGCCGACGACCTATGCACCTTTGGTGTTCAGATTGTAAGAGTTTGATCTCATGTTTTGGCCAAAAGAATATGTTGCGCGTGTCAGCAATATAAAGGTATACTGCTATCACAGTTAGGTCTCAGCGCTCTGACGAGTTCCGGTACAGAACATGATTTTGGGGGACATTTCTCGGCTTTGGATGATTCACCTGCTCTCGTCGAGGATTTGCATGACCTCGGACTGTTTTTCGAGCCTTCAAGTTGAACACCTGCGTGTACGCTCCGAGCTTGATATCCTTATTTACCTTCCGTACTTAGTCCTCCACACAATTCCAGACCGATACAAAACAAAACAAAAAAGAACCTTGATCATGGTTGCAACGTAGACGTAAGTAACTGGAGTAACCCTGGAATAATAATTTTTTCCCCCCGTCGTTGTTGAACCAGCCGATTCCGGCCATCACCGTGATCGCGGTCCAAGCGCAAATCAGCGTCACGGTCAGTATAAAACCGCTGTGAAAATACGTCCTATCCAGACACTACTTTGTACCACCGATAGCGGCACGACAGACAGAAGATTGCTACCCGACGCCTCGAGGTGATTAACAGAACACAAGTTTACCTCCGCGAAGACGATTTCAAACTCCTCAAAGGGATCTTGATACCTCTCAAAGGGATCGATACCTCTAGAAGCCAACGTTGTGGGTGTCGCACCCTTGCCTCAAGGCAAATTCAGCGGACAAAGGTATAATAGAGCAACTCGGGACAATGTCTCAGATTATTCGCCATGTCTGCACCAGAATCTAACCGCAAGAAGTACGAGGATACCAAGCGTCGGAGACAGGCTTCGGGCTCCATTACTCGTATGCCTTCATGTCCCCCCATTCTTCCAAATCGGTTCTAACAATTGCCAGTCAATCTGGATGCCTCTGGGTTTAAGGCCGCAGACCACAGGCGAGCCGCCCAATACCAAGCCAATTTCAATCAACCCTTTCCCCTCGGGAATTATGACCTCGGGGCAATGCCCACCGGTCCGCTCTCCATACGGATGGGTAGTCCTGGGACGATGCCTGAGCCGCGATCCCCTAGTAAATATCTCCTTCTCCAACTTTTCCGTGCCTGATACTATTTCATCGTAGGCCGGAACGAAAAATCCCGCTCGTTTTCGCCATCGCCCGGGGATTACCGTAACGGTAACCAGTCCTCGTCTCCAGCACACGCAAACCGATATTCAACTTTCTTTTAGCGGCCCCCGGTGTCAGTCGTTCACCAGATCGGATGATTTCGCCGAGGATGACTGAGTATCCGAAGGAGTTTAGGGAAGGAGCGCGTGAGTCGAGCATTGCCTGGTTTTCTTTGCACAATTTCAGGCTGACACAATTCAGCTCGACGACCCCCACAATCTCCGGGATCCAGCGACTCTAGATCCAGTTACCGCGACTCTCAGTCCAGTTACGGCGGCTCTCAGTCCAGTCGCGACTCTCAGTCTAGTCACCAATCTGCGGCTTATCCTCCGAAATCCGTCGGCGCCGCCCCTGCTGTCCCGTGCTCGCCAGATGGGATCACAGGCCATCGCATCTCGATGTCGATGTGAGTGATTCTACTTCAGCCTGCTTTCAGAGTATTGAACATCACGTTCGATTCACAGGATGCAGAGAACACCGTCGCAATTTGGTTCGCCGGCATGTCTTGGCTCTATTATAAATTTCCTAACAAAACTTGCTTGCAGGTAGTCCGCCACAATCTCCCCGCCCCGGTTCCCGCAGAGACCCACGATACCCGTCCAGTGGCCATGGATGTGAGTTGTTTTACTTGCCGTCACCCTTCATCACTGGACACCTTTTTCAGATTAGAGCTCTCCCATCACGAATGCGAATCGGTAGCCGGTCGAGCTTTTCCCGGGGCCTCATTCGCATACTGTACATTTACTTCGAGACATATGACCCGTTACTTCATGTCCTGTATATCAATTTCTATTTCGGAACTAGCGCTTTGACCGGACCCACAAAGGATGCGAAGAGATCAACCGTTCGCATCATGATCACCCTTCCTTTGTCTCTGCCTGGAGCTTAAAGGTTAAAGGTTAACCTGAAACCCCGAGTGGCAATGAACATCATATGCTATGTATCTGCGTACAACGACGAAGAGAAAAGGTTGTAGGGAGAGGAAAGATAGATAGAAAGCGAAAGGCCGTTTGGCGAAGCCTGGCAAAGTTTGAAGACCCGAGAATCGACGAACAGGAATGAATCCAAGACGAACGGACTGATCGCAAGGCACCGCTATAGCGGTGCCTCGTGAAGACGTGGCCGGTGCCCATACAAGTAAAATTTAAACCCACCAATCCAGCGAGCCCGCGGCGGGCCACAAGCGCAATGAACGTTAACATGAACCAAACGCAAACCAAACATTATTTTTTGCCCAGCCGAACTTGGCTTTGCGTAGAGGAGAGCCTTTGGTGAGTGGCGGTTATCCAGGAACATTTTCACCGACTAGGTAGTTTGTTTGAAGCCAGAAAGATCTTCCCGGACGGTCATCAATTTAGCCTTCAAGTTAGAGAGGAGCGACCGTGAGAACTTTGATGCGCCGGCTTTTCGGCTTAAGAACTTGGTCAACATCGCAGAAAGGCTGTAAAAAAATGATACTGCGTCACAGTGCTTTCCTAGGTACAGATGTTACGGTACTGTGCAGCTCAAATTACAATGCTTCACAGGGACCATATTTCGCATTGGCAATATGAGCAGCGAGTCCTGAAGATGACGAAGACGCCGTAAATACTGTCCCCAGCAGTCAGTGCATAAAAGGTCGGAAAATGAACAGAATAAGAACCTGAGCCACCCTGGCTGGGCGCGTACCAGACACTTCCGACGTCGGTGGACGAGGATGTCCCGTAGTGGAATACACCTGAAGCCTGAGCACGCAAGAATCCGCTGTATTTAGCGACGCGCGCCTGATCGTTGACTCGGTCGAGATAATACTGAACGGATCTGTACCAAAGTTTCAGTCAGGTACAAGAGGGATAAGGGGATTCGCGACTTGGTGAATATTCCCTAAAGTACCGCAGAAAACGGTCAATGGTAGTCATTTCGGACAAACGGAAACGAGACCTTGAAGGCTTGCTACAAATTGGATTACACGGTTAACGGGAGCACGAGCATACCAGAATACCCAACACACCTGATCGTTGTTGCATGTAGCTCCGCCGCTAACAGCGTCGTCGCAAGACTCCTTGAGGATGCCGTTGCTCGTCAACAGTTGGATTGCGGCGTCGAGTGTGATCTCCGCTTCGTCCAAAAGAGTTTCGTCTTTAGTGACAGCGTAAAGTGCGCCGAGACCGGCCGCAATAACTCCCTGCGTCCTGCTTGTGAGCCAATCTATCGCACAGAAGTTTGGGGAATACCTGATTGTAGATCCAGGTCGTTTGACCGTTGTTTGCACACGAAGTTGTCAGGCCGTCGTTGAAGAGACCCTGAGAATTGCGCAGTTGGCTGTTCTTGACTAAAGCAGATCCCGGTCAGTCCATCGGAATTTTTGAAAGATTGCGGGCGCACTCCAACTCGCGACCTGGTGACGAAACATGAGGGCCGGGTTTGCGATTGATTGAAAAGAAATCACCCACAAGGTTTGCGTTCGTGAGGAAGGCGATATTATCTGGAAAATTATTAGCACCGGTGGCTGAGACCAACAAGAAAAGTTCGTTGGTAATGGCTATACGGAAGTCAGCCACGGGGTGATTATAGGTATATATGCCGCACAGTTCTTGTAGTCTTTGGCACTGGACCACCAAACTAGAGGGTGTCCTCAGCAGATGATAAGACGATCGCATCGAGTACACACCTCCGCCGCCACAAACCGAAGTATCCCAGGCACCTTGGACGATCTTGTAAATGGTGTTTGCGCTGGCCTGGATCGTGGATCTGAGAGCAGCACTTTCAATGGCGATGAATGCCGAACCAGGTATGCAGAATTGTCAAGTCCTCTTGCAGATTTATAATCGGCGATTTTCCAGAGGGCAAGAATGATCCACTGCATTTATCTCCAGTTCGGATACGGGCTGTTGGAGTTGAGGAAAGGTACGCACACTGGCGTCGTCATAGCTGCCATCGAGAATAGAAGACCAGAGAGAAATGCCAGTGTCTGCTTGCAAAATCGCTGTCCGTCCAAGATACGAATTATCTGCGAGACTGGAAAACTCGTCGGTCCCGGTTGCGAGCATCTGTTTTGTCAGATGGCCGAATTTTGGTTCAAAGTAATTTGAATCCTGACCAGATTGTGTATATTCTCGATCGCGTTCGCATCCGTCCAATGAGCCCCTTGAATTCGATGAGTTCGAGAAGCCGATTGGATATTTGCCCGATTCAACGCGAACCTCCACTGTATTCTCCAGTGATCACATTGAAATAGTTATCTTGCAGGCGCGTCGCAACGGACTAAGCATAGTCAGAATATGCCCGCAAAGTGAGCCCAAGTCGAGGACCTTCGCAGTAGCCAAACTCGTTTGACATTGTCGTTTTTCCAAAGTTGAGGGAGAGGCGTTGATCAGACCAGAAACCGCGAAGAGCACTAACAGAGGGGAAACACCCGTAGAAATAAAACCAGACCTCATAGTGAAGAGATACGAATGTCGGAGAGAGGTGGGATCACCGTGCCGCGTCTATTTATTGCGCTTGCGATGCCGCAATGAGTGGATGGAGATCAAGAACAAGCATGGTAATCAATAGAAATCAATGTGGACGCGTCGTAGACATCAAATCATGGCGGCGATAATGGATGACGGCAAGGACCAAGGAGCCACTCAATGAGCCCCCGGCGGATGCGATTTCTGGGCGGAAAAGACGAAAAACAACTTAAACCACGAAGTCGGGAGCAAAGCCTAGACGCGGTCACGAGACCGCAGTTTAATTCTATTTTGGCTTTTCTGCATCTTACTCAGACTGCATCGTGAGCGCTCTGAGCGGTACTTACCACAGGCGGACCTCCGAACTTCACCCATTTTACAATAAGAGCCTACGTGTACCGGTCCTCTTTCAGCTGTGATTTTTCCTCGAGATATGGCCGCTAACTCAAGTTCTGCATCTGAGTCGGAGCAGACCTCCCTTCCTCCAGGTGTCTTCGCAGCGCTCATACCCCGTCGAATCCGACCCGTCCCGACCGCCCTCGCAGCTTTCCCTACCGGTATTACCGACGTCAGTACATCGGATTCTGGTGTTGTGTACAACAAGTTCGACCTCCTTTGTCCACGCCCCGAATGTGGCAGCATCATCCTCCGCCAGGGTGTCGCCAAGCTCCTAGAGCGTCCCAGCATCCAGGTGCGTTTCAACTAACTCTTGAATCGCAATGTCGGGGTACCATAATTGCAACAAGATGGAACCTGCAGACCGCACGCCAGCGCAGCTTCTCCCCCTACCTCAGCCTCCAGCTTCAACAGAGTGGTGGCTTGTTGCACCGTCTCCCATGGAATTTGAGAACATCGGTTTCTCAAAAGCCGTAGCCCCTCTCAGCGCTGGTGGTGCGTTCCTACTAGACCTGCTGTGTCTCGGTCTCCAACTTTCACATACAGATGCCGACAAACAGCTGAAGCTGCTGCTTTGCGCGCAGTACGATCTTGGGCCGTTAGGCTGGAGTGAAGTCGACGGAACAGAATTTTGGCTAGCGTGTTCCAGGGTTGGGTACCGCGCGGATTGATTTAGCGGCAGGGCATGTGGTTACAGAATGCTCCAACTAACAGGGAATGATTTGAATAAAAGCTCGGCTAGTCCAGGCGCCACCAAGGACAGAAGAACCTCCTTGTGCATCTACCTTTTTTTAACCCACCGAGTCTATATGTGCGCTCATATTCAGATTGCTCACCCTGGATGAATGGACTGTAGAGATTTCCATGCGAGTGCAAGTATAAATCCATGATCGAGGGGCTCTGGGCAGTCGTTCAAGTTGGCCACGCAGCAAATACATGACCATCAGTTCAAACGAACCTGGTTGAATCAACTTCCTGTTCCATTTAAGGCTTATTCCTGGAGTGACGTTCCCGCTCAACAACAAACCAGAAATATGCCACAGAGTGCTGTACACCATCATTGTTCCGTGTGAATCACAGCATCCCGACTCCCGAGGGTTTAGAGATTCAGGCAACTCGAATGGATTCGGGATTCGGGGCTCTCGGAATGCAACCATGATCAGCGGGACGCCCGTCGCCGATCCGGTCAGATCTACAGTATGTACAAGCCTTCTGATAGATCTCCTTGCACTTCCCGTCCTTGAGCTTCCCGTCCATGCGTGTGTGTGTGCTCAAATCAAGGTTTTGCCTTGATGTTGCTGACGATCAGGTTCTGCGAGAGCGAGTGTGAGGATCATGGCACCAATAGAGGTCAGTGCTAAATTTGAAATTTACCTTGTAACTTTGTACGTCTCCTTTGAACTTGGAGACGGTACCATCGCCACATACCCAGAGCTTCGCAGAAGTTTGGATGAGCGCGGAGCACGCGAAAGGAAGGATTTTTGCTTACCTCTTTAGCGACGGTGGTGATGAATCGTTCATCGTGAGAGATGATAATCACGCCGCCATTCCATTTCTCCAACGCTAGCATAAGCGCGTCCAAACCCTTGGAGGCGTCCGTAAGATAGATGGACAATGGCTACACATGCAAGACTTACCTCAATATCCAGATGATTGGTGGGCTACGTGACGACGAATCAAGTTTCATGTCAAACGTTGAGAAGAGAAGCGAAGAACAGGGTAGAAAAACACGGACCTCGTCAAGCAACAAGATATGTGGTTGTTGGAGGGATAGCACCGCGAATGCCACACGGGATTTCTGCCCTCCACTGAGCGTCCCAATTGACTGCAACCTGATATAACTAATTGAATACCGCGTATCAAAAATCAAGACCACCAAGCACTTACCCCGTCATCCCGCTGATCTGGAAATTGCCCAGATGCTGCCTGTACTCCTGTTCGCTCTTCCCAGGGAACTTAGAAGCAAGGAATTGTACCGGCGACATCGTAGGAATGAGGGAGTCCACATGATGTTGGGCGAAGTATCCGCTGTGATGGGAATTAAGTTGGAGCGACGAAGGTAGGTAAAAGGACAGTTTGCTTACACGCGCAACCGGCCGTTGCGGTTTACATGGCCGTTGAGGGGGTTTAACTCTCCGGTGAGAATTTTGATTCTGGAAACTTTTTCAGACAGATATAAATCGAGGGGTCGGAGCTGGATACGTACAAGGTGGACTTGCCGGCTCCGTTCGCACCAACAATAGCAATTCTCGAGTCTAATCCAACGTCAATATTGACATTTTTGAGAATAATCTTGTCGAGTGTGTATCCGAATGTCACTTCATCCATCTGCAGCAATGGTGGGGAGATCTTTTCGGTTTCAGGGAACCTGATATTAATCGGTCAGCCAATACGGAAGAAGGAGACCCGGTGAGTTACTTGAATTGTTCCGTTTCCTCTACTTCCGGGGGTTCCAGGTCGGGTAGCTAACAGGAGATGAGATGAATCGTAGCCGGGTACGGCGCGACTCTGACCTTTTCCAAAATCTTGATTTTGGACTGTGCTTGTGCGGCCCGATTGGCATTGTATCTCCAACGATCGATGAAGGCCTGTAAGTGTTTGCGATAATCCATCTGCGCATCATACTCCTTGCGAAGATTTCGGTCGCGTTCTGATTTAGTCGAATAAAATTGCGTGAAGTTCCTGTGCACAGACGCTCAACAATATATCGGAAGCAAAGTCGACATATTTACCCCTTGTAATAATCAAGCCGGCTTGAATGTTGGTGAACGATGTCGGTCGCCACTGCATCTCTATCGGAAGGTCAGGCGGCTGAAAAGAATGCCGTACGCGAGGAACATACAAGAATGCACGATCGTGGGATCTGCAGGACACATTAAATTGTGATAGATGAAGAAAGCTCGCACGCACACTACAAGGAGCGTCCCAGGCCACGTCTGAAGATAGTCTTCCAACCATGCCAAAGCATTCAAATCAACTACGGATAATCAATGAGTATATCATAGACATTGTCGCAACACTGACTGTGATTGGAAGGCTCATCAAGGAGTAGCAGTGCAGGCTAAGGAAAATGGGATGAGCGACACCGTAACGACAATCGTCCAAGTCTGTACCTTGACGAATAGCGCTCGAGCCAGAGCCAGTCGCATCCTATTTCAGTGCGTCAGCGCTTGAACTGCCAGATCTTTCCAAGGCGTACCGCCAACCACCACTGAATGATTTGGTGGGCCGCTGTTGGTCGGCCTCGTCAAAACCGAGACCTGGACAGGCACTTTGTTCAAATGTTGACGTATCCAAAAACAGCAGAATTACCAGCAAGCAAAGCAGCTGCTCTAGCTGGCCCACTCTCTGCGTCCATTTCAGACAGTCTGGCATGTACATCTGCCAACCGGGATGACGCCTCTTCGCGGGCATCCACAAATCGCTTGTCGTCACCCTCGGCTTCTAGGCTAGTGAGCGAGGCATTTAATGAGGCCTCCTCCTTCATCAGGTGATCTCTCCAGACGTCGGCTTTCAAAACCGAGTCGATAGCGAGCGTATCATCGCCTATAATCTGGGTTTCAGGGTAAGAATAATGTGACGATGCCTTTGAGAGGAAAGGGCGTACTTCTTGCTCGACAAACAAGATGGTGATGTGTGCAGGGATGGGCACTTCTCGCATGGCAATGTGCCGAAGAAGTGTGGATTTACCCACACCTGGGAAAATCAGTATAGAGCAAATCAAATAGTAATCAAGGATGTGCTGACCGTTACGCCCGATGAGCCCGTACCGACGACCATGGGCCAGAGTTAAAGTGGCACCAGAGCTATACAGACGGTTAGCACCGTCTTCAATAGTCATGACGACAATGGATAACGCACAGGATGCGGTTCGACGCAAAGCTGACATCGATGGACGGTAGATGTATATCCTTGCTCTTATTTTTGGAGGCATTGCTCGCTTCCAGCGGGTTGATCTGCAAGAGAGTGGGAATACAGGTCTCCAGATTAAGCATAAACCAACCTTCATGAACATCTCTTCGTACGTTTGCTGTTTCGGGGAATTAGCGAAATTAAAAATGGCAATTAAGAATGACGCGTACCTGTTTGCGATGTGCATCAAGCAGTTTAGAGCCTTCATACAGGTCGCGCCGAGAGCGTTTCTCAATTTTTGCCTACGATGCTCGTGTTGAAGGAGGAACGAGAAAAGAATTAATTCTCCTACTTTGAGCTTGGCCTCTTGTTTCTCGAGTTTTTTAACATCGACCTTGGACGCTCTGTCGCATCGAATTCAACTTGTGCTTCGTTTCGGGGCGCCCATACCAACGTACTTTCCCTTATTGATGGACTCGAGGTCGACTCCCTCGCCCAACGCGATGGTGTTTGACATTTGGGCTTTGCTCATATCCATAACCTTGTCCAGTTTGTGCAGCTTGGGACCGGCTCTCTTTTTGAGCCGTTCAGCCAGTCGGTCTTCCAAGAGGTCTCCCAGACGCAGCATGAGCTTTTCCAGGACATCGTCGCGGTCGCCAGCGACAGACTCTAAGATTTCGCGAGCAACTTGCAGAACGTCCTCTTCTTCGCCAGCGTCGTCGACAAGGTATCCAGCGAGATACTGGACGATGACCTCCTCTGTTCCCGGGAAGCTCTCGCGGATTTCCTCGGCGATATCCTCAGAAGACATGCTTGAAAGGAAAACCTGGAAATCTGACGGCGCTCAAGACGAGGCCGGAGGATTGCCTAATGCAGTATCCCGATCAGATCATGATGGCGAGCTCGCCAACTGCCAACATGGGGAATCAAAACGCCGGCTGTGTCTACGGCGGTTACTGGTAGTATTTAACGGGACGCTTCCTGTTCGGACCCACCCCTTGATTAGTACCCTATGCCATTTTCTGGTAGTTGAACTCTGGCCGTGGCTCAACAGGATATTTCTCGCCGTCCACTCGTTCCACCACTTCAACTGAGATGCACTATCTATGGCTGGGGACCGTCTTTTTTATTTTATTTCAGCTAGCCTGCGCGTCTATTCGCAACATCAGTATGTCGGTTGTGTGCTCGCTTGCCTCTGTGGTCTTACTTCGTCGGAATAGCGGTCGATGATCTGCTTGGGGATTCCACCGGCCGTACAATTATCTACGAGCCGCAAGGCGCGTGGATGTCTGGGGCAATTGGAGGGTGTCCTACTTGTTCAGCTCCCATTTCACAATCCGCGTCCAATGGCACTTTCCATGGGTCAATTTTTGTTTGTGTCCATCTTTGCATGGTTTTATTGGCTCCTTACGTGGCGACAGAACGCGAGGAATAAGAACAACAATGACAATCCGCTGACCGCCAGCTTCACTTTCTTCGGTGCGTGAATCTGATTACAGGCATTCCATGTTCCAACAAATTACCCAGGCACCTCCGTGAGCGTAAATTGCATTCTGTCCAATTCATTATCGAATCCACCGTACGCGCCCCATACGTTGAAGTCAGGGTTGCTGGATTGACATTTTTCCAGCGGGAATTCGGATATGACTTTCCTCATCGACGGCATTCAGGCGGGAACCTTCTCTTATTCCCCCACGGGTGCCTCAGATTTCCGGCCGAGCAATGTTTTTGTATCCAAAGATCTGCCACTCCTAAACCACACTCTGGTTATTCAAAATGGGCGGCCCGGCGGACGCGAATCTTTGGTTATCCTGGACTCCCTCACTTACCTGTAAGTTCCCATCCAATATATGCAAGTTTTTGTGCTCAAGTCAGGTACATAGTGTTGACGACGACCTACCGACGGTGACAATGTCGGGGACACCCGCCTCCGGAGTTACTTCTCCAACCGCGACTGCTGTTTCGGGTGCCTCTACTAATAAGAGCAATTCTGCTGCAATCGCAGGTGGAGTGATCGGTGCATTAGCAGTTGTACTCGTCGTTGTTTTCGTGCTCTTGTACCTGCGCCATCGACGAAACCAACACCGTTCGAATGTCCCTCTCTCAACCTCGATTCTCTCCCCACTTGGACGGATCGGCAGGCTTTGGTCAGCTGTACAACAGCCTCCCAAGCCCCCTCCCGACATGGCTCCAGTGCCATTCCCCACACCGACGCCACGCGTCACACGGAATCCTCGACCACGACCGCCACCGCTCGCGCCTCCTGCTACTGCTCCTTCCGAATCCCGCATGTCCAGGATCTCTTTCAACGCCAACATGCTCGTCGGCCGATTCCAGCGGCGGCGGCCCCCACCGCCCGCCATCACCACCCGCCAGGTCGCCAACCCCAACCCCTCCGCCTCCGCGCCGCATTCCCTGCCCGTCACCCCCGCCCTCCCCTCCAGCAACCCGATCCTGCGCCCGCCCTCCGCGCAGCCGCCGCCCGAGCCGCACAACGTCGTCACCTCGATCCAAGAGTGGCAGCGGCGCACGCTGGAGGAGACGGCGAACCAGCCGGTGATACACCCGCTCGACATGTCCGAGGTGGATCTCTCGAGCCACTACGACGAGAGCTCCGTCAGCGGCCCGCCGCCGCCACCGGCGCCTCCCCCACCGCGCTCCCCGCAGCCCCCGCAGCGCCGGTTCACGGTCATGAATAATTAAGTTATTCGGTTGATTGTGGATTTTCTTATGGCGTGCGGCTGCGAGTCCGGACGCGGCGCTTTACAACTAGACGCTGCTCTTGGAGCATGCATGCACCCACGCTTTCGAGGAAGAGTGAGATACCAGAGTGAGATAACCAATGTACTATAGTAGGTAGGATTCGACAAGTTGCATGCCGACCGTTAAACTTATGTGGATTGTTGTGGGTCAACAAGCCAAGAGGAGCATATTTGCAAGCCGGAAGCTATGGCTGTTCGCGACCGAAAAAATTGGAATTCGCGTAGGAGGGGAGTGCAAGTTTCGGGCTCGACTATGACGGGCCGAGCGACCATGAAATCGAGACCACCGGAGTTGGACTTCACTCAAACTCATCGTGTACAGGCGGGTATTAGAATTACATGCGGAAGGGCATCCGACGGGAACATGGAGACCATAAGTATAAGTATAACAGACCTGCAGTCGCACATTTCCCTCTCCCCAGAAAACGGAACTGGTACAAACATATGTTAGGGTATATCCTCGCCGTCATGCTCGTCCAGACAACCACAACATAGGATTGGTTGAAGCTGCCACCACCACCACTGCGCGAAGAAAAAAAATCATCAGCGAAAAGCATTCAATAAACATGCAACTCAGCCTACCTGTCGATTCAACAGCCGGCCAGGCCACTTCCCAAAGACGAGGTCAATCTGATGTGAAAGCAGCGCCTCGTCGTCGTAGCACTCCTCGTCCGAGTCGTACCGCATATCCTCATCTTCCGAGTCGGGATGCCCATCATACCCGGACTGCGGCATGCCGCCCAACAGCGCACTCGCCTCGTTCGGCGCTCCCCCGTTCTGCCGCCGCCGCGCATGCCGCTTCGCCTCGCGCGCCTGCGCGGCCTGGCGGCTCGAGATGGCGAACAGCCCGACGCGCGTGCCGAGCGTGCCCCACCCGGGCGTGCAGTTGTCCTCCGTGGGCGGGGAGCGCAGGGGCGCGGAGATGGACGAGGACGGGGAGCTGCTGAGGGAGGAGGAGGCCGTCGGGCGGTGGTGCAGGCCCGACGTTATGCGTACACGCGAGCGGAAGCGCACGCGGCCGCTGCGTCGCGGGGTGGCGTCCGCCACGGCTGTGTCGTCCGTCTCCGCTCCGAGTCGTGTGCTGTTCTCGGTAGCGCAAGTGAGGGCGCTGCTGCTCAGCGATTCATCGTGGGCGGGGCCCTCGATGTGGATGGATATCTCGTCGCCGGAGGAGCTGGTGGAGTCGGGGTCGGGGTCGTCTGCGGTAGTTGTTGGCTTGTACACGACGAGGTCGGCGGGGACGAGGATGAATTCTTTTGAGCGCGCTTTTTTGAGCGGGCTGGACATGGTTTCGTCCTCTGTAGGACAGGTAAACGGATGCAATTGGGAGTCGTGCCCCTGTGCCCACCATGGATGACAAGAAACTGAGCCTCGATGGATTCGATGGTCTCCCCGTCGGTGAACGCGTCCGTTGGCGCGGTAGGCATTGAGATAAATTATGCACGGCGCCCACTTCAGATCAAAGACGGCGAGAGGCTTAAGGGGACATCCACGTCGTTCGCCGTTCTGTTGAGAGAAAGGACGGAAGGAAATAAGCATCTGGACCATGACGATTTGAATGCGCTCATAGTTGTGGGACAAGGTCGGCTGAGCCACCATCAACCGAGTCGCCTCATGTCCGGGACGAAAATCAGTTCAAGAACACCCACAATTCAATCCTCTATCTACGTCCACTCAATCGTCCAGTAGCAAAACTACGGCGCCTCACTCAAAATCCCATCTAGGGCCTGCTTCACCCCAGCCGCGTCGAACAGCCCAGCCCCATCAACTTCCGTGCACCTCACGCCCATCGCCTTCCGAGTTACCGTGTTCTAGTAAGTAAACGCGGTCCGAACAGGCAAGCGCAGAAATGACGCACAGTTATCTGGCGCAGGTCGACGTGCACGGACGTATCTTTCAGATACACGAGATCCGTGATAAACGCGCTAGAGAGCGATATGAAGGGACGGATTGAGAACTTTAACGAGACGCGACGTACGACACGGGAAACGTCGTGTTGCTTCCGAATCCGTATCCCAACCCGAACGATTGCGTGCCATAGTGGGCATTCAGCGTTCTGACAATCGCACTGCAGGAGTTCAGATCCAACAGCAGTAGACTTGAACAGCGAGCGCACTTGATATAGTCGACGGCGGTGTACCCATCCGTCTCCCTGTCATTCTTGGCGTTCACTGAATGTTGAGATCATCAGCTTGAGCAGAAATAAGGGCCAGGAGCGATAATCACGTACGCAAAAGGACTTTTGCGCGCAAGGAGCGTGACCGTGCAATCGCCGCGGCGACCCCTCGAAGCGCGAGACAGGGCATGATACTGTAAAACGCGTCTCAGTCGCGTCGCGTCGCCGAAAACGGGAACCGCACTGCGCACCTGGTCCACAGCGATCCGCACGAGTAGACGAGCATATCATTCGCTGCGAGCGCGGAGATGTACTCCGGGTTCGGCGAGGGGTGGATCTCGAAGCCGTACGCGTTCATGTAGAAGAGTCCTGTTGTCACTTCGTAAGCCACGCGACGCGAATTAGGGAGTGGGAGGTACTCGATATGCGCGCGCCGAGAGGTTGGTACTCGCCCTTCGTCGCCTGGTCGAACATCACGTTCCTCCGCTGCAATATCGTCTCGCCCATCCCGTCGGCGGGGGACATCGCCTCGGCGGAGCCCGTCGTGCCCTGCGCCGGCACAGGATGCGAGATCTCGCACTGCCCGACCAGCTTCTCGCCGTTGTCCTGAAACCGTCATTGAACAAAGTCGTACGGACACCATCCGCACTAACGAGCTCGGCGGCGATGGTCACCGTGTGGTTCGTCACGATCACGGGCAGGATGTTCGCTTGGCTGTTGGTTATGGAGGAGAAGAGGAAGATGGACGCGGGGAGCGAGCGGAAGAAGCCTTGTGCGGCGGCGAGGAAGTAGTTCCCGATACTACGAGCAATGTATACGCATAAATCCAGACGAAAGATGAACGTACCTGCCGTTTACAAAGGTGAAATTTTTATGTGCGCGCTTCAAGAGCTCGCTTTCAAAGTAGACGAGGAAGCCTGGAGGGATGAGTGACCTAGGAATGCATGCATGGAGGATGCCCACCGCGAATCGTCTCCTTGCGGTCGTTAGGGATGCCACTCCACAGCGCACTGCGGCCCTCGATGATATCGCGCCATTCGTCGCGCGCCTCGCGCTCAGAGTAGTGCGCGGGCAAACGGTACGCAAGAAACGTGCGGATGGCGTGCAGCGGCGACGCGGGCGGCGTGTTCGGGATCAGACGCACCAGCCGCGAGCGGATGTCCCCAATCTACCGCACCACAAAATCGTAAACGATGCTCGTGTCGCAGCTCGAAGACGTACCGACGGGCCGCCGAGGACGCGGATGATCTCAGAGGAGGAGCCGCCGTCGTCCGAGACGGGGAGCACGTAGCACGCGTTCGAGCCAAAGGCGGAGCAGATGACGTTCCCGCCCGTGCCGCCTGAGATGACCACAAACGACGGCGCGGTGCTCGATGCGCTCGCGTCGACCACCTGTTTCAGTGACGGGTGCGCCTGGCTTGGCCGGTCGACTGCGCCGCCGGCGCTTTGGGTTGGGAGGTCGAATACGGAGGAGCCGGGGCTGCCAGTGTCGTTGACCGTGAGCCTGAGGCCGGAGGTGCTCGCTAGGGGCTGAGGCATGCAAGTTACAGGTAGTTTTTTTTGCCAGGCGAAATATAAGACGGCTTGGGTTCAAAGCTTTCCGAACGCGTGAAGGGGTATTTATTCAAGGGCTAGAGCAGGCAGAGACGTGTAGTAGCGTGTTCAGAGACGTGTCGCCGTGGCGGTTGCGGTCTGAGAGTGCCGATGTCACGTTCCCGCGCTTGTTTCTTGCTCCCACCTTGCTGAATTGCTCGTAAGTACGACTGGCTCCCGACGCGACTCGTGCCTCTTATACGCGCCCTCCACCCCGGACTGCTCTCACTTAAACCGCGATGTCCAACTTCCTCGCCCTGAGCGGGTTCTACCAGCTGCTCTTCCTCTACCTCGAACCCAGTCAGCAGCCTTGTTCCTCTGTAGACCGCGCCTCATAAGTCTTATACCACCGCCCGCTAGTATCCACTATCTTCCCCGCCCTCATGTCCTGGACGTTCCCTGGCGCGGAATGGTTCCACCACCAACTAATTCCCTCGTCCGCGCCCGTACCCGCCGGCCCCCTCGACGCGCGCACGCACATGATGGTCTGGCAGCTTGGGAACTGTTAGCCTTAGTTCTCTGTGCAAAAGTACACTGGAGTGACTTACTGTGCGCAGGCTATCTCCTCCTCGGGCTCATCTCCTCGCTCGTGTTCCGCGCCGCAAGGGACAGCCTGCAAAAAGACCCCGTCGCGCAAGAGCGCATCGTCGGCTCCCTTCTCGCTGCTCTCGCCATCGCAGACGTTCGTGTCTTCCCGTCTTGCCTTGCTCATCCTCCACTGACAGACACCTGTGTTTCACAGATTACACAGTAAGTCCCGTCCCACCATCCTCCTTATTCTGCTTCAAGGCGTCGCAGCATAGCCGCCACCTTCGCGGGCCTGCCAGCAGACATCCGCTACGCGCCTCTGGCCTGGAATCCCATGACGCACGGGAACATCTCGATTGTCGTCGTGCTCTTCAGCGTCAGGTACGTACACATTTCATGCACTGCCAGTCTCCAAAAGAAACGAGAAACAAGTACTGACATGAGAATCTCACAGAATGGCGTGGTTCATGGGGATTGGGAGGACGCAGTATTATTTCTTGACGCACAAAAAGACCGTGTAACGGTCGGAAATATTGAATCGCATTGGTTATCCCACGTTGCGCGGCTGCGCGGACTGAGACTGGCTTTATGTTGGAGGCTGGCTCCGTCGGTCTCAATTTCACGGTCGCTTGACGCTGCTGTGTTCGAGTCAATGAGTTTTGGTGTCCACACTATAATTTAGGACCGGTCTATTCACATGCCTACTCTATCTTGTACACAAATCCTACCCCTACGCCGCTTTCGGGGGCATAACCATCGTCGCAGGCAAGGTCGTTATGGGAGGAAGCAGGCTCGCCGCTGCCTGGCGTGACTTTTGGATGAGGAGGAGGTCCATGACCACCATGCTCGCCATGGCCTCGACGATGGGCACCGCGCGGGGCACGACGCACGGATCGTGCCGCCCCCGCGCTGCCAGCGAGCCCGGGGTCCCGTCGTACTGCGCCGTCGCCTGCGCCTGCGAGATCGTAGCCGGGGGCTTGAATCCCACCCTAAGTCGCAAATCAAGTCAGAATTGCAGTAGACGGTTTATATGAGGAGGTGCACATACCGGAAGTACACATCCTCGCGATTCGTGATCCCGCCCTGCACCCCGCCGCTCCAGTTCGTCTCCGTCCCAAGCGAGCCGTCCGCACGACGCACGAACGCGTCGTTGTGCTTGCTCCCGGGGACCTCCGTCCCGCGGAAGCCCGAGCCGATCTCGAACCCCTTGGTCGCGGGGATCGAGAGCATCGCGTGCGCGAGCTTGGCCTCGAACTTGTCGAACACGGGCTCGCCCAGGCCCGAGGGCAGGTTGCGGATCACGCAGGTGACCGTCCCGCCGATCGAGTCGGCTGCGTCTTTCGCGCGGATGATGCGCTGCGCAAGACCGAGCGTCAATAAATGGATGGTAGAGTAGGGGAGAGGGAGAGACCCGCCTTTTTCATGCGCTCGGCGGTGTCGGGGTGCGGGCAGCGCGTGGGGTGCTTGTCGACTTCGTCCCGGGAGACGGTCGCCAGCAGCGTGCGGAACTCCTCCGACATGGGCTCCGCCGCCTCATCGTCCTCGTCGTCCACAGAAGGCGCGCCGACCGTCACCGGGAGGTGCACCTTCCCGACCGAGGACACAAACGCGACGATTTCGATCCCGTACGCGATCTTCAGATACCTCTCCGCGATCGCACCCGCCGCAACGCGTCCTGTATCCCGCAGAATAGATAAACACCCCACTCAACGTTAGCGGATTGAGCAAACACACGAACCGACAGTCTCGCGCGCGCTGCTGCGACCGCCGCCGCTGCTAGCCTTGACACCGTACTTCTCGAGATACGTGTAGTCGGCGTGGCTGGGGCGCGGGTAGAGGTCCGTCTCGGAGTAGTCGTGCGGCCGCTGGTCCTCGTTGCGCACGATCAGCGCGATGGGTGTACCGAGCGTTACACCATGCTCAAGCCCGGACTGCAGTAGGACTGCGTCTTTTTCATTCCGCTGTAAATGGAACAATCATAAGAACATGAGCGCAAGGGGGATGACCTTGGAATGACAACGCACGGGCGTGGTAAGGTCGCTCTGGCCCGGCCTCCTTCGGTTCATCTGCACCTGGATATCCGCCGCAGACAGCTCAAGCCCCTGTTTTCACCAAACGAAAAATAAATCAAGTTTAGATTCCAGCGATACGTTGCAGCAACGACACGAATGCGCACCGGGGGACAGCCATCGATGATCGCCCCGACAGAGGCGCAGTGGCTCTCGCCAAAGGTCGTAACGCGGAAGAGTGTACCGTAGGTCGACATTTATTGCTTGCTTTGAGCGGAAGGTTAAGAGACGAGTCGCACTGGCGGATGCTTGCTTTTATGGTGCGGATTAAAGAGAAGTGAGTACGGATTTCGGACTTTTGAGCGGCGTTACAGATCTGCGTACGAGCCACCCGCGTACGAGGTCGACGTTCGCGTTTGAGGAATATCCGATCAGCTTTGTCAGCGGGTGACCTTTTGCACTTTTTGAGGACGTCGTCTTTCCTTGGTTCCCTTCATCTCTCCGAAATATTCAGGGACAAGAATGGGAGCCTTAAGAATGGATTGGAGGAGTTGGATGATTATATTTTGCTTCGCTCAATCTCAAAAGCCAATTTCTTTGGCCTGTAACGTGGCAGTGATCGCATCACCCAGCGGAATAACTGCAATCCGCAGAGGCGACAGGACAAGTCAGGAAGGAAGAAAAATGTATTGCTGTAAAGGTCCCTAGTACGAGGATACACGCTTCCAACGTATGCTGTAGTCGTCAACGGTCCATTCGCGCGCTGGTAGCGCAATCACACAGTACCTACCCACCTTGCATCCCACATCGTGTATTCATCGCACGAGCAAAACGTGGAAGACGGGGAAATAACCACAGTAATCTGGATTAGGAAACCCCTGGGAGGAAGCGCCGAGCATTCTAGACAGTCGAACCACGGAATCAGGCTCAGCAGGAAGTCGTTGCTCGACAGCTGCATGTGGAGGGGCGGAGAGCCTGAACCCACATGTAGGGATGGAAAGCGAAGCCGCATCTCTCCCATGGTTGCGTTCGCGGTACGGTCAGACAGGCGTGCAGTTTTCGTCTTGAACAGTTCTTCCGCAGAACCTGTCGAGCGTGAGGTGGCGTGGCACGGCATCCCGGGGTACTGTCGTTGTTCGACACGGAACAGGTTGTTAAGAGGTGCACTCGGAGAAGTAGCCCACCTTGAGGCCAACTAGGATAGCTATCTGCAGCCATGTCAAGGCCGCAGTCAATCCCATGTTGCTCCAGGCTCAAGATGTAATGTTGATTATCTTTCATATTGAGACGCTTTGTCGGCATACTGTAGTGCCTTTGGGGATCCAAGCAGATGAGCGCAACCCATTGACGTACTGAACACTCTGAGACGAGTCGTTGTTGCGCATTGCGTTGGCCTTCTTGCCTTGAGCGGAAACATTCCGACCAGCCAGCATACTTCATTAGCTTGGTACGCTTGGTAAGTGAGTCCACGTATAGCCTCAAAAGAATTCAGTTGAAGTGCCTGGGGGACAACTTGAGCCGACGTAGAGCGCTCAAGTGCTTTAGATATGAGACGAAATGTTCACCGTGGTAGAGGCTCGAGTTTTTCAGTCGTTCGGGACACGTCTCGTCTTGTGTGGCCCTGCCAGACAATTTGAGTAATTTCAGGCTCTGGGTCCCAGATTATTGTGGATGTTGCGGAACAGGGTAGATTGTTGAAACATTGGCACTACTTGTCGTCCGAGATGGGCCGAAGGTCAAAGCCAAAATGCGAGGACCTATTGCCATCACTACGAGTTCCCGGGCCCGAGATGCCCTGTATTCATTTGTCGAAGACCATATCGGGCACAGCAGCCGGCAATGACGCTGCGGGTTGCCACTGTTGAGTTCACGCGTCGGCGGCACAGCACAGTGGTCGACCGCGTCTCTGAGTCTGAGTGGGTGTACATGGCGATTTTTCGATTTGATCATGGTGGTACAGGTTCAGATGGGGTGACAGCCGCGTTCGTTTGATCTCCAAGCAAGACGCCGCGCCAAGCTGCGCCAAGTTCTGCCAAGTTTCTCTGGGCCGAGGATCCTACATTAATGCTTCCCCTTCAAGCCACCACTGTTCTCTTCCAACGTTCACACTCCCCCAGACTCGCAACTGCTCTTCTGAGGACTTGTCTCCACAATTCTTTTGCCATTGGCCACGGATCTACTCAATTTCCCCCGTCTGTCCCTGTTCGGGAGTCCGCATGAGTTTCAGCCAAGTTTCAGCTTCAAGTTGGATTCTTCAGACTTCTTGACCTCCGGATGTAAACGGCGAACCCAAGGGGAGTTAGTGCTAGTGGCGACTCATGACCATATGCATCGCACGTCGCCAATCGTCTCAATCGCTAGTGGGCTACAGCTGGCTTAACGTCGCCGACCGCTGCCCGCATCAGCGGCAAACCACATGTCGCCCGCCAACCACACTTGCTACAGGTGTTCTCGGCCATTTCGTGAGATATTCCAGGCGTTTCTGGGGCTCCCCGGCGACGTGCTTGTGGTTCTGGATGATGGGAGCTGAACGTCGGTCAAAGGGAAACACCGAACCTTGAAAGACGCAAACCGCAAATCATTCAGCGCCAAACAGAATCCCGGGTTCCGACGCTGGCAGCAGCCTCGGAGCGCAGACTATTCGGAGGATAATTAGGCGAAGACCTTGAAACTTTCACGACACTCCGGTCCGTTCATATTTTGCAGTGCATTCACTGGTCCGGTCTCACCGCGCCATTCATTGCCGACCGTTATACCGCACTAGCTCCGAGTATGTATCGCCTTTGTCCGCACCAGACACCGGTTTCAGTTGCTGAATTTAGCGGAGAATTACTAGTCAACCATATGGATCGGTCGGAACGATACTGATGCAAAAACTCTTGTTGCGCGGCGGCCGGAAAAATCAGGACACAAAAATCGGAAAGCACGACTGCGAACTGGATACATGCTGGGCTTGTGCTGGGCGAAATATCCACAACGAACCGTCGATTTAGCACGAGATGCTGCCCATTCTATGAAAATTCAACACGGACCAATCATCGACGTCATGGCGTCGCGATAGCGTCGAACTGCATTCGAGCCCAACGACTCCCTCAACTTATTAGCCGCCGCCCGTGTTTCTCACAAAAGATGCATCAAAATATTTAGGTGCGATCCCCGCTCCCCACTGGCGACCGCCGTTCGTTCTTCGGTCACGGTGTGCAACGGTGTCTGTGCCTTCCGGAAACCCGTTCCGGGAGAAGCAACTTGGAAGCCGCGGCGTATCTGTCGCCTCCCCCATATTATATTGTTGCACGAGCTGAGATCGACGCCTCGGATTGGACAGCCATAAATGCTAAAGTAAAATGTCCTTTTCGGTCTTGCGGATGAGTGGTCTCTCAATTTGTTTCGACAGGCTTGTGCGAGGGTTCGGCCACTGTCTTGGCTGCATCGCAATCCCGGGGTTCAATTCAACGGAAGTTGTTACCGCAGCCACGATGGGTCCAATTGTGCAACACAGGTCGCTGCCAGATGTGGATTCCGCGCCTTGCTCAGCGGCTCAGCCTGGGCGACCGTGACATTCCAAGGGTTTTTGTAACTCGATTTCAACCTCTGAAATTCCCATGCGAATATTTTGTGCGCCGAGCAAGAGGTGGGCGGAAGAAATAGCCGAGATATCATGCTCTCTTCGGCGATCGGACCGGTGTGCCATATTCCGCTCATTGTTCACGCACTGCAGCCTAGGCAGACTGAAAAAGTACCCAGACCCCCCCATTTCTCTGTCTTCCCGACCTCCCTAGGTACTTTTTGTGAAAAAATTGCATCGGGTCGGCGTCTAAAACCGAAAATGATCCGACGTCCTCTTATGGACCGCATTTGATCTGGCCCTGATATTGGAGGATGAGGTGCAGCTGGTCACAGAAAAACCACCCAGACCCCCCCATAATACGCCACCAGCTATCCACTGGGATTTATCCTGGATTTATTTGCATGATCCATTTCTGAGAAAACAGCGAAATGATGGTATAACCGACCCGGCAGCTCTCACCAATGAAGGGAAAAAATAATTTTCGTCGGAAACACCTTTTCTGGAGAGGAATGAAGCGATAGGAGCATGATATCATTTATTTTTCTTCCGCCCACCTCTTGGCGCCGAGCGACACAGAGTATAGACCGAAACTGTTTGAGGTGATACATCTCCGCGCATCTATCCGGCAAGCCGTATAATAATAATCTTGTCACGGCCAATCGAAACAGACGTACGGTCAACGGACAGCGAATGATTGAAGGGTGCCAAAATTTGCGCTCTTTCGGCGCTCGAGTTTTCTTCTGCTCTGCATCTCGTACGGAGGCGCAAAGGGGCGATTTTTTTGTCTAATACGATGCACCTCTTGCACATTCTCACTCGGGCTGCAAGGATGGAGACCGCTTAGATTGTTCTAAGTATAGACGGCCAATTATAAGTTCTGATCCGTAAATTGGGGATATCGGGCATGGGATGATGATATTGATCGCCGAATTGGGACGTGACGCTGCACCTCATCTACACCCTCCGATCTCGATACACGGCGTAACACGCGCTACACACTCGTTGTTGTCGCCATGTCTGCATCCCAAGTATCGGCAACTGGCTCACGATCACGGCCACAGGCGCGTAAGAAGGCCAACGACGACGCGGCGTACTTTGGGCCGCCGTTGACTGGTGCGGGCGCAAAAAGGCACGCCGTCGACAAGGCGGACGGTGAGCCTCGGGTGAAGCGAAAGCGCGTCGACCCGACGCTGGCTGTCACAGCACATGCGCGCAGAGACATGGACAGTGAATCCAGGGTCTCCTTGGTGAGCAAATCTATCCATTCAGCCACTCAATCATCAGTTGTCTGATGACCGTTGCAGGTGGAGTTTATCAAGATGCCTACGCCAGGTTCGTTATAGGATGGTATTTCCGACTGTCTAGGGCACTCACCGTGCCTCACCAGTGTTGTACCGCTACCTGACGCAATTCGACCTCGTACCTCCTGTGTATCCTTCACCTTTGCTTGCAAGTGACCCCCCACCACCGGCGGTACTCGATAACCCTGTGCGCCAGCCATCGAGGGTTCCCAGTCCGCCGCCGACAACTCCTGCGAATCGTCCGCGACGCGAATCAAAAGATCAGACCCGAAGACGCAGTTCTCGGCTGGTGGAGGAAGAAATGCCGACCCGGCCGCCGATCCTGGCGGACCTGGACGAACTTCACGGCGTGCTTGCCGGAATTGCAGAACGCCATTTCCGCGACCTTGCGTCCATCAACGGACGTGAAGAGGTAGACACCCTCGCCTCGTTCATGTGTGCTGTAGAGAAGGCCAAAGGGGGAAAGAATAAATTTTAGTGGACAGAAATAGCTTTGTATGTCTAAAAAAACATTCAACACCGCGTACATGGCAGATATTGACGGGATCCCTAGTCCTGGGTGCCTGTACGCCCCATAAATCCGAATCAGAAAAGGTCCGCTGTTACTGTTGTCTTTATGGAATGATTCGGGCGCCCTGATTGGATACCTACACTGGCTCGAAATAGTTGTTCCTATTGAGTCGCCGTGGAAACATGCCTGAAGTGCCGACTGATAGCTAATAAAAGGGCCCCACCTCGCTTTTCTCACCCAGTTCTCCACTCACCCACCTTCCACCCCCTTCGTCTTTTTTTTTGCTTCGCAGCCGTGCTGCTTTCGTGCAGGTCATTTCCTTTCTGTTCAATGCAGAGTCTCATCGTCCTCATTAGTCGGCTCTTCAACGGTCCCACTCAACCACATTCTTTCATAGATTTCCGAGAAATCACGATCATCGCCCAACATGAAGTTTGCAGGCTCTCTCTCAGCTCTCCTTGTGGTTTTGCCCTTGATCTCCAGCGTGTCGGCGCTCGCGGTTCCTGAGGGTCGCGCAGCTCGATTCGGGGTAAGCCCTGTCACACGTCACACCGTTATCACCGCTCATTCCGTGTCACAGCGTGCGCAAGGCGGCAAATTCGGTGGTGGGAAAGGCCAGCAGGGCCAGGGTGGTCAAGGCGGAGCCGGAGCCGGAGCAGCTGCCGCCAGTACGACAGCCGCCGCCGCGACCGCGACCGCAGCAGGTGTGTTTTGTTGAACAAAATTGCCTGATAAATCTGACGCGATTAAATAACCTAGCTGGCACTGGCGCTGCCGCCGCCGCTCCCCCTCCGGCCGCCGCAGCAGGTGGAGGAGACCTCCAGTCGTCAACGACGATAGACCCGTCTGTTATCCAGAACACTGATGACGGTTCGTGTTCGCGTCCCTTGTATAATCCTTCTAGACTGACAGTTCGTTCAAGGTCAAAACCCGCCCGTTGCCGGCCAGAGCGCTGCCGTCCTCTCGAAGAACAACTTTGCCAACTTCTGCGCGACGACCCTGCCCCAGACTCCCATCACCAACGGTCTTCAAACGACCACTGGGTCCTGCAACCCGATACCCATTGGTTCCATCCCGTCGGTAGAGAACATGCCCTCCTCTAAATTCCGTTCGTATCTGCTCTGTTGAGATGACCGAAACTCATTTCTTTTGCCTTTATCCAGAGTCGCCTGCGAACCTCGACACCATCGCTGCCACCACGCCTTTCAACATCACCCTCAAGACGCAAGGCATTCAGCTCGGCACGTTCACCAACGCTCAGAAGACGTACTTTGCCAACCCCCAGACGCTCAACGCCCAGGGCCAGATCGTCGGCCACACCCACGTCGTCGTTGAGGCCATCGACGCGATCACCACCACCACTATCAGCGACCCCCAAAAGTTCATCTTCTTCAAGGGTGTTGACGACGCCGCAGACGGCCAAGGCAACGTCGTTGTCCCCGTCGCTGCAGGCCTCGCTGCTGGTGCCTACCGCATGTGCACGATCGTCTCCTCGTCTACCCATCAACCGGCTATAGTGCCTGTAGCCCAGCATGGGTACGTTTGCGTTCTTTTCCCCTTCCTCTGGCCATGGCTTATGTGTTATTTTTGCGCAGTTCTCTAGACGACTGTGTCTACGTGCGTTCTCCTCTTCCCCCTCCTCTGGTCATGACTCATGTTATGTTTGCATAGTTCACCGCGTCCGCCAACGGAGCTGCTGCTGGGGGTGCTGGTTCGTTCGAGCATCTCTCCTCTACCTAAAATATTAACTTGGTTCATAGCCGCCGGAGCCGCCGGAGCTGGAGCCGCTGCCGGGGCAGCCGGAGCCGCTGCCGCCGGAGCTGGAAAGGGTGCCGCTGCTGCCGCCGGAAAGGGCGCCGCTGCTGCCGCTGGCAACGGCGCCGCTGCCGCTTCGACATCTGTTGCCGCCGGTGCTGCCGCCGCTTCTGCTGCGACTGGTGCTCCCCTTGCTACCGCTTCGGCTGCGACCGCCGCGAAGGGTGCCGCTGGGGCTGCCGCCGCTAAGGGTGCTGCCGCTGCCAAGGGAGCCGCCGCCGCCAAGGGAGGATTCGGCGGGTTCGGGAAAGGAGGGAAACGGACGCTCAAGGTTCGCTCCGCTCCGCTCTCGTCCCCGCTCTCATCACTAACCTCCACCCTACAGGCTCGTCAACTATGAGTGGTAGCGATGAGTATGCTACGGACTCGAACTAGATGCCTCTACTTATCTCTCCCACTTGTTCTGGTAGCGTCTCGCCCGGCGCGTCTCATTAATACCAGTTGATGCCATGACCTTGGTCCCCCTCATACCCTGCCCTCCCGTTTGTGTGTTTTTACTACTGTGTCCGTGTACATTACCAGGAGCCGAACTTACTTGAATCAATATGATGGGGCGACGAAGGCCTTTTTCTCAAGGGGTTGAGAATCAGAATATGAAAGTGAGGTCGGCGTAAAAACTAAAATATGATCGCGAATGTGTATTATATGGAAAGAGTTCGACTTGAGGCGTTGGTCCCGGCGAGAGGTCGAGGATGGCACCAGTAGTGAAGTCGCCCCTCTTCAAGAGCTGAGCGGACTTGATCTCATGAGAACCTTAGCACTGGAAATTAAAATAACCGAGCGGCCTGGTAGTGTAATGGTTACACATCCTCCATGCCTTGAGGATACCGCACCATTTTCGAGGAAGTTCCCTGTTCGACTCAGGGTCAGGCCGTATATGTCGTAACGAGCCGTTTTTTTGGTTTTTCTTTTCTTTTCTTTCCGGAACCTTTCCGTTTTCCTGCCCCGAGTGAACTTTCAAGAAAAGTGCAAGAAAGCCAACAACAAAGCGGCAGTGGGCCTGGCTACACATTGTAAGTAATAGCAGGATACTACGCCTCATGTCGTTCTCAGTCCACTACATCAGGAAACAGGTGATCAGGATTGGAGATTTCATCTTTGTGTATCGGCCTGGTGGTGTAATGGTAACATGTCCTTTCTACTTGCACGGTTCGTGATCACTTATGGGATGTTCCCTGTTCAAATTAGGGTCAGGCCTTGTAACGCCGCGGAGATTCTTTTTCTTTTAGGTCTGTCGATGTGTCTTCCCAACCCAACTACATCGCGACCCATTTTTATATACTGCCTTGAATAGAATTACTGGCTCACCAAACAACTAGAGAGGAGAGCAGTAGTAAAATTCGAATAGGTTGGTCGGGACAGACAGGCACTCGTGGAGAAATCGGCTTGTGAGGCGGACAGCTCAGATCTTCCTCCAATTACTCGCTGGGACCGGCCTTGCTGTCGGGATACACCTGCTCACAAGTTCAATGTTCAACTTCCGGGTAAGTCCCGCGTCTCCACGGGCTCGTGTCCGATACAAACTCAAGAGATCTGAATACAATATCTGTTCAGTCGACAGAACGGGCGGTGCGGAAATTTGATAGAGAGATACGGATCGCTCTCTTCTGTTCCCTGGAGGCAAAATAACGCCTTTCCCTCTGTGGGGGCGCGCGCTGTGCACCGCCGCTCCATAGTAAGGTTCCCCAAGTCTCTGGGACGGCGAACAGGGGCGGCCCGCTCTGACTCTGAATGGCACACTCGACGTGGAGAATCCCGTCGGACAAGATCTTGTGAGGACCCGAGCATAAGACAGATGTCGACGGCGAGTAAGCCTAAGCCGCGACCGCAGAGTAGAATCGTGCGGGTAGTCGGTGAACTCGGATAAGGTTTCTTCCCGCAAGTTTCGTCCAGGACTCCAGGACAATTGGACCCATTGCACGGAAACATTTGAGAAATCTGCGGCCGTCGGCTTCGTAAAGCTGAGTCGACTGAGGATGAGATGCCCAGGCCTGGTGAAATGCTGCAAAATCGTCCAGAGGGCTCGAAGGAGAGAATGACAGCCAGCCTCGACAGATAGATGGTCGTTTGATCTGAGCGCGTCGCGTCGCGAAAACTTGAAAGTGAGGGACCCAGTGAACCAAGAAAACCAAGGTGGCTTGGGGGTGCCGACGGAGGCCCACTGTATGGGGACGCGACTGGCCAGCGATGCAACTCGGTGATGATGGTCAAGAGTTTACATGGTAACCGCGGCCGTATCGGCATCATCCTGAGCGCTGCAAGTAATACCGTGTACGCTACGCTTCGCTCCTTTCTTCGTTCCCTTCTTTGCTGTGGTCTCTTCTGTCCGCGGGTGAGTCCGCCCAGTGCACTTGGCCACACAAGAGTGATTGATTTGATAACAAGCGCAGGCGGTTTCTCTCCTTCATGCATTGCTACCTTAGCTTTTTGGCGCTGGTCGTTACCTTTTCCCTCACATGGATAGACCCAGCGGCCGGTCAGCTCAAACAAGTTTTGTCTTTCTGACGTACTGAAAAGAGTTACAGCTCACAGCGTTTCTCCGAGCCCGTTGAAGCGCTTGGCCAATCCTTCGACCCTGGCTCTGGAGATTCTGCCTCGCCGCCAGGTCTCTCCGCCAACCGCCTCGCCGTTCAGCCAACGGGCGCCCCTGCTGCCTCGTTCGCCGACTCTCCGATACGACGACTCGTTCCGGCTCAAGATTGCTGCCTTTGACGAAACGTTCCACCTCCAT
This sequence comes from Mycena polygramma, assembly GCA_029449255.1. Taxonomy (NCBI): domain Eukaryota; kingdom Fungi; phylum Basidiomycota; class Agaricomycetes; order Agaricales; family Mycenaceae; genus Mycena; species Mycena polygramma. The sequence goes on from JARKID010000046.1 coordinate 228,085, forward strand.
CTCCGTCCGAATGACCATCTCATCCACCCCGCCGCGCGAATCAACTACTACTCGACCGGACCCGACGGGAACACCTACATCTCCCGCACGAAGCCCCTCCTGCGTGAGTCGGTCAAGGCGTATTGGGGCGAAGTCATCCATGCCGACCACTCCGCGACACGGATGCGCGAGGACGCGGCCGGCGTTGTGCCCACTCCCCACCCTGCCGAGCTTGGCTGGGCCCGAATCATGGTCCACCACCAAGGAGACATTGGCCAGAACATCGCACCCGTCTTCGAGGGTGCGTTCACCGTCAAAGGCGTCACGTACCACGTATCGACCAAGGACAACTATCTGCGCCACAAGCGCCCCTTGGATGCTGTGGCCTCGGAGCCACTGGATATCGTCGACTCGGAGTTGGTCATCTGGCGAGAGTCGGACATGATGACCGCTGAGGAAGAGCACTTTGCGCTCACGGGCGAGCACGCGACCCCCGCGCCCGCGCCGCAGACTTGCGGGCACGACGATATGTCCTACAACACAGACCCCGCGCAGAACCCCATCCTCCTGAAACCAGCAGCAGCTCCGTGGTTCGAGAACCCCATCAACTTCCTCGGGAACTTTTCCAAGAGGGACGATGTCGTGGGTACTCAGATGGGCACCAAGTGCGTGGTCCTTCCCTCGCACTGTTCGTCGCGCTGACCTCTTTCAAGCTTCATCAACAACATCGGCCAAAACACCGGATGTCCGAGCACCCAGAAAGTGGTAGGTTCCATGACCATCGACGTCCCATTCAGCTTGCCCATTGAATCTTGCAGCTCTACATGGGCGTTGCGGCCGACTGCGAGTACACCCAGAAATACGGCTCCCATTCCAACGCCACGACCCAGATCCTGACAAACTGGAATTCCGCCAGCTCGCTGTACAAGTCGACTTTCAACGTCAGTCTCGGGATCGTCGAGCTCCAGATTCAGGACGAGACGTGAGTTTTTTTCCCCTGGGTTTACCAGTGTCTCAGTTGTGCAGGTGCCCGAACCCGGTAAACGCGTCTTTCCCGTGGAACGTCGACTGCAACAATGTCACGCTCAACGACCGGCTGTCGTTGTTCTCGCAATGGCGCGGGGACAAGGGCTCCGACGGCGTTGGGCTGTGGCATCTGATGAGCGGTTGCCCTACCGGCTCGGAAGTCGGTATCGCATGGCTCGCAACACTGTACGCCGTCCTCTATTTCCTCCGCAGCATATTCACCGCCCTTCAGATGCTCGCAGTCCGCATCTGGCACCGCCCCGTCCGTTGTGTCGGGCACGGCCGTCTCCACCGCGGGCCTCACTGAATGGCAAGTCGTCGCACATGAGATCGGCCACAACTTTGGTGCCATCGTACGTTCGCCTCGTTTCTTGATTTTCAGGACTGTTGTCTGATTGGCGATATTTGATTGTAGCATGACGTGAGTAAAAAATCGGTTTCCGAGTGAGCGGTTTACTGAATAACTCTAACCAATTCTAGTGCGCGGACGGGTGCAACTCGACGAGTGCTTGCTGTCCGCAATCCGCTAGCTCCTGCGATGCCAATGCCCAGTTCATCATGAGTCCCGTCGCGCAGAAGGGAGAGAAATTATTCTCCCCATGCAGTCTAGGAAATATCTGTTCGTCTCAATTTCTGTTAGGGCATTCCACGTTGATAACATCCCCCCAGGCTCGCTGATGACCGGCACATCGCGCACCAACACGAGTTGTCTGCAGGACCCCAGCAACGCCGTCGAGACGATCTCGCTGCAGATGTGCGGCAACGGGATCGTCGAGCAGGGCGAGGACTGCGACCCGGGCGAGGACGTCACGTCGCCGTGCTGCGACTCCAAGACGTGCAAGTTCACGAACGGCGCAGTGTGCGACCCGGATAGCAGCCCGTGTTGCACGCCGCAGTGTGCGTTTGCGCCGACGTCGCAGGTGTGCCGCCCGGCGAAGGACGCGCAGTGTGATGTGGCGGAGACGTGCCCGGGGACTTCGTCGGCGTGTCCGGCGGATGTGGTCAAACCCAACGGTGCGCTTTCAATCGCAATTTTTTTTTGGAGCCTCGCTCATCACCTCGTTGACCAGGCCAGAGCTGTGGGGCGAACAACCTCGCCTGCGCAAGTGGACAGTGCACATCTGTGGCCTGTACGTGCTACCATTTATTTTACTCTTCAAAAACAATCTTAATATTATGCTTGTCTTGCCAGTACAATGCCAGCAGCTCGGATCATCCATGAACCTCACACAAGAGTGCCCGAATACGAGCTCCCAGACCTGCCAGGTCTCGTGCCAGGACCCGACGCAGTCAAATCAGTGCATCCTGCTCACCGCCCTCCTTGTCGACGGCTCGCCGTGCGGTGCGTTTCCTTCCCTGTCGCCAATTTTTTTTGCTCAATCTTAGTCGTCCAGGATACGGCGGGATTTGCGCGAGCGGCAAGTGCCAGTCAAACGGGCTCTTGAGTACCGCCAAGGTAACACACCGCCCTCTCTCTCTCCGAACTGCACTCCTGACCAACGTGTGTGTTCCGTTCAGGCATGGTTCACGCAGAACCTGCAGATTGCCATCCCGGTCGCGATCGTCGCCGGGCTCGTCGCGATTCTGCTCCTCTGGGTCTTTGTCAGCGGTGCGTGTTTCTATTATTATGCTGAATGGGCGAGCGCGACGCTGAAACGACGCCTTAGCGATACTGCGGTGCTGCAGAGGCCGCCGACCGGACTACGCCGGGACCGGGTATCCTCCCCCGATTATGGTTGCGCCGGGTCCGGACATGCGCCACCAGCGACTGGGGAGCTACGACCGTTCTGGGCCGCCTCCGACCATGGGGAACGGCGCTGGGTAAGGACTACATCTGCATACTTAGCAAAACCGAACTGACGAGCGGCATTGCGCAGCTACGCCGCCCCGCAGGGCCCGTACAACGGTTCCGGTGGGCCCCAGACGCAGTGGGTGGACGAGAGTAGATTTAATGGTCCGCCTCGGTAGCTTGTTTTATTATGGTATAATCTCTATTTGAGTGGTGTCTTGTTCTGGTGGTATTGTTGTACAATTTTGAATTCGCTTGCGGTGCTTGGACAATATATACAGATGCGGGGATGAAGGCGTTTGTAACATCTGTTTAAAACGAGAGGATCCCGCTGCGGCGGGGTTTTAGATAGACCAGTGACTGGTCTGTCTATAGAGGCAAGGCTGTCATGTCTACCGATAAGCTTGCTTTCATAGACAGGCTGGATTCGAGCCCAGGTTTTAGAGCGGTTTGGTCATAAGTATGTAGGTCTCCCCACCACTCCTAGCGAGTGAGAGATGTACAGTAAGGAGAATAGCCCGCGTCGGTTCTTCTATGTACTGAGTCTCGAGCAAGTCCGTGTCGTATGGTACATGAATCATTATCGTGAAAAAAATTACATAGAAGCGGGCACCGGGTATTTAAAACAAACAAGTATAATAATGTCCTAAGTCCGAAAAGAGTCTACGACCGCCGCGTTTTCCGTAACGGAATGAGGGGGACGGGAGGAGGCCCATTCTGTACGGGGTACGGCGGCGGAGAGTCGCCAAGATGTAATAGTACGTCGTTCGAAGTGGCTTCGGTGGTGCGGTAGTATCCCATGCTGGCGTGGGAATCGTAAGTCGTCCCGCCCGCAAAGGTATTCGAGTGCCGGTGGCTCGAGTCGCTGATCAGCGTCGTCCGCCAGTCGGGCGACCCCGGCGTCGACGCGCTGGTCTCCAGCAGCCCCGCGTACTGGTTGGTGTACTGGTTGTACAATTGCTGTCCGCTGAACCGCTGCCGCGAGTTCCGCGAATGCGTGGACTCGGACGTCTCTGAGGGGAAGGGCGTGACGTCGGTCTTGCTGTATTTGCGCTGGCGTGGGTGCGGTGACCGCCGCTGCCAGGCGGAGTACAGGAGGACCGCCGCGATTATGATCAAGGCGACGACGGCGACGGTCCCCAGTACCACGCCCGCGATGGCAGCCGGCGCCAGCTTGGGCGTCGCAGGGACGCGCGCAGCGATGCCCATGGTCGAGTCGCCCGACTGTGGGTACTGGAAGATCCTGGAGGGTCGGTTAGTCTGGCCCGCTCGAATCGGCGGTGGCAATGAGCCGGGACCCACAGATATAACGCGCCGATAAAGGGTGATCCGAGCAGGTACTCTGTCGAGCTGGCGTCTATCCATTCTTGGAGCACGCCGACGCAAACGCCGTCCGCTTGCTTGACGACGAGCGAGGTCTGATCCAGACTAGTCGACATGTTCCCGAAGGTGACTGTGAGGCGGAATTTGGAATCACAGGGAAGTTTCCATGCGTGTGCAAACGCCGATGTGGAGTGCTTCGATGCACCGGGGATGTCAGCGTCTGCAAGGAGCTGAATAAATCGAACACAGGGCGGCGTTGGTTGACATACATATTGTCCGCGCCGAGCTTTGTGGGAAAACGATACTCGCGTAGGCGGGGTCGACGAATGTAAGCAGTTGTGTGCCGCTCTGCGAGATGTTGAACGAAGAGGGGCCGCCGGACACGGACCACGCGTCCATCTCGACGAACCAGCTCGACATGTTCGATGGGTTCGACGCATTCGCAGCCAGCATCGTCTTCCACGTAACATCGCCTTGGAAAGCTGATGCGTCTGGTTGAAGCCAGTGCAGAACCCCGCCCTCGCCTGAGGTATTCGAGGGCGAGGGCGGATTCAGCGCCATTCCGAACACGAAGGCAGATTGTGCCGGGTTGCGCGCCAGCCAGTTGGCGGCGGGGGACCCCGCTCCGCTTGCCATACCGAGCATACCCGAGATCCCCGGGGGGAAGAACGAGGCCGCCTGGTCAGCGACGGCGACTGGAATTCAAGTAATGTGCGAGTCATTTAGAAGAACATGGCACACGCACTCGTTTGGTTGGGGTACGACCACGCCGACCCGTTACTCTGCAAGAGTCCGCAGTTTTCGCGCACCAAGGTGCCACTAGCCGCGCCATTTAATGACGAGACGTTTTGGGATTGTGGCAACTGCTGTACACTCGTGGACGACGACGGATTATACCTGCATACCGTATGTGAGCGAGTGTCAAATGATAGTAACTTGAGCGCACGATGGAACGCCTCCGCAAGAACTACAATTAGCACCAGCAACAGTCGAAATTCTGTGACCAATTCAAGTTTAGTTTGGAGGGTAGAGAAACGAGACCAACGCGGTGGATGTGGTTAGTGCAAACGAAAACGATTGAGGGGACGGATTTGAGGTCTATGCAGCGGTCAGGCATCCGGATTGGTTTCAGACGAGTTTTATTACACACCATGTTAACCCGGACAGAGTAGACCTGATTCTCATCGAGGTTTACCGGAATCACAAGCGTCTGCGGAGGAGATAACGCGCGTTTGGCGATCCGAGCATCCGAGACAGCAAGCAGAGACAGCACGATAACCAGAGCCAGATCTAGAGGGAACGTTATGGACATGAAGGCGGAAAGCCGGAGTAAAGAGATTAGGGCTAAACGCAAAGTGCACTTAAATTGCGGAGGGTGTCTTGATTGCGGTTAGCAGCACCCCGAGAAGGCTGTGCAGTGCCGCCACGGTATTTCCAAGTTGGCTTCGAATCATGAGAGGCGCTAAACGGCGTTTGGTATTAGGGTCGCGGGTGGTTCGGGTACGCGCATAGCAACACCGCCAGCGCGTCGGGTGCCCGCACAGTGTCCACGTCGATGATATGCGAACACACGAGGCAAAGAGGCAAGACCAGCACTCCCAAATTTCAAACTCAGTTTGAGCGCCCACTGATATCAAGAAGAAGATGTGGGAGAAGGAGGGTTAATTTTGAATGCAGGGCGGGCCGAAGGCACGATCATCAACAACACACTATCTTCGATCGGGCGTAAATGGCCGACCTCCGGGGCGCAGGAAGAACACCGAGCATTTGATCGCCGGAATATGCGCCAAGACTTAAGCGAAGCGCTCAAAAACACGTCTTGCATTTTATCATGGACTAGGATTTTCAGTCTTGGGACTTCTTTCTAGAATCGCGTCGACTATCCCAAAGTCGAGTGCTTGTTGTGCTATGCGTAGAACGTGTCAGCTCCGAAGGCAATAATCGGCGACTGCGAGGCAGTACCTGTCATGAAGTAATCTCGTTCCAGAGCCTCTCCTAAAAGAAAAAGACGCGTGTATAGCAATTAGTTCCCAAAAGAATTCGCGCCGCTGAATGTGCGCACCAAAGCGGGTCAGGGCAGCTTCCTTGGTCTCTCCGTCTTTGCCGCAGTGTTTTTGATAGATGCCAGTCAGTAGCTCTCGTATCCTCAGAATCTCCTTCGCGTGGATTGCGATATCAGATGCCTGGCCGGAAGCGCCACCCGAAGGCTCTGGGCCACTGTTTAGGGTATATGAGATGGAGGTGGAGGGGTTCGCTTACGATGTATCATGATGCTTGCGTTTGGGAGGCAGTGGCGCTTGCCTTTTTCACCCGCTGACAAGAGCAGCGACCCCATGCTCGCCGCTTGACCAATACAATATGTATGAATGGGCGCTGAAACATACTTTTGGGGGGTGCTCAATTAGTATTAGGTCTTCCACTGCAGCCGGGAGGCCCGGGAGATTAGTTACGAACCTGCATCTATACACTCAAGAAGTTAGGTCAATAACGAACGCGCATATTGCCACACCGACCGTGTCGTAGATTGCGAGCCCCGCGGTGACGCTGCCTCCCGGTGAATTGATGTAAAGATGTATTGGTTTGGACGTGTCCTCGGCTTCTAGGAAAAGCAATTGCGCAACAGTCAACGTTGAATCGGTGTCGCGGATCTAATTGAACGGTTTTGAAAGTGGGGGTAATTAATTGGACAGAAAAGGCTTACGGGCCCGTAAAGCATGATCACTCGCTCGCGGAGCAGACGCGAGAAAATGTCATAGGAGCGTTCACCCCTACCCTGGCGACGTATTGTAAATGCTAGGATGTGATATGGCTGCTGTTTTCCGCACCGTCTGTTCGATGACTATAGGGACCAAATTGGCCTGGGGGTTGGGGTAGCCAGAGAGGGGATGAAAGGCGCGTTGTCCGGCGGGGGCTGCAGTGCGCCGGAGGGTGGATGCAGCGACGCGCAGCATGGCCGTATGGAAGAGAGGTAAGTCACGTTGTGTGACGTTTGAACGCGCTCGCGTGACAAAACCTTCTTTCAAACCACGACGCGCTTGCGGCTGGTCATCCCACACCACGAGTCCCTCCTCCCCGCTCGTGCCTCCTCCAGACGATGTCGACCTCACGCCTACGTTCCCACCGCTCGACAGACGCACCGATGGACTTTGAGTACACGTCACGACCAAACACGAAACCCGTCTGGGCATCCTCTGGCTCGGTAGACGACGACCCCACGACCCCGAAAAAACGTGCGTTATCATGCCCAGGTACGGAGGCACACATCGACCCTTGTCCCTAGGCTCGCACGCAGACCTCAACCCGCCGACTCCGCTCCACAACCCAGTCTTTGGGCAAAACCAGAACATCCCGTTCCTCTTCCAGACGCCCCCGCGGCAGATGGACACGGCGACGTACCCGTGGGCACCGCCCGCAAACTTTTCCCCGTCCAAGGCGTTTCCACAGCCATCACCTGCGCCGGAGCTGCGGGACGTTGACATGCGCGAGGCGAGCCCGCCGAAACCAGAGTCGTCGCCGGAGGGTGGCAGGAAGGTCGCAACAGGCGGCATGCGGCGTATCCTCAAGTCGCGCATGAAGTCGGCGCTCTCCATGTCCACGGTGCCGGAAGCGCGCGGCGGGGACGAGCGGGACCCGTATTCGGACAGCGATGACGAGGGCGACGAGCGGGGCCGGCTCAGTCGAACCAGCTCGACCTCGAACCACTACACGCTCAACATGCCCTCGCCGGCGGCCCCCCAATCCGATCTGCCCTATATTCTGCTTGGGTATCTATTTTTGTGCCTTGTAGAGGTGTAAGCCTGCTGACTGTCTTTACAGCTACCTGCAGTTCTTCTTCAATCTATCGCTGATCCTGCTATTCCTGTATCTTGTTGTACAGTTCATCTTGACGGTACAGCGGGATGTGGAAGAGCGGATATCAGAATACTCTATGGGTGCGTAATTAAGCTGTTGCTGCTGCGGAGACGCTACGACTGATTCTGGTTCTTGGCGACAGATATAGTGCAGGACATCGCCATGTGTGCGCTGCAACACAAGAATAACCTCTGCGACAATCCATTGCCGGCTATGGCACAGCAGTGTGCCCTTTGGGCGACGTGTATGAGCCGTGATCCGACAATAGTGGGACGCGCCAAGGTCGGTGCCGAGATGATCGCGGAGGTAGTGAACGGTTTTGTCGAGCCTATCAGCTGGAAAACACTGGTACGTGTCTGTGTGTCCGTTCCAATGCGGACTTCCGATTTCTAATTTTGCGGGGTTTCTCCAGGCGTTCACGCTGACGTCCCTCTCCTTCCTGACCCTGTTTATCAACACGCTTCTGTCGCTGTATCGGTCTCGCCATCAGCCCCAGGCCCCGCCGGCCCCACCGGGTGTACACCATGCGCCGTTCCCGATCGCCCCTGTCGGGTACCACCCTGCGAACACGCATCATTTTGGTGGGTATCTGTCACCGGCGCCCACACCGAGTTGGGGACGATCGGGCGCGGCGCGTTCCTGGACAGCGCAAGAGGAGGCGGAGACGCCGACGCGGAGGAGGAGGCTCGACGGGGGTGGGGCGGCGAAGATAAAGTGAAGGTTGACTCTCTAACTATTACCATCTAGGACACACGCATAACGCAATACATAATTCTGCAATGGCATGCACTGGCATGCATCTCAAAAATACAACAACTCCTGTGTTCGCCGCGGACGGATGTTTTATTTTGCTGTGGATGGCACCTGCCAAGGGTGGCTGCGCACCAAATGCGGGGTGCGATACTCATGTCAGGAGCCGGGCCGAAAGGTTGGATCGGGGAACGGTTGCTGTGAGAGGGCACCAGACAACCGTCAGGAGATCGGCATCGATGTCTCGGAAGATCTAGGACGGACGAAGACCGTGCGAGTGCGCAGAAACTCAATCTTGTCCTATGTTGTCTCCGTCAATGGAAGCATCCAGAAACCCTCATGGGGTTATCCAGCTGTGCGGTATGTACCTCCTAATATCGGGCATCTGCACAGCCATGCGAGGAACTGGGATGCAAAAGAGGAATTATCTGCAATCTTGATCATGACACATGAATGATCTCGCGCCGCCAAACTGAAGAGCGAGCCTGCGGGGCACATGAAAATTGTGGATGGAGGATGATAATCTTTGCGTCCTTCCATTCAAAGCGCTCATCAGCATCACAAACGTCTATTCCGCGGTTGCCAGGTGCAGGGGCGTACGAGGGATGGCATCGCGTATACCCGGCCGGCTACTATGTACAACATGCTCGAATGGAACCCGGATCCAGGAGAGGGGCAAAAATAGGATAGCGGCAGAGGAATTGAATCGGAGGGGAAGATGTTTAGCTTGGAAGCCGAGCCAAGCCGATAGGGAAGGTCAGGTCAGGTCATTTACCGCTTGCTGTGGCTGTGGCGGCCGCCTTCTCTTCTTCCTTTTTCTGTGTGCGAAATCGAGGTTAGTGGCGTAGCAACAAATGCCACACGAGCCGGATGTCGCATGCCTTTTGCTTAGCTCGTAGGATCTCCGCGTCACTGTATAAGCCCCGTGAATGCAGGTTCAAAGGAGCTAAGCAGAATAAAGGGACTGCTTACGCCTCCTTTCGCTTCTGCAGGGTCGTCGCGGATTCCTATTAGCACAAACAAGGAATGAGTTGCGGACACAATAGTAAGTAAAGTGGGTCTACTTTTGGCTTCTTTGCGTTGGCAGCAAGTTTCTTTGCCGCTTTAAGGCGATCTTGTTCTCGCTGGTTGCCGCCTGGGATGCGAATTAGGGCGGATGTGTGGGCTAGCAGGTCGACGTACGGGTCATGGCGAGGACGGGGCTTCGTGGCGGTTGAGCGTCAACAGAGAGGCTAATATAGCGGCGGAGTTGGGATCGGAGTGCGAAAGGATTTTGATCAAGAGAAAAAAGTTCCGAGGCACAGTTAGAGGTCATGTGATGTGTTGATCCCGGGCCGAGGTACGATTCTTCATCAGCCGAGGCGGATTATCGCGTCTACTCTGAAAAATCGTTTCATCCGGCGCGTGTGAGAACAAAACAAATCTGAGATTCCGCGTGGATCTCCGCAACCGGTGGAGATTCTGATTTGTTTTATCCGCGGGCGGTCTCATTTGGACCCGCATTTCATCATTTTAGGGGCACTGTTTGATAAGATAACCAGGATCTAACTTTGTGGAATTGGTGCAGGTAGGTAAATAGATTAGGTGTGCACCGGATGAGGGCAGGTGGACTGGAACAGGATGGGCTGCGGGAGTAGCTATCCTGTTGACCAGAATGGAGCGTACGGGGATTAGGTGATTTGCGAAGCACCTCAAGCAGTTAATTACACAGATCTCGGTTATTTGAGATTCAAATCGGGGAACGTGTCCTTGATGGCGTGTGCCTTTTAAAGGCGCTTCTTTTGTGTTGTGATCGTTGACCTTTTCGTCAGTCGGCTGGTATATATACAGCCGTTCTGTCAAGCTCGTGCGACTCTTTCCGCCCCTTCCCAATGTCTATGAGACACCGCGAGGGACCCCACCCCGGCCCCCACATCCTCAACAACGGCCCCCCTCCCCCGCCCCTCCAGAACGGCGGCCCCCATCCCCATCCCCAGACCATCGTCTCGCCCATCCAGGGCCCCGCCCCCACCAACGGCGCCAACTCCGCGTCGACCTCTGCCATCCACAAGCTCACAACCGCAAACGAGCAGACATGGCTGTTGATTGGTATGTCTCTCTCACTTTGTCTCTCCGCCATGCATCTCATGCCCGTCAAGGTCGTGTCGCTGAGCAGATGGGCGATCTGGAGCACGCTCTCTCCGCCTACGAGAATGCGCTGCGACACAACCCCATGTCCCTTTCGGGTCTCACACAGGTCGCAGGAATTGCTCGGATCAAAGAAAACTATCCCAAGGCATGTCCGTTCTTCTGAGCCGCGCCACCTGCCCCGAGGAATCCGCAGCCTTTGTCCATATTTGGTACTTACTTCCCCGCTTCTGATTTAGGCTGTCGAGTTCTTCCAACGTGTCCTTCAGCTTCAGGAAGAGAATGGCGAAGTCTGGAGCGCTTTGGGTAATTGCCTACATCCTTCAATCACACGTCGGCGTTTTAACCTCCCCCTTCTAGGCCACTGTTACCTGATGCAGGACGACCTGCAGAAGGCATACTCTGCATACCAACAGGCGTTGTACCTTCTTCCCAACCCGAAGGTAATATTAATTCATCCCGTGTATCGCCGCCTCTCACCGCCGTTTAGGAGGACCCCAAGCTGTGGTACGGTATCGGTATCCTCTATGACCGATACGGCTCCCTCGACCACGCCGAAGAAGCCTTCTCTTCGGTCCTTCGCATGGACAAAGGTTGGTCCCATTCAGATTTCGAAACCCGAACGGCGGTCTGGATTAATTTGAAAGACCTAGATTTCGACAAGGCCAACGAAATTCTCTTCCGCCTCGGGATAATTTACAAGCAGCAGGGAAAATACGAGGACTCGCTCGGATGCTTTGACCGCATCCTCCGGAATCCGCCGAGTCCGCTCGCACACGCAGACATTTGGTTCCAAATCGGCCACGTTTACGAACAACAGAAAGATGTATGTCACCTTGTTCTCCATGTCTATCTTTATTCTGATGTGATCCATCCATTTAGCATGTCAGCGCCAAAGACGCGTACGAGCGAGTTGTTACCGACAACCCAAGTCACGCCAAAGTCCTTCAGCAGCTCGGGTGGCTGTACCACCAGGACGGCTCGTCCTTCCAGAACCAGGACCTCGCGATTCAGTACCTCACCAAGAGCTTGGAAGCAGGTGCGCGATTCTTCAACCCGTCCCGCGCATAATAATAACCCGCCCCCTCTTCTTAGATCCTTCCGATGCTCAGAGTTGGTACCTTCTTGGACGCGCTTACATGGCCGGCCAGAAGTACAACAAGGCGTATGAAGCATATCAGCAGGCGGTCTATCGCGATGGCCGGAACCCAACGTTCTGGTGCTCCATCGGCGTCTTATACTTTCAGATCAACCAATACCGCGACGCGTTAGACGCATACTCGCGGGCAATCCGCATCAACCCGTACATCTCGGAGGTGTGGTTCGACCTCGGGAGTCTCTATGAGAGCTGCAACAACCAAATCTCCGACGCCATCGACGCGTATGCCCGTGCGAGCGAGCTTGATCCTAATAATCCCGTCATCTCCCAACGGCTTGCGCTGCTCAAGAATGCCCAGGCGACCGGAGGGCAGGTTCCCGCTGCTCCTGGGCCGCAGGACGTGCACCCCACTGCGTACGCGAGCGCGGTTGTCCCCCCGCCTGGGCTTACCGGTCCGCCGCTCTTGCTGCAATCGACAAGCCAGCGCCCTGTGTTCCGCACCGACTCGCGCGGGCCACCGACAGAGATCTCGCTCCCCCCGCCGTCGCAGGTTGGTGCTGGGCGCTCGTCGCCTGGGCCGTTCCGTGGAGGTCCCCCGCCGCCGGTGATCATAGACGAGAGCAGGCATCCGCCGTCCCACACCCCGCTCGCGCCTATGGATGTGGATCGCCCACCAATGCGCGACTATCCTCCCAGCTCGTCCCGCCGCGACGAGCCCGCGAGCCGCGGCCCGATCGGCCACCAGAGCCTGCTCCTGCACCACCCCACACCCCAGATTCCGCCGGAGGAGATCCGCAACGGCGGACACATGCACCACCAGGAGTCGTACTTTACGCGCCACCGTGCCGCCTCCGCCTCGATGTCCCCGCCGCCGCACGGGAGCCGCATCCGCTCGCCACCGCCACCGCCCTTCCAGCCCTACCCCTCTTCGTCGTCGTCGCGCGGGCAGCCCGGTGGCCCAGGTCAGCCGCAACGTTCGCCGCGCACGTTCCCCGCCCACGAGCAGATCCGCACGAGCGAGCCCGAGATGGGTTGGGACCGGCGCGCACCGCCTACAGAACACGCGCGCGAGTGGCCTCCGCGCGAGCACGAGGCGCGCCGCCCGCGGCATTCCAACTCTGGCAGCGACTACGCCGCCCACACGCCGTCGCAGCAGCAGCAACAGCCACCAGGCTTCTACCCCCCGCGTTCGCCTGGCCCGCATCGGGGACGCAGCCCACCTGAGTCGTCCCCTCGCTCTGCGCACCCGTCGCATGCGCCGCCTTCACGGTACTGGGACGCGAAGCCGCCTACGGCGCTGCCCTCGATCGTGCAGGCCCCGCGCCCGTCCCCGCCTAGTGCACATGCGGAGCACTCACGGAGGTACGACCCCCGGTACGACGCGCGCGACCACCGCGAGTACGAGCGCGAGAGTGAGCGGTCGCAGTCGCGCGGCGGGTATGCTGGATCGCACGCAGGGTCGCATGCGGGGTCACCCGAGGGGCTGCGCATCCCCGCTCGCGCGCCGCCGCCGCACATGGTCTCGAGCTCCGGGCGTTCGGAGAGTCCGCACCCCGCGGCGGCGCCGTCGGATGGGAAGCGGCGGCGGGCGACGAAGGAGGGGCCTGGGGGCGGGGTCGAGGGAGTGATGACGCCTTCGCAGGAGCAGCCGAAGAAGGAGCGCAAGAAGCGGAATAAGCGCAAGGAGGATGGTGGCGCGGAGACGCCCAAGCCGTTTGCGGGGCCCTCGGGGCACCAGAGCCAGGCCAGCGCGAGCTACAAGGTGTCGCCTGGATATGCGAAGGGACCGAGTTCGCCTGGGCCGCTTAGCTCGAATGGCTCTGGGTCGTCCGGGCGCTCGGTGCAGCCATCGCCCACCAGCGCTGTGCCGAGAATGCCATCGCGAGTGGTGGACGATGATTACGACGAGCCTGGTGTTGCGGACGCGCTGATGGGTCTTGCATCGTACCGCGAGATGCCAGCACCATCGATGGAGGGCACGTCTCAATCACCCACCGTCTCTTCTGGTAGCCGCCACAGCGACCGCGACCGCGACCGAGCCCCGCCTTCCCACCGTGACTCGGTGTCCTCCACGCGCAGCCGCGCCTCCCCGCCCGCCTCGCTCAAACGCCCACTCAGCCCCAGCGAAGACGCATCCTCCGACAACAAGCGCTCGCGCGTCGACGTGCTCCACCGGCGGGACTCGTCCGCGGGGCGCCGCACGCCCATCCCCTCGACGCGCCCGTCGCCGATCCCCTTCCGCACGCAGCCCCAATCGCACTCGCCCGAGACGCGCGAGCCGTACCCCGCGAGCCCGCCGCTGCCCGCTGTGTTCCCGCCGCACCCGCGACCAGTCGGCGCGGCGGGCTTGTCGTCCGCGCAGCACATCATCGCGCCGATTGCGCTGCCGCCGATCGCGACGCTGTCGCCGACGTCGACGGCGGCGTCCCCAGGTCCGAGCAGCGAGCGCGATCGGGAGCGCGACCGTGACCGTGAACGGGAACGCTCGAGGGAGCGAGAACGGGAGCAGCTGAACCGAGAGCGCGAGAGGGATCGAGATAGAGAACGTGAACGGGAGCGCGAGCGCGACGACAAGATGCAGGTCGACTCGAACCACTCCGCGTCGCCGCCCCCACGGACCAAGGTCGAGGTGGTCCACCTGCGCACGCCGCCAAAGCATACGCCCTCCCCGCCCAACGCCGACCGCGAGATGAAGGACGCGCCATGATATGTACATGCCCCCCACCGACGACATTCGTTTCTTGATCCTCTTACGACGCCCGCCTTTTCTTGCAACGACCCAGTCACGAAAATAAGTAATTTACTACATATCGCAATTATCATCCGTCTGTCTCTTCGCTCTCCCTCGTACCACCACCATTATAGCTGTATTGAAAGTACTATTAGTATACTCAAGTAGAAATAGTTTGTTGAGCTGTCCATGAACCGTTGCACACACATGTACTATACTCAGTTTCTCCATAGGTGTCTATGAAATATTTCTTGTTTTCGCTGTACGTTCATAGGATCGCGAGCTTGAGTTTGAAGTCAAAGCAGGTGCAGAAGGTAAACGAGTCCAGATTGGGATTTCTGCTTGTTCGTGAATGGTGAGGACGAGCATAAAATCCATACCATGTCGACGTCCGATCTTTCATTGCTCGCTCCACTTGCATGCACCACCTAGCTCTCGAAAATCCATTAAACACTAATAGCCTCGCGCAACGGGCCGGAGTTGGCTGAAACGCTCATGGCGACGAACACTCAGCTGGCAAAGCAGGCAACCTCAAGAAAAGTGACAAGTGGTGGTTTCATTTATTCGGTTTCGATTTGTGCTGCGTAAAAAATACAAAGAATAAGATAAATCAGGGAGCAAAAGCGCGCATAAGTAGAATAGGAGGGAGGTCAAGAGATATGTGCCAGTGATTGTGGTGTTGTACGTGTGCGGGGTTCGGTATAGTGTACAGTTATAACGTAGGACGACGAATGGACGGAAGGACGGATGGGATGCGACGAGGAGCGTATGCTATGCTACAGGTTGTACGACGCAGGTCAGGTCCGCCCACGGAATACACAAACGCACGTGCACATGCTACTCGTACACTCCACCCACCCGGCTCTGGCGCGCGCACAGGCACAACAGGTGAATTAAGTGGGCGCGCGCGCCGCGCCGGCCGCGGCGCAAGGGCAATCGATACATCAAGTGAACGAGAACAAAGAGAGAAATGCTGCTGCTGTCTATGCGAGCGCCGCCAGTGTACGATGCGGGCGCGGGCGCACGCGGGGGTGGTGCGCATGCGGGGGCCGGGGCGGAGGCACGCTACTTGCGGTTGTGCTTCTGCCCCAGCGACTCGATGATGTTGCGTACACCCTGCGGCTCGAGCACGACTTTGGTCCCGTCGCAGCGTGCCTTTGCCGAGAATTCCGCGCATAGGCCCGAGAGGTCCGAGTCCTGGTCGTTGATGTGAGTTTACTGTGTAGCAGAACCAGACGGAAAGAACTTACCTTGAATGCGGGGTCGGACGTGACGGTACGCCACGCCGTGAGGATCTCCATGTTCTTTTCGCTCTGCTGTGTCTGTGGGAAGGCGGAGCCCTCGCACATGACCGACGAGCCGAATATCGACTCTGCCTTGCGCACTACAGGCGCGTCCTTCGCGAATACCGACGAGCCCTCCGTAGCCATGCGAGCGCGCGCTTCCTCCCTTGTCTTGGGGCAGTCGCTTTCCAGGTCAGACTCCGACCCTGCTGAGCTCTCGCGTGGTGTGTTGAACAGCGGGTCGGACGACTTGGACGACGATGACGTGGTAGAGTTCGCAGGCGAGTGTCCGGCCATGTTGTTGAGCGAGGTGTGATGTGCGACGGGGCTGATTGCAGACCCAGGCGGGTGGTTCATGAGGACGTTAAAGTCGTTGAAATCGACGGTGTTGCCACCCATGAACCCGCCGAACAGGTCGTCGAACGCGCCGTTATCAGGGTTCGGCGTCGACCACGCCGAGAGCGAGCCGATGTCAAAGCTGAATGGACTCGGGTTCGACGTCGGTGGTGCAGGGTTGGGTGATCCTGAGAACGGTGTCGAATCGAATGCGGACGCAAAGGATGTGAACATGGGATTGCTGGCGATGGTGGTGTAGTGCGGCTTACTTCCGGAGAAGCTATTTTCACCACCGAATCCAAAGTCCATCTGCATGGCACCGTCCGTCGCCGTTTGCTGTGGCGTATCATCAAGCAGACTCAGCATGGAAGGATCAAATGCCGTCAGCGAACTATAATCCAGAGGATTCGCTGTATTCGGTATCGGAGAGGAGCTGGACCCAGCTGGAGATCGGGCCAATGACGGCGATATAGAGTTGGAGACCGACGCTTTTGGGACGGAAAATGTGAAGGTGGATTCTTTGAGCATCACGTTCTCATTTTGCAGTCGAGAGAGAAGATCGCGGAGGTTCTCGTTCTCTGAATTTGCGGCGTCATTCTTGGCCTCGAGAGCGGCAACTTTGTCTTCGAGCTTTGGGTCGAGATGAGCTCAATCGCCCAGGTAGCTACTCGTTCAAACTCACATCCTTGACATGCTTTTCCTTACGCTCCCGGAAGGCGCGCTGCGCCGCCCGGTTTTGTTCCTTGCGTTTCATCAGACGAGTCTCATCCTATGAACCGGTTAGCACGGCCCTGATTTGAAAATGAATTTACTTACGGGATTCGCGTTGCCTGACGACTTTCGCCGTGTGGACGCACCCTTCTTACCATTGCCCACTGTAGCGAGTAAATACCATGCCACTGGCAAACTAGCGCAGATAGCACGTACATGTGTGTTGACTCTTGGAGCTCGGGCCCTCTTCAAAATCGTCGTCGCTCGCCTTGCGCTTCAGATCATGTTCATCCTCCGGGCTCTTGCTCCCAGACTGCTGTGGCGGACTGGGACTGCTGTCCTCCGAAGGAGGAGTGAGACTCGGGAGGGGATAGCGGGAAATCGTCTGCGGGTTGACGCCTTTCATGCTGCTGAAGTCTGCCGAGAAATTGCCAGGTGCGGAAGGGAACTGGGTCTGGAGCAACGCGAGGAAGTCATCGTCGGGCAACTGGGAGAAGGAGGAGGCCTGCGAGAGGTCCCAGAGAGGAGAATTTATGTCTGCTGAAGAATAGTCCATTTGAGGCAAGATACAAGCCGGGGGTGAGCGGGACACGCGGGGAGTGAAGCAGTCCGCAGGGAGACTGTGTCGAGTGCGCTAGACGGGCGGATTTGGGGATGGAATGGACGGTGGAGAGCGGGGGAGGTAAGACCGATCTGTCTTACTCAGCGCCTCGAATCTTCTTTGGTCATTTGTTTGTTCTTTGATCCCATCAGCCGATCCGAAACGCGCGTCCGCTCCAGCACGGCGCGTCCTGTACGGCTATCAGATATCTCGGATTTCTTTCCGTCGGACCCGTATCACACTGACTCGACCTCGGGCTCAGCCCCTGCTATTCAAATACAAGAAAGAAAATTAATGCGATGATAACCGTAAGTCCACTTCCATGCATGCAGGTATATATAAGATGATAGATAACTTCCAAAAACAAGCCTGCACTTGGAACCCTCCAGAAGCCACTGGCTGCGTGCGGCAGAGTTCCAGACGAATCGCTGGGATACCGGTAGGTCGCCGGTAGCACGTAACCGTGGTCGAAAATCACTAGATCACTGATAAGTACAATATAGAATCAGAGACGTGAGACTGACATAGTATTCGATTTCCATCTGGAGGTTGCGAAATCAAAGTCAGCGGCGTTCTGGTCGGAATCTCGTCGAAACTCACGAAAAGAAACGCGACCTTCCGCGGCCATAGGATATTAAGCCCAGCCGGGTTGTATACCTGCACGTTCAGCTCGTCAATGAGAAGCTGTAACCGTCGCATCTCCTACAACCCAAGATCAGAAGGAACGATTGGACGCATTCTATGAAAGATGTATACCTTCTCGTAGTGCGATGTTAGGATCAGCCTTGAGAGCTGGAGCGTAAAGACCGAGAGCGCATTATCCAGAAACGAATGTCGCATGCTATGCGCGGAGATGAGGAGCTCGTTGATAGCGTTAATCGACTCCATAAATTGTGTCGGGGTGATCTATCGCTGGTCAGTGCCTTCACGGGACACCGGCAGCTATGCATTCAGCTCACCCGCCCTTCAAGCTCAAGGGGATATATTGGTGCGAATTGAATCAGCTCCCCGCCGGTATAGTCTCTTTCCACCCGCAAAATCTCCCGGGGATGATGCAGCCCAATCTGACCTATAGGCTGCGTTCCGTACGCGGAATCCGATGGTGGCGGTCCGAAATAATACGACGACTTCGGGATCAGAGCCCGAGCGCGTCTGCTGACCAGACGAGACGACAGCTGTAATTCAGGGTTGGTGTTCAAAGGAAAAAGAGGGTGCACGCACGACGAGCCGAGCGTATTGTACTTCTGCGACGTCTTTAGCGAGGCGTAGTACTCCGCGTTCGTCTGGCCGTTAGTCTCGGGCGGGTCGACCAGGTCCCACGGTTGTGGCTCGAGCTTCGCATCGAGCTGTATGGCCGACGCCTTCCGCCCCACGGTCGTGCGCGACTTCACCGGTGAGTCCAGCGAGTGCTCACCCAGCGTCGTCGAAAATTCGAGGTCCACCTCCGAGTAGTCCTCTTTCTCCAGTGGGTCCGCGGCAAGGGTGTCGTCCACGCCCATCGGCTCCGCCGCACGCACACTCAGGTCGGCGCTCGACCGCGTGAGCGGTGGGCTCGGCGGGAGGTGGTTCGGCCAGATGCTCGACTCCCGCTGCGGCGCCCGCTCCTCGTCTTTGTCTCCTTTCGGCGCCACTCCATATCCCTCTCCCTCTTGTCCCCCCTCTCCCTCTCCATGTCCCACGTTTCTCACCATGACGTCCGCGATATCCACTTCATGCGGCGAGGGCGGTGCATGCACAGGAGGGTCCGCTGGGTGCGTTGGTGGCGTATGTGCATTTGCGTCTATGTCGCCGTTAGTCTGCGAGGCCGGGCCATGGGAGTCTTGCGGGGAGGGTGGTGCCGTGCTCATACCATCGACGAGCTGGCGAGTGCGCGTCGCCCAAGTCTGTCACAGCCGTGCAAGTCTGGGTGAGCGTTGTGAACGATGCGAAGCGTAGACGAAGCCGGCAATCCCGAATGATCGAACCAAACATAAGCCTGATGCGGCCTCGGTGCTTATAGGTTCAGCCAGAAATTCGCTAGGACATGGGTGAAAACGCAGCATGAAAGTGAGGGATTTTACCCTCAGTTTCTAAGGAATCAATTTTCGCTAGCCAAATCTGGCCTGAATCTGGCGCTGTGTGTTGTGCTGAGGCCATGCACCAAAGTTATGACCACGACCAAATGGTACATTCAGGATATATAATCGACAGCATTAAAAGCAATATGTACTGATGTACTCGGCGGAGACAAGACAACTACATTCAAATACACAAATAAAACACAAGAGGCAGAGCAAAGAGAAAAGAGAGGATACTCCAGGATCGTTCAGTCATCATCGCTCGGCGTCAAATACTCTTCATCGCTGATCACCTGTCGCCGCGTCGAGCTGCGACCTCGAGACGGCGGCGGCGGACGGTCGTCTTCGTCCATCGGCGTCAGCGCAGACTCATACGAGCCCGCCGACCCGCCCGCGGCACCCTGCGCACCAGGCAGCCCGGACCCAACGGTAAGGCGTTTGAACGTCGCATCAAGCACCTTCTCCATCTCGACCGCATCAATGTACACCCACGACCCCTCCTGGTTGTACGTGCGCGCATTGTTGAACATGAGCGTCCAGTCATTGCGGTAGCTCTGCACGTCCTTGTAGTACGGCCCGCTCGCCCGCTTCCGCAGATGGGAAAGTGCGATCGGCTGGGTAATTAGCTGGTAATAGTCGGGATAGTCCTGGGGAACAGTCAATGAAGTGGTAGAGGAACTCATGCGCCAAACTTACGTGTCTGTCCGGTAGCTCTCGGAATAGCTCGCATCGTTTCCGGCCGTCGGAGTCCTCGCATGCCACAACCGCGCGATAGCACTCGTTGAAGATCTTCTTCATCTTATCTCTAACCGCGGGGGCAACGTCATTACCACTGCTCTTGGTCGGTGCTTTGCGGCGTTTCTGTGCAGAGATCAGCAAAGGTTAAGGAGCAGGCTCAGGACGGAATGAGCGGATAAATTCACTTACCGGCTGACGGTCGTCATCGTCGTCCTCGTTGGCGGACGGCGTAACGGACATCGATTTGACCCCACGTTTCCGCTTACTGCCAAGCTCATAATCCGGGGCGCTCATTCGGCTTTTGCCCTTCTTCGCCTTCCGCGCACGCGACTCGGAGTCCGAGACGGGTGTACCTCGACCCGAAGCCTCGGCGTCTCTGAGAAGCTTGTTCGCCCCTCTCCGCCTGCTCCGCTCTGTGAGCTCTTCCAGGTCTTCCCCATCCTCTAGAGCTTGTACCCAAGTCTCGTCGTCGAGCCCATCGTTGTAGCTGACAACGTTTCTGCGCCGCTGCCCACGGCCCTCGGCTGCCTCGTCCATGATCACAGCCTCGAACGGCTCGTCCTTTTGGTAGCATTCCGGAAGTTCCTCGAATTGCGTCAGGGGAGGTGGGGGCTTGCCGCGGTGGCCCTGGGCACGCCAGTTCTCGAGGGCGTCCCGTTCCCGCTTCATGTCCATATCGCGGAACAGCTCGGCCTCCTCCTCGGTCCGTGCGATGATACCGTTCAGCTCGTCGTCGTTCATATCGCCAGCTTCCTCATTCTCTTCTTCTTGATCCGCATCCAAGATCGATCGCTAATACCGGGTCATTGCATCTGGAGATTCGAACAGAAAGCTTAAGACTAACCAGAAACTCTTCTTGCTCCTCCTGAGTGGACTTATTATCGAAGCGACCGGCTTGAATGACCTTGTCGTCGATATCGAGCTTGTAACGTGCACGTTGATACATGGCTTCTTCCACGCTCTTCTCCGTGATGAAACGAAGGATGAGCACGGCCTTCGTCTGCCCGATACGATGAGCACGATCTTGGGCCTGTAGATCGGCGTGAGGATTCCTGCAAAGGCACAAAGTGTCAGTCACTGCAACATGAAATTCCATCATTTGCTTACCAATCACTGTCGAATCTGGAGAGTTGCAAAAACACACATCAGCATCCAATTGGCACGAAAGGTGCGAGCGCTGACATGATAACTGTGTCTGCGGTCTGTAGATTCAGACCCAAACCTCCTGCTCTGGTGGACAGAATGAAGACCTGATACTCGGAGTCCTTGGCGTTGAACAGTTGCACAAAGTTTGCGCGCTCCTCGGTTTTCGTCCCTCCGTCAAGCCGAAGGAATTTCCATCCCATCATGGTCAAAAAGTCGGCCATGATATCCATGACCTTGGTCATTTGGAAGAAAATTAGGACCTGCATGGACAAGTGAGAAGGTAGTGAAATACAGATAGATCGTTGCAAACCCGATGTCCGGTAGCGAAGAACTTTGGAAGAATACGATTGAGCAGCTCGATCTTGCCGGAGTTGCGAACGAGTTTGTTATCCACAAGACCGCCAGGATTCATCTTGTCCTCGACACTCTCGAACAGGAAAGGGTGCTGACAAATCTTGCGAAGCTGCATCAGCTCATTGCTTAACCCCTTGACCCCGCTAGGTTTCCTGCATTGGACGTTCAGCATCAGAACCAATCAAAAGTTGAAATGGCGCACCCGTTCTTGGTATTGCCGTCCGCAATCATCTTGTGCTTCTTCATCTGCTTGTACATCTGCGTCTGGAGCGCGCTCATGCGGACCTTGATGACCTTCTCGACTTTGTCGGGAAGTTCGCTCTCCACATCCTTCTTCAGGCGCCGCAGCAAGAACGGCCGGAGAACCTTGTGCAGACGACGAATAATGAGAAGAGCCTCTTCTTCGTCGAGCTCGATCTTGTCGCCCGTGCCTGAGTTGGCAAACGGCGTGTTAAACCACTCGTCAAATGACTTGACGGAGTTGAAGATCTTGGGGAGGACGAAGTTGAGCAGGGACCACAACTCGGTGAGATTGTTCTGGAGAGGCGTTCCACTGAGAAGGAGACGATATCGGGAGTGATAGTACGTTGTAAGAGTCACAGTCAGTTTGCTCTGGGTGTTTTTCATACGGTGACCCTCATCTGGACAATTTCAGTCTCAGGATCCGGCTAAACGTATAGCATGATAACGCACCGATAATCATATGCAACCACTTGATCTTACAGAGGATCGGGCGATCCTTGATGATGTACTCGTATGTCGTCAACAAAACCTGGAAGTGGCCGACACGTAGTTCACCCTGTAGAGCTCGCCGCTGTGCAGGGTTTCCTTTGTACGCGACCACCTTGACACCGGGCGCCCATTTCGCAAACTCTCCAGACCAATTGGTCATTGTCGAGAGAGGCACGATGACAAGATACGGCCCATGCAGGCGCTTCGACTCGATGAGGAAGGTGATCAGCGAGATGGTTTGGATGGTCTTGCCGAGACCCTAGCGTAGTAGGTGAGTACGTGATATGAATAGAATGGCACAAAGAACGCACCATCTCGTCTGCCAGAATCCCGTTGAGCCTGTTATTATACAAGCTCACCATCCACTGCAGGCCCTTTATCTGGTACTCCTTCAAAGTTCCACCGATAAGCAGCGAAGGCTGCCTGGTGACCTTCTCCGAGATGCGATGTGCAACAGCATAGTAATCGACCTTCTCCTTCCCAGCCGTAGCAGCCTCCTGGGCGTCCTCCGCAGAAACCTTGGCTCCAAACGTAGCCTCGGTCGCAGGCCCAGTTTCTTGCTCAAACCGCATATCCACGGGTCCGCTCTCCATCTGCTGAGCGGAGACAGCTTGAGCAAGCGAATCCAGGTAGGAGTCGGTCTGTCGCAAAAGATGTGTAATACGGGTGTCTTTGACATTGTCGACAAGGGCCATATATGCCTCCTCATCGTCCGCCTTGAGCGCCTTGATACGCTCCTTCGTGATGCGCTCCATCCGCTTCTGTTCCTCCTTCTCGGTGTACTGATGGAAGTTGAGTACTGAACGTCCGAGACGCACGATGCGGTCCTGTGCCGCACGGTTGACAGCAACGACCTCGCGCCCGTGGTCGCAAATGACGTCGAGCTGCTCGACGTGCTTTGATTTGGCACGACGCTCGCGGTCCATGCGCTGCTTGCGCTCGAGTTGCTCGGTAACGCGGGCGTCACGGATTGTCGGCTTTCGGAAACGGCGAAAGTCGGGACGGTTCAAGGGAAGGAGAGAGCCGTGGGTGAGAGTTTCGGCTACTTGCGAGCGGAGGATGCGTTGTTTGTCGAGAAGGCGGAGGGACTTAAGTTCAATCAGAGCACGAATCTTCCCGTGCGAGGTATTGCTGAGCAGGGTGGGCAGGGAGGAGGGATCAGGCTTGGTGTCGGTCGAGTTTTCTTTTTCGTCCTTTACGATATCTTGTGGGTTGAGACCGGGATCGAAGCCCCCGTCGCCAGTGGTGGACGGCAAGGCCTCAAGCTCCCGAATGCGCTGCTGCATACGCGCCTCGATGAAGCGGTCACGTTCCTCAATAATTTGGCGGGCATCGAGCCCTGTAGGCATGATGGTGGGGATCACCAAGCGCTGAAGACGAGTGGCGAAGAGTTTCGGGTCAACGTCGGTGGGTCGTTTGAGATGAGTGAATGGGTGCTTGAACGCGTTGTACGGATATATCCCAGAGTTGACATCGTCTTCCATGAACGGACCCTTGGGGAGGTCTGCGGGATCAATGTCCTCGTCCTTGAAGTCATCAACTGGTTCCCCCTTGGCCGCCCTGACCGCATTATCGACCACTCTGCCGTTGACGTCCGATCCCTGGAGAAGTTTCTCGAGCTCTGGCACGGCGTTGTTGGGGACCCGGAGCGCCTGTTGGACATTTTCGGGGACCGGAAGCCCCCTGGTGATGAGCTTGAAAGCATGTATCTGTGCTCTCAGGGCGTCGATTTGTTCTGGAGTGAAAGAGACGGGAGTTTGCGAAGTGGGGAAGGGCTGGGTTGGAATGGGCCCGGATGTGATGGCTGAAGCGAGAGACTGGCCGGAACCGTTTGTGACAGCATGGCCGTTTGTAAGGGGTTGCTGTTGCGGGCCTGGGATTCGGCCTTTGCATCAAACGATGAGAATAGCGTTGATTAACAATGGAAATGGACGAACCTCCTTGGCTCAAATGCTGGACATACCTAATCAGGTTATCAAGCTCGCCCGGGTTCTTTTGTTCCATGGGATTCTTGCGCAGGAAGTTGACGCGCTGCAGAACAGTCGGTTATTCGAGAAATAGCAGGGAAATCCGGGACACACCCCAATCAGCGACTGCAAATCTGGTGGCGGGCGCTGCGGGGGCATATTCTGGCCCAGATTGTTGGCCAGCATCGCAGAAATGCGCGAGGAAACACAAAATTATAAGTGAGCAGGCGCGTCCCGCGCAATTTGAAGGCTATCACGAGCTCCGGTCGCTGTCCAAAACAGCTGGAACGAGCTGGTTTCTGAGGCTGTGTTTATGCTGTGCTGCTTGTGACTGTGAGCTGTCAGTGTCACTCTTTCTCCTCGGTCACGTGCAAACTCGGACGCGTAAACGACGAACAATATGCCTGCAGAAAGAGCTGGGGTTTGTGGCCTCTGTATGACCCCTACAATGTTCTCACATTCCCCAGTACACCGTTACGATGTTCGTCATCGACATTGGGCCGTCGATGGCGAACCTGCGCACCCACGATCCAGAAGGCAACGAACTTGAGCAAGAAATGACGAATCTCCAGTGGGGGCTCCAATTCGTCAAGCTCAAGGTCCAAGAGATGGTCTGTGCTACTCTCTAAGCTGCTAAAACTATCTCCGATGTTCGCCACGCAGATTTTCAATGGGCGAAAGACAGACAAGTGTGGCGTTATTGTGTTCGGTGCCGACAGGACACGCAATATCCTCAATAAGAGAATGAAGGGCGGATACGAGCGCGTCCTTGATTACATACCAATTGCGCAGCCCAACGCTGGGACCCTTGCGAAGCTTGATGCTCTCGAGCCATCTGACGAGGCAGGAGACCGTAAGTCAAGCTGCCACCTCAAATAAGCAGGAAGCTAAATGATGCTCAGCGCTCGACGCGGTAATTGTGGCAATCGAAACTCAGGACGATCACTTGGCCTCCAAACGCACCTGGACCCGCAAGATTGTGCTGGTGACGGACGGCGAGAACCCCATTGAAGTGTCGGACCTTCCAGAGACGATCAAAAGAATCAACGACTTGGAGATTGCATTCACCATCGTGTGCGTTTCTTATGCGTTATCCTGTTTAGCCCCTCATATTATCAACAGTGGAATCGACTTTGACGACGAAGAATTCCCATATACCGAGGAAGATAAATCCCATATCAAGGTCCTGATCCTGCTTATTCTTTTTGTTCCAACTAACTATTTTGCAGGCTGAAAATGAAACGTTTTACAATACGTTCATCGAGGGACTGAATTTCGGTGTGCTGGGAACATGCGCGCTGGCCCTACGCGAAACAGTGCGACCCGACATCAAGATCACCAAGTCTGTGCTAATGGGCACGACACTACGTCTCGGCGATACCGACGGTCGATCTGAAGAGGCGATGGAGATCAACGTCAAAACCAGCAAATGCACAGCGCTGAACCGCCCCAAAAGCTGGAAGAAGTTCGCCGAAAGGCAAAAGAAGCGTGGGCCCGGCGGCCAGATTATCGAGTCAGATGAGGATGAGGAGATGGACGTGGACGAGCCAACGCAGGGCGCCTCAAAAAAGATTATTTATGCCCAGCTCAAGATGCGCACCGAGTACTACGTTGACCGACGGGACCACAACTCGGACGACGAGGATGGGGACGTGAAAAACGAGGATGGCGATGTGAAAATGGAAGAAGTAGAAAAAGTGAAGGAGCCGACACCAGAGCCGGAACCAGTACCGGAAGAAGATGACGGGGACGGAGACAGTGGCCCCACGAACAAGATTCAACCAGGCTTCGAGCAAGTGGACAAGGAAGAGCTCATCAGGGGTTTCAAGTACGGTACGACCTATGTCCCGTGCCCCGACGGTCAATTCTCTCGGCTACCAACGAAGAAGGGCATTGAGATTTGCGGCTTTTTCTTAGCCAAAAACGTGCGCAATTATCATCTGCTTCGTTCTTTAATTCATGCAGGTCTAGTTCCGCCGCGAACTCTGTCTCGGAGAAATACAATATGTCTGGGGTGATCCCGCGCAGCCTGAACAGCAAGTCGCGATCTCCTCCATTGCACAGGCGATGTACGAGAAGAATGCTATGGCGATTGCGCGTTGGGTCTCCAAAGATAACATGGACGCGAAAATGGGCGTCCTCGCGCCTTGCATTGCCGAAGGTGTTGACTGTCTCTTGTGGGCTCAGATGCCCTTTGCGGACGACGTGCGCAAATACACATTTGCGTCGCTCGATAATCTTGTCTCGAAGAAGGGGGAGGTGCTCAAAGAGCACGCGTACCTTCCTACCGAGGCGCAACTCGAAGCGATGGACAACTTCGTTGACGCTATGGATCTTATGGACGCGGGAGAGAAAG
The DNA here is from genome assembly GCA_029449255.1 of Mycena polygramma. Lineage (NCBI taxonomy): Eukaryota > Fungi > Basidiomycota > Agaricomycetes > Agaricales > Mycenaceae > Mycena > Mycena polygramma. The sequence goes on from JARKID010000046.1 coordinate 255,042, forward strand.
ACGAAGAAGGGTGAGCATTGCATACATCCCCCCGTTTCGCCATTGACGCCCCTTAGAAACCGTGGAGCCTGGTTTGACACGCGTCTCTCGTACAACCCAGCAATACATCGCATCAAACAGGCCCAATTCCATGCCGCCGTCGTATCTGACCTCAGCAAGAACCCCCTTCCGCCGCCGCATCCCGAACTCCTCAAGTACTTCGAGCCGCCCCGTCGCGTGCTCAAGCGCGCGCGCGACACAATCGAAGAGTGCAAGACAGAGTTCAAGGTGAAGCAAGGTCGGTACACGAGTTCATCAATCGTCCTCCCTATTCATTCTATACGTACAGTGCCCAAGAGAGTCGCGAAAGCACGGAAAGACGGCCATGTGCATGCGCGGGACGACGATGACGACATGCTCCTTCTCGATGTCAAGGCTCCAACGCGCACCCAATCCTCCCAGTCGCAAATCAAGATCACCGCATCCCCGGGCGACAAGAAGGGCAAGGCAAAGGCTGCGGATCCGGATGACAGCGCAACGGAGGACGAGTCGGATTACGAGGACCTGCTTGCTGCAACGGGCGCGAAGGCGAAGGCGAAGCCGAGCACCCCTCCGCCGAAGAACAACGGGCACAACCCACTGCCGACTCCCGCGCGGTCGCTCTCGCCGGAGTTTGACCCTGCACGCGCCCCGGGCCGTATTGTCGGCAACACGCGTCCACTCGAGGACTTCAAGGCGAATATTGCGCGCGGGGACATGGTAAGCAAGGCTGTGGAGGACCTGGGAGTGGTAATTACGGAGATCGTGATGCGGCCGTTTGCTAATCGTCGGAACGCGGAACTCATGGAATGCTTGGAAACCCTGAGGGATACATGCTTGAAGGTGGGTTGATTTATGTCGCAGTCTCCACTGAACTAATAGCGACTGTAGGAGGATGAGATCGATGCGTGGAACACGCAAGTCTCTACAGTGGTTCTTCATTCGCTGGTTTAATATATCATTTAGGTTCATGAAAGACCTCCGTGACAAGTGTGCTTCCGAGCCAGGCAACCGTCAATTTTGGGCCCATGTTCAAAAGGCGGGTCGCAAAATCAGCCTGATAAGCAATGAAGAGGCTGAAGAACACGGAGGAACATCCTCCATCTCCGAGTCCAAGGCTGAAAAGGTGCGTACATCTCATTGATTTCCTTCACTTGGCTTATGAAGAATTTCCAGTTTATTGCTTGATTCTCCTGCTTTCTGATCCTTTTGCTGTCTGTACAATTATTCTGTACCCGGCCAATTGGCCAATACAATACGATCCCATTAACACATTAACTCCTACCCCACCATCCGCCCAGTAGGCTGCCCAGGCCGCCACGAGCAGCAGTAGGAGCCTTCGATTCAGGGGTTTCCGCGGCGATGTCCTCTTTCGCAGCCTGCCGTTTCTCCGCCGGCGGCTGCGCTGCCACCTGAGAGTCGTCGACCGGTTCTAACCCAGCCCGCGCCCTGAGCGCCGCCATATCCAGTGCTACGTAGTTCACTGCGATGTCGAAGAACAGCGGCTTCTTGTCCGATCTGGCTTTGGAGTCTACTGACCCACCATTGAAGGCAAACCAGTCCCGCTTGAGCTGCAGGCCAGTTGAAGTCACAGCGCCTTCGAGCTCAGATACAGCTTCGTTTGAGAGGGGATAGTACGACCCTCTGGCCGCGGATATGGGATCAGCGTCAGATAACGAGAGAGTGGATTGCGTCTCGCGAACGTGGATGCTGGCATGCTGTATCAACGTGAGCGCCTCTGCGTATTTTTTGACAGGAGCATAGGATCGGGCGAGGAAAAGACACCTGTGGGACACTCGTTAACCGTGTGTTCTGTCGTGCCAGACTATGCTCACCTTCGTGCCTTAGTGAACGACAGCCGGGCTTCCACAGCGGACGCGAGATCGGGGCTGTCATCAACGACGCTCAATGCCCTCATCTGGTTGAGACTTTGCAGCACCGTGTCCAGGAGCTTCACGACGGCGGGGAAAAGACGTCCATCCACCTGCTCGGAGTTCGCCTTTTGAGCACCGCGGGCTTGGGGACCTGACTCTGATGACAGCAGAGCAGAAACGAGCAGGAGATCTCGCTGGATTCGGCGCGAAAGGAGCTGGTACACGATATAGGCATGCACGAAATGAATATCGCGGGCTCCCCCCGGAGCAGCGGTCGAGCTAGACCCGCTCAACTGGGTCTGTATGAGTACGACGTCTTCATATGTTTCGGAACACATACCTGCTGCGCCTCAACAAGTTTCCGAGCGACCTCCTCGGCGTCACTCAAAGCTGATAAGATAGCGTCATAGGCCGCGACGGCTTTCTTGCTTGTGCCAGCCTTCTTCGAGTCGGTCGAAGACCCTTGCTGGAATCCGTCCAGCCTATGTTCTGCGTCCTGCACCTTGAGCAAAACGTCCACGAGCTCCGGGTTCCGCACAGGCACAGGCTGCTCCTCCCACACCAATGCAGCAAGTTTCTTCCGATTTTCTCCCTTGCCTGCGGCGTCCCCCTCCACCTTCATTTTCTCGATGAGAGCATCACACCCGTCTACGATGCGATTCCGGTGTTTTCCTGCAATTTCCGTGACAATGCCATCGATATCGTAGGCTTTCGTCCGACCCAATTCGTGTGCGCAGTATCTAATTTCTGGACCAACATCGTCGGAGAACAGAACCGCGAGTGCTTGGTCTCGACTCGTAGGCGCAGATGCAGCCAATTGGTCTAGCAAGCCGCGTGCGACACTCAATTGGATGAGCGCGTCGTCGAACTCGTCGCGGTATCGCAGAAAACGTCCGTTCAAGATCAAGGTGTAAACCGTGACTTGGATCAGGTTCTCGGCGGAGAGTCGGGAGGCAGCGAAGAGTGATTGGCAGAGAGAGAGTAGCTGAGTTGACCAGTTTACAGCCCGTCGGAAACGGCCTGTAGCGCTATGGCGCAGAGTACTCGCTTGGTCTGCATTCGCGGGAAGCAAAGCCGACGCCGTTAATTCTTGAGAATATGCCCAGGCACGTTCGGCTTCGAGCAGGAGGAGTTGAAGGCTGCCGGGATATCAGCCCGCCGCTATAGACGGGAAAAGGATGCCTCACTGTCCGTCCTTGACGATCTCTGGAGTGAGAGGAGGCAATTTCTTGAATTCGCGACCCTTCCCGTGAGTCGTTTTCAGCGTGGACCGGAGCCGGTGCGTCCTGTTAGCGCAGTGCTTCCTGAACCCGCAATTTAGACGAGGCTGAGATGTACGCAATTCGCCTCGCACCTATACCGAGCGAAATCATTATATCGCAAACCGTATGCGTTTCGCTGTTCGTTTGCGAGTTGCAGGGCTGCACCGTTGAGCGACGTATTTGACGCGATGAACTGCGCCCACCTTTGAATACGACCACTGTTCCCGCCATGTACAATTATTCTGTGAGGATCCACCGAGTTCCAGCAAGTGGTGGAAGTGACCGAGGGGTGACACGCGTATCAATCACCGATCAGGCTTTCATCTTGCTTTCACCCGTACATAAACCAGCCTCGCTAATTCAACCTCGGACGCCTCTCCTCATTCTCCCCCAAGGAGATTCCAAACCCCAAGTCGCCCCTCTCCCCCCCCATTCGCCAAAAATTTCATGGATGAAACTGAACTACTCCCGCCGACTTTGCAAAATATTCTCGATCAGCAATCGCTCAAGTGGATTTTCTGTGGCACGTTTCTTCGCAGCAATGCAGCCTAAGCGCATACTCATTGCAGTTCACCTTCAGGTGGAAAGGGTGGTGTAGGCAAGTCGGCAATGCGCGCTCTTGTCAAGAGTAACGGAAGTAACACCCGGCTCAGGGAAAACGACGACTTCCTGCTCGTTGGCCATACAACTTGCTCAATGCCGGAAATCCGTTCTACTTATCGTATGCCCCGGTTGCGCCCATGAAATTTAAATGCCTGACCGCGCATCCGATAGTCTACGGACCCCGCGCATAACTTGTCGGACGCATTTGGCCAGAAGTTTTCCAAGGACGCGACGAAAGTCAATGGGTTCGACAACCTCTTCGCGATGGAAATTGATCCCACCAGCTCTATCCAAGAAATGGTGGAACAGTGTAGGCGGACCGTCCACCTGTCCGTTTCCCGTTTTCTTGACAACTGCGTTAGCGGACTCGAACGGTATGATGGGTTCCATGATGCAAGACCTTGCATTCGCCATTCCTGGTGTAGATGAAGCCATGAGCTTTGCGGAGATTATGAAGTGTGTTCGGAATCATTACGCCGCGCCGTGTGCTCATTCACCCGGACTACAGACACGTTAAATCAATGGAATACTCCGTCATCGTATTCGACACTGCGCCAACCGGACACACGCTGCGGTTCTTGTCCTTCCCTACAGTACTCGAGAAGGCTTTGGGCAAGCTGAGCACGCTGGGCTCTCGGTTCGGACCAATGATCAGCCAAGTATGTTAATTCTCTTTGGGACCTTGGCTCGTTACCTATTCACCGTTCTGTAGATGTCCAGTATGATGGGCGGCGAAGCAGGTTCACAGGAAGACATGTTTGCGAAACTTGATTCGATGCGCGAGGTGATCACGGAAGTGAACACGCAATTCAAAGACCCAGTATGGCTACCATTGTTCGCCTTGGATGTTCGCTGAGATAGTCTTCGCATCAGGAAAAAACCACCTTCGTCTGCGTCTGCATTTCTGAATTCCTGTCTCTGTACGAAACCGAACGGCTGGTTCAAGAACTAACGAATTATGAAATCGACACGCATAACATCGTTGTCAATCAGCTCCTGTTTCCCAAGAAATGTGCGCTCATTTACCTCGTTATCTTAATCGATTCACTGACTGTGTGCAGCAACCAACTGTGAGCATTGCTCTGTGCGCCAGAAGATGCAGCAGAAGTATCTTGGAGAAGCGCACGAGCTCTATGACGAATTTTTCCACATCATACAACTTCCTCTGTTGACGGAAGAAGTGAGAGGGCCAGAGAAGCTGAAAGAGTTCAGTAAAATGCTCGTAGAGCCTTACGTTCCACCGTCGGATTAGAATGTAGGTTGCTTAGATTGCGCTATGTATATACGGATTTCTCGCATGGTTGTGATATTATTGAAGGGTGGGTACAGTCGCAGTGACCATCATTAATTATTGGTTGTCTACATCTATTGGAAAGAAAGGCCCATTTCTCGGAGATCCTCGATGAGCGCAGGGGGGTTGTCAAGGCCGGCGAAGTGTCCCCCGAAGTTGTGTTCTGAAAATCTGGTGAGTTCCTTGCGCCGAGACATCGCATATTACGGACACACCTTTATACCAAACCAAGTTCCCGACCTTCGCAACGTACTCCTGCGGCCAAAGGAGGATGTTGTACTCGAAAAGGCTGAAGAACATCGGCGCATCGGTGGCGGGCTTTGTGTAGAGCTGTCTGAACGCGCCAGCGTTTCGGGCGTATTGCCAAACTGACGACAGGAATGAACCAGTCAAATAGTATAGAGACGTCGCCGTCAGTAAGGCGGTATCAGTGAGGACAGACGGTCCCGTCCCGGCGCGTGGGTCGGACCCTGTGGGATCCATTAGCTGGCGTATGCCTCAACGAAACTTGAACGTACAAATTTTTATGTCTGAACCGATCCATGCAAGCTGTCCGACGGGGTTGTCGTACAGTGCGAGTCCGATATCGTTGGGCTGAACATAGGCAGTGGTGAGCGTCCAGGGCTCCAAACGAAACAGGTGAGCAGCAAACCCACCTTGAAGCTTTGCTCTTGGAAGTAACCCTGACCGATGGAGAGCCAGTCCACGGCGCGCTGCTGGGTCACTTTGGCAATATCGGAGAGCGTGATGTTGTTGTCCGCGACCTCTTGGGGTGACGGTGGCGCGAAAGGGATGAAAACAAAGTGTGCCGCGCGCACGGTCGTGTTATACGACTCGTACATGCGGTATCCAACGTCAGAACCCTGCGCATTGCTCAGATTCAGGACGGCAACGAGTGGAGAAATGGAGAAATTACCCAGTCTGTCGCATGCAAGGCATACTTCGAGTAACCGAGGACGTCGGTCATCAGGGTGTTGAACAGATTCGCAGTTTCGGCGTCGGTCCAATTCTGAGGAGGCGAACTAGAAAACACAAATCCGGGGAGGGATGGGACAATAACGTCGAAGGACACGTTTTTCCCAGTCGGACTTGTCCAGGACTGCGTGAGCGGCTTAATCACAGGTTGGAATTCTTGAAATGAACCTGAACAAATGTCAGATATTTGACCCATACAAAGTTGCAGTTAACGGGCAAACCTGGCCATCCGTGGAGTAGCAAGAGCGGGATCGCGTCCTTTTCGGCTGATTTTTCGTGGACGAAATGCACGGTTTGATTTCCGATGGTCGTTGTGAATTGCGAGAGCCTATTTACGGTTTTCATTCAAAACTCAACCGTGGTTAAAATTCGAACTTACTGATTCAGTTCTGCTTCCTGCTCTGTCCAGTTGTATCCTTCGACCCATTGTGTCTTTAAATTGCTCAGGACATCAAGCTGGATGCCGAGGTCAGCGCCCGCTCCTGGATACAGGGGTGAGGCAGGCAGGTTCGTGTTCTTGACAAGTGCTTCAAGATGCGGGACGTTCTTCCCCAGATCGATCCGGAAAGGGTGTACATTGCCAAAAGTTTTGGCCACAGCGGTGCTCACGGCAGCGGAGACAAGTCCAAGTAGTAGAACTGGGAAACCCATTTTTGTTAGGCGAGACGGTTCTGCTCCTCGTCCTCACTGCGGCCATCGGCTTTTTTAAGTCTTGCCTGAAGCTCTCAGCGTAACAATATTTGTGATCTCGGAAGAGATGACCAAGCGATATGTGGATGGATTGCAATCAAGTCTTATAAATCCTTAGGCGGTTTGTCGCAGGCCTTCCGCCTCCCAGCCGGTAGCATGAGAGCATGACACAGCAGACTCGGTCTTCGGTGAAGCAGGGCTGAGGGAAGATACTATCTGTGCGTAGACTCGGATCCGTGAGTTGAGAGTTGTTCGAAGGAGAAAGAACTTCCCGACGGATCGACGGAGCATGGGCCATCAAAGTACCCCTATCGGCCGGACAGAAAATCAAGTGAACTCGAGTAGAATAGAATGCAGCTCATTTCCGTCTACTTAAATGCTTGGTAGTAGGTTTTTTTCCAACTCTCTCTCTCAAAAAAACAATCAGTTTATTGGTCTGATTATAGCCAGTGTTTCGATTTGGTACCGCACTGGCAGCCTCAGGCAATCCTCCTCTAAAAGCCGATCTTTATTCTGAGGGACCCCGACAGTTAAGAATGCTCATTTGAACGAAAAGCCCATCTCCCGGATATCTTCAATGAGCGCTGGAGGATTGTCTAGGCCCGGAAAATGTCCGCCAAAGTCGTGTTCTGAGAAAGGTTACTGCGATTACCTGGTCAAACAACACTTATCAACTCACCTTTGTATGAAACCAAGTTCCCGACTTTGGCGACGTACTCCTGCGGCCAGAGGACGTTGTACTTGAAGAGGCTGAAGAACATCGGTGCGTCTGTCTGAGCCTTGGTGTACTCCGGTACGAAAGCGCCGACGTTTTGGGCATATGCCCAAACGGACGATAGGAATGAACCAGTAAGATAATAGTGAGATACCGCAGTCAATATGGTGGTGTTTGTGATAGTCGACGGTTCTGTTCCGGCGCGTGGGTCGGACCCTGTGAGAAGCGTTAATCAGTGTCCGTGGTCATACAAACCAGGACGTACAACGCTTCATGGGGCCGCCAATCCAGGCCAATTGCCCGACAGGGTTGTCGTATAGTGCGAGTCCGATGTCGTTGGGCTGCATATGGATGTCAGAGGCTCAGCCAATGCTCCGACAGCAAAACCAACCTTGTAGGTCTGCGCTTGGAAATAACCCTGGTCGACCGAAAACCAGTTCACCGTGGCCTCCAGAGCCACTTTTGCGGTATCGGAGAGCATGATCCCATTGTCCGCGATGTCTTGAGGCAATGGCGGGGCGAATGGGAGAAAAACAAAGTGCGCAGCGCGCACAGTTGTATTGTATGACTTGTACATGTAGTATCCGATGACAGCACCCTGCGCTATGATTAGAACGATAAAGAGGGGGAAAGGTGACATAAATACCCAGTCAGTTCCGTGCAATGCGTACTTCGGGTAACCGAGTACCTCAGTCATCAGGGTGTTGAACAGCTCAGCGGTTTTGGCATTGGACCAGTTTTGAGGGGGTGCACTGGAAAAGAGGAAACCGGGAAGGGAAGGGACGACAACATTATATGACACTTTCTCCCCAGTCGGACTGGTCCAGGACTGGGTTAACGGTTTGATTACGGGTAGGAATTCCTGGAAGGAGCCTTAAAAAACTGAAAGGTCAGAATTTCAACATTTTCTCCGTTGGCAGCATTTATACCTGGCCAGCCGTGGAGGAGAATGAGTGGGATGGCGTCCTTGTGCTGTGATTTTTCATGCACAAAGTGCACCGTTTGGTTACCAATTGTGGTTGTGAATTGTGCGAACCTGAGGATAGTTGATAAAAAAAATCCAACCGTTGTTGCAACACGATCTCACTCGTTCAATTCGGCTTCCTGGTTAGCCCAGTCATACCCCTCAATCCATTGGGTCTGCAACTCGCGAAGCGAATCCAGCTGAATGCCGAATTCAGCGCCGGCTCCCGGATACAAGGGTTTGGGAGGTAGGTTAGTGTTTTTGACAAGTGCTTCGAGGTGTGGGATGTTATTCGCGAGATCAATCCGAAATGGCTGTAAAATCGTTGATCGTCAGAGCGATATGCATGACTTGGGCTCGGAAACCTACGAGGACGGCTGGGACCATCGTAAATGCAGATGAATAGATTTATCACCTCAGCCTTTAGACCATTGTGTCATTCTCATCCATTTGAAGCAGCGCAACGACAGGGATGACCAAGGACAGTTTGAGTTGCTTACTACGACTTTGCGGTCTGCCACGGGCGTTCGGGCTCGGACTCGGGCCCGGGCTCGCCAAGTTCAGTGGCCTGAGAGAGTTGAAGTGAATAATTAGATTCAAGCGCTTCTTCACACATGCGAAGGCGGCGGTCGGGCGGTCAGCACCGCGCAATTTCTAGTCGCCTCCTTTGCAGATTCACCTTCGAATTTTGTGCTCCAGTAGATCGTTCAAGTTGGCCCAAATAATTTCGCTTTCATTGTGGGGTGACGGGTCCGACAGCTGCTGTGTGGCGAATTCAACCACGGACGCACGCGATTTATCCCAGCCAGTGTCTTCCGAATTGTTAGGTGGTCAGTGAAAGTCGGCGTAGTGGCTTCCGAGTTCCAGCGAGCATATTCATTGCCCCACAGCTCTTCCAGGAGCCCGGGGCCGCCGCCGCCATTGCCAGAATCCGTAAGGACCTCGAGACAACTCGGGAATTCTTACCCAACCGGAAGGCTTGCTTTGGGGCATGAGAGCGTTCTCCCAGCAACACAAACCGGGTAAGGGGCAGGCGACGCAGGGCGACGCGGTCCACTCGAGAGACCGGAGCCTTCCGCCCATCCTTCCGCTGTGTGGGAACATCGTACGCCGTCCGATCAGCAACCGAACTCCCGGCGGCAAATTCTCAAAAGTCCAACGCGCTCAGGTACAAGCCGTGAACATGTCTCCCAGAACCTTCACGCTTGCCTCGCGGGCCTCGCAGCTAGCCCAGATCCAGACCAACCTCGTCGTCGCCGACCTCGAGGCGCTTCACCCGCCATCGGAAGAGGCGTCCCCGCGCTTTGCGACCTCGTTCATGAGCACGGCTGGTGACCGGAACCAATCCCAGGCGTTGTATCTGCTCGGTGGGAAGGCTCTATGGACCAAGGATCTTGAGGTCGCCCTGAAGGAGGGCAGCGTCGACATGCTCGTGCATTCCTTCAAGGATGTTCCAACTGTCCTACCCGACGGCTGTGTGATCGGCGCGATCCTGGAGAGAGAGGATCCTGTCGATAGCTTGGTTGTGAAGGCAGGCAAAGAGTGGAAGAGCCTGGAGGAGCTTCCGGCGGGGAGCGTTGTTGGAACCAGCAGCGTTCGTCGCGTCGCACAGCTGCGAAGAAACTTCCCGGACTTGAAGTTCCTCGACGTCGTATGTGATTCGCTCCCCAATCGCATATCCAGCTCATCTATTTGCTAGCGGGGTAACTTGTACGCCCTTTCTGTAACCCCCCCATGTTTTTTTTTCTTACTTGCAATACGTAGGAATACGCGGATGGCGAAACTGGATGCCCCAGACGGGCCATATGCGGCTCTCATCCTAGCCAAGTCTGGCATGGTCCGCAATGGAATGGGCGCGCGGCTCACCGCCGATGTTCTCCCTCCCACTCTCTACCATGCCGTGTCGCAGGGCGCGCTGGCTGTGGAAGTTCGGAGTGACGACGTTGAGGCGCTGGAGTTGTGCAAACAAATAACCCATCGTCCAACGCAGTGGGCTTGCTTGGCGGAGCGCGCGTGTCTCAGAGTGCTGGAGGGCGGTTGCAGCGTTCCCGTCGGAGTGTCGACTCAACTTGACGACGCGGGCGAGCTGCAGCTCACGGGCTGCGTGACTTCCCTTGACGGAAGCCTTCACGTCCAACACACGCTCAAGGAGACGGTGAAGAGTGCCGAGGACGCCGAGAGCGTTGGGGCGAGGCTGGCAAAAATTTTGATAGATACAGGTGCGGGAGAAATTTTGGCTGATATCACCAAGGATCGGGAGCAGCGGATAGAAGAAGCTGAGGCGAAGGAAACTGTAGTTGAGGCGTAAGTTATTCTGTACAGGGATCCGTCAAGTAGAAACACAAATGTACGACTCGGACGTGAAAAAATGTATCTCTCAGATCAAGACGCAAAGTGCACAGTACACCTTCCAGTTATGACGTGGTGAGACTGTGTTCTACATCCCCACGAGCGCCTGGCGTTCCTGTGTGTTTGGAATGACAAGTGACTCTAAAGCAGGGAGGCGTAAAGAAAGACCAGATGGGTCCGCCTATTTATACTGTTATGTAACCGCTGTTTGGCAATGGGCATGATGCCAAACAGTGATCACAGCCGCGGCGGTAATTCTGTAACTAAACTCATCCTCGCTCTTGTTCCCCGCAACGACAAGATCGGATGGCATCTATAGCGTCCAGGCGGCTGGCGAAAGAGCTTTCTGAAATCAAGTCCGAGGGCTGTCCTGTCGGTGAGGACATGCGTGAATGCGGTCGCGACATACAATGGCACTTATGCCCTTTCTCTCAGGCATAAACCTGGTCAAAGCCGATGACTTCTCGACGTGGTACTTAACGAATCGCTGTTACGATTCTTGTTCCGATCTTGTTCTAGGTGGTTCACCATTGAGGTAATGGGAGAGTCTCTGTACCAGGTATGTCTGTCTGGACGCGTCCGGATATCCCGCTGAGCCAGGAGTTCTGCAAGTCCGAGGTCTACACATTGCAATTCCGCTTCGATGCGCAATACCCCATCTCTTCGCCTGCCGTACAGTTTGTCGTGACAGGCGGCAGAGAGTCGCCCGTTCATCCGGTGCGTCTGCTCGCGTTCACATCCAAACGATCGAGCACTTATCTCTCTGACAGCACGTATATTCCAACGGACACGTATGTACATCCGCTCGCACCCCTGCCGCGTCCTCAAATGAATACCGAAGATCTGCGCCTCAATCCTCGGGAACGAGTGGTGCGTCCGAACTGCAGCCATGCTGTAGCGCCCCTATCCACGTTGACATCCATGGTGCAGGTCCCCGGTGTTGAGTGTCATCGCGGTGTGTGTCACTCTGCAGTCCATGCTCGCCTCGTGCAAGGTGCGTACAAATCTGCAACGCCGCTTGGGCTATCAATGCAGGCGCGCGCATAGCGTAACCTAACCTAACCTAACGCAACGTCCACGCAGAAAAAGGAGCGGTACGAACGTTCGACTTCATCTCGCGTCCATTGTGAGCTGAATGGCCGCGGCTGGGACAGGCCCGTCGACAATGACCGTTACGTGCGCAACGCGCCGGACAATCCGAAGAAGGTAAGCATTGTGCATTTACACTATGCGTCCGGATCTTGCTTGCTCACTGTACGCGTTTAGACGCAATTCGAATATCATGGTGCGCTTCTGCATTTTATTCATGCATTCAGCCAGTTAACGCCTCGGGATGTACTTGCAGACGACACGTTCGTATTTGTGCTCTGCTCTCACGTCTTGCCTACAATTGATTTAACCTTTGCAGAGTGTAAGCTGCCGAGCACTGCGCGATTCTTGGGCGGAGGGTGGAATCGGAACTCCCATTCAACCGGTGTAATCTTTGTAAAGGGCTCATTAGCATACCTGTGATACAGCTGTACTGACACGCATTGTTTCTTCCACTACTACAAAGTACAATTATTCGTACACATTCGTTCGAAACACAAGCACAAGATCTTCATAAAAAGATCCCAATGAAATGGAAAAGCATACGGGTATGGTTGGAATGTAAAGAAGAAAAAACGTGGCGCAGTCTAGCCTGCGCAACACTTCGCGGGAGAAGCTCTTGACGCGCCGGCACTGTGAGCCCGGTGTTCGCTACAGCTTCCATTGCACGACTTCCTGCAATTACACGATCCGTCCGGACACGCGCACTGGCCCCCGCAGCACTCGAGCTTCGGAAGATTGACCAGCCCAAACGACGCGCCGTGCAGGCTATCCATGGCGGCGAATGGGTACACCATGATGTTCATCGGGTCGAGGTCGACGCCAACACCCATCTTGCGGTTGCTCGGCGGCGCGGGCAAGGCCGCCGCGCGCGCGAGGAACTGCTCGATAATGCTCGTGGTGATGCTGCTAGCCGCTTCATAACCGGGCAGCGCCACGCCGGCGCGCGCATCGACACAGGTCCCGCACCCGTCGGCGCAGCTCGGCCTGTCCTTGGCAGCATGCTCGGGCCCGCGGTGCTCCACACACCCGGGGCAAGCACACTCCAGTCCGCAAGTGCACCCAGAGCCAGCAAGCGACGCGATCGTGCTCATCGGAGGCATGACCGAGAACGTGGGGATCGACGGGGAAGGAGAGGATTCGTCGTATAGAATAGGGGGGAGAGCTGGGCCAAGAGAACGTTCGGTGATGATGTGCTTGGGTCGCTTGTGCGAAGCATGGTTGGGGCTGTTCGGCCGTGACGTCTGGCGCTTCGACGAGATATTCTTCCTAGGAACAGCGGATGGGTGGGCCGGCTCGGCGGTACAGCACAGCGCCGCGGCCTGTGCAAGAGTTGCGAGACCTGTCGCGGCACGGGCTTCTGCCGTTGGGCGAGAAGACAGACTAGGATTTGGAGCGCGGCATTTGCACTTCCAGACGCTCCTGCAATTGCAGGGATTTAATAGGGAATCGACTATATCATGTGTGAGAGAAGCGCGCTGTTAATTATATATAGGCGTACCTCGCTGCCGAGAATCGGGAGGGACAGGTGATCGCGGGGACGGTGGCAGGACGTCCCGAAGGCCATTCGGGAGTGCCGGAACAATAGGAATGTATCTCCGTGCTAGAGATACGGACATCAATGTGCTGAAACGCGAGTAGGAAGAGCAGCGGCACATTTCGTGGAGGAGGAGGGCAGCAGCAGGCCGCGAGAGGGAGTTTCATCTTGCGGGCAGTTGCATTTAGAGTGGACGCGACGAGATTGTCGGAGCTCGCGACATTTTTCACATTGGGAGACGGGGCGACCCTTCTTCTTAATTTCGAAGAGGGGGCGGTCTGTGTGATGGCAGGACGACGAGCGGTGGCCCTTGATACAAGATTCACTGAGAGATAGTGAGTACAACGTTGGTATTAAAGTGGACAGTCCTACCAGGCGAATTTCTTGTTGTTCACGAAAACCTGCAAGACGGTCGATATTTTATCGCTGATCCGTTCACAAGCGACTCACCATCGGAGAAGAAGGGGAAGAGGAGGACCAGCAAGAGCCTCAAAGGAGTCCGCGTCGGGATTGGAGTCGCGTCGAGAGAGGGAGAGCGGGAGGCCGAGGTAGTGGGAAGATGGTTAAATATCAATCGGAATTGATTGTCTTGGGCAAGGACAGGCTTATGTAACTTGAGTAACTTGGCCTCTTCCTTCGTTCAATCGCCGAGGCGTCGAGCGTTAACGTTTGTATGGCTCAACGTGGGCGATTGCGCCATCGCGAAGTTGGCCTGCTAAACTTTGTCCTGGACGGCTTGTCGGGCTCCCACGTACTATCTGCCGTACTCCACAAAGAACCCGCAAGCTGCTTGTCGCTCAAGACTCGAGTCTCGGTCCAACGCCACCACCAGAGAACAGGAATCGCATGTGAAGCTAATAATATTTCAATGGCGAAATTAACTCAGGCGGATTCACCATCGGATTCACTGCCTGTTTTTACGACGGTGGAAAGATCCGATGCAGCGCTCACACTATGTACAGACTATGTACAGTCAAGCCTCACTTTGCCGTAAGGAAACGTTTGACTCAATGAAGACACACTTGCGGCGCGAACGGCTCTTCACCTTATCTTGCTATCTCGGGTTCAGCTCGTCCTAAGTCACTAGCATGCAGGCCTGTCTACTTACGATGCGCTGGAAAGGCTCGACGCGCGTGTAATTACTCTGCACTTCCCCCATTCAACCTGAAGAGTCATTATTTCGATGTCCCTCACCCTACTCCATAATTCATAGCTGTTCCGCCACTCTGGCGAGCATCGCGTTTTAACCTCTCGTCTGATTGTGCTTGCTCTTATGCTTCCGCTCCTCCTTTTGCCGATTCGAGATATACCAAACCGCCATTTTTGCGGGCCCGACAAAGTCAGTGTCAGACCGCCCAGAAATGTCTTACAACTCGGCCATCCGCCCTTCGTAACAAATTTTGACATCTTGCGCGGCAATTCTGCGTATCGGTGTTTTCCTGGTCCCACACAGGACAAAGTTACCGCCAGCGGTGGAGCCGTTTTTGAAACATCGTAAGCTTGCACACGGTCTGCTCCGTTTATTTTCGTCAGTGTCCTTGCGACCGCGGCCTCCCACCATTCTTTTTTTCTTCAACTCGCTCGGGCCTTCGGGCCGACTCAGTATTCAACAGACCTACTCTTGCTTGTTCGCAGGCATACTTAGCACAGAACAGCCTGAGTGTGTACTGCAAGTGTCTTGAGTAACCAGTATATTCATCCGATTTTATGTCGAATTTCTGCGCGTTTTGCGTCGTGATTTCGGATTTAGATCCCGTGACCACTAAATTTTACTCGAGACCTTGACTCGTTTTGCAAAGCACTCCGACATTGCTTGCCATTGGGCTCCTCCCTCGTTTGTTCTGTGACTTATTCGCTCTTTATTGTGTGAATGCTGCGTGCTGCCTGGCGTTGTCGAATTAATTTTCCACGGCGAATCACGTGGCCACAGACGATCAACAAACACCCGAACGCGTGCCGGTTCGACTTTAACACAACCACCACCCTCACGCGCCACTTCACCATGAGCTCCTCCGAGGGCGAGAATTTCGATTTCGTCGACGACGACGGGTCCGAATCTGACGGCTACGCGCCTACGAAGAAGGTATGTCGTGTGTTAGCTGTTCTTGGTCGTTGCTGAGCTCCTCGTCCAGGGGGCCAAGAAGGCACCAGCCGCGAAGCCCAAGGCTGCGGCAAAGCCTGCCAAGGCCGCCACCAAGCCCAAGGCCACCACCACAGGCAAGGCCAAGGCCGCTCCAAAGAAGAAGGTCCTCGTAGACCGCAACGACGCCAACCAGAGTGACGACGAGGGAGACGACGCGTCGGATGCGGATGTGGCTGGTCCTACGACTGCCAACGATAAACCTAATCCAGTGGGGAAGGCTAAGACCACGTCTCAGAAGTACACCAAGGTGCGTCGCGTCCATGAGCTCCGATCGCAGATGACTGAAGGCCACATGTAGCTCACTCAAATCGAGCACATCCTGAAACGTCCTGATTCGTACATCGGAAGCGTCGAGAGTCTCACGCAGCATATGTGGACCCACGACCAGGAGACAAAGCGGATGGTGTGGCGCGAAGTCACCTTCGTGCCGGGGTTCTTTAAGATTGTCGACGAAATCCTCGTCAACGCCGCTGACCACAAGGTGCGCTGGGACACCTCGCTTTACAACGTTATACTCAAACACGTTCTAGATTAACGACCCCAACATGGACACGCTGAAGGTCGAAATAGACGTCGAGGAGTCCACTATCTCGGTGTACAACAACGGCCACGGCATTCCGATTGAAATGCATTCCACGGAGAATTGCTACATCCCAGAACTGATCTTTGGACATCTCCTCGCGGGGTCCAACTTCGACGACGACGAGAAGAAGCTCACTGGTGGTCGTAATGGTTACGGTGCCAAACTCGCCAACATCTACTCACACGAGTTCACCGTCGAGACTGCCGACAAGAAAACCGCGCAGAAGTACAAGCAGACATGGACGAATAATATGGGTACTTGTGGGAAGGGGAAGATCACGAAGAACTCCAAAGGCGAGGAGTGGACGAAGATAACCTTCCGTCCTGACCTCAAGCGTTTTGGGATGGACAAGATCGACGAGGACACTGCGAGTCTTCTTCGCAAACGCGTGTACGATATGGCTGGCACGGTCAAGGACATTAAGGTGTTCTACAACGACAAGAGGATCAGCAACGTCAAGAATTTCAAGCAGTACGTCGAGATGTACCTCAACTCGGCCACAGACGCGGCGAACGAGGCGGGCGGTGCCACCGTTGCGAAGCCCAACCTCATTTACGAGAGGATCAACAATCGTTGGGAGGTTGGTTTCGCCGTCTCCGATGGACAGTTCCAGCATGTGTCGTTCGCCAACTCCATCTCGACTACGAAAGGTGGAACCCACGTCAACTTGATTGCGGACCAAATCTCGAAGAACATTCTCGCACATATCGGGAAGAAGAACAAGGGAGCGGCGGTCAAAGCAGCGCAGATTCGAAACCACATGTGGATTTTCGTTAACGCCTTGATCGAAAACCCGACCTTCGACAGCCAAACGAAGGACACCCTTACCTTGCAGGCTTCAAAGTTCGGTACCAAGCCTTTGCTGTCCGAAGATTTCATGAAGAAAGGTCTGTCCGCTTTTTCACTAGAGAGCAAGCTTGTCTGACGCGCTTGTTTACAGTCTCGAAATCCCCTATCGTCGAAAATATCCTCAATTGGGCCCAGTTCAAGGCCGACCAACAGATCAAGAAGACCGATGGCACCAAGCGCAGTCGGTAAGTTCTAGCTTGACCTCGCTAGTCATCAACCGCTCACTTCGTTTTAGTTTGACTGGTCTGCCCAAACTTGCAGATGCTAACAATGCTGGAACGAAACATGCCAGTAAATGCACTCTCATTCTGACCGAAGGAGACTCCGCCAAGTCTCTGGCCATCGCTGGTTTGAGCGTGGTTGGGCGCGACAACTTCGGAGTGTTTCCTCTCCGTGGAAAGTTGCTCAATGTTCGTGAAGCGAGACACGACCAGATCATGAAGAACGAGGAGATCCAGAACATCAAGAAGATTATGGGTCTGCAGCACGCGAAAGATTACACGAGCACTGCCAGCCTGCGGTATGGACGTCTTATGATCATGGCCGATCAGGTATGCTCGCCACCTCTCGACCAGAATATCCTACTCAATTTGCCCAGGATCACGACGGTTCGCATATCAAAGGTCTAATCATCAACTTCCTCGACCACTTCTATCCTTCGCTCCTCAAGCTTGACGACTTCCTCGTCGAATTTGTGACGCCCATTGTCCGAGTAAGTGACTGTATTTTCCTGGTATGTTCCGGGTTGACGCTTTGCCAGGTAACGAAAGGAGCGAAGCAGCGAAAGGATTTCTTCACGATCCCGGAGTACGAGCAATGGGCGGAGGAAACTCCCGACTCGGCGAAGTGGGATGTCAAATATTACAAGGTCCGTGAAATAGGTCTCATGATGTTACGGTGTGCTAACGAGAATTGTCCAGGGGTTGGGGACGAGCAAAGACTCGGACGCTCGCGACTACTTCAGCCACATGGAGAAGCACATGATCCCCTTCGCCCGTACGCAAGACGGCGACCGGGAGCTCATTGAGCTCGCCTTCAGCAAAAAGAAGGCAGACGAGCGTAAAGAATGGCTGCGCCAGTTCAAGGTACGGGTCTTTCCCCTCTGGCGATGCGGTGGGCTCACCACTGGGATATTACTTAGCCTGGAACCTACTTGGATCATCGACTGGAAGAGATTCCGTACTCCGAGTTCATCAACAAGGAGTTGATCCTGTTCTCCATGGCCGACAACATTCGTTCCATCCCCTCCGTAGCCGATGGCCTCAAGCCTGGTCAACGAAAGGTTATGTGGGGTTGCTTCAAACGTAACATGAAGAAGGAGGTTAAAGTAAGTGTCGCTGTGTTTTCTTACTTGCTTTGTGCTAAAGAAATCTAGGTCGCTCAACTCATTGGTTATATCGGCGAACATGCCGCATACCACCACGGCGAAGTCAGTTTGGCCCAGACGATCATCAATTTGGCGCAAACGTATGTGGGCAGCAACAACATCAACCTGTTGGAGCCGAACGGACAGTATGGTACTCGCGACCAGGGAGGCAAGGACCATGCGTCTGCCCGTTATATCCACACTCTGCCGACCCGCATTTCGCGGGCCATCTACCATCCGCACGACGACCCCCTTCTCAATCAACAGAAGGATGACAACCTGGTCGTCGAGCCAGAGTGGTACCTGCCCGTCGTCCCGCTCGTTCTCATCAACGGAGCGGAAGGTATCGGCACCGGTTAGTATCGTCACTTGCCCTGCGTTTTGTGGCTGTAACTGACTTGCGTTGGCAGGATGGAGCACCAACATTCCGTGCTTCAACCCCGAAGAAATCGTTGCCAATCTTCGGCGGATGATGGCTGGCGAGGAAATGGTGCCTATGCATCCTTGGTGGCGTGGATACCGAGGCGAGATTAAGGCCACCGCCAAGAACAAGTACGACGTTGTCGGTGTCGTCAACAAGATCAACGCTACCACCGTTGAGATCACAGAGCTGCCCATACACAAGTGGACGACGACTTACAAGGTGGAACTTGAGTCCATGATCGCTGGCAAGGAGAACGAGGCGGGAACGATCAAGGTTTGCTCCGTTGTGTTGCACAATACAAGGCACTCACGGACCATTCACGCAGGAGTATAAAGAGCACCACGACAATGAGAACGTACACTTTGTCATCACCATGGATGCGAAGCAACTCGAGAAGGCGGAAGAGAAGGGGCTGACCGAGTTCTTCAAACTCACCTCCAAAATCCAGACCTCCAACATGATTTGCTTTGATTTCGACGGCAAAATCAAGAAGTACAACTCGCCGGAAGAAATCATCGAAGACTTTTACCCCGTCCGCTTGGCGTACTACCAGAAGCGCAAGGTATTATCTCCGTGCCCTTTACTCTTGAACGTCGCTGACATGGCAACGTCCAGGACCACTTGGCTGGCACGCTCCAAGATGCCTTCGAGAAGTTGACGAATCAGGCCCGATTCGTCAAGATGATCGTCGATAAAGAGCTCATTATCAACAGTCGCAAGAAAGCCGAGATCATCGTCGACCTCAAGAGACATAAATTCCGGCCGTTCCCCAAGATCAGCAAAGCGAAGGAGGCTGGGGAGCAGGAGGATGCCCTGGAGCAGGAGGAAGAGGACGCTGGCACATCGCACGGCAACGACTATGATTACCTTCTTGGCATGGCTATCTCGAGCCTGACGAGAGAGAAGGTATGCAGCCTTGAGTTATGTGCAACGACTACCGCTGACGCTTCTGGGCCAGATCGATAAATTGCTGCAGACTGCGGCGGATAAGGAGCAGGAGCTACTGGCACTGCTCCAGATCTCACCGAAGGAAATGTGGCATACTGACCTGGACAAGTTTATGGCTGAGTGGGAGGCAAGCGATTTCTTCTCGCTTTCGGTCGTCGGTCTAACCCCATTCGCAGGCTTTGAAGAAGGAGCTCGAGATTAAGAAGCACTTGGACGCGAATGGGAAGAAGATCAAGCGGAAACAGACGACTCTCAAGACCCGAAAGTCCATCGGTAAACACGCCGACTCTGACTCCGAGGACGATTTCCGGCCCATAAAGGCCGCTCCGAAACGCAAGGCGCCCGAATCCAAGCGACCGAAGCCTGCCGCCAAGGATGCAGACGACGATGACGACGACGAGCCTCCGCCGCCGCCGAAGAAACGGGCCCCGCCCAAGAAGCTTTCGAAGGACGACGACGATGACATGGATGTCGACGACGCCCCACCGCCAAAGAAAAAGGCGACGGCGAAAGCAATTTCTATCGATTCGGATGACGATGATGAACCTCCCGAAGGCAAAGGGAAAGCAAAGGCTGCTCCGAAGCGCAAGAGGTGCTTTCGGTCTCTCATTTAGTCTTGCCTCCTGCTCACCAGTCTTTGTTCACTGCAGCCTTGACAGCGCCATCGACAGTGATGATGAGCCCCCGAAGAAGAAGAAATCTTCGCCAGCGCAGCCGGCGGTGACAGACTTCTTCTCCAAGGCTGGGCCGTCCGATGCCGCCAGCAAACCTGCACCGCGGAAGATCTCAAAGAGCATGAAGCCCGCCTCGCCGCCCAAACCGAAGAAGGCACCGCCGAAGAAGCTCGTCGATAGCTCTGACGAGGACATGTACGACGAGGTTCCAGCGGCGCCTGCGCGCGCGGCATCCTCCCGTCCTGCTCGTGCTCCTCCGAAGAAGTATGTGGAAATCTTGTCCGATGATGAGGGCGAGGCGACCGGAGACCAGTCGATGTTTTTGGATGATGACGATTAGAAGAGCTGTTTTCGTGCTTGCATTTCGCTTCTGTGTACTCTTTAATACTCGCATGTCTTCCCTATAATTATTTCACGGCACTACTTATGTTTTTATACACCCTACCTTCCTTTCTCTTCTTCGGGCGTGAGCTGAGTGAGTGGCGGTGTTGCCGCCGGGTTCGGCCCGAACTTGAACCCAACCTGCATCACGCATGTTCACCCTCGCTCTGTGGCAAGGAAGGCGACAGGCTTTCACTTGCACCTCAAAGATACGTCTGCGCGCTCCTGGGTCTGCTCGAGGTCCTCTTTCCAGCGTTTTCTTGATCTGGCGACTTCACCTCAAGTTCACCAGCTTTCACAATTGCTTTCTTACTCACTCACCAGTGCCGTCCAGCTAATGCGGAGCCTTTTCATACCTCGTGAACTGATTGCTTGCTCCTCACTGGCCCGTCGTCCTCCGCGACTGTGCTTGCGACTCTCACTACTGCATTTGTCAGACTGATCGTGATTTCTTATTGTTAACGGTTCACAACCATTTCGAAGTGACCTCCGTCCTTATTGTGTCGGGACACGACTTGTTCGTTCTAAAGGAGTTACGTGCCTCCCCGATCGCTGCTGCACACAATTGCAAGACAATTAGCACCCGTATCCAGTCACACGCTTTCGCATTTTTCTGCTGTATAAAATGCGTGGCTGGTAACCTCTGCTCTTCAGACTTGCGTCTTAACCTACCTACCCCGCCTCCGCGTCACCCTCATCCTCCCCTGCACTCATCCTCCCTTGCAATGGACTTCTTCTTCACCATCACATCTGCACCTTCCAAGGTTGAGGAAGTCGATGAGCTGCCGCAGGTCAATGAGGACAGCGGCACGGGCTCCAGCGGCAGCTGCGTCGTCGTATGAGTACCAAAGCCCATTTCATGACCCCTCCGGACCATTACTTCACGTACGTCGTTCATTCCCTCCACCCGCTCGAAATCAGCTTACATTTCTTCCGCTGCAGGAGCCCACTATTTTAGAAATGCGGCAGAACTGCACGACATACCTTACACGTCGCCACCACAAAGCCTAGTTGGAATTGGCAGACAGAACGGGACAGCTTCGGGGGATTTACGCGCAAACGCGTTGTGCATTATTAGTTACATACTTCGATTTCTCCACTTGTATTTTCATCGGCCCCCTCGTCGCTTGAATTAAAATTCTCTTCTGTGTCCCGAATTTTCCCTCGTCCACAGACAAAAACTCGAAGTTGCTGAGCAGGTACGCTGACGTAAGCCTCATCCCTCGTCATGACCTTCGACTTTTCAACGCTCTCTCTCTTCCCTGCATCGCTGGAGCAAATTACTGAGTCGCGCCGGCGGACTCTGTCTGATTGGGGCAGAGGTCTAACGCTCGAAGAACATTTGGCCCGCGAGGCCGACCAGGATTGCTCTCGCTATGGGCGATTTATTACCTGGTATGCCAGTGGCAATGTTCGTCCATATGTTGTCTGCGCTGCTTGACTTGGCGCTCCAAGGGTGCTGGCTCCGAGACAGGACCCGCAGACCCTGGATTTCAAGTGTGCGTGTGAGACGTGAGTGAACATGGAGCCCATGGGCCACAGTAGTGACTAAACGCGTATCTAACGCGCCAGGTTCAAGCGGACAGGCATAATCGTCGATTCGACCAAAGATACTGGTCCAGAAACTGTAACATGCTATGCCATCGCGTCGGTTTTCACGCCACTGGACAAGCGCGGCAATGGCTTTGCCCGCCACATGATGAGCCTGCTGCATTGGGTTCTCGCGGACGAGTCGCTGCTACCTACTGCTGGTTTCCCTTCGACGTGGGGTGCACCACCGCTGAAGGTCGATGGAACGCGGGACGGGCAATTCTCTGCACTTTGGAGCGACGTCGGCCATGATTTTTATCGCGGATGTGGGCCCACACCTGGTATTCCCGAAGGATGGGTCGTCAAAGGCCCAGTGACGACCCTATGGGATCTTGATGCAAGCTATACGTCTGACGAAACGCTGGAATGGACGTGGCTAGACGACTCTGGCGTTTCCAAGCTCTGGGAAGAGGATGCCGAGACGATGCGGTCCGATATGGAGAAGTTGGAGTGCACCTCTTTCGCGTATCTGCCCTCTAACGGCGTCGCTTCCTTCCAACACCGCCGATTGAGATTGTACCTGCAACGCCTCGCGACGCCGCCGCAAATTTGGGGTGTCACGTCGTCCGACCGCTCTGCATACGCGACTTGGACCATTGACCCTCGACCCCCTGCTCCATGCACACTCACCGTCACCAGACTTCGTACAGATCCGCAGCGCTTCGGAGAGTTGGTCGGCAAGATTCTTGAGGTTGCACGGAAGCACGAAGTGAAACGGATAGAGATGTGGGATCTGCCTTTGGAGTTACAGCTTCTTGGCACAGAGATGGGTGCAACGACGCACTCACGCAGTGAGCACCTCCCCGCATTTAAATGGTACAGAAGAGAGTCTGAGGCGGAGGTGTCGTGGGCATTCAACGAACGGTGCGTCAGCCTATTTTTACAACAAGTGTTGCTTTGCTTCGCTGATACTTACCCGTCCATGCAGATTTTGCTGGTGCTAAAAACTGAATGTCTGTACGCTATTACAGTAGCAAGTAAAACAAGTTGGAGGCCCTCGACAATTGTTCTGTCATTCATTGCCCTTCCGAGTCGAGACGAACTCGTCAGGGAGAATTTTCGGGCGTTGCCCCGGTACCCTAGTAATCTGCGTAGTACAGGAAACGTTCACCTGGTTTTAAGTACAAGATGTTGAACTCAAGGTGAACTTGTGCGGCGGGGAGATTCGGATGTGTCGGCAAGCGTCGGAGATTGAAGGTCCTGCCAAATACGGCTTGGGGATTTGCGCTTGCAGTCCAGCGTCTTCGTCCTGTTCCAGTTAAACGGTCGCAGGGCGTCCAGCTGAAGAGAACCGTATGCGAGCGACACAGATCCTGCTCAAATCCGGGCGTTCTGCATGGAAGGGTGCGCCGACCGCCATTTTGAGAACCCGACATTTTT
Source organism: Mycena polygramma (assembly GCA_029449255.1). Taxonomy (NCBI): domain Eukaryota; kingdom Fungi; phylum Basidiomycota; class Agaricomycetes; order Agaricales; family Mycenaceae; genus Mycena; species Mycena polygramma. The sequence goes on from JARKID010000046.1 coordinate 278,747, forward strand.
ATGAGGATCCTCAGGCCCGTACTTTGTCGCGTTCCCGAACTTGAAAGAAGCCCTTGAGAGCCATATCCCTATCAAGACCCAGGCGCGCGTCTGCACTATCCTCCCGACTTTCGTTGGGTGCGCATACCTCATGCCAGCGCCGTCGTGTTGGTGTTGACCATACCCGCAGTATTACCTTCCTTGTACACAGCGGCCGCGACTACAACCCCGTGAGAGTCACTCAGGACATGGTGGGGCACAAGCTGGGCGAGTTTTCCCCGACCAAAAAGCGGTTCACGTTCAGGTGAGTGCCTGAGCGTGTTTTTTGATTGGATTTATTTAACCGTCGCTGAACGTAGGAAAAAATAAATAAATGATCCCGAATGCCGGACCACTGGCGCGTCAGCGCTGGAGACCGAGCCGCCAGCAGATGACAATATACTTCTTTGTGGGTATGCTATAACAACAAGCACGCCATCCTGGTGTAGTCTCTATAGAATGAATAACATTGCGTCCAGCATACGCCTATTGAACCGTGACTCTAATTGTACAACTCAACAGGAAAGCGTACTACGTGTCTTTGCGCATGTGGATCCCCTCTCCTTCCGTAGGCCAGAACCCTTTCTCAAGCTCGATGACTCTTTCCCATATCTCTGTTGCCCTCTCTGGCCGAACACCCGTGGCATTCACCAAATCAGCGAGTTCATCGACGAACTTGACGAACTCGGGGGATGTCCAGTTTTCAACGAATTGTGCGACGAGCACATCGGTCGATGACGCCTGCTGTGGTGTCTGTCTCTTCTGCATCTCATTGCGCACGAGGGTCCACGCATCCAGATAGACCTATGCTTCAAGTTCATTCCCGCACGCATCGATAAACGCGAGCAACGCACCTTCTCCATCGCCCAGAGGAACACCAGCCCATCTTCGATATTCTTGCTCCCAGCGACACTGTCCATTTCCGCGATATAATCTCTCGTGCCCTTTCTTTCCTTCCAAATCCCCAGATCCAGCTCGTAGGTATCTGCCATGCGGTCGAAAAACTCTTCTTCCTTGATGATATTCTGCAGGGCACCAGTGAGAGTCTTCAATATCTGCCGTTTGTGCGTTTCCGATACCGATGTGACGGTCTTAGTGAACGGAATAGATGCGATGAGGGAGCCGATGAATCTTGGGTAGGCGTAGACGGCGTAGATGCGGTCTTGCGAAAGCCACAGAGCGAATGCCGACTTATCCATGGTGCCCGCACCCGCCGCTTGGAGAAATGGATGGATTATCGCATCGGTGTAGGGGATCGTTGGGTCGGAAAGGATCGTCGCTGTAGAAAGCTGCAGAAGATGGTTCGTTACAGTGCCAGTCATGGTTATGGGAGAGGCGGATAGCTGCCGTGACGAGGCCCGCCCAACTCCCGCCAGTGTGAGAAAGGGGTCAGAAACAAAACAAGAGCAAAGACATGACCGCCTTGAGTCTAAAAAAGGTGATTCCGGCCGAGATCGTTGAGACGGAAGTAATCCACAAAACCATATATTAGTACGCGTACAACTATGATACAAATAAATAAGCTAACTCCGCCAATACTGCGCCAAATCGTGAATCCGATCCAGCACAACCGCGATATAAGAGGTTTCGTTCAGTAGGGTCTCAAAGTGCTTGATCGCCTCCTCCTCCGTCAAGTCGAGCCGGAACTTCTCCTGTATCTGCTCGTGCACATCACGGTGCTTGATGTCTGGGATGTTGGCATCGACCATGAGTGCGACGAGATTGAGGATAAGGTTCGCGCTCTTGCGCAGGATGGTGAACGCTGTGAAGCAAAAGTTCTTGAAGCGCGCATAGTGCGGGGACTGCGCGCCCCCCATTCCGTCGACCATCTCTTTGCAGACTTTGACCGGTGGCGGGAAGGGCTTGGGGTCACGCCCGAGGATGTAGCCAAAGTCAACTAAAACAGATTCCGTCAGCTTGTAAAACACACAGAAGCAGGGAAAGCATGCCGTGGAAGAAATGGCCGTCTGGGGCGAGAAGCAGGTTGTCCAAATGCCGATCACCCACACCGAGTAGATAAGTGACTACACAATATCCAGCTGGGAAAAAGGATTAGTACTAACACTCATGCAACACCCCACAAGCAACGTACCGCAGCTGCGCACAAAGGTATCGATAACCCCTGGCTCGACTCCCGACGTACCGACACTCCCCGCATCGGGGTTGTTCACGCGGAGGTAGTTGAGCAGGTTACCATGCTCGCTCACGATGGCTGCGATCGTCTTGCTCGGGATAAACTGCGCCATGCCCTGAAGCGGGCCCGTTGCGAGAACATCGTACGGACTCAGTTTCAGGTCCAGGTTCTCCTTGCGGAGTAAACGGTCCATCAGCGTGAAGAGCTGGATGACCAGCTGGTCCTGCCGCATGTCGTCGCCGTCCTTGAAGATCACTGGGAACGTCGAACCGTCGGAGCATTGGAAGTACAGCAGCATCGGGTACAGGTTGCTCTTGAACACCGAGGACTGGTCCGCGACGATGCCCGTGACCTCAATCGCAGCGTTCAGGGGAAGCGGCAGCGGGGGCATCGTCGCGAGGTTGTTCTTGGTGTCCGTGATCATCGCACGCAGTTTCTCAATCTTTTTGGGACGCGGGTCTTTCGACATTCGCAGTTCCCGCGCGCGCTTGGCCAGCGTGTCGACCAGCAGGCCCTGTCGCCGCATCAACTCTCGACGCTCCGAGCCGCCCTCACTTTCGAGGATCTTGCCCATAAAGCGGAACACCACACGGCCGTACATCTTTGCCATCACACGGTCCTCGAGTGCGACCTCGACCATGAGGTACCAGTACAACCGGTTGCCCAGGACCGGATTTGCGACGCCGCGCGTAATGAGGAAGTCTGTGAGACCGCTGTCATCGTAGGAAATCGCGCTTGTTGTGGTCGAGCGCGATGACCTCTGGTCCGTCGCAGCACTCTCGAACTTGAGGGCTTGCACCAATTGTAAGAGATATAATCGGAGCTCCTGGAGTAAGAAATCAGAATGGATTCGAAGCCACCGGATGAATGTAGATAATACATCGTCATCTGCTCTGCTCAGCTGCCGCACAGCAAAGGCACGCACACGCGAGTCCACGGTGCCGGGTCCCAGCAGCTCGAGGGCGTCGTCGGTGTCGATCTCCGTCCATTGAGGTAGTAATTCCTCGACTGCCTGCTTCACCTCAGACGAGTCGCGCCATGTTACCGACTTCAGGAACTTTGTAAGCCCGCGTTTGTCGCGCACGAGGTAGAACCGGAATTTCCAGATTAGATCTTTCTCCTCCGAGTTTAACGGCTGGCTAGGGGCGTAATTGAGAATTTCCTGGTGGATTGTTAGGGGAGAGAAGCCACGAAAACAGGAGAGGACATACGCCAAGTTCGTCACGAATCTTTGCATTGGGCTTGAGTTCGCGGTCATACGGACTACTCCGGTGACTTCGCACAAGACGACGGTGCTTGTCTTCAACAGGGTTCTCTCGCGCAACGTCCGGGTCAATGATTGCCCAGAGGTGGGGTTCAGCGGTGAAGGACGAGGAAACGGCAGAAGGAAGGGGTGGCTGCGAAACCTGCGGGAGAAGTGCGGAGGTGGACGCGGTCGGAGCCTCTGGTTCGCTGAATATAACGGGAAAGTCGAAACGGGGGAGATCGATATACAGAACGAGGTTCTCGGACTTTGCCGTCTCTGCGGCGTGGACCTCTTCCATCTTGCGCCAGGCCATCTTGTCGAGCCAATCGGACTTTTGAAGATCGCCTCGCTCGTACTTTTTGACGAGCTGCAGAGATGTCAGTAAGATACAGCGGTGAAGGAACAAGGGTCGCACCTTTTCCAACCGGCCCATTTCATCGCGCTCCTCCAGTTTGCTCGGGGTCGTAGACTCCACCGATCCGTCGCCTTCAACGTCGCGCCATAGATGTAGACGATGCTTTCCGCGTCGCAGTGTCCTTGTAAATTATTAGCAGCGTGGAAAGACAATCTATTGCCCGCTCACCATTTCTTGCCAAAGAGCCGGAATGTTGACCCTCCCACAGGCACGGCGGCGCGCGGGCCCGCGATATCCCATACGGTAAACACGATCTGGGAGCTCAGTGGGAGGTCGCAGTAACGAATCGGGAGAGTTATCCATTCATTCCACGTGTAATTGTTCTTAAACGCCTTGAACGACGTGCGGAAGGGAATGGTCAAGGGCTTGTTGTCCGCCGTGAGTTGGCAAGTCACGTAGAGGTCTGCGAGGGTTCTTGAGCGGGATTATTAGGCGGAGGGGGTGCTGCAAGGCGACAACTTACGGAGACTGGACGCCGTGGAACCGCAATTCTGGCTTCTCGAGGAGTTCGGTGAATGAGCGCGGCTGCCGCGCACCCTCTAGCTGGGATCTGCAGTACAAGGTTGGTGAGATGGTCGCTGGTTGAGCAAGGTAACTTGCACGCGGAATGTAACAGGTAACTTGAGGTCGGAGAGCTTTGCAAAGGTAAAGTCGTCCTTGTCCATGGTGTTGTTATCTCATGGGGGCCGAGAACAGCTTGGATGTGCGATTCCGGACGGCTGTCGTGCGCAAGGCGGGCAGTGGCTGTGCTAAGCCGACCTAACCTGGGTTCAATCTCTTCTTCCACCAAGTTCAGACAGCAGATAACAAGTTCATGGCCTATACCATGCCCAATGCAGGCACTGGATCGCATCAACCTCATCCTTGGCCGTGGTGCCAAAAAAGCATCTTGACTACAACCGCGCAAGCGCAACGGTTCCAGGCAAACTACTGGCTCGATTCTGACCTCGGGGAGGACGACGACTCGGGCGTATATGTTCCACCTAAAGGATGGAGAAGCGACGAGTCGACGAGCGATTCGGACTCTGCGTCGGACGACGACTATATCAGCGAGTCCGAGGTGGCACACATCAATGCAGATGCGTCAACAGGGAGGCGCTCCTCGCCCACGCCGTCCCAGCAGGCAATTGAAGAGCAGGAAGAGTTGGCTCGGGAGGTCGCCGAATTTGTCAGGGCAGAACAGGACGCAGCCGCTGCTTACGACCCGGACAAAGTCGTCTCCCTTATAACGAAATTCTACGAACTGCTGATTTCCATGGGCCACTGGCCGGAAGGCAGTCTCCGATGCGCACCCCACACGGATCCGCCGGTGAATGAGGAGCTCGCGATGCAGCTTGGGTATGCCCCTTCCGCTATATCTCTCATGCAACGACTGCCATATGTCTCCCCCGAACTATACAACAACGAAAAATACCACATCTTGGCCCGTACGCGCTATGCAGATTACACGCGCGAGAAAGATCTCCAAGAAGGCCGTCGGCCGTACCCGTACCAATACATCGACGGGTGTCCTGACATTGATCCCTGGCTGCTGCCGCTCATGCTCCCGAATCGAGACGGCTCGCACGTTATGCTGGACACGCGCCTCGGTGTCGTTCGCGCGTATTGCACCGAGAGTTCTCCGCCGTGGAACACTGTGGAGTCGCGGCGGTATGGTGAGGAGTCGGATCCAGCGATGGACTATCGGCGCACGCCGCTGGTCCCTGCGCTGCGCTACTTTTCGGAGATCATCTATGCGTATACCTCGCTTTCGAGACTGCCAATAACCAACCCGGACCACAACGACCCCAACGAGACGCGGTATCCCACTAATCCAAGCTGGCTTTCGAATCAGGTCCGCATACTCTCGAAATTCTACACCAGCACTAAAGTAAAGTTTACAGGGACGGGAAACGCGGGAGACGCTGCTAACGCTGTATCGTGAGTGTGGATGGCCGGACGAATGGCGCCGAGCGGAGTTTTGTGCCAAGTGGGAGGTCCAAGAAAAAGAAATTGCGACTCGTGCTCGTGAGGCGATGCAGAAGGAGGAACCCACTAGGCGCTCAACCAGGCGCTATAGACAATAACGTTTTTGCTTTCTTGTTCGTAGTTCGCATTAGTGGCAGTGTTAAAATTTGGATTGAAGGAGGATGGCAACCCTGGCAAACACGTAATATTCATCCACCTTTTGGACTGATCCCCCCTCGCCCGGTGTTCAGTATGGCCCAGGTCCGCCCCCGGGAGCCTCTGCGCCTCAATATTCCCCCAAACCTGGCCAGCCAACAGCCTATGGCGTTCGGTGGCCAGCCCATGTTTTCTCCCGCTCTCCCGACCGCGTTGCAAGGCGGAATGTTTCCCCAATTCCCCCTTCGCACTCCCATGCAGCCGTACTTCAACCCCCAGGTACCCGGGGCTCCTTCACGGCCTACACATCGCCACGCCAGCGCGAGTATAGCCAGCTTCACCCCGTCGACGCTCAACCCGTCGTTTCCCATGACACCGGGAGCGGGCCAGGGCCATTTCCCCCGCCCTTCCATGATGATGGGCCAGTCTTTCCCTGGTCCTGGCCAAGGCGGCGGTCCTCCATTTCCTGGCCGCAACAGGAGGCAGCCCAGCATTGGTGGCCCCCCAAAAGCCGTCCTCGGTGGTCCTGCTCGCAAGCTTAGTCCCTTGCCACCGGTTGCCGCCCCGACACCCGTCGCCCCGCCCAAGAAAAAGATGATTGTTAAGCTGCCCAATGAGTCGCCAAAGGACGACGATGGCAAGCCTTTGGAAAAGCCATCATGGGCTAGAGCGCCGCTAGAGACTCCCTTCGTCTACAAGGAGGTCCAGGTTGTAGAGGCGGAGCTGACGACCGCCGAGTCATATCCTTCAGATAGCTCGAGGCTCGAGATTCCTCCAACCATCGACGTCTTCCTCCCAGGCAAGGTATAAGATCATTTTTACTATCCCGCACAGTTTGGCTCACTCGATCATCAGCGTGCCTGGCAAGAGATTAAAAAGCGCGAGATCGACGAGAAGCTGGAACGTCTGGGTGTTGAGCGGACCGCAAATAATGGCCCTGTCCATGCACCCCACGCCCGTGCCGCCTCGGTTCGTCCACTCATGTTATCCACGTGTTGCTCTCCCAACCTTTGTTTGGCTTTTCTTAGATATCATCTCCCGCCGACCCTGCGCTGCTGTTCTTCAAACTCAATAAACTCCAGCAATCACAAACGCAGTCGTCACTCAATCCGTCGACGGTTAACTCCAGTTCCACCTCCCCACAACCGCCCTGGGGACTCTCGCCGTCCCCACACCATCAGGCACCGCGGTTCCTCACCAATCGCCACGGATATAGCATGTCGCTGGCGCAGCCACCGACCTTCCAATCTTCTCCTTCCGGCCCCTTCGGCAACCCAACGAACAATCCCTTTGGGCCCCACGCCTTCCTCGGCTCCGACCAACGATCCCTTCCTGACCGTGACCTGGACACCGACTCTGAGCGGGAACCGATTCATGCGCCGCAGGGGCGCGTTCCCGTCTCGATGCCGGCACTCACTGCGTCGAACTCGCTGAGCCGTCCGGAGAGCCGAGATAGTCGGCCGGACTTTGCTAGAGGCTTTGGGCTGGACGTGACTGAGGAGGAAGACGAGACAGAGGAGGAGGACGATGGTATAGACAACTTTGGCACGAACGACGGCGACAACGAGGACAGTGAGGAAGAGGACGGCGATGGATTGAGGACTGCACGCCACTCGCGGCACGTTTCTCGTCTTTCTGGCGCGCTATCGCTGCGCTCCGTTGGGGGTGTGGTCGGGGATACTCTTAATGGTCACCCCCATGAGCGCACGGAGCTGGCGCCTGGCGACGCGTCGCAGGATATGGATTTGGATCATGAGGTGGCGGCGGAGTGGACGGGCTCCGAGGACCAGGATCAGTTCCGCGGACAAGACACATCCGAAGACGAGGTTCGTCTTTTTCCCTTTGTTTTCTGTGTTTGTGCGAAGCTGATTGCAGCAGAGCATCGGTGACGAATGGTCGAATCCCTCGGATGAAGAGCGCGCGCGACAGCTACGTGTCGAACGGCGCATGCAGCGCCGTTTAGACGACCAGCCGCGGCGCGTGCCCAACTTCCCCCGACCGCCAGACAATACCATCATCGTCCCGCGGCCGCGCGAGGAGGATATGATATCGAACCCCAGCGAGGAGGAGGCCCTCCATCGGAGCGAGTACCTCGGTGTCAACCCCAACAACTACTATACCACCTCGCCGTCAGGCAGTTCTCGACCGTTACCCGTCCTCCCGCACTCTCGCGCGACGTCCGGGAACTTCACTGCGCATGATCCGGCTCAGGCGCACTCGCGGATGCCCTCGGATAGCGCCAACTTTCCGCAGCCCCAGCACCAGCAGCCGTACCTCCCCCGCCGCGACTCGCTCAACCCGCTCGCAAAGCCCTTCGTGTTTGGCGCCCCGGTCGAGCAATTTGTATTCGGCGGTCAGAATTCGAGTTCGCCGAACCCGTGGAGCGGCCACCGCGCACAGACACCGCCGAAAGCGCCCCTTATCACGCACTCCCGCTTGCCTTCGATAGGAACGGCATTGAACCCTACGGCACCGGCGTTTACTCCGACTGCATCGACGTTCCCGATTTCGTCGACGTTCAACCCCTCTGCACCGGCGTTCAAGCCCACAGTGCCAGTGGCGGCATTCAACCCTGCAGCACCAGAGTTCAAGCCCAGCGGGTTCACATTCAAGCCGCCCCCGGGCGTGCCGCACGTCGCGTTCCCAGAGCCGGAGACTCCTCAGCCGACCGCCGAGTCAACGCCCTACAAGACACAAGGCCGCGAGAAACGCCAGCGGCGCACCCTCAGCGAAGGGTCGGACGAGGAGGGGGACAGCATGTCCTCGTTCCGCTTCCCACCGAACATCGACTCGCCGCAGAGCATACGCCGCGAAGCGCCAGCCTCGACGGGCCACAGCTCGCTCAATCCCTCTGCGGAGCCGTTCACGTTTGCGGGCTTCAGAAGTCACCGCGATACCGTCCCGTTGCTGCCGTCGCTGATGCCGCTGAGCCCTGGGCCGGAGGACAACGACGAGAGTCTCGGAACTGCGAAACCCGACGTGCAACAGGATGCCGATGCCGACGCGGGCGAGCCACAATTCGTGCTGCCCGTTGGACGGACCAAACGTGCTCCGATCCCGCTCGACTTCACGCACGCTGCGTCGCCCAGCACGCAGCTCGATTTCCGGTCCAACAATACTGTGCCTGCGGGTCTGTTCAAGGCTATGGTGAACAGCAGTGACGAGCGCACGCGCCGGACGGTGCGTTCGCGGCTCAGCTCGCACGAAATCTTCGAACACTCGCATCGGCCCTCGTTGGACGACCTCAACGTTCCCCCTATCTCGATTTCTCGCAAGATTTCGCGATCACGGCTCGTTACGGATCCGGGCAACCGGCCCGCGTCTCCCGCAGACGATCTCTTCTCGTCGTCTGTGCGGCGGCTTGCTGGTGCGCATGGGCGGAGGCGGTCTTCGTTGCCAGATGCGATGCGGGCTGCGACGAATACGTCGGTTTCGGAGGATGAGTCGGTGGCGATGGATCTGACGAGCCGGATGGAGATCCACCAATACGAGCAGCGGCTGGAGGCGCTCCTCGACGAGAAGTTGGATGAGATTCGGCGCGACCTCGTCCGTACCAGGGGATCCTTGAGCCCCTCCGCTGAGGCGATGATCACGGAGGTGGTTCAACTCTTCCGCACCCAGCTTCAGAATTCTACGGCGCGCGGCTTGGAGGATAGCCGTATGGATGCGCGCGGGGAGATTGACTTTGACCTGATCAAGGACGTCGTGCAGCAGGGACACGCGGAAGCGCGTGCCGTGCTGAAACGCGAGCTTGCCGATATTGGGATGCGTATGTCGCAGGGACAAATGCCTGTAGATTCCGCGGAGAGCGTTGCTCCACTCATGCGCGAGCTCAACAACAGGACGGTCGATGCGGTTGTGGAGGCCATTCAGGAGCTTTCCGTGCGTCTGGAGGCGATCAGTGTCGCTGGGCCTGCCCGTGAGCGCGATTCGCTGGTGGATTCTTTGATGTCGGCTTTGGGCCCGGTCCTCAACTCTCTGCACCCCGATCCAGTCGACTATGACTATCTTACGGACAAACTCACCCAAGCTGTCAAGCCTCATATCTCCCAGCTCATCGACCTTGCGTCAGATAAGGCCGAAACTGCTATCCTGATCGTGAACAAGCTGAAACCGCTGCTGCCCTCCTCGAAGGATAACAAGGTTGATACTGATGCGATCGCGCTGCAGCTTTGCACTGAGGTCCGTCGTGCCATTGCGCCGATAGATGCCTTCGAGATCAAGGAGCAGGTGGCCGACCTTGTGGTTGAACGCCTTGATTCACGGCTTGCCGTTCGCGACAGAGCTCTCAACCCCGAGACGGTGGCTGGCAGAGTTACTGAGGGAGTTGCGCACCTATTCGAGCCGATGAAGGAAGTCTCGACCCACTTGTCGACTCTCTTGGATGGCCAAAAATCCTTGTCGACGCAACAGACGGATTTGGCCTCGACTCACAAACAAGTCGCTGATCTCATGTCTGATCTGCCCCCTCGTCTTATTGCTGCGATTGAGGCCCTCAATGCTGCACAAGCTCAGGTTCCCCGGACCAACGGCGTCGTTCCTCATCCTTCGGAGCCCAGCGACCATGTTTTGCGCATCAAGTCCGTGATCGAAGATGTTGCCGGGGAACAAAAGACTCTTTCGACAAACAGTCGCGAACTCCTTGCGCTTCACAAAGAAACCTTGGAGCAGATCAATTCTTTACCGGATGCCCTTGCTTCTGCAACGAACATTCTCCACGGAGCGCACGCCGAGTTTGCGCTCACGCGTGACGCGAACAAGCGCGAGATGGACGAGCTCCGTAGAGTCAATACCGAGTATCAGGTCCAGGTGGCGAAGGCACGCGGTGCGCACGGTCAAGTCCGCGTCGAGAAAGAAGTCATCGCCGAGAAGCTGTCTATCGTAGAAGCCGACCGCGACCGTTTGCGTTTGCAGTTGAAGGAGATCCAGGCTTCTACATCTTCCAAGGCGGTAGATCTGACTGCTGTGGAGGCGCGGAACAAGGAGCTCGAGGAGGCACTGGCCAAGGCGCTTGCGCGGCTGCAAGCGTCCGATGTAACTCATCAAACAAGCCAGGAGCGCATCTTGGAGTTGGAGAAGGCTAACCGTGAATTGACGTCGGAGAAGCAAACTTTGAAATCCAAGGTGTGTCCGTTCTCAGGAATTACGAATAACTTTGCTGATTGATTTAGGTTGATTCACTTGATCTCCAAGCGACTTTCGCCGCTCGTGACAAGGAGTCCGCATTGCAGGCTCTTAGCGCTCTGCAGAAGCAGCACGACCATCTCACTTCACAGCAAAGTCACTGGGACGATCTCCGCCACGCATCTGGTCAAATCGAGATGCTTACGAATCTCATTGGTCAAGCTGATAACGAGGAGCTCAAGGAGTTGAGACATGTTCGCGATCGTAGCAAAGTCCTTGAGGGAGAGCATGCGGCGCTTCTAAAACGCTTCAAAGATCAAGAGAGCAAGGTTGCGAACAGCGAGAAGGCTGCGCTCGCTGCCCGCCAAAGCTTGTCGCAAGCACAGCAACGCTCATCTGAGTGGGAGAAGCGTGCGAAGGAATACGAAGCACAACTTGAGACGACTCGAACCAAGCTTGACCAGGCGGAGCAGAATCAAACACAAATAGACGCCGACTATTCATTGGTTAAACTTCAACTCGAGGAGCGAGAAGCTGACGAACGTCTAGCCAAGGTAAGTTTCGAGAAATACAAGTTGGGCTCGCCGTTTAACATGTGCATAGAACCGGGACAATAAGCTTCGCGATCAAATCGTAGTTCTCGAAGCCACGGTGAACCAACTGCAGGTCGAGCTTGACCGTAGCCGCGCCAAGACGCCGACGAAAGCTGCGCCTTCCCCCTTACCTGCACCATCACCGTACCGCAACATCACAAACGGCGCCGCTCGCCGACCTAGTTCTCGCGCGAGCACAGTTTACCCAAGCCGGCCCTCATCGCCGAGCGCACGCAGCGTCACACCGCCGGGACCGTCGGTATGGGACTCTATGCACGCCCCTCGCGGACCCCCCAATGGCACACACAATTCGACCGCGGCGAGTATGCATGCACCCGTTCATACACCCACGCCAGCAAGCCGCTATCCGGCGGCACTGGGCAACAAGCGTCGTCCACCATCGCAAGCCCATTCACGATACCCGCAGGCTCGAGCGGCTCCGCCCTCCCCTACACCTAGCACTGTGTCGCTCGCACCGACTCAGGGCCCCGATGGTTGGTGGCAGTGATCGCGGTCACAAAAGGACCACTTTAGTGATCCCGTCGTTGTCTTGTTTCTTTTTGGTTGTTGTTCTTGCTATGCACTCTCTGGATCTCACATTTCTATGCATCTCACCCACTATCACAGTCCTCGTATATTACCGCAATCCACAACTATCTATTACTACGATCATCTATCTATCCGGATTCTATTTCCTCGCCATTTGCTGGCCACACCTTCCTTTTTCTTTTTTTGTAAAATCTGCACATACATACCCTTCTTGTTTCCGCCTGCTTTATCTACAACGCACTGTATATAGCTGGAATGGAGGATATTCGCATTGGATTTTGTTTTGGCGCCGGCAAGTCCTACGAAGCGCGTGTACGTGATTGTGACAGGCGCGTTGAGTGACTCCAGTAACGCGCCACTTTCCTCTCAACTCTCGCCCCTCCCAAGCCCCTCCGTTCTGCAGTCGCTGAAAGTCTCAGGACTTTTCCCAAAAGCGTACTCCACCGCATATCCGCGTCGAGGCCCGACAGTCGCCTTTTTCTCTCTTCTCCCCTTGCTTCCCTTCTAGCCGCGCGCAATAATGTCTCTCTGGGTCGATAAGGTCGAACGTTCCTTACACGTCGCTCCTACGTGGCCTGACCCGGCGTCTCACAGTTTCGTCCGAGAGCCCTGGATGACCTACACTACCACCAGGGTCTCTCTGCGAGATTAAAATCTCTTGTTAGTCTCCAATCCTTCACCTCGACGAATGATACGAACGGAGTCATAGGCTGCCTCTGGTGACTTTCCGCACATGCTTTTCTACGGCCCCTCTGGTGCAGGGAAGAAGACGCGTATCACATGCACGCTAAGGCAACTTTTCGGACCAGGTGTAGAAAAGGTCTGTCCTGCCTGCATTCGCACGCGAATTTGTTCTCACTATATTTTAGCTCAAAATCGACCAACGCGTGTTCCTCTCTCCTTCGAAGCGAAAGATCGAAGTAAATATTGTCCAAAGCAACTTTCACCTCGAAATTACTCCCAGGTATGTCCAACTTTGATCTCCATTCAGCCGTCTGACTTCCACCATCCAGTGAGGCGGGGAATTATGATCGGGTGGTGATCCAAGAACTCCTCAAAGAAATTGCACAGACACAACAGGTCGATCTCAATGCCAAACAACGATTCAAAGGTCTGCTCCTTGCATCTGGCTAGATTCGTCTGATGTCAGGCATTTGCAGTGGTCATAATTAACGAAGCCGATTCCCTGTCGCGTGACGCTCAAGCCGCTCTGCGTCGCACGATGGAGAAATACATGTCCAATATGCGAATCATCTTATGTGCAAACAGCACCAGTCGACTCATCGCCCCGATTAAGAGTCGATGCTTACTTATGCGCGTTGCTGCACCAAACGACACTGAGGTTAGCAAAGGACGCAGTTGCACGAACTTGATATTTGACTGGCTCATTTCAGATGGAGACGGTGCTGGCACACGTTGCGAGACGCGCGTACTTCGACCTTCCGCCGGAAGCAGCGCAGGAAATCATCAAAGATTCCGGAGGCAATCTTCGCAAGGCAATTCTTGTCTTGGAGGCACTCAAAATGCAATCGTACGTCGTATTGTTCGTCCATCGCAAGGAAAAGCCGCTCATGTCGGTCAAAGACCTGATCTTTCTGGCCCGTTAACGATTGCCAAACCTGACTGGGAAACATACTGTCAAAAGGTCGCCGTTCTGATTGTTTCTGAACAAACACCTGCTCGTGTGATGGAGATTCGTACAAAGTTCTACGAACTCCTGAGTCACTGCATCCCTCCAACGGTGATTTTAAAGGTTTGTCCGTCTGTGCATAGTGTCCAATTATATACTCAACTCGATCGAAGACGGTCGCAGAAGCCGTCGTCAGCCAAGTCGACGAGACACTGAAAGCCGAGATCATGCACTGGGCTGCATTTTATGTATGTACCTACCTTTCTCGCAGTGCATTTGATTAACGGCTTGTCTTGCAGGAGGTTCGAATGCGCATCGGAAGCAAAAAGATATACCACCTTGAGGCTTGGGTCGTGAAGGTCATGAGTCTTTACAAAGTAGGTCTTTCTTCCTTTGAAGAAAAACGTCCCACTGAATGACATCTGTGCCAGCAATCCTTCTACCAGTTCGATATCTCCGAATTCGAGTGACCGAACTTCACTAATTGTTGTAAATATGTATATCTATTCTATGAAACCACCACAAGTTTTTCCGTGCACAAGACATCCAGCGAAACAGAGTGAGCAAAGGCTAATCAGAGGAGATTAGATCTCCGGGTCAAGCGGCCCGAAGAACCAAACGTACTTAGATCAACCCCTATTTCTTCGGCAATGGACTTTTCACAGAAACCCAAGCAGAAACCATCTATGAGCAGCTCCGCGTATGTCTTCCCCAGACAGTCAGACTCTTCGCTCATTACAACCAATAGCCCGAACTCCAAAAGTCGGATGCATCTGAATTTCTGAAACTCTTGGACAGGATTGCCTCTGTCGGCCAGGAGTTATACCTCGACTTCGATGCCCTCTTCCATCGTGTCCGTCCCCACTGCGACAACTACCGCCCGCCTGCTCTCATAGATCTCTACGACGAGTGCGCAGACTTTTTCGACGCCGTTTTGGTAACAAGCCGCGCATGTAACAAATACATGGCCTGCTGCTGTCGTTTTTTCGACCCGACGATGGAGATTGAAGACCTTCCAATCGATGCCGAGCCAATAACTACCTTCGACGGTTTTATCAAGCAGTACGAAAGGCTGCGCCAGAACATTGCTGAGCTGGACTCCTGTTGGGAAGAAACTGGACGCTTGATAGAAAAAGAGGTGCAAAGGCTTCTGGGAATGCGAGGCCTCGAGTGGTTGCTTTTGGTGGAGTCAGCCGTCGGCTTTGGCCGTGCGCCACTCGTTGCGCTGCGTGATGAAGTCCCGACTCTCGTGAATCGGGCTCGAGCACATTGGGGCATATTCGGTCAACTATTCGAACGTCTGTGGATGATGCTAAAGCAGATCGAATTGGCACGAGTCGGAGCATGGAATGCCAATATGACCCAAGACGCCGCTCGGGCCATCGTCGCTGAGGGGGACTTACGGATCATTGACATTCTTATCGTGTTCACGGACTACAAGTTTGAATTAGCGTCGAATACCGGAAAATGTTGTCGATATGCCCCATTCACAATGTACTTATCCATGTGGGCTATCATCCTCCGTATTGTTTCACCCTCGTCGCAATTCCTTCAAGCAAACATGAGCTCGCTGACCATTTGTTGCACCAGCAATCTTTCTATCGGTTTGATATACCGATCGGTCCGCTCGTTGTAAAAGGGTATGTTTATTCTGTGCGACGACAAATTTTTGTTCCAATTTCGGTGCGACCACGTCGTGGGTATACGACGGCGCCTGCTTATCATCTAGAAGATCGGGTTATATTCTTCCTCCACGGATTCAATAAAGGCGACGAGCTGCGACGCGGGATTCATCAGCAACTTGAAGCAAAATAGGAAGAAGTAAGTAAACATACGACGCGATGTCTCTTGTCGCCCAACGCCTTCCCAGGGGATGTTTTGAGTCTGTCCTTGATCAGGACCAGTTTATCGTGGAAATGTTGAATCGCTGATTCGTCCTCGTGGAAGACACCGGTCGGGATGTGGAGAGGACTACGGTCATTAGCCGCCTCCTTAAAGAACGCCGGGGAACTAGAATATCTACCGATTTACCGCTGCACTATAGGCTGCACATCGCATGATCCCTTCAAGAAGGGGGAAAAAAATCTCAAACATTAATCTAAAGCCTCTGGAACCACATACCAAACGCTCCGATAGCATCTAGTCTGTCCGCGTCCTGCACACCTGCGCATCCCCAAGTCAGCCTGAAATCGAACCACTGTTCCGCACGGCGTACAATGCAACTCTGCGCAATTTTGATGCCATTCACTCCAGAGGTTGTTTTTGCGGAGCTTGGTTTCTGTGGTCCACGAAACGTTGTCCAAAATCCGCGTGATCTCGCGCGCCCGACCGTCTTCGACGAGATCAAGGCCGTGTTTCTCCGCCATGGATGTGAAAAACGGGAGGAAAAAACCGTAGGGATCGGCCGCTTGTTCGGCGGACACATATTTCTTATCGAGAACATCGTGTAGAAGGGCGGCTGTGCGTCGACGACCCATCAGTGGCGTGCCCCCAAAAAGAGGACAAAGAAGGTTCGCGGGAGACAAACGAACCGAGTTCGACGACGAGGAGGTCCGGTTTAGGGGATATGGCGTTTGCAAGGGCGAGAGACGTTCTCCGCACGCGTTGAACTGTGTTTTTCGTTGCTTGAGCACGTTCACGCCAAGGAAGACGCGTCGATGCATACCATGAAACGCGTCGTGGGACGGGTCGTATTTCGCCATCGCGTCTTGCATGACCTTTTCTGCGTCGCGAATTATGCCTTTTTCTTGGGCGGTGGGATACATGGTGGAAAGAGGGAACGATGAGATGACTCAAGCCTCAGGGCGCGGAAGCAGGTGGTACTTGGCGTTCGGGAGCGGCTATCCCCGGATAAGTGATCGGATTGTTACCTGCTGTGACGGGACGCGTCTGTGACTCTCCAAATATTCGAGGACATGCAGATTTGATCTGGAGCATGAGCAATCTGGCCGAGCTGCTTGGTTGGTTATGAAACCAAAGCCGTTGAAAGAACAAATGATTTTACAGTATGGACAGATGCCTAAGATTCATGGGTGCGAACTAACCAGTCACTTGAAGTAAGAACGCATATGTGCCATGTACTCCTCATCCGACTTGCTTTCGTATCTCGCCTTGACGAAGCCACGAGAGTCGTTGCCAACAAAATACCGCAACCGGTCGGTACCATCCGTCGCCGCTGCCAGAATCACCTCCGCCACATCGGCGGACGATATAGACACACCGGCTACCATTTTCTGGAAGCTGCGTGCAACTCGTAAGAAAATCGTAGAAATAAAGAGATGGTGGAGTTCGCACCTTTCTCCAACGTGCGCCTTGAACGCATCATACGACTTCAACGTCGGGTCGACAGCGGCGGAGGCCCCGAAGCGCGTGAGGAAATCTGTGGCACTGACGCCTCCGTGCGGAATGACGGATTTGACGAAGATGTTCTGGGAGGCTAGCTCGTACGACAGCCCCTCCGTGAAGCCCTCGAGCGCGAATTTGCTGGCCGAGTACATCGTAGTCATAGGAAGTGCCCAGAAACCCGCGCCGGAGCTGACGTTTATGACTCCCCCGCCATTGTTGGCGCGGATATGCGGTAGAACGGCGCGCGTAACATCCATCAAGCCTTCACACAAAAAGATTAAGCTACAATTTTAGAAAGCTTGATGCAGGAGGAGGCGCACCGAATAAGTTGACATCGAATTGCGGCTGTACTTTCTCGCGCGGGATCGCCTCAAACAATCCGCTCTGGCCGTATCCAGCATTGTTGAGGAGAACATTGATGGTGCGGAACCTTTCGATTCCAGCGTCGACGGCTGGTTCGATAGACGCGAAGTCTTGAAGATCCAAGCGCTGCACGAACATGCGGGGCTCGTTCATCTTCACCAGCTCGTGCTCGGGGGAAGGGGTTCGCATCGTCGCAACGACATTCCAGCCGGCAGAATGGAATAGCTTGGCTGAAGCCGACCCTATGCCTGTATACAAAGTCAGTCAACCGAAATACTGGCAGCACTACGAAAGACACATTGACCACTGGAGGCCCCGGTGATGAAGATTGTTTAACAGTGGCCATGCGATTGTTGAGTTGAGGAATCCCAGTGCTTTGGAGAGAGGGCTTCTGAGTTCGTCGTCTTCATATACGCTCTACGACATGCCAGCCGTGGACGCGTACTCGCGCGCCGACCTGCTTCCTATACGGCTGAGGCTATGTATATGGCCGCCAGAGACGCCGATAGGGTGCTTCCTGTGATGGACGCCGCCCGACCCCCGCTCGGCGCGAGTACGCGTTCACGGCTGGGCGGTCAGAGCGGGGCAGATCTTGCAGTATGAAGTGTTGAAAGCCGAACTTGCAAGGGAGATACTGGGCCCAAAAAACAATCCAGCTCGCTCAACATGAAAGTTGCGTCGAAAGCCCCGGTACCCCGGTCCGACGAAGCCCGCGCCAAACAGCCATCCCTTCCCGAAAAACTTTCTCCGGCTACTTTTTGGATCTCCATAGAATTCTACTCACGGACGTCTAATCTCTGGGATATAGACTCTTGCTAGACCTCCGGGCTCCCCCTAGACGACTACAAAACGCTCAGGATGACCGTAGACTCGGGAGAACAAGCTTCTGGCTCCGTCTCGAAAAAAGTGAAGAAGTCCAAGGAGCAGAAGGCGGCGGAGAAGGAACAACGAAGGGCAGCGGAGGTGCAGGCTATGGAGGTGGATGCGCCCCGGGACGATGGCGAGGTGCAGGAGAAGAAGAGCAAGAAGCGGCGGGCGGAGGCGAATGGTGCGTTGGTTTGGTTTTTTTTTTCCCGGCGTGGATGATTGAGGGAAATCAGGCGAGGGTGAGGAGGGGGAGCACAAGAAGAAGAAGCGGAAGGAGAAGGAGGCGGAGCCGGCAGAGGAGGCCTCTCCGGAAGGTGAGTTGTGTGCGGGCCAACAAATTCAACGTACATTTACAGATAAATTCAGGTGCGGACTCGGAGAAGAAGAAAAAGAAAAAGAAGCGCAAGCACGAGGAGGCGGCTCAGGTAGCGGACGATGCTACGGTTGTTCCCGCGGCGGAAGGTAAGGAGTTTCCCGTTCCCTCCGTCGTTGCTCATCGTATCAAAAGCCCAGGACGAGAAAAAGAAGAAGAAGCGCAAAAAAGACACTGCTGCTTCGGCCCCGTCTATCTCGCCCGCTACTGCACCTCAAGCAACGCCCGCTGAGGCTGCCGCGTTCCTCGCCGAGCACTCCATAACAATACACACGCCCGAGACTCGGAAAGAGCTCCCTCCCATCCTCAAGTTCGAGCAGCTCGCAATCCCGTCCGAACTTCGCCCGTGTTTTACGGGCTTCTCATCGCCCACGCCTATCCAAGCGTGTACTTGGCCGCCCGCACTCGCGGGCGAGGACGTTGTTGGGATCGCCGAGACGGGCAGGTACGCTACTCCGCATATACTACACTCGGACGCTGATCGTTTATTCATTTCTTAGTGGGAAGACCCTTGCATTTGGCATCCCCGCACTCGCGCGCCTCATCACCGGCCCTGCGCCCGCCCCCGGCGCCAGCACGATCAGCGTGCTGGTCGTCGCGCCGACACGAGAGCTCGCAATCCAAACGCACGACACTCTAAGCAAGCTCGGCGAGCCCTTAGGCATCGCGAGCGTCGCCGTCTTTGGTGGGGTGCCCAAGGAGCCGCAAATCCGCATGCTGCGGAATTTGAACAAGGCGAGAGTTGGTCCTGGGCTGACTACGCGGATCGTGGTCGGTACGCCCGGGCGGATATTAGACCTGGTGCAGGAGGGGGTGTGTGATTTAAGCGGGTGCGTTTCGTGGTATTCCTCACTCTCGTTTCTCATAATGTTGCAGGGTAAATTATTTGGTTCTCGACGAGGCAGACCGGATGCTGGACAAAGGGTTCGAGAATGATATCCGAAATATCATCTCGAACACGAAACAGGGCGCCGAGCGGCAGACGATGATGTGTATGTTACTTTCGTGGTCGGATTAATCTCCGTGCTGACCTCGTTTGTAGTTAGTGCGACGTGGCCGGATGCGGTGCGGCGGTTAGCCAGCACATTCCAGCAAAATCCTGTCCGGGTGACGGTCGGCAGCGATGACCTGACCGCGAACAGCCGTGTCGAGCAGGTTGTGGAGGTGTTTGACGACACGCGGTCCAAGGAGTGAGGATTCCTCATTTAGTTTTGCCCCTGACGCTAATGCGCCACACAGCAACCGACTCCTGGGTCATCTGCGCACATTAAAACACAAAAAGACGACTACCACCGGCGGGGAGGAGGCGCGCATCTTGGTCTTTGCGCTGTACAAAAAGGAGGCGTCGCGTGTAGAACAGCGGCTCCGGCAGGAGGGCTACAGCGTCGGCGCGCTGCACGGGGACCTGTCACAGTCAGCGCGCATGGAGGCTCTGGAACGCTTCAAGAACGGAACAACGGGGCTGCTGGTCGCCACCGACGTCGCCGCGCGGGGTCTCGACATCCCCAACGTGGGCGCGGTGATCAACTACACGTTCCCGCTGACAATCGAGGATTATATCCATCGGATTGGCCGGACTGGTGAGTTTCTTTGATGTTTGGCACGGTCTTTTGGCTTACGGGTTATAGGTCGAGGTGGGAAGAGCGGCAAGTCGATCACGTTCTTCACGGGCGAGAACCACGAGAAGTCGTTGGCTGGGGAGCTGGCGCGAGTGCTGCGGGAGAGTGGGTTCCAGTGCGAGGGTCTGAAGAAGTTCCCGATGACGATCAAGAAAAAGGAGCACGGTGCATATGGTGCATTCTTCCGCGACGACATCCCGATGCCCAAGGGCCCGACGAAGATTGTGTTTGACGACTGAGCTGTAGACTCGTAGTGTTTATTGTGTGCATGCAAAGTTTTATAGAATTTGTGATCTGCCTTACCCCTAGGCGATATATACTCATTTGGTCACCGCTCCTTAGTGTACTGCAACTGCGGTGCACGCCTTGTTCCTCTTCCTCTTGCTATGATGGGTCTCTTTAGCCAGGCCGGCGCAACTCTCCGGGGAGCCACGAAGCCTCGAGGCGGCCCCGAGGACGACAGGGCCCCAGAAGACACCGAGCCCGATGATACCTCAATCCTGTTGGTTTCCCCGTCCTCATGTCTTGCCGTCCACTCACCCGCTGCAGCGACGAGGATGAGGGTTCCATAATCCTCTCTCTCATATCCCAGCTCAGGTTCGCCGCCGCCGCTGCTGCAAAGCCCCGTTTCGTTTCGCTGGTACTGACGTAGGGCAGAGTCGGCATGGATCTCTCCCGCGTAACCTTCCCGACCTTTGTCCTCGAGCCCCGCAGCATGCTCGAGCGCATCACGGACTTTATGTCCCACCCCGATCTCATCTTTGGGTGAGTCGCCCCGTCCGGCGCTGCCACAGCATTCATTTGACCGGCGCGGCACAGCGCCGAGACGTGCAAAGATCCCGAGGAGCGCTTCATGCGCGTGCTGCAGTACTACCTCGCCGGATGGCACATCAAGCCCAAGGGCGTGAAGAAGCCGTACAACCCCATCCTCGGCGAGTTCTTCCGCTGCAGGTACGACTACCCCGACGGCACCCACGGCTTCTACGTCGCTGAGCAAGGTACGTGACGCAGTCCGACTACTGCGCGCCGCAGCATGCATGCCGACGCGCGCGCCTGGCAGTCTCGCACCACCCGCCCGTGTCCGCGTTCTTCTACATCTCGCCCGCAAACCGCGTCAGCATCCTCGGCGAGCTGCGGCCAAAGTCAAAGTTCCTCGGGAACAGCGTCTCGACCAACATGGAGGGCGAGAACCGCGTGACGCTGCTCGGCAGCCCCGACGACGGCGGTGCGTGCGCATTCCCTTTCCTTTGCTCACCCAGTTACCGAAACCGATCCCGCCTCCCGAATGCAGAATACGTCATAACGATGCCGAACATGTACGCCCGCGGCATCCTCTTTGGCAAGATGGTGCAGGAGCTCGGCGACACATGCACCGCCAAGAACGAGAAGCTTGGGCTCTATGCTGACCTCGAGTTCAAGACCAAGGTCGGTCAAGTGTCGTCTGATAGCATCTTGGTGTGTCTCAGGCTTTTCTTGGCAGGGCTTTTTCTCGGGGACGTACAACGCCATCGCGGGGCGGGTACGCCACAACTCGACCGACGTCGGCGAGGTCTCGGGGCGGTGGAGTCATGTCATGGAGTTCAAGAGCGCCAAGGCAAATTCCAAATTTATTCGCCACCTAGGTAGTTTCTAACGTTGGGAGCTTCAGACGGGCAAGAAGCACGTCTTGTTCGACGCGGACAAGGACGGGCACAAGGTCGTGGACAAGCAGGTGCCGCCCGAGGACCAGCAGGAGGCGAACGAGTCGCGCCGGCTGTGGCGGGATCTGACGCGCGCGATAGTGGCCAAGGACATGGAGGCGGCGACGGACGCCAAGACGGCGGTCGAGGACGCGCAGCGCGAGCAGCGTCGGAAACTCGAGGAGAGCGGCGCCAAACACGCGCCCCGCTTCTTCCAGCTGCAAGACGGGCGGTGGATGCCCAAACTCACGTACGTTCGCTTCACCGCGCTCCAAACAGACGGACGCTGACGAGGTCCTCCCAGTGTCCCGTTAGATCCGCAGGCTGCGACAACGGCCGTGCAGGATTGGATCTGGTCTACATCCTCGCCCCCGCCACCCTCCGAGTCTCCCCCTACTACGTCCAAATAATCTAATATACGCCTGCTAGATGATAGCTGTACACCATCAGTCGTCCTACATATATACTACGTAGGATCGGTCTCGCCTGAACCGTTGTTGTATTCACGTTCGGATTGGATTCCGTGCAGTTTGCAATTCACGTCGTGGTTGTTGTAGTGTACACCATTTTTTTATTTCAATCGCCAAATTACTTAGAAGTTAGATGCCTTTCACGAGCGCGGACACGCTTTCGGCGCCTTGAAGACCCCAGGCAGCCTTGCTGGCGCGCTGCGCGCCTTCTGCGCCCAATACGAGGCTCACCTGGTCGATGAACTTGGCCTCCAGCTGCGCGGTCGTCATGGGCACCTCGACGCTCCCGATGGCATGCCTAACGTGCTTCGTCAACGTCGTCCCATCGCGCAGCTTCACCGTGACCTCCGTCTCGTCCGCCCCGAGACTCGCGTCCACCGTCGCCGAAATCTTGTCGCGCACCCGCACGATCTCCGCGCTCAGCACGACCGCGTCCTCGTACTGCGCCGGGCCCGCCTTGCCGAGCACGAGCCCGATGGCACCGCCGTGGTACACGCTGAACTTTGCCTGCAGCCCGTCCTGCGGCGTCTTCTTCCCCGTCAGCTCCAGCACGAGCGGGTGCACGCGCGCATGCACGCTCTCAATGTCCTCCGCCGTCAACCCCGCGGCGGCAAGCTGCGCGTGCAACTGGATGCACGCGTCGATGACGGGGTGCACGACGATGCCGCACGGGAACGGCTTGAACGCGTTGCGCGCGACCTCCCACTCTTTCCCGAGCCCCGCGAGGCACGCGTCGACGTCGTTGGCCGTGCTCACCACGCGCGCCCAGCCGCGCGGCGCCTCGAGCGCGTGCAGCGAGCCGGTGTAGCCGCGCGCGGCGAGCACGGCGGCGAGGAGGCCGTTCTGCGCGGCGCGCCCGACGTGGAAGGACTTTGTGTCGGTGCCGAACATGTCGCGCAGGCCGGTGACTTGCGTGGCGGCGATGCTGATGGCGTGTTGCATGGGCGTGCGCTCGAGGCGCAGGAGCTTGGCGACGGCGACGGCGGCGCCGATGGAGCCGACGGTGCTTGTGATGTGCCTTGAAGCGTTTATTAGTCTGGAACGAATTAGAGGGAGGAGGGGAAGGGCGCACCAGCCGATATCGTAGTGCTCGGGGAAGACGCCGAGGCCGAGCTTGCATTCCGCCTCGATGCCTGCGACGAGGGCGAGGATAAAGTCGTCTCCTTTGACGCCGCCGAGCGCCTCCGCTTGGGCGAACAGCGCACTCGCGACGGGGCCCGTCGGGTGGATTATAGTCGGCAGGTGGGTGTCGTCGTAGTCGTGCACATGCGACGCGATGCCGTTGAGCAGGGCGGCGTGCGAGGCGTCCGTCTGCGCGCCCTTGTGGCCGAGCAGCGAGGACGTGGGTTTGCCGAAGAAGGGGGCGAGGGCGTCGCAGGCGGTTGTGGTGGTTGGGTGCAGGGCGCCGCCAATAGCGCAGCCGACCCAGTTGTAGAAGCTGCTGACTGCGGCCTTGATGACCTCGGGGGGCAGGCTGCTGTAGGAGAGATTCACAGCCCAGGACGCGAGCCGTTCAGTGGCCATGGGAGTCAGGAACAAGAGAGACGCGTAGATTATCGGTGGGAAGGCGCGTGATCCTGGTGGTTCGAAATCAAGGTTTGATTAGGGGCCCTTTCCGAATGCGTCCTGGCTACAAAGCTTGCACAACACTCCAGCAACGTTCGTTTTGTGCTTCTCTTTCGTTTTCGGCTTTTTTTTTTTTCGGAAAATTTTTCCAAGTCCATTTTCCCTAAATACAAGACCTTGTATTTGCGAAAAAAACGGACTTGAGAAATTTTCGCGAAAAAAACGCGAGCCCAGAGTCGCGAAAATTTTCTAAGTCCGTTTTTTGCAAATACAAGATCTTGTATTTGGGAAAAACGGACTTAGAAAATTTCCGCGAAAATTGGGGCTTTTTCTGGGCTTGGATGGAGTTGAGAGAGGGTCGGTAGCTACGCTTTTATGGCGGTCACTTGGCACCTTTAATAAAACACACATATTTTGTGCCTTTGCTCGGGATATATGTCCTGTTTGGGCCGTTTCGAGATTTTTTTTGAGGTTCCGAACTTTCGTGATTTTTTTTTTTTCGGAAATCGTGTTTCGTGTTGTTTTTTTTTGCTCAGGTTCAGAATCGAGTTTTTTCGGTGTCATCAGGCCGGACGGCTGTGCATGCCGAGATGATGGCCTACTTACTGCCTCTGTTGCATCCACTCCCTATGACCCCCTCGCCCGTTGGACCCAAGTTGGACCTCACTGTATCACTCAGGCCTGCCAGATATGGCTTGGTTTTTGTGTGAGGCAGCTGTTAACCTGTCCCCTCCTTAATCTGACTTGTTGAAGTCTGGCTGAAGTCCCTCTAGCTGAATGAGGGAGAGGTTCAGAGCACAGTCCCATGCTGAATGACCAAGGCTGTAAAGCCAGCAGAAGGATCGACTTGTTGGCTAGCCTCAGCTAGGTCCTGCAGGCTGCCATTGTTGTAGACAGTGATGTCTTCGCGAGCTTACGAAGCGCCGGAAGTCTAGACTTCGATTTCAAGTGGAGATTTGTTTTCGTGAGGTCGAATGTTCGATTCTCTCAGCGGTCAGTTCTTTCTAAGCTGGTGCCTGTTGCATAAGTACTGCATACATTCAATGAAAAACTGGCTGCCCAATAATACACCTTTTAAGCAACTTTTAAGCCACCAAAATGTGTCGGAGCAATTTATTCAAAGTAATGCCGAATGCCGGCCATCACGATCACGTGGATTTGACGGCGCGTACAATTACACCGTTTGTTGATGTCACGCTTGTGGCTTCTTGCTCTTGACGAGCATGTCGCTGCCTGGAGGATATCTATTCGATCCTGCGAAACCACCAACGGTGGTCCCTCATGCAGCTTTGAATCTCTCTCTTCGAGTCTTCGCTTTCCTTCGAACTGGGCCCTTGTCTCGGCAGACATTGGAGTGTTCCCACCTCTGGTGGTCGCCTGCCCTTTTCCTTTGGTTGCTGGATCTCCTCCCTAACGCTGCGGCTCTGCTTGCACCATCCTGTATCTGTGCCACCACCATCCCCTGCATCCACGTCTGGATTTATTTGCAGTTTTCTTCCCTCCATGCTTTATGCACGGCTTGTCATGCCTTTTGGTAAAGACGCCGCGACGTGATCTCGGGATAGGTGCTTGTGCAGGCCAAGTTTGGTGTAGCTTTACCTCGGCATATTTTTTCTCCCACTCTCCACTCCTCCATTCCAAACCGGTGTGTATATGCCGCTCTTCTCACTGTTGTCTCATCTCCGCTGTTAGACGCGTTGTTTGACGCGTTATCACGCGTCAAACAACACAATTTTGACTTCCTCAATACACTTGGGCACCAGGACACGTGTCCCGCTCTTCACTTCGATGGACCGGCACCACCGACACGATGAGACGGTGACTCGGGCCGATTTGCACCGCCACATCGACGGCGATCAAATGCCAACTCAGCTCCTGCTCAACACCACCATTATCTCCCCGCCTCACGTTGTCTCACCTGTCTCCTGTGTTTGGGAACCTGGGTCGGGGCTCTGCATTTGGCTTGTATCCCGCAGCTTGTCCGAAATGCATGGAGTGTGATTCGGGTGAGATTTCTGTTTTTTCTCACTCACCCGTGTACTCATTACCTGCTATAGTGACTGGTTGTGCATGAACGGTCAGCAGCAGGCATGAACGGTCAGCGGCAGGCATGGATATTCGGATGCTCTACATGCTCCGAGGTAAGCGTTTTATGTCTTTCTTTTTGGCTTGAAGTTTGCTGACCCGTTTCACCACCAGCGCATCTCGTGGATTCTACTGCTGCACTGCCAAATTACAGATGGATGGGTTGGGTGTCATCGGATACTAGTGCGTGTTCTTCTCCTTCTCTAATTCCTTTTCTGACTTATTCCTCCCAGCAGACTTTCATCTTCCCAATCGGGTCTCCATTGGCCGGTTCCCTGCAACCTCGGACTGTCCTCAGCCGTACAGTCCACGTTCCGCACACACCGCTACCGGAACACTCAACATCGGCAGCATTGGAGCTCCACAACCTGTGCCGCCCTTGCGCACTCTCCGCTACCTCCACACTATGCAACACACCGTGCACCCCGCTCCGCTTGGCTAACCCCTGCCCCCATCGCTGCACACCGTGCGCCAACCCTGCAGTTGACCTACACGGAGTTGCCTATCGGCCAAAGGTGTGTTTCTTTTGCTTTTGCTTCCCTCTCCTTATGTCGATGCCGTAGCTACACCCTCCGTCGTCCGCCGCGGAGGGCTTGTGCTCCTGGAGTGCCTTTCGCTGGCTACTCACCAGCCCGCGACCACACACCAACGGTGCAGAACTCGCGATTGCGTGTGAGGGCCCGCACGTTGCATGCCGCTCGTGCTTTTGAGTGAATCACTCGAAGGTTTGTTCTTCTTTTTCTTTCTTTCTTTCCTATGTTCTGACTCGTTTTCAATTTAGTGGGTTGCATAATTCCTTCAAAGGCACTGCCACATGTACCGGAGGTTTTGCACGTGCAAGCCCTCCGCTCCTCCACTTACCACGACCTTTGGCGCACGCAGCCCAGTCATCCGACCTACGCACGCACTACCCTGGTCTGGTCCGCCGCTCCTCTCTAACCTGTGCTGCTTCCGCCGTCCGCGCATGCCTTTCGCATGCGGCGGACTCTACTCCGCGCTCGTTGTTGGAATATTGCTGAGGGAACTCGCCAATGCGTGAACCTTCTAGTTACTTCCTTTCCATATTTAGTAGTTCAACCACTTGCCTGTAGAATATTCTAGTACATAGTCAGTAGGTATATAAGCAGCAATGCTAGCTGCTCGTAGGGCATCCGTTTGCCCTAAAGCGAGCCTTCCAAACCAACAGCGCTATTGCAAACTCACATCATTCTCCCTTATCTTATCTCTTACTCCCGTAATCTCAACACAAACAGATCTCGGTTCTCGTCACCGATAACCCGACGCACGGGCGCTTCCCATCTCATTCGTTATGGCGCATCCCTCACCTTCTCCAATTGTCCCTCGACAATCACAGCATCCCCAGTTCC
This sequence comes from Mycena polygramma, assembly GCA_029449255.1. Lineage (NCBI taxonomy): Eukaryota > Fungi > Basidiomycota > Agaricomycetes > Agaricales > Mycenaceae > Mycena > Mycena polygramma. Next base: position 306,293 of record JARKID010000046.1, read on the forward strand.
AGGGAGGGAACCATCGTTCCTGGCATGATGCCGCCACGGCCCAATATGTCGAGCATTTCTCCGCTCCGGCGCCTCACACCGAGCCTGAGAAATTCCGCCGTCATCCAGACGATACACATCTGGCATCCATAGGCTGCACTCACAACTCCGTATCCGAGTCGTGCAATACCACAACTAGAACCAGTTCTCACGTCCCTCATGGAAAAATGCCATATGTAACCGATGTAAAGGCGTTGGACATATCTCTCGTATCTGCCAGTCTCCGCGTCAGCAGATCGATTCCCACCCCGCGCTGCCTTCCTCCGCGTTCTCCGCCTCGCGGAGCTTTGATCCGCCACGTACCGCTACCGGAGATCCCACGATAACGCGACCATCATGGAAGAACACCACCTGTCGCCGATGCAAGGGCATAGGTCACATCGCCCGCGTCTGCCCGCTTAACCCGGAAGATTCTTCTCCTCATTCAGGTCATCACTCACCCGATGCCGTCCCCTCCGGTTTCACCACCAAACTTGCCTTTTAGGCACCACATTCCCACCATCCGTGTTCTACCGTGATTCTAGCTTGGGGCCGACACAAGAGGCTGTCTAGCCAGGGGGCAATCACGAGGCTGTGATTTAGCATGGGGTCGCAGTAGGACCTCTGGTGTAGGGCTATGCCTGGCCGCCACGTCTAGAACTGCTAAAGCCATGGGAGCAAATCAACGCTGTAGCAACTTTAGTGTGCCGAGGCGGAAAGGAGCCGTCAAGCACTGGGCAAGTTGTGGATCACCCATTTTTGATTATATTTGATATCCAGAATCCCGCATGCCTCGTTCAGGGAGGGTGTTGGAATATTGCTGAGGGAACTCGCCAATGCGTGAACCTTCTAGTTACTTCCTTTCCATATTTAGTAGTTCAACCACTTGCCTGTAGAATATTCTAGTACATAGTCAGTAGGTATATAAGCAGCAATGCTAGCTGCTCGTAGGGCATCCGTTTGCCCTAAAGCGAGCCTTCCAAACCAACAGCGCTATTGCAAACTCACATCATTCTCCCTTATCTTATCTCTTACTCCCGTAATCTCAACACTCGTCGTGGCCAAGGCAATTGGCCCTTCAAACCAGACGCGGGTGCTCCGTGCCAGGGCTCAGCTCGTTCACATGCATGTGGGAACTACATCAACGTCAACACCGGCCCGAACGACGTGCACGATCTCAATCCACCGTGACGGGCACCGTGACAGAGCAGCGGCGAGGTCAAGTACATGTACCGATGGTGGTGCAGATATGTGCGCTGGGCAGGTGTGCTTTCCCATTCCCTTTCGTCTTCGGGTGCCACTCGCTGACGCGTTGATCTGCAGACATTTGACTTCAAGTCCGACGTGAGTTGCAGACATACCTGATGACTGCGCAGAGGAAGACACCTGATACTGGTGGGTGGTCCTTTCCTGTGCCGTCTTACTCGAGCTCTGAACAGCGCTCCAGCCCATCTGCTATCCTGATCCCGTGAATGCGAACGTGTACACCATCGGAGACCGTCGGCAGCAGATTTGGTGCAATGACCAAACTGCATTTGTTCCGGAGGGTACGAATTCGTACCTCATGCAACGCATGCAGTTGAGATCATCGCCCCGGTTCCCTTGTCAAGGTTTACGCTTTCCAATGTTTCACTCAATGAGTGTGACCATCACATACACTTTTTTATCTCCGGATTGTTATAAATACCGGACTCTCTACAACACAATTTTCATCCACTCCCATTCATGTCCGTGACCGCAGCAACGCTTCCCGTTAACGAGGTGCCTTGTGGTGGGCTGAACAACATCCACGACGGCTGCCAAAAGTTCTTTCCATACTCTGACCCGTCTCGCACCCTTTGCTTCAAATGTGTCAAGCTTTGCGCACCCGATTTGGCGGAGCATGACCTTAAAGCCATTGAAGTATGTATTCTGTTCATCGTTGCCTCTGTTGATTGCTGACGCTCTCCAGGCATACAAGTTCTGCTCGAAATGTGGTGTCACCGGGACACGAGTGAGCAATCCTTGCGGCAAGGGGGAACGAAGATTAGAAAAAAAGATATCACCTACAAAAGTTTTTTTCCAGGAGGTCGGTCGACCCTCCCTCCCTGTTACCGTGGGAAATTGCCTTTTTGGGCCTGATTGCCGACGGAAATTTCCGCCGCCCCGCCCAGGTCTTCAATAAAACATGGGGGGTCCCATGAAAAACGCGCATATCGACAGAGGAGCATTGTGCGATGTAACTGATTAGCTTTGTAGCATAGAATTGTCAAATGAACTGTCTGATGTCAAATTTTAACAACGATACGAACCGGATGTTGGAGTAGAATTGAACAGGCCTCGCTACAACTCTATTCAATATGAATACTTACGACGCTTTGAAGTAGGCATACCCATGCCTTCGTGTAATGCTCGCCTGAGAGGCAATCACAATGATACTGAATGAAAGGTCAACTTCTGACACGATGCTGCGAAAATGTACTCACCCAACCCGTCTTACAGTCACCCTTGGAGCAACAAATGTACGACTTGGAATCTTGACGTTCGGTCCACCAGCCGCGAGATTGAGAGGAATGGTCTTAAGCGCTTTCAAGCACATCGTGGAAGAAGAAGGGTCTAAACCCATCGGGACAATGCCTCTGCCAAACAGCTGCAACCGACAGATTCGGCTCGGAATTAACCGGAAGGGCGATCGCGGCACCTTGGGTGACCGTAAATTACTCTGGAACACCGTTCTGTGCCCCTGGCAAGCTCAGATCCCGAATTCTGGTTGTTTCCGGCACAAAAACTTTCAACCCACAAAAGTTTTTTTCCAGCACCTCGCCGACCCCTCCCCCCCATACCCCTGTGTCGGCTATTCTTATCTCCGTCCCCCCTTGCCTTGCGGAACATGTGTACTTCGCGGTTAGCATCAGCCATTGAATCGTTTGTTTGAGCACTAATTTGAGCCTAGATCACGATGAAAATGGCACGGTTGATGCTGCCAGGGAGGCTGCGCGTGTATTGCGTGCGGAGAAAGCTCAAAAGATGTTCGGGACGGGTGCCAGGCCCCTGACCGAAGTCACAAACCAGACCGTTGGCCCAACCACTTCAGCCGCCGAGCTGCAAGCGGCCCGTTCGAACAGAGGTGCCCATTGGACTCTCATCTATGAGGTCCGTATCTGGCTATGATATTTGACACTCTCTCAATATCTTCATTCAGGTTCGTGTAGGCTCCAAAATCGACAAGCGATTTGGACAGCAAACCCATGCTGCAGACACGGATGAGACCTTGATATGTATATGTTCCTTTATATTTTTTGTATCACACCTGAAACCTCCGGTCAGACGCTCTCAGCCAGATTCTAGAGACCGTCAACCTAAAGTGGGTGAAGATCGAGGGTCACTATGGTGACCTCCTCCCGTACGAGCTCATTTCTTGCCTCTATACAAAGTAAATGACCAGCTTGATTTAGGAAGCATTGCGAGCTCGGATTTAAGGGGAATTTCCGCATGGCACCGGAGGCCCTCACTCTCACCGTGAAGGGTTTGTACCAGTTCTACGCTGTCCGCAACGACCGTCAAATGGCACTGGGTGCCGACAATGCAAGAGTCACGGGGTTTGCGAAAGGTACCTACATGCAGATGGAGGTTATCATCGACGAGGATCTGGTAAGTTCCACTTGTCCTACCCCATGCAACTCTCTGGGGAAAAGCTAAACTCTTTCTGGCAGTACCAGAAATACATCAATCTTATCCTGTATCCTAACATGCCCCCACCGACAAAAGCTTCTTCGTCCAAGCGGAAGAAGACTGATCAAGATGGCCAGGAGCCTAAACGTGCCAGAAGTTAGTGTTTTCTTCTTCTTGTATGTCGGATGTTGATGATCCGTGCATAGCAGCAGTCGTGCTGACAAGCAACTTTGCCCCTGGTGTCACGTATGCTGTCACCGTTCCGGAGGACTTCATCAAGTGCAGCACCATCACCTGTGTTATTGACCCGCTAACCGGTAGCGCGGTGCTAAACGAAACTCGGTCCCTAAAGCTCGGAAAAATCGAAACAAGCTCCTTGGCTGGCATTAAGCGCGGTGATCTAGGCAAATCCAAAGATGTGTTCAAGGTGAAATTCACCTAGAGCTTCTCTTGGAGGCAGACATACTGACCGACCTGAACCGTTAACCATCACCGGCCTTCCGGGCACATATGTGGCCAAGACGTTTTTTGACATCGGTCAAGGACGTGGTGTCGGTATAGAGTCATCTAACCTGGGGCTCCTCCTTCATGACCTTGTTCGCATGAATCGCATGCGCATATTCCGTGATCAATTCATGGCAACCGCTCTTGAGACAGGAACGGACACTTCCGGTATTTGCCCCATTCCATCTCTGAAATCTTGAAGTTGCTCATACACGCCCACAGATTTCGCCATTTCTGACGCGTTTGTCGCTGTCGTTCAGTTCAGAGTCAGCGAAGCGGTTAATACTGCATATCTGGTGGAGCCGCTTCGATCAAGCACTGTCGTCGAAAAATTTAGCGGTACCATCGGGGGATCCGAGGAGGCTACAAACAAGTTAACGGGTACGATGTGTGCATTCACTCACTATGTGCTCGAGAAGACAGCCTGTCGGTTGGCGTTTACGGATCTCCAAGGCTGGTGCAGATTTGCGGATATTCGGTGTTTTACTGATGTGCTGCAAACAGGCTCCCTCCATTGCGCAAAACCCGGCGCTCGACAAGAACTGATCCTGTTTGACCCAATGTCCCATTCCATGCTCGCATAAGCTTTCCTATCATTGTATCCCCCGTAGAACTGAGTGTCACATGTCCTTCAGCGAAACGGGCGTCGGCGACCACGGCCCCGATGGCATCGAAGACACGATCAAGAGTCACATTTGCTCTTTCATGCGCAAATCAATGAAGCTCGCAAATGCAGAGTCGCTCCAAGCCACTTTCGAAGCCGAGAAGGAGAAGTTGGATGATATGGACATTGGCACCGACGACGAAGGGGAGGGGAAGTGGGTGGATCCGATGGCCGGATTTGTCCTCCATAGAGCTGACGAGGAGGAGCCCCACTCAGGTGTGCAAGGCAGAGGCGAGAAAGGACCGGCTGAGGAAGTCTAGCTTTCGACTGGTAGCGCTTCTGGCAAGTCTGGTGCCTCTGCCGCTTAGTTAGTTTGTATGTACACTGCTCCAGAATTCATGTGTCCGCTATTCCAGTCAAATTTGAATCGGAGAGGGCAATATGATGTATGCCCTTGTTATGGCAGGAAGCTTACGCCTTTTAAGTCGCGTCGACGCGACGTTCCGGACTCTTCTGCTATGCCTAATCCCACGGGCTTCAATGGGAAAGCTCCCATTATATGTGAGTAACCGACAGATACAGAGCATGTCTACTGACTTTCCATCCAGATCCCGCCGACGATGTTCTGTTGAAGGCTTTCCAGGGTTATGCTCAAGAAAACAGCGGGTCTGGACTCACAATAGAACACCAGCTAGAGAGCTTGAAGCTCGAGTTTTCGCTTGTTATCTCGTGAGTCCAAGCCACAAAAGACAGAAACAATAGTCAATTTCTTGCCAGACGCGCAAGACTTTTTACGCTACGAGCTCAAGTGGGAGCTCCCTCGGTCAGGAAGCAAGCCAAGAAGCTCCATCAGACAGAAATAAATCAGCATATAGTGGATATCAAGCAGAGCGACCCCCTCGGACTGTGGGGGGTATCACAAGTCAAGGGGCGTCTCGCAAGTGACAACATTCTCATTACACGGTACGAGACAGTACATAATTTTTGGTTACAAGCTGACTTGTTGTTTCTATATAAGAAATGCCATTCGCAAATCTCTGCACGACAATTTTGCACCCATAGCTGTAGGTTTGAGGCTAAGGGGATGGAGCTAGCCATATGGTGCTTTGTCTATAACCCCGACACTAGCCAGGGTCCTAATAATAGAGAAAGAATAAAGTGGCAGCTTCGGGGATTGAACCAAAAGCTTTCAGATTACCTAATCATTCTAAGAAAGGCAATCATTACCAGCTAGACCAAAGAGCCGATACAAAAGTACTTATTGATAGGGATATAGTATGTCCTTCTCATGATGAACCAAAGGTGTATTTATTGTTCTACTCCGCCCCGCAGGGGCCAGGTTAGTGGTTAGGGTTAGGGTTAGAGGTTAGTGGTTAGTGGTTAGTGGTTAGTGTTAGAGGTTAGTGTCAGGGAGTAGTATATTGTCTCGGTAGGTTAGTGTTAGGGTGGGTTAGAGGTTAGGTGGTTAGGGTGTCTGGGTGGTTTGGGTGCTGGTAGTAGCCTGAAGCTTTTCCAGACATTCAATAGTCATTTGGCTTAATGGACAGAGGTTTGTACCTCAGAATTGATGGCATCATTATAAGGTCCTGGGTTCAATCCTGGCAACAAACCTTGTTTTGCTTTAAATTCTAAGATCTTGGTCGAAGTCTAATTCATGGCTCTAGCCACCGAGTGGCTAGCGCCGTGGCTATAAACAAAGGACCACCTGGCTAGGTCCAGGAACATTAGGCTATATCTTACAGCTATGGCTCAATTTTGACGATGAGTTTGAGTTCAGGTTTGTAGGCAAGAAGCGCTTAAAGCACCGTGCACCACTCAATGCACTTGGCTCATGGCACCAAGAGCACGCCGATGGCCACGAAAAGCTGGGGGAGCAGGCCCTCGAGATTGGGAAGGGTATCCATCTTCCAATCTACGCTTCGAAAGACCAGTTTTCTGCATGGCTACATTCTCTCGTCCTGATGCCGAATGTGAGGAAATCCGAAAGCATTGCCCATTATTATCTTGATCTTGTAGAGGGTAGAGGGTGTGAGTGCTCCTGCTCCTTACAGACCCCTCTGACCGCATCTTCAGACCGGATTTCTATTCAGATAACTGTTGACAAAGGCTCAGAAGTCGGCAAAATGATCGAAATTCACGAGCAGCTGAGGTAACGTAGAAGCGCGCACATAGGGATTACCAGGCTGACACTATCTAGGTCTCATGCTGCGCCAGACTTCGTTCTTCCAGAGTGGCCATTTGCTGCTACAATCCCTAGCACAGATAACACACCGATCGAGTCATTCTGGCGATGTGTTATATACGCGGCGGAGGGGACTAGGAGGGGAGTGATTCGGCCGACCGGGTGACCGGAGGTACTCGGGCGAGGCGATACGCCGAGGCGTCGGGTCGGAGATCGGAGATCGGAGTCGGAGGTGATCGACCGGACCGTGCGGAGGTTTTCACTCAACACCACAAATAGCAGGGTGAGAGCCTGTGGCAGGAATCCTTTCGGACGGACGTGATCGAGAACGGACAAGCTCGGGATTGCCAAGACAAGTCGCGTATAGAGGGGGTGCAGCGTAGACAACGTTAATTAACAAACTAAAGATACACGATGACCCGGAGGCGTATTTAAACTACTAAAGGTTATTATGTATCTATAAAAGGAAATATCATGATGGTCTAAGCGCAACAATAGCGACTGACCAAAAAGGAAATGGAAGTTAGAACATGAGGATGAAACAATAAGAAAGAAGACGGATAAACGGGAAACGCTCAGTAATCCTTCATTGCGTAAAAACCCGGTTCGAACACGAGGTCCGATGGAGTTTGTCGTGGATTTGTGAGTCGGCGGAGGAGCTCCGTCGGCCGATCTCCGAGAGATCGGCGGCTCCGAGGCCGAGTCCCGAGTTCCGAGGCACGGATATAACAGTATCCCCCTCTTACGTTCCTTTCCCACAAGGAACATGGGCGAGGTCGTTAGAGGTGATGATCGGATATGTCGGAGGAGGAAAATGTGCCGAAAAAATGGTGAAGGGAAAAGTTGAAGTCGAGGCACCGAGATGCCGAGATGCCGATATGCCGAATCACGTGGTGAGCTTTGCAGGATTACAAATATTCCCACGAGTGAAAATTCGTCATCATCATTCTTGCTCTCAACCACGATGTCCACTCCGAAACCGACTCCGCCGCCGTCGCCGCCGACTCCGTCGCACGAGGCCCCGAGGCCCGAAGGCGAGAAGACGCCTGTGCGTTCCCAAACCCCCGAGGCGGAAGTCGCCGCCCGCGAAGAGCGTAGGAAGGCGGATGTGGCGAAGAGGGAGCGGAAAAAGAGAACGCGGGAGAAGTTCGCGGCTGCGGAGCGGGCGCGGGTGGCTGCGGAGGTGGAGGCCGCGGCGGAGCGCGAGAGGGCCGAAGGGCTCCAGCGCCAACTGGACGAGATGCGCGCGCAGTACGCGGAGCGAGTCCAGGGTAGGCTGGCGGAGCCGGACCCGAGCGGCGCGATGGGGTGGGCTCGGCCGACGTCGGAGGTGGCGCCCTCGGAGTCGGAGGTGCGTCGTGCGACGTCGGAGGAGCCGGACCAGTTGGGGAACGAGTCGGAGGAGATCGCGCCGCCGAGGCCGAAGAAGAGGAAGGAGCGGGAGGAGGATTCCCATTGGAACGCGGCGTTGGAGATGGAGTTTGTGGCGACGGAGAATGGTGCGTCGCAGTCGGCGGAGATGTGTCGGAGCTAACCGTTTTGCTCACAGCGTGCGATGGGTGTCGGAAAGCACGGCGGAAGTGCTTCGTCAGCAAGTCCGGGCGTATCTCCGTCTGCGAGGGATGCCGTCGTTCAAAAATCAAGTGCATCCATGCGAAGGGAAAAGGCGTGCGGCGCACGGCGCAGCGCGCCTCGGGTCCGACGACGGAGGTCGGCTCCGACTCGGAGGTGGCTCCCCGCCCAAGCAAGAGGCGTAGGGAGATCTCTCCCGAGTCGGGGCTGCCGGCGCTGCCTCCGCGCGAGGTCTTGCCCACTCGGACCTCGGAGATGCGTCTCCAGGTCGAGCAGTTGGAGCGGGACAACGCTCGGATGTGGCAGAGGATGGCCGCGTCGGAGGATCGTACGAGGGTGCTGTACGAGATCCTCGCGCGGTTCCGCGGCGTCGGAGGTCGGGGCGGAGAACTCGGCGCGACCGACGAGATGTTGAGTCGCGCGTTGGTGGAGTTCCCCGTGGATCGTCCACTTCCGACCCGCGTCCGGTACGTCCTGGAGGGGAGCGAGTCGGAGGAGGAGTCGGAGGAGGAGAGGCCCGACCCGAAGGGGAAGGGGAAGGGGAAGCCGAAGCCGAAGCCTCCGCGCCGTGGGCGCGAAGTTCCGGAGGTCCTCGTGACCAACCAGGATGCGCACCACGCGGTGCTTCGGAGGGAGACGAGGGAGCGGCGGAGGGCGAGGTCGCCCGGAGCTCAGCGCCGAGGCCGAGTCGCGGACGAGTTGTTCCCGCCGCACTTGGACACTTCGGGGCTGCTTCGGCTGTCGCCGAAGGCGGAGGATGCGGGCGTCGAGCCCCACGTCGAGCAGGCCGCCGCCGAGGCCGGAATGACGGTGGAGACATACCGGCTGGTCGCGTCGACGGTCGGAGATCGGCCGAGGGGGGACGGAGATGGATCGGAGGTCGCGAGGGAGAGAAGTCCCATCGCGGGGCCCTCCGGGGTGAGGCGTACTCCAACGCCGGACGTCGGTCCTGAGGTGGAACCCTCAGGGACTCGGAGGTCGCCAACTCCGGAGCTCGGAGGTGCGCCGACGGCGATGGAGGTGGAGGGTGGTGCGCCGACAACGACGTCGGTGGTGACCACGGAGGACGTGGAGATGGGCAGAGCGGAGCCGAATGGCGGCGCCGATGCTCCGACCACTCCGGAGGTTGATGTGATGGGTGGAGTCGCACCGGAGATCGGCGGAGGAGCTCCGACCGCATCGGAGGAGGGGAAGGAAGGAGACGAGGGTGAGGAAGTGGCGTCCAGGCCGGATGAGGCCAATGTAGAATAGATTCGGACTTCCGTATGCCCTGCGTCAAAGGGTTACCAAAAGCAATGACTCGTAGATCTTTCTTGTTTTGTATCTAGTCGAATCTTGATCGAATTGGCCGAGTTCGGCCCAAGTCCGATTATGTGAAGTGAATGAGTAAGAGGATTTAAGCAAGAGTGAAGTGGACTTAGTGAAGTCCAAGTCAAGTCAAGCCGATCCGTCGGAGATGAAGGAAGGGTAGAAGTCGTCCAGAAATCGGCTCACTGGTCGTTCGGACGAACTCCGTGAAGTGCGTTACACGGATTTGAAGGGATTGGATAATGTAGCCAGAAAACGGAGTAGGCTGGATGGGGTGGAGAGCAAGGACCACGGAGTATAAGGAATAGTGAACGGTCGTTGACTCCAGGGTGTGCACAATGGTGTGGTCGATGGTCCGGACGTATGTGCGCGTCGGAGTTAGTTCCGAGTGTCGTCGGCCGAGGGGCGGACGTCAGATTTCGGACGCATTGAGAACCGGAGTCGAGTACCAGTGCGAGAGGATTGTCGGATAGAACCTGGAGTAGCTCCGAGGCTCGTGCGACAGGGAGAATTCGGAGGATTACTGCGCAGAAGAGCTAATTGAGAGCGTAATCAGCGTCAATTCTGGCGTAGAAAAATCAAAATCTCATCGGAAATCGCGGAAATTGATAGGCCTATCCCCCCCTTAAGGGTAGACGTCCCATCGTCTAGCGATGCATTCCGTGCGAGAGAATGAAATCTCCGAAAGTCGGAAGGGTTTTCGCCCGAGGTTCCGAGAGCCGGAAATACGCGATATAGTGGTCTTTTGGCCCAGTTGGATGGTGCAATCGGAGGTATACCGGAAAGCGGAACGGAGGCGAAAACGGAGGAAGGAAAATCGCGAAGTCGGAAGACAAGGCGAGAAGGAGGAAATCCGCCGAAAGAACGGAGAGGCGGACAAGGAAGCCAAGCTCCAGATACGCCGAAGCGAAGGAGAGGCAGACAAGGAAGCCAAACTCCACATAGACCTGGAAGCTTGGGGCCAATCGACAGAGGAATCTCGGAGGTGAACGGAGCACAAGGCTCGCCCGAGATTTCCGAAGAAGACAAGACGATGCTTCGCAGAGAGCAATCGAGGTCCGAAGTCGTCGGAGAAGTTCCGGAGGTGTTCGGAGGAGAATCCCGGAGACGGACAGAGCTCCAGAGACGCGAGGACAGAAATTAGTGGCCGAATACCGGATGTGGCTGACCCAAAGCGATAACGCAACCTAACCACTGAACGGCGTCTGTAGAGAATGACCGTGAACCCGATTCAAGGAGTTCCGATGCCCGAGTCGGCCGAGGGCCGAAAAACGGAAACGGAGGGTGAACGGTGGAACTTGCCGAAGAGCAAAGAACGAGGAATGCCCAGAAAGAAAAACACAGCCGCGCGCCAGAACAAAGACGCAGCTGGAATCTGATGTCTTCCGTGGTATAGCGGAAAGCAACCCAGCCGAGGACCCGAAATGAAGGGGTCTAGGGTTCGAAACCCACTCGAGCTACTGGTCACTACTTTCGAAAGCTTTTTACCACGTAACTGTCGAAAGTCGGAAGAACGTCGCCGAAGAGGCAGTGAAACCTCGGAACGACTGGCCGAACGGTCCCGAACGCAACCCGAATGACCCGAGAAGACGGGGTCTATGGATCGAATCCTATTCGGGGCGCTGAGTGGACCGGCCGAGGTTCCGAGTGAATACGGCGAAGTTCGGAGGGATGGCACAACTGCCAAGGCGAAAACTGGTCGTAAGGAAGGAACAACGGTGTCATGATCTAGGGGTTTCCGTGCGACTCGAGGACCCTAAATACCGGGGTCCAAGGATCGAAATCCACTTGAGTGCTACCGCCTTGAACGCAATCTCTTTTTGTCGGAGAGAAGCGGAGCGGAGGACGGAAAAGATCCGGGAGGACCGGAGCCGGACGACAAGTCTCGGAGGGAGTCGAACAACCCGCGAGATGCGGAGAAGCTCGGGGAAAGGGAAAATGGAAAGTCGGAAACTTCGCAACGGAGTCACGAAGGTGAAGGGGTGATCCCGAGAGGCGACCGAGCGAGAGCGAGGTGGCCGAAGAGGATTTAGAAGTCGGAAGGCGTGAGTATGTCCAGAGCGTGTTCTGCGATGAGCCGAAGCGACAATGGAGGGAAAGGTTGCTCATCCGGAGGTCGGAGTGACCGACGAAACCGGAAGAAGAGCAGAGGGTGCGTCCAAGTAGGACATCCGAGAGGTCGACGGACCGAGTCGGAACGAGGGGCGAGAGAATATATCTCTCCGGGAGGGGGTCTCGGCGAAGTGCCGGAAGGTCTCGGCGGGAGTGCCGGAATGAAGTCCGAAGACTTCGAGGTGAAGGCGTCAGATTGGTCGGTGTAAGTCGGTTCGGACCTTCGCGCGAATCGGCCGAAGCGGTAACCGCTCATCCCTAGCGGGAATACCGAAACAGATCCAACATAGTTGTTGGCCGTGTGCACACTAAAATCCCGGGGATATGGAACGGAAAAAGTTGGTACCTCCAGACGTTCAGCTCAACGGAGCGATATTGCTGGGGTACACGGGATCCGGGAACCAAGTCGAGGAGAAATCGGAAACGGATGACGCAGATTCCGGAATGGAAACGACACCTTAGTGGATGGATGACAGAACGGAGCTGTCGGAATTATCGGAAGGTTTGCGCCGGAGCTCGGCCGAAAGCCGGAGCGATTCCCAAGTACGAAGAGAAATCCATAGATTCACAGATAAGTATAGAACAACATCTGGAAGAGAGAAGGAAACAATTCGCACGGGGAGTTGAATCCCGGAGCAATACAGGGACTAGAGTTGAATCATGAAAGTCGTGAGATGTCCGAATCTTCGGCGGAAGGCCGGAGAACGGAGTTGTCGTGAATGCGAGAGAAAGACTGGATGTGTGGATGATGGGAAAACCTGCGGAGCACATTCGGATCGTCGACACGGTCGGCCGAATGCCGAGGATTGTTCAAAGCATGGATGAAAATCTAGATGGTCGCGGAAACGCGGGCCAGGCGGGCCAGGCGTTCGCGAACGTTTCGGGACTTCCGGCAGTCTACGGCAGTATGCCCTCGACCTCCGCAATAAAGGCAGAGATTGAGCCGAACTCTCCGTTGCCGCTCCTCCGACGTAATCTGCCCGTTCGCCCCAAGGATGGACCGGACTGGTTCCGGAGGCCCTCGGCGGCGCGGCTGTGACCCGCGCTGAACCGTGGGACGCCCAGAGTCAGGAGCCGTGTCCAGAGGGGAGACGAACAGAGGAGCCGAAGAGCGCGACGCGGAAGCGAACGGAGTAGAGGATGCCAGATAGAAACGAGTCGAACCAGAAACAACCGGGTCGGCCGAAGGGCCGGGAACATCGGAATCCTGCGACGGGTTCGCCGAACGCGTCTCCTGCTGCTGCCAGTACCGATGATCGATACAGCGCACCGTCGCCCGGAGTCCATCCAAGGTGCTCGGAAAGACCTCCGAGTCAAGCTCCCGAGTGATGCGAGACGGGAGCGCGACGTAGAGAGCGTGACGTAGTGCGTTATCACTCCAGTCAAGGACCGAAGCGAGAAGCGAGAAGTTGTCGAGGAAATGTGCGATGTGATCCGTAGCTTTCATCCGGAGCCTTCGGAGCTGCTCCTCCGAGTTGTCGGGCTGTGCGCGCGGAACGAAGCAATCGCAGAGCTCTATGACGAACAAGGAGAAATCCCCCAGCCAGGGACTGGTCACCGGGTCGGCCGAGACTTCGAAAAGCCGAGCCGCATCTCCTCGGAAGAACGACAGAGCGAAAAGAATCTTGTCGTTGTCCGTGGAGAAATCCCGAGGACGTTCCGCGAAGTGCGAGTAGCACTGCGAAAGGAATGGCTGTAACTCCGAGGGATGATTCCCATAGAAGTTGTCGGGTAAGGGGAGAGAAGTCCGAGGGTGATGATAATCCGCGTCCGAGTGGTAGAACAATGAAGCCGAAGCCCCAGAGTCGACGCCGAAGATGGACCGGAAACCGGAAGGAAAGTTGGGAAGAGGACCGGATGTACGCATGATGCTTCGAGGGATTGGATTTCCCTTGTCGTCGCAGAGCCGAATCTCGGCCGGACCCGAGGGAAATCTCGGAGGGTCCATGGGCAAGAGATTATACACCGGAACAAGGTGCGGATGCGGGACAGGAGAGAGAGTTCGAAGTCCGAGTGCAGCTTCGGCGCTTCCAAAACCTAGACCGAGAGCTGAAGCCAGAGGTCGAGGAAGGTGCGACGAAGCAAACGGAAAGAGCACAGGGAAGATTCCGAAATCCAATGGACCGGACTGCTCGGCCGAGGCCGGAGCAAAGAACGAGATCCATGAACCCATGGTGAAGACGTCGGAATAGAGGTCCGAGATGTCGACAAAGCAAAGATGTGGTGATTCGGATTAATCCAGAGAATCGTTGTTCGGAGAGGCTGAACCGAACAAAGAAAACGATGCCGGGTGAAGGCAGGCGTTTAGAAAGGATGCCTGAACAGTGAGTTTGTTAATACTGTTATATACGCGGCGGAGGGGACTAGGAGGGGAGTGATTCGGCCGACCGGGTGACCGGAGGTACTCGGGCGAGGCGATACGCCGAGGCGTCGGGTCGGAGATCGGAGATCGGAGTCGGAGGTGATCGACCGGACCGTGCGGAGGTTTTCACTCAACACCACAAATAGCAGGGTGAGAGCCTGTGGCAGGAATCCTTTCGGACGGACGTGATCGAGAACGGACAAGCTCGGGATTGCCAAGACAAGTCGCGTATAGAGGGGGTGCAGCGTAGACAACGTTAATTAACAAACTAAAGATACACGATGACCCGGAGGCGTATTTAAACTACTAAAGGTTATTATGTATCTATAAAAGGAAATATCATGATGGTCTAAGCGCAACAATAGCGACTGACCAAAAAGGAAATGGAAGTTAGAACATGAGGATGAAACAATAAGAAAGAAGACGGATAAACGGGAAACGCTCAGTAATCCTTCATTGCGTAAAAACCCGGTTCGAACACGAGGTCCGATGGAGTTTGTCGTGGATTTGTGAGTCGGCGGAGGAGCTCCGTCGGCCGATCTCCGAGAGATCGGCGGCTCCGAGGCCGAGTCCCGAGTTCCGAGGCACGGATATAACACGATGGAAACGCAACGGCGAGGGTAAATCCATCCGACTTGTCCTTCAAGAAGGATCGGCTTCTGGCGTGTTCCTTCCCAATGATGAGATACATAAGTATGTCGTACGGCTGGGTCCCAGTTGCATGGATCTGACTATCGACAGGCAAACCTTTTACTGGATATGGGTTCCATTCATTCAGAGTCGGCTTGACATTTTCCGTGACTACTGGAACAACCACCGGATCAGAAAATCCAAGACCAAGCTCAACGCCTCGGGCTCGTCTCCCAAGAACATGTTTATCAATCCTCAAGCGGGTCGAGTTACTGCCAAGGACTGCTCTATTCGCGTCAGCCCGGAGTTGGTCAAGGAAATCCGTGAAAACTATGGTGGTGCGGAGGCGCGGGATAAGGCCTATAGGTTCGTCTCGCGGGTCTTCCAGGCCGAAGCCGATGGTGTATACGTTCATTTGGGTTGCCCGGAGATCAAACTAGACTCCATATGGTCTGTATTTACTGCAGTCGTTTGTATCCTTGAAAAGTCAAATTAAGTAGCTTGTATAGTTCATTTACACCAGATTGATTCACATGTGTACTACAAAAAACACGGAAACACCGTAATCCTAAAACTAAATGTACATGGTAAGTAACCCTGTTTGGCGGGGGCACTATGACGACGGACGGGCACAGGAAGGACATTCCCAACGTGCAGCCTAGTCTTTGGTTTGGCAAAAAAGACAAAGAACTCAATGAGTTTCACGCACTTTGTTTCGGGGCGGGCAGGCTGGAGGGTATGCTAAGGTCGAGTTTCATCTGTTAGAACAAGAGACTAGTGATAGAACTGAGTGAGAAACCTACCTCGCTGTGAAGAACAGGTTTTAATGCCATTTGGATAGACCATGGGACTCGAGGCCACGGTGCCCGCGATATCGACAGCCAGCCCTCCGGATTTGACACGGAGGGGCAGTGTAACATCCCAACGGACTGTGCGATCGGTGAGCGCGGGATTTCTGGCGCAGAAATGGAAGGGAAACTCACTGAAGATTGAGATCATCGGATTTTGATGCGCCCCTAACTCGACGCCGCCGCGCCGCCGCCGTTGGGTGCGCATAGCGGGGATTTGATACGGGCAAGCCGGGTGGGATCCTGAGGTCGAGGTTAGTCACTTAGTCCAAGGGATTCGGCTTAGAAGTGAGAGAGAAAAGTACCTGACTCTGAAATTCCGGTTTTAATGCCATTTAATTGGAGAGCCTGACTCGGGGCCTCGATGTCAGCGATGTCGAGGGTCTGCCTGCGAGATTTTTGCGGGAGGTGATGGGTTACATCCTAACAGACTCGGCGTTCGATTAGCGCGAGGGATTTTGGCCGAGATATCAAGGACAGACCGACTAAAGTGTGGGATCATCACGTTTTGATGCGCCCCGACTCGACGCCGCCGGGCCGCCGCCGTTAGGCGCATATGCCGGTTTCGCAGAGCTGGCAGGCTGTGGGGTGTTCTGAGGCTGAGATTAATTGTTTAGACTTAGACACTCGGGCTGGAACTGATGGAGAAACATGCCTCAGTGTAAAATTCGGGTTTCAATTCCATTTAAATGGGGCTCTCGAGTCGGAGCCGCGGTGCCAGCGACGTCGAGCGCAAGAGTCGGCGCTGCCGCACGCCGCAGCTGAATAGTAGCCCCAGGGAGTTTGAAATGCCTTAAGACATGTGATTTGGCGTGCTTTTGAGAGAGGAGCTGGGTTGATGTACATTGGGTTTTTTGAAGCATTTGTGAGCAAGGTGGTGCACTCAACACATCAGTGCACCGCGTACCAAGTCGCGGCGTCTCTAAACGTGCATGCGGGGATGTTTGAAGGTATCATAGACTAGCTGCCCATTTGTCTTAGCAAAGGATTCGGTATAAATTTGAGTGAGAGGCTCACCAGAGGCTGCCTCAATTTCGCATTTTGCCCATCTTCCCTCGGAATTACTCCCCAGTACCAATTTTTCGGTTGCTCAGTGTTCTATACGGGTCGGGGACGGCCAATGAGCAGCCAAAAGATGTGTCTGCCCCTCGCATCGGCCTATAGCAGCCTGGATGTGGTGTATACTGTGCAGCCTAGTGTCGTCCAGAGAGTAAATTTTGAGACAATTGGGCTCCATAGAATGGATTCAGTTCTACATTAGAGGGGTTTCAAGCTTGAATTGGCCTAGCAGAGTGGTTGGAAGAGCCAGGATAAATCGGCCTGAATCGACGGTGTCAGGCTTTACCATCACAAAATGATGGTAAAGGGTGACACCGTCGATTTATGGGTGGCTGTGTTTGTGAGTTATCTGCCTCCGCCTTCACCATTTTTACTTCCGTCAAGCAATGATGTGTTCTTTTCTCAAACCAAAATCATGAGCATACCCAAAGCATACCTTTAGTATGTACAGAATGTCTTATCAGACTGTTGTTGCACAGTGACCTCCATCTCACTGGTTGTAAAGGATACACGCATAGTTCATGGTGCTTTCCACCATTACACTTTGTATGTTGCCGCCTGTCTGAAAAGTGGCAGATGCTTGCCCAGTGGTCAGACTCTAGCCAGTATGATAATGTGCGGGAGGAGGAGGAGAAGGTGCGGGATCACTGTCAATACACAGCCACGGTTGACATGATTAAGCGGACATTTGGTCACGTGTAAGCAAAAGTTGCATTTCGGATAGGCCTAGTAGATAGGAATAAAAATACTGGCTGGACAACATCTGTCTCCAGAGCAGAATATGACTGAGACGGATACTTTACCTGACTATCTTAGTTCCTCACCTGAGTGGAATCTAAAGATCTTGTGTTTTTCAAAGTGTACGGTCCCATCTTGGGATGTATTTGTTCGGCAGGTCCCAAAACCCGGAACCTGGAACCAGGAGATATGGGATAATTACTAGCTATTCATATATGAGAAAGATAATGGGTCAAGAGTAAAAGCAATATTTCGGGGTCAAATAGATATAATTCGCAGGAGGCATTCAAACCCATTGCAGATTCCGCAAAAGACTTGTCGCAATATAGGCTGAGGGTTTCTCAAGGACGGAACACCTTTTTTTTCTCGCACTCCTTGCGAAGCAGCTGAAAATCGAAATTTTGCAACCACTGCCAATCAGTTTCACGATCTTATCGTACAGCCACACACCGAGTCGGGATCGGCGCAAGATCAGTGTGAGATTTGTTACATACCCTTCAGACTTGCTTCAGAGCCTTTAACCAGCCTTAGCGAACTCGTATATCTTCATAATAATTTTCGAATAGCTGGAGCTCGGGGGAAGTGATTTAGTCGTCAAGGGGGTCTTCGCCTCCGTTAACCTGTTCTTGACTGAAGCCGCATTGCCAGCACCGGGGGAGTAGATGGTGGCGGAATGTACTGCTAGCCAGACAGATCTTTGAGCCTTGCAAGCGCATCGTCGAAGACTCGAATCTACTTGAGTAAATACTCTCAACAAACATTCATTCGTTGAGAGAATCGAACCTGTGACCTCGCGTTTCAGGTTGAAATCGAAGTCTAGACTTCCGGCGCTTCGTAGCGAGCTGCCATCACTTGGTGATGGCCCATCACGCCGGCGTGGCTAGCCGTAGCCTGACAACGCCGAAGAAATATGATTCTGAACTTGAACCCCCCCCCCCAAAAAAAAAAAAACACGAAACACGATTTCGGAAAAAAAATCTCAAAAGTTCGAAACCTCAAAAAAAAATCCCGAAAAGGCACAAAATATGTAGTCTGAGCTTTGATGCACCCCCCTCTGAGAGTCGCCCCGTGGGATGATGAGGACGCCGGCAATCGTTGATCTGAGTCCCCTTTTGGAACCAAGCCCGCGGTCCTCGTCCGACTCCTCCTCCTCGTTCCTCTTTTTACGGCCTCAAAACTGCTTCAAAGCTTACAATTATTGGTCTTTTAATTCTTCGTGACCTTCACGGTCGAATCGGACATCTCCCACCTGTCGTCTCGCCCCATAACTCGTGAGAATGGCCAAGCGCTGCTCTTTAATTTGCAGCCACTGCAAAGTGTCGCCATTCCGTGGTCAGTATCCTGTCCAAATCCCATGTAGCGTCTCCCCGGTGATTTCAGGGATGAGGACCCTCTGCGCAATAGAATTGAGGTGTAGCACGCAACTTAGCTCGGGGCTTAGTCCGAAAGGGAATCCATATCAACGATTGCCGTCGCTCAGATCATCCCACGGGGCGACTCTCAGAGGTACCCCGCATTAAGGCCCAGACTTTATATAGGCACAGAAGAACGACTGTCTTCTTCGTGTGCGATAGAAAGTCTGGTTAACGAGACTACAAAATATGTGTGTTTTATTAAAGGTGCCAAGTGACCGCCATACGCTTTGAGATGTGTTCACGGCCAACTTAGACCGATTTAACGCGTGTCATGACACATTTGTAACGTGTGTGATCGGTGTCGTCGAGTGGTTCATCTGGCTCAGTCCATTTCGCGGATATCCTTCAGCAGGCCTTGCTCCGCCAACCTCGAAGAGTTCAACTCTATTTATAATTCGGACCGCGGGGGTGGGAACGGATGTCCGCGTCGCTCCAATTATAAGCAACTAGACTATCAAAGAAGCCTCCCGCGTTGTTCAAGAATCAACTATGACCGAATACACAGTCTCGGAGCCTCGTCCTTCGAGTGGAGCCTCCGCTTCTCTTTCATTCCCCGGAGCCTTGTTTCCGCTGTTGACGGCGCAACATTGGCGCAAACGGCTCTCAATTTTTTGTATTGCTCAGCCCCGAAATGACACACTATTGCCTTTCTCTGCAATGGTGAGAATCGTACGGTAGCACCCGGGGTCACCGGACGTTGGAGCGTGCGAAGTGGTCAGTCTTCTTTATATGCGCGTCGTTTGAATTGCGCTCGCCCTTTTACCTCTCTATTCCTCGCAACGCGACGATGCAACAATACTTTGGTTTGCGCGGCAAGTCCCTCAATGCTGCCCTCGTATGGGCCGTAATCTTGCCCTCGTACCTGCTCTTCGGCTACAACAACGGCGTCGCAGGCGGCCTGCTTGCCCTGCCCGCCTGGGTCGCGCTGTTTCCCCAGATCGACACCGTAAACACGACGGGCGCACAGAAGTCGCATAATTCGCGGATCCAGGGCACAGTCGTCGCGGTCTACACCCTCGGCGCGCTCTTCGGAGCGCTGTCCTGCACCCTCATCGGCGACAAACTGGGCAGGAGACGCACGATCCGGCTCGGGTCCGTGATCACCAGCATCGGCTCAATTCTCCAAGCCTCCGCGTTCTCCTTCCCGCAATTGATCGTGGGGAGACTCATCACCGGGCTCGGGTTTGGTATGATTAGCGCGACTGCGCCAAATTGGCAAGTCCAAATCCGGCTTCGCAAACGCGCTGACTGAGCCCGCTTCCCAGGCAAACCGAGTGCAGTCGCGCTGGCCATCGCGGTTTCGTCGTCATGCTCGAAGGCCTCTTCCTTTCTGCTGGGCTCGCCGTTTCTGCTTGGATCAATTTCGGATTTTCGCATACCACCGGCAGCGTGTCGTGGCGATTTTCCTTGGCCTTTTCGTGCTTCTTTGCCTTCATCGTGTTCTTCTCCGTCCCGCTTTGGCCAGAATCTGTAAGTTTGAAACGGTCTCAAAAATATTTCACTGGCCAACTCATATGTCTGCAGCCTCGATGGCTCGTCAAAGTGGGACGCATCGAAGAGGCCCGACACGTCCTCGCGGCTCTGGACGGCGTGCCTCTCGACAGCCCCGTCATCGCGCAAGAGGTCCGCGAAATCGAGATTTCGCTGGAGGAGACGGGGAAAGGCACCTTCCGCGACATCTTCCGCAACGGCCCGTCGCGGTTCGCCAACCGCGCGTTCATCGCGGCCGCGGTGCAGTGCTTCCAGCAGATGTCGGGCATCAACGTGCTGGGGTACTACCAGGCGACCATATTCCAGACGTTCTTGGGTCTTGATTCTAGCACGTCGCGCATCTTGTCTGCGTCCGTGTTCATGTGGTGCGTGTCCCCCTCTCGGCGCTCCCGCTGTCGTTAGATCTTTAATCGTTAATGATAACAGGCAAACGCTCTGCGCGCCCATCGGGGCCTTCACAATCGAGCGCGTCGGCCGGCGCAAACTCATGCTCCTCGGCGCCTCCGGCATGGGCGCCTGCATGGCCCTCCTCGCCGGCCTCACCTCCCACCCGTCCAACGACACCTCCATCCACGCCGCGCTCGCGTTCGTCTACCTCTTCAGCACGTTCTTCGTCACGGGCTTCCTCGGGCTCGCGTTCCTCTACTCGAGCGAGATCGCGCCGCTGAGCGTGCGCACGCCGATCACGGCGCTGTCGTCGACGTCGACGTGGCTGTTTAATTTTGTGGTGGTGGAGGCGACGCCGACGGGGTTTGAGCAGCTGGGGTGGAGGTATTTTTTGGTGTATGCGGCGATTAATTGGGGGTTGGTTTTGCCGAGTGCGTTCCTCCCTCCTTCCTTTTTGCCCTCCTCCTCCTCCTCCTCTCTCTCTTTTTTCTTTCTTTTTCCCTACGTTGGAAGATGCTGACTCCCGAACAGCGGTATACTTCCTCTTCCCAGAAACACAAGGCCTCCACCTCGAAAGCGTCGACCGCATCTTCATCGAGAGTAAAAACATCTTCGACCCCGTGCGCGTCGGGCGGCGGCTGCGCGCAAGTGCCAAGGTTGATGAGGATGGGAGTATTCAGCTCGAGGATGAGAACGAGGGGGAGAGGGAGAGGGAGAAGGAAAAGGGGGTGGACGCGCCGACGCCGACCGAGACGGAGGAGGAGGCTGTTCCGCTTCCGTGAACGAAGATGTGAATGTGCGGGCGGTGAAGGTGAAGGTGATTGGACTGTAGATTGTGTAATTTTCTGTGTAATTTTTTGGTAGTGTAGGTTTTTTGTTCTGAACTCGAAGCAGCGTAACACTGCTTGAACATTTCAAGTTTTTCGGTGAAAAAACTGGTGAATTTTGGTTAGGATTTTACAGTGACTTTTTCATCAAAACAGGAGTGAAAAACAAGTTAATTCTTTGTGAATTTTTCGAATTTTGTAAACTTCTTGTGAAAAAGGCGTGAATTCTTGCTGAATTTCAAAAGATTCACCAAGATGTTTCACATTTTTTAACTTACATTTTCTGTGAAAAAGGTGCTGTAAAATCCAAACTTTTTTTCACCAATTTTTTCACTGAAATACTTGAATTGTTCAACCAGTGTAATAGGATAGATGAATCAAGAAACACGAATCGGATTGGGCTGCGCGTATGTACATACAAATACAGGGTATAATAGAAGTACAGGGTATATGATATAAGTACAAGTATATAAGAGAGAGAGAGAGAGAGAGAGAGAGAGATGAGAGAGATGGAGATGGAGAGAGGAAAAGAAAGAGAGAGAGAGAGAGATGGAGAGAGAAGAGAAAAGGGTATATGACACCACCGCACACCACCCCACCAAACCCCAATCCCAACCCAACCCATCCTAATCCCAACCCGGAAACGAACGCAACAAGCAACCCCCTCGATCGACGCGTCCGCCCTCGAGGTCCGTGTCTTGCTGCGTTCGTGGAATTGAACCTCGCGTGCTGTGGCGTGCGGACGTCCCGGCGTCCCAGGTCGTCGTGGCCTTGGTCTTCGCACCGCGGGGAATCCGGATTGATTTGTTGGAGGGAGGAGGGAGGAGGGAGGAGGGGCGTCTAATACCACCTGTTCTTCTTCTTCTTCTTCTTCGGAAGAGGTGGTGGTGGTGGTGGTGGTGGTGGGACGGGACTAGTTGCGGCGACGCGCGCGCGAAGGTTGGGCAAGGCCAGGAGATGCGGATGAGAGTCGAAGAGATACACAATCTGGTGAAAGGAATCAGAAAGGGCGAGGAGGAGGATAAGCGAAACGACGCACCATACAACTGACGAGCAGGACATCCGAGATGGCAGTGAAGATTGCGGGTCGTGGGTCGGCGGCGAGGAGCAGAGCGAGGACGGTGCAATGTAACTTGGGAATTTGTCAGCCGACGAGGAAAAAAGTGGAGATGAAAGAAAACACACCTGGCGACCCGCCCAAACATCCAGTTGTCGCAAGAACCAACGGACTTCGCCTCGAATCCTCTTCTAAAGATGAGTGAGAATGGTCAATGGCGAGGGCAAGAATGAGGACGCACCTTGTGACGCGACACCGTAGCCCAACTCGCCCATCTCCCCAATACTCCGAAGACCAGGCTGAGAAGCGCACGGAAGATAGCAGAACTCAGAACCCCATGAACCCTGCCCATCTCCTCGCCCGCTCCCAATTCCTTCTGGAGGCGAAATGCGCCATTATAGAGAACCGCCCGGGCAAACTCAACCATAATCGTGCTCCCGATTGCACCAGAATCCGTCCGCATAGCGCGTGCGACGGCGAAGAGGGCAGGGCCCACGACATCGAGCACCTCCTTGGTGAGGTCGCTGAGGTCGAAGGGGTCGAAGAGCAGTCCGTCCGGGTCCTTGATGACGAAGGCGAGCAGGTCCTCGACCTCATCGTCGTGCACGGGGTGGTCATCAAAGTCGAGGGCAAGGGCAGGGCGAGCGTCGCCTTCCGTACCGTTAAGGCCGGGGTCGAAGGAGGTGTGGGGGTCGAGGGCGGGAAGACCGGGGAAGGAGAGGGAGGAGGACGAGGGGGAGTCAACGGTCACCATCAGGATGGAGCCGGAGATGAGGAGGGCGGAGACGCGGCGGATGTTGGAGAAGAACATCTTGAAAATGTTAACAGGATGTTAAGTGAAGAAAACACTTCAAAGACTCGGCCTATTTATACTCCAAAGCGCGGTGGCTGTGCCGAATAGAGCGCGTCAACAAACGCGTTGAACGTGACGCTCAACGCGATCGGTCTCGGCTGAAGAGCATAAACGAACGAAAAAGCAAGTTGCCTCCATTTGGACTGTCTTCGCCCTTGACTAGGAATCTGCAGAGTTGAACTCTCGCAGGCCAGTACGAATCTCGCCCAGCGCAGTTATCTTGTACGAAAGCGTGAATGTGGCAAAAATTCTCAGACATAGAAGGGTCTGGCGAGTTCCTTACTATGCGCCTCCTTGTCAGCGAATGGTGCTCGCGACCTTGGCCCTCGAGGTGTCGCCAAACGCCAAGCTTTCCGAGTGCAACAGATAAGTCTCAGGTAGGCACTCCACGGTACGTTGATTTCTTCAATCTGCTGTACGTTTATCTGCAAGGACTTTGTGCGTGCCTTCCTTCTCCTCCATGTCTTTGACCATTTGAGCAGGTCATATACACGACGTTGTGGTTATACGGGACAGTGTGGGTTATTTTGCGCAAGATGGTGGCCAAGCGCTAGGAATCGAAGCCGTAGTGCGTTTTCTTCCAGTCAATCCAAAGTCAATCACACCAAAGAACTTGCACAGAATGCCAGAAAACAGGGCGCCACGTCCACACCAAACTGGATAATTGATTTCTCCACCGCATAAGCCTACACCGAACTTGCGCTATCGAAATCTCTGGGCCAGAAGTACCGCGACGCTTCGATTCCGTAGTCTGCTCCTCGAAAGACCGACGAGTGGCTGATCCATCGGATGCGGGCGCTCGATACCGGTAGGGGTTGTCGCTGGATAGATCGGCAGGCTGCAATCCAGCGCTTGTCTGCTCAAAAAAGCCGGTGGCATAGTTGGTGTCTTCCTTTCTTCATAGACGAACGCACGCTCTTCAGCACGGGCCAGGTTTCGTGCTTCGTGCATTCATCGAAACGCAAGAGTCCAGGGGTCGTCCAAGATGGTGTACGACCAGAGCCACCTCGAAGACCAAGGGAGTTGACGGAAAGGTCTGATGCCATCACTTCTGCAATAAAACGCGATTCTGGGACGCTAATCGATACAGCTTCGATAATACAGCTCGGCCACAGAAGTCTAGTCTAATACACTATCTACACCTCCGCTGCCGCTGCAGCGGTGGGTTCAGTTGCTTCAGTTGCTTTGGCAGCAGCCTCAGCCTCCTCGTCTGACACCCCATATCCTTCGACCTTGATATCATTCAAACCCAACTCCTCATCCTGCTCCCAGGTCCGATCGTACGTCTCAATGACCATGTTGGGGTCGGGGTCCGGAGCGTACAAGTTCTGGACGTACGAGTTGGCCAATGGGTCGTCAATGATGAGTGTAAAAGGCCGCGCAGCATCCTTGACTTCCTTCAGCTTGCCGAGGAAAGTCTCGAACGTGCCGCGGTCTTCAGCGACGGAGGCGTCTCCGGAGGCAAAGACCTTCTCGGACAGCTCTTCGTAGACCTGCTCGAGGATACCCTCAAGGGTCGTGAATCGACCACCGAGAGTGCCTTGCTGCAGAACTAATTGAATCTCCGGAATCTCCAGACCAGCCGTTTCACTCTGCCTTATCGTTAGTTCGAGCTCCGCAAAATAACGAGTGGCGCCTACCTTGAGAATGTCCCGGCTGAGGTCTTCACGATCCTCCACTTTGAGAGTGATGCGCTTGCCTTTCTCTGAAATCGCAGAGCCAGATTTGACTTCGTTGTCTCTGTAACCGCACCGGTCGCAATTGGTCGACATGATCAGGACATCCTAGGTCGGAATCAGCTACGTAGACCCACTTTCGTATAGTTGGAACGCACCTTGAAGTACGGAATGACGACCTTCTTCATGAGGGTGTCGAGGGGATGTCCACAGCTGGAGCATACGCCGTGGAAAACGAATATTTCTTCGTTTTCGTCCTCGACGGCCTCGCCAGATTCATCTTGCGCCTCCTCCTTCAAGGTGGCCAGAGGCTGCTCCTGCTCCTCCGGGGCGGCGACGAGCCCCAGATCCACGTTCTGCTGGAAGGTTCTGGGATACGTGCGCATGTTCCACTTCGGATCCGCCATGCTGCCGACGAACTCGATCCAAGAGTTTCCTGCTGGGTCATCCAGTTTGAGAGTAAACGCCGGCATGGGGAGATGTAACTTCTGGGCAGCGGTGCCGACCTGTACTTTGGGCGCGTCGGACTCTTCCTCTTCCTCTTCCTCATCCCCGAGAATCTCCTTGAGTTTCCCCACGAGAACCTCGATTTTACCATACCCCTCGGGATCCTGGATGCGCCGTAGTGATTGATCCATGCTCAAGTCCGCGACGACATCGCGGATGAGACCCTCGACGGTGGTCAGCTGCCCGCGTTTCGAGGCCGGAAGAGTGAGTTCGTATTCTGGGATGTAAATTTCGCATGTCTCCGATCGCACAATTTGTCGATCGAGGTCGGGTCGCTGAAGAATACGCGCAGTATAGACCGTGCCCTCCGCTGAACAAGTCCATAAATAAAAGCACGCCAAATAGGACTGCAGCGGACTAACGTCGGATAGCACCAGCGGATTGAATCTCGTTATTCGTAGCACCGCAAAATTCGCACCGGAAAGACATGACGATGACTTCCCGAAAGTACGGGATGGTTGTGAGGAGCAGACGGGTCACACCCTACTACAGATTATTCAAGACTTTGAGCTGAACGATGTAAGTATACGGACCTGTTCGTGGCATTTCATACAAAGAGATTGGATTTCCTGGACTACCTTTTCTTCAGTATCCTCAGCGTCATTAGTGGGCTCGAGGGGAGTGTCGGGGCGGTCTTCGAGCTGATCGGTTTGCTTTGCGATGGCGCCGATAGAGGGAAAGAGAGTTGGGTCGCTCATTTTATGCACGTCGAATCGATTAGTACCGGTGAAAGTCTAGTTGGCGCCGTATAAGTATCGGTCGTTGTTGACTCGGCTTGATTCCAATCGTCGCTATGACTTGACCAGCCTCTTGGTCGACAAGGTTTAACAAGAACTTGAAGGTCGAGTCTGTGTCGAGTCAAATCTTGGTGGATTGCCGCGGCCACGCCTCGGCAACCGTCGGCAAATGCCGCCGGGCATCACCGCGTCATCTTGCACTTTGCTTTCAACCACATCCATCCAAGTTACCGAGCGATTCCGTCAGGATTGAACCGTACCGTGCAGACGATGTTCTTTCCGTAAGTCCCCGTCAAGAATTTATCGCTGCGAATATCTCTGGATTCACGATTGATTGGCACTGGCTGCGCGCCATTTCTTGTCAAAGTCTCGGTGTGGTCTTCCTTCCGTCAGGGATAGGTTCCCTCTTGTACTCAAGCTGATGGAAGGACCAAGCAGTGCTCTGTTCCTCGAAGACTCACTCTGTATCCGAGCCGGTGAATATGTGTTCCTTCGTTCATTCTCGACGCCGCAAACTGGCGAGAGATGCGATGTGCAGCATGTGCTCGACGCTATTCCGATACTATTCGTGTCTCGGATGGTAACTCTATATTGAAACGCGTGGGTACTTGAAGATTTGAACTCCCGAATGGGTCTGATAGGATTAGATCTGAACTCGGAAGAACTAAAATTCAAGAACTGTTGCAACATCCACGTACCGCTTGCTCATCTGTCAGACGAGCACAGCTTTTCTATCGTCATGACTCCTTCTCTACGAGAATTTTGCACGCCTGTATTCCGCCGATTGCAAGAAGTCGTCGAACTCATGCAATTACCTCAGGCAAGCCGCCGGCCATTTTTTGAACAATTATCAGGCTTATCCAAATGGTAACTCCTCGGGGTTCTCATTGATGCGCGACCATTCACGGTGCTTACAGATACCTTCATTTCTTTGAGGGCCAAATGACTCTGAAACGTCGCAGGGACGCGTGTAGGAAATAGATGCTACGAAGGGCATCCCCGGCGGATACCATTTCTCCGGACCGTGGCCTGAGAGTGGTGTCTGGTGTGGTATTCCCTGGTGGTGAACCTCAGTTTCTCCTGTTCAATACTGTTTGGGGCAGCGGGCTGTTGCACTACTGTCCAGACGGTCAAGAAGCGAGTCAAGAAGCGAGTCGTAATGCTGGGGTTTTTGGCCATCCCCGAACTCTCCGAGTCTGCATCGCGCAAGATGTTCACCCAGAGCTCCTTTTCAACTTAAAGCTGTCCGCGGTTCCCTATCTAGAGATTCAATTTGGCACCGCTCGACCGCTACTTAATATTACGTCTTATCAACTCAGATTATAGATTATTCCCACGGTTCAAATTCGCTGTACTTCGGATTTCAGATCTGTGGCTCACTGCTGCCGTACCGAAGGTCGAATAGAAGTATTTCAATCTCGTTAGGAAGCGACCCGGTCTCCTTCTTGTGCGTCTTTAGGACGCAGGGCTGATCGAGTCGCTTTGTCTAGACTCTAGCACGCAAGTCACTTCAAGTAAGCAAATGCTATTCGTCTGGAAAACTATACATCGGGGCGAGAGAAAACAGAGGCATGTCATAAGGGCCGTAAAGTTGAACTAGTTAGACTGCTCGAGATCACTCGAGAAGTAATTACGATGAGCGAGAGCTGCCTGACTCCTTGGACGATCTGGATCGGCGGCTACCGCCTGAACGGTATGACTGGCGGTCATCAAGTCGGAAGTCATCCCTTGTAGAGTTTAGTGCGGCATCTTACATTCACATGAGTGCTTACCTGATTCCAAAGGTGCCGGCAGAGGAGGATGTCGACGGCTGCATCGCCTGATGCGATAACCGGCGTTGGCTGCTGAGCGATGAGTCAAGGAAGTGGGTTTGATAAACAAACTCACCCCGGGTTGGGGCCGGGGGGGGGGTTGAACGGGAAGCGGGGGCCTGAAAGTCAAAGTGAATCAATCGCACAGAACCTCCAGATAATAGTGTGTCATACAGGGCACGGGTGGGAGGGGTGTAGCGCAGACGTTGCCTGTATAAAAGATGAGGACGGTTTTCATTATCTGGGAAAATATTACGCACTCTGGAGTCAAAATGGGTTGGTACGGGTAGGATTGTGTTGGTACCATCGGCGGATTAACAGGGTTCGTGGGGTATTGTGGCATGTGTGGGACGGCCGGGGGAGGCTTGAGTTGCGTCCGTGAGAATTAAGACGGCAGCGCTATCAGGTACGTGGACCCACCATCGCGTAACTCGATGCCCTAGGACGGGTGGCCCGCAATGGGACAGAGGCCATGGATCTCGTGGCTTGAGGAAGCTGCCCCCCAGGGTAAGGGTAGGATGCACCGTGACCCATCTGCAATGGGACGGAGGCCGCAGATCTCGAGGCTTGGGGAAGCTGCCCCCCTGGATGAGGATAGGATGCACCGCGACCGGCCTGCCGTGGGACGGAAGTCGCGGGCGCAGCTTGAGGCTGGCCCGCCAGGTGACTCGGAGCTGGTGCTGGGTTTCTCTGACTCGCCCTTCGATGGCCTGCACCGAATCCGGACCTCGAACTATAACGGAACTAAGCTGATAAACACAATACAAAGTGCGGGTCCGCTTACGTGCTTTGAGTGGCCTGAGCTTTGGCCTCTTCGGATGATCTCTTAAGTTTGTGAGGAAGACGTTAAGAATTGCGCGATGGGGATGAAAAAAACAGCAAGACCTTCAGGTTCCTCAAGGCCTCGGAGATGTCCCCGTATCTATCCTTGTAGTTTGCGGGTGTTCGGTTGAGACCACTGTCTGCCAAACGCCTCGCCACTCTGCAGTACTCTGTTCAAACAGCTGTGGCGAACGCCCCAAAAGATAACGTACTCGTCAACGTGAGTCTTGTGGGTCGCCTGCACTGAGAGATTCTTCTCTGCGTCGAAAGTCGCTTGCAGTTCTTTGAGTTTACTGTCCGCCCTCGATTTTGCCGATTGCGGCAGTAAGTTCATCGCTGTCCTGTCCCTGAAATCATTCGCGCTGTCCTTGAGATTCCCCAAGCTTTTCTTGAGATTGAGTTTACGGGGGTGTTCAGACATCGTCGAGAGATTTGGAGGCAGGTGAGTGCTCTTTCAAGCTGCCACTTCCCTTCATTTATAGACTTCGGCATCCAGTGGCGACGCCCACAGACAGCAGATGGAGACCCCTGAAAGAGCGAGCGGTTCCCGAGTCAGATTTACATTCCAAGATCTGGTGCCACGGAACAACATGCTGTGAATCGTTCGTAAATCGAGTCATGTCGCGAATTGGTGGCTCGGAGAAAGCCATCAATAATTGCATCACAGTGCGCCCACTGTGACAAATAGAGGCAGACGACGTGAACGTCCAAATTCAACCCTTGACGTTAGCACCAGCAAATTTGCAGTTACATGAGCGAAACTGAATCCCAGACGCTCTTCGACAAGCCTATCGGGTCCGTTTGCGATTCGATTTCCCTTGACGTTCACGCTGAATATCTGACAGCTCGCACCTTGATCATGAACATTTCTGGATAGATCACCAGCGCTTGCTCTTGTCTCGAGGCTATCTACTACGTCCCCGCTACCACCCAGGATGGGTTCCGCCGTGGACTCAAGATGGCGCGCGCAGCGCTGTGGAATACGAGGAATCACGACAGGAAACGGTGGAAATCGTTCGAATTATCTTTTATCTATACTGATAATACACAGCGGCAAAACGTTCTCGATGCTATTCGCGTCGCCGATGGGTCCAAGGTTGTGCTGAAGCGCGTTAGAACTTGGACATCAGAGATCTCCCTGGGACGATATTTCAACTCGGAAGAGGTATTGAACGATCCACACAACCGGACCTACCGTCTCCTCGATATCATTCCTCTCCCAGATGACGACGATTTTGCCTTGATTGCTATGCCCTTCCTGCGTCGCTTTGATTCGCCGATCTTCCAAAGTTTGGAAGAAGTGACCGAGGCAATGCTTCAGTTTCTCCAGGTAAGACGATATCTTTTGATGTTCTCTTCTTCAACTACAATCTTCCACAAGGGTCTAGAATTTATGCATCGCCACAACGTCGCTCACAGGTGACTACGATGCGTCATTTTCTTCACTTGTGTTGAAATTTGCGACAGAGATGCTTGTTCCCTGAATCTGATGATGGACTGTACAAATGTTCTTCCCCTTGGTTTTCACTTCTCTGCGCCGTGGACCCACGATGGCGTTGTGTTTGGGGTTCCGTGGCGGCGTCGATCCTTGTTTTCTCCCGTCGGGTACTTTTTCATCGACTTTGGGCTCGCCGATTATTGGCCGGAGGGCCCACAACAAACCCGGGCTGTCGGGGTATTCGGTCAAGACAAAACGGTCCCCGAGCTGTCTGACACCGTTCCATACAATCCGTTCAAGGTCGATATCTACCAACTCGGAAATGTGTTCACGGCTTTGAACAGAGTATGTATATTCAATACTGTATGGTATACTTGTAGCTGATATGTTTGCAGAAATATCCCGCCATGGCGCGCCGTTTCGAACCTCTTGCTTCATCAATGACTCAGCTCAACCCCGATGACCGGCCGACTGCACCTGAAGCTCTGGCAGCTTTTGAGTCCATTTACTCGTCCATCTCTCACGACGAGCTCGTACAGCGATTATACCTTCGATCACCCAGTCCTGATGGATCTTCTGTCTCCGGCGATAGCGACTCGGATTTCGAGCTTAATACAGACTCTGGCTCAGAGGATGAGGGTCTGCCAGAACGCGACTCGCAGGATGCACACGAAGACATTTCGAACGAGATGAGGAATTTGAATGTGTCTGAAGAGTAGTTTATCTTGTAACGATCAGTTGTAACTCCCGGAAAATATTGTCCAATAGCTACATATGTATGATAGCGTTCAAGCTGTGGCACTTATACGGACTTATCAAGTGACTCGAATGTTATAGATTATACGGGACCCTGATCGTCGAAGCACCGCGCCATTTTTGATACCGGTTCAAGTTGGTGCATTGGAAAATTGTGAAGTCTCCGATAGCTAGAGGTCTATCCCGAACCGGCGGCCGCCCACACCACACCTCGTGGTAAAAGTCTTGAACGACCCGTGTACATTATCATTCCGTTCCATATTAAAGGGGACTAGCACAATATTTTGGACACGGCCCCCCGACGGACTGGCTGCAGAAAGTTGAGAGACGAAGCCCGATTCGGAGGACAGCTACCGAACGCAACGCGTCGACTTGCATGTGGAGATTCAACAGTGACTCGAATTTGTGATCCACGAGGCGACTTCTTCCATTCCAGTACCCACAAGGAGGAGCCCTGGGGAAAATATTTTCACTCCTGGCAGCCTCGCGACAAGGATCTCTCCGCCGGAGGCTCAAGTGATTGAACAAAAAGTTTTTCTGTGTGGGCCCACGTACAGCAGCGACTCACTCAGTCACTTGCGAGCATGCAACAACATAGGGGCGTGGGAAATGCTTACGGCGTAAGAACCGGAAGGTGCCGGGAAGAGGTGCCCATACGCGCCCACAACATCGCCCCTATCATGCTCACAGATTTATCGAGTGCCGGGGATGGCGACAACAAGATAATCGATTACAGCAAACTTTTCGCAAAAGACACCCCTCCCGCTCCCCCGGGCAGCTCAGACTGGGTCGTCGAGAACGCCAAAGCTTTCTATCACAGTGAACACGAAGCGTACATCAGACTCGATGGCCACCCTCGAATCCTACGCTACCACGGGTGGGACAAGCGGGGGCTCCTCTTTGACTCTCACCCCGGCGGGGATTTACTTTGTTATCTTCTCAAACATCAGGAGTCTCCTCCATCGCTGCCGGTCCGCCTGCAATGGATTCGTGACATTGCGGAAGGTCTCGCTTTCATTCACTCTAAAGGCATTATTTGGGTGGACGTGTCTTTGCCTAACGTCCTGCTATCCGAAGACCATAGAGCGATACTGTGCGACTTCGCTGGGTCACGTATTCTGCCCGTCCCAGGATTAAAGGTTCCCAGCTGGACCGACCGCGAAACCCAGGTCAGACTCAGTCCCATGAAGACTATGCCTCGATACCCTCATACAAGGGCATGGCAGGGCCCAGGAGGCCCATACCCCAACTCCGAACCCAACCCTAACGAATTCAACCCAAACGACGACCGGTTCGGATTTGGCATCGTCCTCTTTTCCCTCCTCGCCCTTCGATTTCCCCATTCTGCGAACCTCGTCATTCGCGACTTGCTGGAGGTCCAAAAGATTTGGGAGTTACACCAGAATCTGTCTTTCGACACACTTGGGGAGATTCCGGATTATAAGGATTTCGAGACGATAATCCAGAAGTGTTTCCGTGCGGAGTATCTTTCCGCAGACGATTTGCTGCATGATGTGAGAGCTGCGTGCGATGCCATGGTGAGTTTGGTTCACTGTTTCACGCCAACGAACTGACAGGAGTGTGCTCTGCAGCCCAGCGACGCCCCTCTGCTGCAAGACAAGATGGTCGACCCCCCTTACGATTTTGCTGAATGGAAATCTGGGCGACAGCTCTACCCGTTCCCTAAACAGAGGTCTGAAGATTACTATTCGGATTACTGAATGGACTTCTGAGTAGCCATATGTTTTTTTTCGCGTACGATTTCTACATGTAGATGTGCTCGAACCTGAATTTGACCCATGGCCTCCGTCGGATATATGGCCAAAATTTCTGGCTTGTCTTCATCCGGTCATTTTCCACGTTTCGACGGGTCATACCACTCCAACAAGGCAGGCTGATAATCCTTCCACAAGGCGAGAAGAGCCGAAATCGTGATGCATCAAAGACCAAAAGTTTTTCTGTCGTGAGATTTTGGAAAATGACTCTCTTGTGTGTGAGAATACGCAACGCGCCCACAAATTGAGGCGCCAGAGAGCCATTTTTGGCGGTCCACGGGCAAGATACTAGACTTGATCAGGAATGAGGGCCACCACGGTTAGACAGAGGGCGCGAAGCAACGTTCCCCGTACCACAAGAGCCGGTTGTGTACACAAAAACTCGCCGCGGTCGCTGGAGGATGACTCGAACTCGTCATACACGAGGACCATTACGATACGCACAAAGAAACACAGAAAGAATGACTCACTAACCGGCACCTGCTAGACTAGACAGGAGAGCGGAGGAAGCGGGTTGGATTGGATTGGAACATGTGAAGCAATATATCACGATAACGCACCAAAGCAAGATTTTCCCTTGTCTCGTACAACGGGATGGACTGAGTAGACGAGCGACAAGTTAAAAGGATTCGACCGGATGTGTTCCAAGATTTCCTTTGGGGACACACAGTACAAATGAGACGCAATACAATCTGGAACCGAAGTCACGCTGAATTGGATGGTGCAGCTCCGGCCGTTCCGGTTTCAGACTATGTGGACTAGATTTCGAGGGAAGCAAGGCCTAATCAGAGCAACCTGGCACGGAAAAAAAGTGCGAGTCCGCTGGAAGTCCTCGAAGAAATTAGGGATCAGAGCGGAGTCTAATAAGGACGAAATGGAGGGACCCCAACCTTTCAAATCGTGTCAAACTATCACAACTACTGAAATTTGAGGGCGAGAGAAGACAGCGCAGAAACCAGGAGCGCAAGGCTGTCGTGTTCGGGGCTTGGATCAACAAAAGAGATAGTTTTTTGTGAGATGGGTCTGCAGCAAGGCGTAGGAGAGCCGAGAGTCTAGAACGCTGGGAGGATACATGTTGCACTGATAGTTGACTTGTGTTGAAACTTGACAATCGATGGTGATCACTTGAAAATTGCAGGCCAGCGAGCCTCGGGGACCTCGAGTACAAGGGAAAAGGCCAAGAAGGCAACAAGTTGAGCATTGCGGAGACAATGGGGGGCCAGGTATGTGGGAGAGCCAAAGGGAGAACAAAGACGGAATGATGTGGCAGTGTTTTTGTCTGATGTGACGGTGTGGGCGTGGCAAAGCTGCTTTACCCCGTGACGAATGTCATCGCCCCCGTCGCCGCCCTCTTCACCTCCGACCGCCATGCTTTGCGCGACCCCGGACCACGATTTCTTCTCAAACCCTTCGGGCAGCTCGTCGCGCGCGTCGGTCCCCTCTCCTCACGTCAAGACGCGCGTCGTTCTCAAATTATCTTACCCGCCCTCCTCGAGCCCGCCACATGCATCAAAGTCGAGTACATCCTCGCCGCTTTCCTCACCCCCGACCTCCTCTCCGGTGTCTAGTCCACCGCGAAAGCGCAAATCCTCATCCCTGGGGTCCTCCACTGAGCCAAACTCGGCTTTGCCACGCGAAGTGAAACGACTTCGGGGCGATAAACCGCGTAAACGCGCTGTATCCGGCTCCAAATCCGCCTCGCGCGCCTCCAGTCAGCAGAAGACGGTGCCACCGTCCCCGGAACCGATCTACCGCAGCAGCAGGTCGCGTTCTGGCTCTCACTTCACGTCTCTCGAAGAGTGCGAGATCCCAGTCATTCGGCGGTGCTGGGTCACCGATGAAAACGGAGGCCACGATGCCGCGCACTTCAGCTCGGAAAAGGCGGTCGCGATGCTCCTGCGAACGTACTGTGCATGTGCGTGGCGCGAGCATCCCCGAAGCGAACAAGTCTGACCTTTCACCCGCAGACTTCAAAAACCTCGAGGACCCTACCGACTCCAAGTTCAGACCGCATCCAAAGGATTATCCATACGTAGACCTGGAATACCCCAATACACACTCAACTGAGAGGTACGTCACTCGTCTGATACAGGTCGTGTGAGCGCAGCTGAAGCAACGCGACTGGTGCCTTTTAGATTCATTCTTCTCGCCCCGAAGGATAAAGACCACTACAACCCAATAATGGACGTGGAAAAGACACTGTACACTATAATCGAATGTGCGTTTGTACCCCTTTTCTTTAGGACTTCACTGTCTGATCATCATCAATCATTTAGGCTACCTAACGCCCGCTCAACAAGCCCTTTTCGGGCCAATACCCAAAGATACTCTCTTTGATTGCGACGATGCACCCTCCCCATCGCCGTCCCCCCCGCGCTCTCACTCTTCGTCAGGAAGCTCGAGTTCGCTATCAAGTATAACCTCATCCGAGTCCAGCCTTTCATCGCTGTCCGGGTCTTCGGAAACGACGTCACTTTCGCCACCTTCTGGAGGCAAACCAAACTACCTCCGTGCCGTCCAGCGAGCTATTCATCGACGAGATGGCCCGTCCTTCCTGAAAGCGTTCGAGTCAATCAATGAGATTTTACGAACTCTCAAATACCCGAAGCTCCCGACTGATACGTTCCTGAACCCCGCGCCAAACTCTCTCAAGGAGATGGTGCACACCTGGACGGACGCCCCGCTGCCGAAAAAGGTGCTCATGCGCATCATCGAGGAAAACTATCAGCGGAGTGTCGGGCCTCACGTCCAGAAACTCAAGCAGTACGAGGCGTTCTCGAGTGCCGTGTACGGCGAGCTCATGCCGTCCCTGGTGCACGAGATCATCCAGCTCACGAAGCTCAAGGAGGATTCCCTGTTCCTCGATCTCGGGAGCGGAGTCGGCAATGTCGTGGTGCAGGCGAGCCTGCAGAGCGGCTGCCGAAGCTACGGGATCGAGCTGAACCCGAAGCCTGCTAAAGTGGCGCGGGACATGGCGGCGCACTTTAGGGTGCGGTGTCGGATGTGGGGCGTCAAAGTGGGCGAGATTGAGCTTGAGGAGGGTGACATGCTGACTAGCCCGAGGGTTAATGAGTTGATCAGCCAGGCGGACGTCGTCCTGGTGGATAACAAGGTTTTCGAGCAGAGCTGTGAGTTGCCGTTTTCACCTCCCCTTCGTGCTCGATGCTAACAGAGATGCAGTGAATGAGCAGCTTCGGCCGAAATTCCTTGACTTGAAGGAGGGCGCCTATGTTGTTTCGTTGGCGCCTTTCGTACCGTCGCTGAACGCGCGCGTTACCGAGCGAAATGTGTGTTCCCCTTCCCCTTACTCTTTCGTGCCTATGCTCATGCACCTTTCTGCAGGTCGATGACATCAGCGCAATCTTTGACGTGAGCGAACGCCCCTACCACTCGGGGAGCGTGTCGTGGGGGAACAGCGGAGGGACTTATTATATCCACCGTGTCGACCGGGCAGGATACGCCAGCATCCGCGAGCGATTCGAGAACTCGCGAGGCGGGCGTAGCACCAGGCGGCGCTCGTCAGGGCGAGCGGGTACTGACTGACACCGGAATTTAGAGGACGACGTGGATCTCCCCCCGCTTTGATTTCTGTCTCGTTTCCTCCCTACTCTCTCTCTCTCTCTACACGCACTGGCACTAGCTTTCAAGTACGCATTCCACTCCACGGATCATACCACCTATACATACCGTACAAATCCCCGCTTTTCCCTCTCTCCTCGCGTCTCCTCTTGCTGTGAAACCTTTCCTCCCCCTCCTCTTCTCCTGATTATCTTACTTCTCCCATGTAGTTGTTCCTTTCCTTCTTTGTTTATTATTTCTTTATGTTATCTTGTCTTTTTAACGCCCTCCAGCTAGCTAGCTACCTATTCAGATGTGGCTATCCTTATCGAATACGCACCCCATCCGCTGTACCGTCTTCGTGCCATTGAGGAATTGTATCGTTGGCTTTGTGGAAGTGACCAAAACGTTCCCAGCTTGCTGTGACGCCCATGTGTCTTGCTCTTCCGACCACGATCATCGTTTTCCTCTTCAACTTGAAGCCTCTTGTCCACATTTTTCGGTTGGCGACCGAATTGATTCCAAGCCTCTTAAACCCATCCACAGGACCCGTAGGGCCGTAGCTGTCGACGCCATGTGTGGACAACGCCCCCAAACCCGCCAAGTTGTCGCAGTTACTGCGCCCCGGCGGCCCGTATCGATTTGGTCCACGCGATCGTCTGCTTTTACCTTAAGGCTTCGATTTTCCGACGAGAAGGTCTTCCTCAGTTTCGAATTGTTGGTCCCTGGATTCATAACGTTTACCGGCGTAAACCCGTGCCAGAATAACGCGGTTTAAAATTCTGCCCAGCTCGGCGACCGTCCTCCGTACGATGAAACAGCATGAAACTTGCATAAATCAAGGGGAGTCCAAGGACAAACGAAACGCGCTTTGTCGAGATGGCGCTTGGCGCACATCAGCTGGTCACGGCGCACCCCCGGCGCATATGGTGCGTGCAGGGAATCAGATTTCAATTTCACGGTCCCTCGCTCTGATCCTCGACCTGTTGTGATGGAGAACGCGGGGTACAAAATGCGGGACGCGGGGAAGTAGACGCGTAGGACCTTCCCCGCAAAGTTCGTACAGATGCGGTCTCAAATCCTTTGCGCGACACTCTTCGCGTTGCAGGCGGCCGCGGCGTCCTGGACGAGCACGCCGTTCAGCCCGCCGTCGATCCCTCTCGCTGTCAGATCGCCGTACCTGAATGCATGGTTGCCCCAAGGGCAGGGTGCGGCTCTGAACGACGTGTGGCCAACCTTCTGGGCGGGACAGGTCAACGCATGGGCTGGATTCGTCAACGTCGATGGGACCAGCTACAGCTTCCTCGGTGCTGCTTCGGTCGATGGCAGCTCGTTCACTAAAGCAACCCAGAAGAGCTTTTCGGTAAATTGTCTCATCTTTACTGAGCGTTCCGAGACTGAATGTTACTTCCAAGTTCACGTCTACGCAAAGCACTTTCGTCCTTTCTGCCGGCCCTGTCGATGTTACTGTGAACTTCTTGAGCCCTGTTGAGGTACGAATCCATTTGTGGACCGCTTCGTGTCGCTGAACCTGTTGGGACAGACCAGCGACTTGGTCAAGATGTCGATCCCGCTGTCCTACATGGAGGTCTCCGTCGCCTCCAATGATGGCGGCTCGCACTCCGTCCAAGTCTACTCTGATATCAGCGGCGAGTGGGTCTCGGGTACTACGTCCTGGGACATCCAGTGGAACACCACTTCCTCCGATATCCTCAG
Organism: Mycena polygramma; assembly: GCA_029449255.1. Taxonomy (NCBI): domain Eukaryota; kingdom Fungi; phylum Basidiomycota; class Agaricomycetes; order Agaricales; family Mycenaceae; genus Mycena; species Mycena polygramma. The sequence goes on from JARKID010000046.1 coordinate 344,707, forward strand.
CCACCAAGTGTCTCTCGTTTCCCCGGCCCTTTACGAAGAAGTCGCCGACCAAACTCAGTGTATGTCCCCATCGTCTCCGTCTGTTCCCCCTGTTGACACAATGTCAAATAGTCGGCACCGTGCACTATTCCATGCTCAACGTACGCTCTTGCGAGTCTTATGCCGGCGGTATCTCACGCGTTTCATTTTCAGGGGGATGGCGCAACTGCTCAAATTGGCCGCGACGTCACCGTTCGTGGTCAGTTCCTGAACCACAGCACGCTCTCCACCGACAAAGACGACAACTTCCGGGCCATCAGCGACAGCTGGCCCGTGTTCGGGTTGGCCAAGGATCTCGGCAACGTCGGTACCACCTCGGCGTCCGTGCTCTTCTCCATCGGCAACGTCCGCGAGCCCGCAATCAAGTATGTGCTCGCCGGTAACGCGAAGCAGGAGCGCAGTCTCTACTTCTGGAGCAAGTATGCTGCCTTCGACGACGTGGTATGTCGCGCTGTGCTGGTTTTGCGTCCACCGGATACTCACCTTCATCCCAACACAGATCTCCTTCTTCCTGGGCGACTACAGCAATGCCTTGGACGCGGCAAAGACCCTTGACGCCAAGGTGGAATCAGATGCCTCGAAGATCTCTGCTGACTACGCTGGGATCGTCGCGCTCTCGATCCGCCAGTCGCTCGCGGCCAATGAGCTCACCATCTCGAAGGATGACTCGGGCGCATGGAACACGTCGGACGTTCTGTACTTTATGAAAGGTGCGCCCGCTCAATGCATATTTGCGCACGTAGATATTAACCGACTTGAGCAGAAATCTCTAGCGACGGAAATACGAACACGATCGACGTCATCTTCCCCGCGTCCCCGATCTTCCTTTACCTCAACCCGAAGTTGGGCGAGTACCTCTTGGAGCCGCTGTACAGGTACCAGGCGACTGGGCTTTACCCGAACAAGTGCGTGTGGTTGTTTGCGTGGCGAGCGCTTCTGCTGATGGATTGTGCTCAGGTGGAGTGTGCACGATATGGGTGAGTTGTTCGTCAAACGTACATGCCTCATAGAACTGACTTTCCACACAGGTGCTCACTACCCCAAGGCTGATGGACACAACGATGGCACGGACGAGGCGATGCCTGTGGTATGTTGCTTATTTCCCGTTTTATTTCATGACCTATCAACTGACTCATTGGTTAGGAAGGTGCGAGTTTAATCGCAGCGGCATTGACGACCAACTGATCTTTAACAGAGAGCGGTAACATGCTGATCATGGCGCTTGGCTTTGCCCGCGCAACAAACGACACCTCGCAGATCACCCGCTACGTACGTCTGCTCCTCCTACTGAGTAGTCAAAGTCTGACAGGACCCGAGCGTGCGCTTTTGGACCAATGGACCCAGTACCTCATCACGGACTCTCTGGTCCCGGACAACCAGCTGAGCACGGACGACTTTAACGGGCGGCTCGCCAACCAGACCAACTTGGCGGTCAAGGGCATCATCGGGATCCGGTGCATGGCGGAGATCTCGCTGCTGTTGGGTGACAATGCTACGTACACGAACTACAGCGTATGATGCTCCCACCGTTTACGGCTTTGGCCTGCTGAGCTTTCGACAGGCTATTGCCGCCGACTATGTGACCAAGTGGCAGACGCTCGCCAACTCGTCGACGGGCCCTCATTTGACTCTCGATGTTAGTCGGATTGTCTTTCCTGCGCAATCTTTTATTGATGGGATTTGCAGTACAACGACAACGACAGCTGGGGCCTGGTGCGCCGTCCTCCAAATCGGTTAATCGTTCGCTGACGCTGCTTTAAAGGCCTACAACCTGTTCAGCGATGTCCATCTTGGCCTCAAGCTCTTCCCGCAATCCGTATACGATTCGCGTGCGTATCGATCGCCTTCCTTGGGCAGCCAACATTGACCTTTTCTCAGAAACTGCCTGGTACAAGACCGTTTTCAGTAAGCCCGCCGGTCCCTGCAGCTATGTAGCTTCTCACCTTTCCTAGACCAGTATGGTGTACCCCTCGATACCCGGTATGCAATGCTGTTTTGTCGCGCACACTTGATCTGACACTCCCGCAGAAACGTCAGGAGCAAGACCGGTATGCTGGCTCCCAGCCGATTCTCTGCTTAATCCTAAACTAACACCGCTCTAGATTGGGAGATCTGGACCAGCGCGATCGTCACCGACACGTCCCTGCGTGATCAGTTCATCAGCTCTATCAAGAGCTTTATCTCGAACGGCAAAAACAGCGTGCCGTTCTCAGATCTGTACGACACAGTCACAGGTCTCTACGACGGATTCCGCGCGCGTCCCGTCGTGGGCGGGCATCTTGCCCTGGTAGATGAACTCTCCTTCTCCCTCGGGTCTGCGCTGATCTCTTGTTTCCAGCTCATAGTGTAGACGAGGGCCCTTGTTTCCTTTTTCTCCTTTGGGGCGAGTGAGAAGCCGCAAAATATTTAAATGTCTAAGAATACCCCAGAATATGTTTTTATGTATCCTGGCTATCCACGCATCACGCTCCAGACATGTCGTCCTTCAAGAGGTTCAAGCAGTGGACGAAAGGTCCTTATTGTCCTTTCTCGTTGGGTTTCTACCCAGCGAAGCATTTAAATTATCAATGGTCGCGTCAAGAAAGTTTCTCCCTAAAGAAATCCTGTTCACGTTAATCGACCGTGGCTCAAGCCAACCTTTTGCGCAACATCTAAACGTTCAGCAAAAACGAGACGATCTTGCTGCGAGGACGACAAGATAGGAGGTGCAGTCCAAAATTCCCTAATATGGACGACGGACGAGTTTGGCTCTGTCATCGCCTTCGGATCATCGGCCCAGCTGAGACACCTTCAACCTTCCTCGTACACTCCGACTTGACTCTAACTTGAAGCTTGACGGAGTACATCGAAATTGCGTGCATTCCCATCGTGCTGGGGCTCCCTCATCGCGGTCCTTCAAGCTCATAGAAACCGAGCAACAACACGGTCCAACACAGTCCAAAACTCGCTCAAGAACGACGTCTGGTGTTCGCGGCCCAGCGAGGTCTTCAATGGAATAGTGCCAAGCACACTTGGAGTCTCTAGACTCTTGGAGCTGGAGCGCATCGTTAGATGGAATCAGTTTCAACAGCCTCAGCTATGTATGGTGGCACTGGCACAGCCTTGTCGACAGTTAAATTGCGGGACTGAAGTGGCCTCGGCCGTTTCCTCCCCACCTCTACCTAAACTATGACAACACCCAGCAGAGTATCAATATATGCTTGTGCTCTCTTCTTCCTCCCGAATGCTTTTGCATCCACGCATTGTGTCAAGTATGTGGTTCCTTTGCCATATTCAAATGCTAGGTCTCATATATAGCAAAATAACGCAGTGGCGACTGTTTCGACGATAACGCGGGCATGCCAGTAGCAGCCATAGCAGGTGTCGTCATCGGCGTCAGTGCGTATCTGCTACGAATTTTGTAGTGTGTGGACAACTGGGCTGAACTCTTTCCAAGTTTTGTTACTCTCCATCGGAGCCGCTATCTTTGCCGTCCTTCGACACCGGCGCATTCGGAACTTTCAGAGAACCTATGTTCAAAATGCCCAAGCCAACGCTATGGCGGTGAACATGGCTGAACCGAATTATTCATCGCCGGCGTATCCACCTCTCCATCATCCAAACCACCACCATAATCAAGCCCACAACCAGGCAATGGAACATCATAATCTCGCAGTGCAACAGGCGAACATGCAAAATAACCAGTTCGCAGCCTCAGGATTTGGTGGGACATCCGGAACGACTGGCGTCACAATGTAGCAGGAAATAACGATCAATTGTATAATACGCTATGTATACCTTTGCTTGCCCGGCCATAACCTCTATTTCGTGAATGTTGGTTTACCGCTCAAGTATGCAGGCACAGTCGAAGACGCAAGGATCGGATTTTGTGCATTGAATGCATGCTGGATCGTCTAAACAAGAACTTGACGATCGACAATGCCTGAGTTGACGATCCTCTATCGACGGAGGCGCAGACGACAGGATGGATCAGTTGCGGTTGTGCGATCTCGGCTTCGAGGTGTAGTCTGTTACATTGAAGAGGGCAGGCTGGAACTCGGACATCGAATCTGCCCAGTGCAATTCCAGACGTTCAAGTGTGGCACCTACATAAGGCTGGCCACATACGTCCTCCTAGACACATCTGGGTGAGTCGTCAAGAATTTCTACGGCTCTTCAAAGAGGTACATAATGAGCTCCTGCACTACCTTTACATTGACGCTGTTTCCAATCAGACGATACTTGGTCTTGCGTGAGATTCCTTCTGGCCAAACAAACGGATCTTCGCTGCCGGACGAGTCGCGAGGTGGGTTGAAAGAAAATAACCGCAGTAACTCCTGCGGAGAAAAATATCGTAGGCGTAAAACGTCCAACGCACGTACGGGATCGATCGATTCGTTTGGACGGGAAGAGGATTGCGATTGAAGGAACACATCGAAGACTGTTCCTGTCTAAAAGGATATGATGAGTACCTAACAGCGGAGGACCGATGGGCAGTACATCTAGATCCTCGTTCATTTGCAGGATAGATCCAGACCGCTCAACAAGCTGCGTGTAACCTGAGAGGATTTTCAGAGCGAATATCAACACAGCGGTGCAGTGTTACCACGTGTGAAGCAGCAGGTCCGCCGAGAGGAAGGCAGAACGATGTCAAACAGTCTTCCCCATTTTCGTAGTATTTTGTCCGGAATATCACAGCCGTCCCCAGGCTCTAGGTCCAGATAGTCCCTGATTTCGCGGACCGACTCGTCGTCGGGCATGTCAGGGTTTGGTTCAGCCAACCACAGATCGACCCATGGCTGGCTCCCACGGCCAGGAATATGCCGCAAGGTCTCCCCCGCCTGTTCATTAAAGAGATGGTCGAAGGAAAGAGGCGACCTCTTTGCCAACAGGTAATATCGGAGGCGGGAGTTTGGGATACCGAACTGCAGGGGGGTGAGGAGAAATTCGGCAATGGCGTATCCAAGGTTGCGCAGCGTCGAGACAAGGACTTGCCGGGTGCTCGATGTCTGTGATGTGCGTCAGAGGAGTTATGCGTGTGATGCACTACTTGCCTCGAATCCTCCAACATATTCGACGAGAAGATGTGTGGGGTGGGCATCTTGGTGTGCAAGTTCGGGAAGGACGTTCTGTACGAGATGAAGGAACGACTTCGCTCGTGGATCCAGTTCGCCTTTAGCGGAAGGATTGAGAACGGTGTAAGGCTGACACGCGGGGGACAGCAGCCACAGAGTGGCCTCCAAAGACGCTAGATACGACGTCGTCAAGGTTGAGATGTCGACCTGTGTGAGGTACAAGGCCAGAATTTCTTGGAAAATGGAGTGGCGCAACCTTCTTGGCAATCCCTGGGCCGTGATTTGCAGAATAGACCTCACAAGCACTTTGGTCCCAGTCAAACGCATTCGTGACGGAGGCCGGCACATTGCTGCGGGAAAGCGCCAGATGCAGCCCACCTACATAGATTCAGCATCTAAGGTGCATGGAGGGACGATACGCACCAATTCCACTATAAAACTCGAGTGCCCTCATCGTGACATGGTGGTTGAGGTTCAACCGCAAAACGATCACGGATCAATCCGAGCTGAGTTTCAAAAATCAAACCTGTCTTCTACGGTCATGACTGGCCTTGCGTCTGACGCCGACCGACTCCGGATTGCAATAGTACGTCGAACCAACGTACTAGTACTGCTCATAACCTCCTTCAGGCGTTGACTGCGCTCAAATTTAAACCGGCAGACGAATCCTGCGCATGTAGGTGGTGACACCTTGCTCTGATTTTCTCCGACTCATGGAGCCAGCATACGTCCTGCAACTGCGTTCAATCTTCCCTCCCTCCATCCCCGCGGCACCTACGACGGATGGATCGTGGAAAAATCACGCGCTGGCATTGGAAAAGGAGCTCGCTGGGCTGAAGGAAAAATATGAAGCTGAGCGAATCAGTATATTGTTTTCTTTTTCCCTGGGCTCGCAAACCAAACCGTGGTGAAGAAGCATTGGCAAATTCTACTGCTCCTGTGAGCGATACCGCGCCGAATGGAAGTGTATCGGTAAAGCGCAAGCCAAAAAAGAAAGCGACGGACAAGCGTCTCGATGCACCTGTTCAGGTCGATCTCGAAACTCTTCTCGAAGATTTGAGCAACAGTGTGTTGTCTTCTGACTCTCGTATGAATCCTCCTAATGTCGAGCAGGACCTGAATTCGTCTGCCTCCCTGCGTCCGACTCGCTATTCTCCAGCTGTTGTGCATTCCAGCAGCTCGCTTCTGCCCTGTCGACATCCGAGGTTGCTGTGACGGCGGCGCAGCGTTCCCTTCTGTTATCCACCACAATCCGCGCTCTTACTGCTGTCTCTAATGTCCTCCGTCCCATCTTGCGCTCCCCGGAACTCAGTGTTGTATCTCAAGCTTCGACGCTTCAGACCTTGTCTGGTTTCGTGCACCATCTAGTATCATCTTCCCTCCCTTTTTTTCTCCGCAAGCCCAAACGAGGCGCTGATGGACCAGCTACCATTTCCCCACGTTTGAACAAATTCTTGGACGCCCTGATATCATCAATATTCATCCCTGTGCTCGAATCGTTTTCACCTCTTTCTCGCCGATATCTTGAATTTCTGCTACCCACAACACCACCAACAATACTGCCCGCTGACCTCCGACCCGACGTGTTGCAGCTCTTCCAGAGCGCGTTTTCCCCTTTGGTTTCTGCTCCATCCGGATACGAAGCCAACCTCCGCGCCACCATTGCCCTGACAGCGCTTCGAGAGCTCGAGAGCCTCTTCCCGCCTCGCCGCACAGACGACACCCATCCTCCCCGGACGCGTGACAATCGCATCAGTGGCCTGGTGCGGAAAGACACGCTCTGGTACTTGTGCACCATTCTCCATATCTTGTTCACTCCGCCGAAGGATTGGGTACCGACGGCCGGCGCTGTATCTCACCGCCAGATCGTAGACGCCCTTGCCAGAATTAGCAGCCGCTGTCGCAAGTGCCAGAGCCCCCCGCAGACAGCTGGCACGACAGACACATGTAATACTCCGGACCGCGAGTCTGACATCGATGACGAGGGGACCTCTGCGCAACTGTCTAATCTGCTTGACCTCGATGTTATAGACGAAGTGAGTTATGAGATGCTTTTAGGTGTTATGGAGCAGTACTGGATATGGGTATGGGTGGCAGAAGCCTAGCGAAGCGAGTTATGAAATTGGCCACTTGCTTCCTCGCATCTTCATCTGTCCGACCAGCGCAAGGAGATTTCGAAAGGCCGGGGAAAAAAAAACGGCAGCGTTTTTAATTCTCGCATTTCGACCGTGCAGTGTCTCACTTTATTCCCTCCCGCCTTACGAAATTTCGCCATGCCGGTAAACAAAAATTGGTACCTTTCTCCTTGCTGTTGTCCGACAGAAGTTCAAGCGCACAAAATTCCCACCGCCGGTGAGTGGAACCTTGCTCCAGGTACAGCGCAATTCTTTTGACATCGGAACTTTACTCAAACGGTGGTTCCATCGTGGTTCCATGCCCGAAAAAAATACCGGCTCAATTCCGCGGTTTTCATGAACCCTCGACTCGATATATGTATGGGTTCTCTTCTAGTCTGACAGAGAACCTTGGCCACGCCTACGCTTACCAGTGCATTCAGCTTCTCGGTGTGTTTTTTTCTTCGTGTACACTGCATGCATTCAACGCCCCGTTTGTCAGCCTATACTTCTTCCTGTGCTGTGAGACAATACAACATCTTGCAAGGTTTTTTGTCACAGTGTTGGACTTAAGGTTAAGGCTTAAGTTAAGTTAAGCCTTAATAAGCCCTTCACATTAAGCTTAACCATGGGCCAGAATCATCTTAAGGCTTAATTAAGGTTAATGATGCCATCATAATCTCAGAATCCAAGCAAAAAATGCCCTACGTGACACAGAGTGTTCAAACTCAAGCCTCCAGCTGAATGCACCATCGAAGAAATCAGTAGAGCAATTTGGTAAACACTTGCCACCCAAATCGAACCGCCTTCGCTGAACATCAATTGTTGATACTTGATAGCTGCAACAAAAAACTGCGACGACAACGAAGGGATGGATTGCCTTGTGGATGTTACCTACAGAGATACCATGACCCATGATTCTCTGTCCTTCCTTGCGGTTCAAAATATGCCCCCTGAAAATTAAGCCCTTAATATAGGACCCTTAATTAAGGCTTATTAAGGGTTTAAGCCTTAACCATAGATCCGACCCTTAATACTGTACCGATTTGTATGGTAGCAACGTAACGCATAACGCAGGCCTCAAAATGTTGCCTAAATCGCCGCGTAACGCACAATTTTCGACTTTTTCGGCCTACTTTGGGTAATTTTTCGGCCCTGCGGGGCTGTGACCTTCCTTTTTAGGGAATTCCGGTGCCAAATAAGGCAACGGTTGCTAGCTCCAAACCCAAAATTTTCGTAACGCCTCCGGCGTGGTTGCTTCCATACAAATTGGTACAGTAAGGGCTTAATGTCTAACACTGTTTTGTCATTGAAAATTCGAAAAAACTCGACGTAAAAGCGTCCATGTTTCATCCTTGCGTAAAAAACCACATTCCTCAAATTACCTATTTTTCGGCTCTAGGAGCATTTCTATACCGTTTTCCCTCGTTTCCAGCCAACTTGAATCTGTGCTTTTGATCGATTGATCGGCGTACGTCATCCCAAACGCCAGCATCAAAACCTCCCCGTGGAACCCACTGGAGCTCCTTCACTGCTTTACTCTCTTTTTTTTATTCAACCTGGCACGTACACCGACACCTTCAAGGACTTTACCGGCTCGAGCTTCGGCGGAGGGAGCTCCGAGTGGTGCTAGTAGTGGACTTCAAATTACCTTCCAGTCGTCCGACTCGGAGCAGTTCACTGAGGAGTGTTCGAGCCGGCACCTTTGTCAGGGAGGTTGTTTCTGCTAAACTTACCCGATTATGATGGGATGTGCAAAGTATGGTGCGTCTGGTCCTGTAGAGTAGACTTGAGCTCACGTGGCATTCAACTACCTCGCCATCCAATTCAGCACATCGGCGGTGTTTCATCGGTAGAAAGGCTAAAATTGTCTCACTGCAGCTCTAGTTTATGGTGTCTTACCGTCTCTCCTCTTGCTCAACGGACTAGCCAAAGTGGGGCACTAACGATGACATCCGACCGTGCGTTAAACTTCTGGACTATGCGCCCAGAGTCTGCTAGCCCAGCGTAGCTTTCACCCCCTGATGACCGGACTTTCGATGAAGCCATCTATCCAAGCTGCATGCACCTGAAACCCAATCGCTTACTTCTACCTTCGGATGTACGGCTGCTTATGGGCACGGTTTCTACGTCCAGCGGTCAAGCGGTCAAAGACTGCGCCTCTTACTCTTTTAAAGCCAATCAACGCCTAAAATCCCAGCGGCGACCAAGCTGGCCCAGCATAAGTACGTCCTTAAACCTACCTCTTCCGGTTCAATAATGGTTCATAACTGCTCGTACTAGATGGCGGTGAACTCGCTGCTGGAATGAGCTCCTTTCGCGTCCAGCTGTTAACTTACGCATGAATGAAAATGGCTTCACTACAATTGGCAAGTACAATGTAGTGGTGTGGTTCTACGGCGTGTTAATTTTGCCTGCCCTCCATTCAAAGAGATAGCTACCAAGCTATCACCGACACGACACTGACAGTAACCTCTACCAGGAAGATTTTTTTTGTCGACGTGAATACGTCAACTGGACATTTGTACCACGTGGCTTCTCACCCTTGCGCCCTTGTTCTATGCTCTGGCTGGTGCGAATTGACGGAGTAGTCACAATTCTTCTGGGGTCGACGTGCGAATCCTTGAACACGTCAAGCGCGAGTGTTCGCGGCATGGCGAAGAGTCTCTCATGTCTCTGGCTCGTGTACTTACGCCTCCTTCACCTCCGGCCATCCAACAACTTATTTGACTCGCGCAAGGGTTCGCATGCGCAGACAATTATTAACCGACTAACATGCTATGCTCACAGGGGCCAGCTTGAGCCTGATTCTGATGGCCGAGACGCAGTTGAGTTAACAAGGTCCTCTATGTGCGTGCAGCCGCTCCTGTCGCAATAGTGGTAACAACAAAAGCCAGACGAAATGAACGAAGAATTCAGGATGCAGGACACGGCTTCGGGCATCAGAGCGGGTATGGTCCACGGCACGTTACGAGGAAGTTGCAGGTACCTATCCTTAGCCTTTATTTGTTCATCTTGCGAGGCGCAGAGTTAAACGGCCCTTAGGAGACCTGTGCACGGAAGCGAACAAGAACTCCGCCCAGCAAAGTGGGAATAAGGTGGGTAGTTTGTTCGTTGTATCGGCCTCGATGGGAGCCTGGTTAGGTTGCCACCTGACGTTGAGCATCAAAGGGAACAGTCGATTTCTCCGGAGTTGGCCGGCAATGTTGAGTCAAGGCTGCAATTCAATTTGGAGCTCGTTCAAGTGGGTATGTGTGCCCCGGTGCCTGGTTGGTCGTCTAGCGCCCAAGCTCGCTCATGTGGTACTGGCGCAGTCTTGGAGCTGGAGCCTGGAGCCGAACTCCAAACCCAACTTGCGACTGCAACCATGTTGCGATCCCGTTTTGTCCAATTTTTGTCCCGTTTTGGAAGGTCTTCCTTCTCGATTCGTCGTGCGAACACGATGGGTGATGTGGGGCGTTAATCACGATTCACGATCCCCGATACATACTGGGATATCCGGCCCGCCCGCAGTGGTGAAGCCTAGCGGTGTTCACCGAACGATTTACTCTATCGACAGTCTCACGACGGGGAGGATGTTCACACACCCGACTCTACGTGGATTCAGTGTGCAGCGGAACAGACTCGCAAAAGGTTCTGACGGTTACCTGATCATGAGGGTTCAACCCTGTTCAACCCTGATCCCTTGCGTCACAAACACTAGAGAGCCGTGGCTGTTTAGCTCACTCTTTTCTCGACGGCGACCCACGATGACCACCGAATGACAGCGGCTCAACTCAGAAGCTCGGCAACAAATCTTCTCTTATTCAATCGCTTGGTTCAACCTTTCTGCGGCACTGGTTTATATGGAAACTGGCCCAAGAGGGCAACTCCTTGTCCTTGGCCAACATTATCCGGCGGGTTGCGCATCGAAATGGCGCACCTGGAGTTCAACGAATAATGTTCGAATAATGGTTCAACCAACAATTTTGAATCAAGTCGGCCGTCAGTCTCGCGGACCGTTGAGTTGAAGAGCCATACACCGTAAATCGTTCTGAAAGAGAGCTAGGACAGGTATCAATGGTATTACTCCCATTGCGAACGCGCCTAAGCGCTAAACGTTGATCAGAATTTAAAACCGGTTGAAAAGGGCAAAATCTCCCAAGACGTTCTATAGTATAGCGAAGAAAATACATGGGGGTATTTCTTTCTGTTGGAAACAGAGCCTTAGCCGATGATGCGACCGGATCGTGCACAAAAACAAACTGCGTGCTTACATGTCAAATGTGCACATCTGGTCACCGAACCTTCCGCTTGACGTTGCTGGCGCCTTGAATTCTACGTTATCGCTATAACAGCTGAAAAATGCTCAGGAAACCTGATTGGACTGAACATCACTGATCTATGTAGTACAATTTCAAGTTCACAACATCCAAACAAACTATGCCTTAAACTCGCATAGCAGCTCACCTGGACCGCACCGTCGGAGTCGAGTTTTCGGGGCTGAACTTGAATTTCGGACAAGTCTCGGAGGAACACAGCGCAGGCGAGCGCTGGCGAGCGGCTGCGAGCGACTCGCGCTAGCCCGTTGCGGACCGTTCGCCACCGGCGAGCCCACACGCGACGATCTTCCATCCTCAATTCATCGACCATCGCAGAAATACCATATTTGGGTCCACAGTTGCAGTCTAAGAAATTGTCTCCGTTGACATGGTAGCCGCGGAGCAAGTAACTCTGAGGCCGCCAATAGACGCTAGTACTATTCCCAAGTCGAGATGATATTTATTCTTTAATTTATTCCAGAGTCGTAGAGGGTGGCTCGCCCCGTTGCTATGGACATGTAGGGAACATAGGTACTATTAAAAATGAAGAAGAGAAGAAAGTTGAAAACAAGCTTTGCAGGTTCGAGCAGATTCAACTTGAAGCTTCGAATTGAAATCCGCGAATCTCATTCAATTTTACTGCGCTTTCGATGAGTACGTTGACCCTGGGGCGCAGTCGTTCAATTGAACCTATACAACTGTTATCTTCCAGCCATTTGAATGGTGCCTAACATCAATTGAATACAATTTGCCCTGGACCGCATAAATGAAACCACGGACACAAGGTATAACTCGTCGCCGTCTGAGGTCCTCCGCGGAGCGTGAGCCGCCGTTCCCAGGCGCACGTCGATGTCATCTCAATTGCGGCCTATTGACGCGCGCCGTCCAGATATAATGTCGGGGTCGCCGATGTCGATCATCACTGTCATCAGTCAAATATTTCGCGCTAGAACAACTGGGGGAGTCGCCGTTCTCACTGGTCTGCTGAGCCCATATAATGTTATCAGTGCAGTCCATGGCACTCAGAGCCCGACCCGCCGCCGATGGGAGACGAGCGCGTGGGTTTTCGCACTAAGACGAGTGGGGAGTTGAGGACTGAGGTCGCCGTGCACGCTAGGCTCTATCCATCTGTAGAGTACATCGCGGACACGATACGCGGCGGCAAGGTGGACCCGATGCGCCGCCGATGTCTGCGAGCGTGGGTTGAGGAGAAAAGTGTACGGGCCAAGCTAGAAATATTCATGCAACCCAATGTGCCAGGGTTTCCGCCCGGTAAGTTGTTTCAGTCGCTCTGTCATGAACTGAAACATGATGCGCGGTAATGGTGCTTGGTTGGACCTATAGACGCCCACCGAAGGTTGAACCACTGTTTGCTGTTGTTTATCCCGGGGAAGAAATTGGCTGAAAATTTTAAATTGGGCGGAGGCATATTCGGGCGGAGGCAAATCGCACTGCGGAATTATACAGAATTAATTGCGCGGGGCCTACATCACAGTGATCGAGTTCCGCTTCGTCTCCGTCAAAGCTGGAAAAAACGATGTCTCCCAATTAAAAGGTCGAAGTCGATATTCATGTGTGGCCGAGAAGAGATTCCAATGGTCTGCAAGATACAGACCACTTCAACTGCATTTCATCCACCAAAAGCGTCGTCCGGTTGATGTGTGCGGACCTGAGTTTTCCGGGCCCTAGGTACGTGAACAGAAAATTAAAGTGATTAGATTCCTATACCGGAGCGGGGATCTTTTCAAGCCCATGGGGGTGCGGAGTATCCGTGGAGGATGCAGGAACTCAACCGGGACAGTGCCATCTCAGGGATCGTCTGCGCTTGTGCTCTGCAGGTTCCGAGTCGACGACGAAACTGCTGGTTGGGACGGATGCGGACAGGCCAAGATCCATAACTCCCTGTTCAATTTGAACAACACGCACCCTGCAATACAACTCCAACCTCGCCCGATGGTATACGCGCCGCTTTCTACTCAAATCTAATTGAACACGCCTTGCGCAACACAACTCCAACGTCGCCCGATGGAATTCGCACCGCGCCCCACGCAAATCCAACTGAACACGCACGCTGCAATACAACTCCAACCTCGCCAGATGGGATACGCAACACGCTGCAGATACACCATGCGTCTGTGTATTTTGTTGACACGATAGACGCGGGGCGTTGAGTCTTCCGGGACGCAACCAGAGGAACCCCGATCGGGAAGTCTGCGCTGACACGCCGCGAAATCCAACGCTATGGGTAATTAGCATCGTGTTAATAAAAGCGACGCGGGGCCGGGGTGACGCGTCCTTCAGCCTCCGCGCGGGTAATTGAGAGCCCGCCGCTGTTCAATTTCCGTCTCCCAAACGGCGAATGCATTCGCATCGAGACCGAGACCGGGCTCGGGGCTTGCGATACCCTGCTTACCCCGCTTGCACTCGCCACTGGCCGACGTCGTGAGTCGTGCGATGTGCGGAGCCGCCGACAATTCTCCGTCCCGCCGTGTGGGTGGGAACCAAATCTCCCGCAGCGGCGTTCAGGCTGTTCAGCAGACGTGTGCATGTCCACGAGACGGGCGGGACAAGCGCGAGAGTATGGGTTTGTTATATGGGTAACTGGTAAGCATCCATCTGTTAACTGTTAAGTTCAGCACATAAATCAAGATATAAACTGACTTTTCCACCTCGGCCAGGCCGGCCGCGCGGTTAAGTCGTACAGGCGTGGGATGAGTGATGGAAGAACCCGCCGCCGAGCCGCAAAAAGCGGAACTCGCCTGCCGGCATTATCTGGCAGTGGGAAGTTGTGCCAAGGCCGAACACGGAACGGGCTGCAAGGATGTAGCTGAGGAGGGTTGGCGAAATTGCGCAATTGCGTGAGGGCCGAGACCGCTGTTGTGGGTCCCGGGTGGTATATCGAATTTCGATGCGACCTGGAGTCGGTTCTCCAAAAAGAAAGAAACAGTCGAATTGAACGGAGGGGAGGAGCGGGGTGGAGAGGGTGGAGCCACCCTATGGTTTGCAGAGATGTTGAAGAAATGTTGATCTGCGCTGGAAGTAGAATCAGATGGAGGTTGAATTTTCGGGTGCAGTGGTTGAGGGGAACAAAAACGGCAACTCATCAAAGGCATAAATGTTTGCTGACCGGGCGTCGTAAGTGGCGTTGCTGTCTCCGCGGAGAGAAATCCGGACTAGTAAACTATCAGGACAGTCGTCAGTCAGATGGATTCTGCGGGTACTACATTCGTCAGTCTTGAGTCTTGACGATGATACCACGGCGAGAGTGGATCCTGACCAGACCCCGCCCGGCGCGCTCCTCTCTCCGTAAGTAGGTGAAGGGAGAAGTCTATCAGAAACGCGTTAACTGAACAGCGCCGAACATACTCTTACTTTTAGATACCTAGCGCCGTATAGTCCCCTCCACTCGTCCACTGCCGGTGCAAGTATCGGCGTATATCAGCGACCTTGGAGTTGCATCACATATATCACTTCCTCATCAGCGACCCGGTCTTCAAACAATCGCGGTCTGCCAGTACTCAAATAGCCACGTTCTGGATTAGGTTCTGTTCTGGTTCTAGTCAATCAAGTGAAAGTTTTGTTCCGTGTTCTGTGGGTGTCCAGCGAGCGCCTCGAGGCAGCGATGCTTCTTTCCTTTCTCTTTTCGTAATCTTCCGTTTTCCGGCATTCCAACATGAAGGGACCAATGACGAGGAAGTACTAGTAGGCTTGGCTGCACTGTAGACTGTTCTTGGAACTTAATAGGCTTCGGAAGAGGCGTCAAAAATCGGCTTCGGAATTCCAACTTCGAAGGCTAGGCGAGGCTTAGAATAGAGCGGAACAGTCTCTGAGAACAGATTAGATAGATGGCATTATAGCATCGCATCGAATCGCGTTCGCATGAGTATAGCTATCACTCACACATCAGATAGATTGGGCCAGGCTGTGCGCTGCGAGAGGAGAGAGGATTCTTTCGAGTTTGGTTTGAAACATTCAAGCCCGCGGAGCCGTTCTTTGTGTTGAATGTTCATGTCCTAATCGGTGTACTCGTTCTTGCGTATTAATATTCGCGGGTCTCGTGTGCTACGAGATTAATGTTCATATAATTCATTCTCCTTGGGTACGCATAGAGCGGATTGTTCATATGCATCAGCATCCCGATAGCGCAGGTGGATTTAATTTGGTGTGGCAAAGCCCGGGGAGAGCGAGCCCAGGTTGGATATCGCAATCATCATCCGAGTCGACGGGGGGCGAGAGCGGGGAACTGTTATCTAGGCGCGGTGGTGCATGCGCGTTCCGGGATTACATGTAGTATTTGGTCTGGGTGTGCGAGTGCGATGACCGTGGTTGAATTTAAATCCAACAGGTGAGGGAGGAGTTTGAATTTTGCTTGCCGCGGAAGAGGTTCGTCTATGCACCTAAATTTGAACGAGCGTCTACTCTTCTGGTCCCGGTGAGTGAGTTTTCGGGACAACACGACCTTCGGGACCGCGACATATTCTTGGACGAAGGGCATTCAGTACTAGTACGACTTTGCGCGAGTCAGTATTACTTGTTGAGTCAGTTGAGTCATTTATCGCTCCCCACTCGAGCTAGAGCGGACTCGGCGTGACAGAGATTCAATGAACGAGGGTTCATTTTATTATTGCGACGGGAGGAGGAGAGAGCGGGCCCAAGTTGGAAATGCGCATTGCATTGACGAGAGCGACGATCCTGCTGATAATTAGCTAGGCTAAGATTCGGACTGACCATCCCCATACTCGTTCTGATACCAGTCTAGTCTAGTCTGTATCGTGATTCTCGATGCAGGAGAGGATTGGCAGAGGTGCGCGGATGGGGAGAGGCGGCGATTCGCAGGTGCGTTGCTATTGCAACGAGACGGCCTGATAGAACTAAGAAATTCAATGAACGAGCCTTGATTTAATCCTGGTACAGCGGGAGAGTAAATCACGAGTAGAGGCGGAGGAGGATTGGGAGAGAGAGCCCGAGTTGGATATCGCAATCGCAAGGACTGACCATGATCTGATCAAGGATGGGAGTCCGGGAACGTTCAACGACGAGAACGGCGATCTGCGAACTGACTGATGAGATGAGCGAGGGCGGCTTGGCTGATTATGATTATCTGGGCAGTGTACGGAGATGAAGTCGGAGTTGGACTTTCGAACCTTAACATTGTTCCGGCGGGGCAGCACGAGCACGTTTGTTGATACTGATACAGCAAGTAAGTATCCCGGCGAACCCTCCCTCCGGGATGGAGTTCCTTCAAAGGGCGGGTTCAAACCTCAGACACTTGGGTAATCCGGCGACTTAAGCTGCTTGATGAGGGATGATAGCACGCCGACACACCGACGAGCGGACCACAATGGTTAGTGGATGAACAAGGGGAGATGAAGGCGAAGTTTCGAACCTTGTTTTTGATACACCCCTCCTCCGGGATGGAACTTCTTCACAGGGCGGAGACTTGTACAACGCGACGCCGGCGCCGGCGTCTTGACTCGACAACTCGGAGCGGACCACCAAGGGCGTCTGAAGGGGAGGGAGCTCGGAGTTGGAGTTTCGAACCTTGCCATTTCATCTTGGTTGATTTCGCGACAAGTACATGTCCCGAAAA
The DNA here is from genome assembly GCA_029449255.1 of Mycena polygramma. NCBI lineage: Eukaryota > Fungi > Basidiomycota > Agaricomycetes > Agaricales > Mycenaceae > Mycena > Mycena polygramma. The sequence continues at coordinate 361,805 of JARKID010000046.1, forward strand.
CTCGGGCTTCAAAATTCGAGAAATAAAGCCAACCGGCGGAGGGTGGCGACGGCATCTCACCACTCACCTACACGGCCACGGCGTCTTGCTTTTGCTCCCGATGATGATGACTGCCAGCGCGCCCACCGACCGACCTGCGAACGGACCACGCTCCAACTTTTCTGTGAATTTTCAAGTTGTTAGTTAGCTGTGTTAGACGGCGAACTCGTATCGGCCGACGAACACGGGGTTAAAACAAACAAACAAAATTGCAGAAGAGAAGGAGCGGCGAATGAACTGTGGTTGTGAGTGTGAGTGTCCGTGTGTGTTGATTCTTGATTTGATTTGATAGCCTAGCGCCCACCCGAGGAGCAATGACGATTCTGTATTCGGAGAAATAAATGATATTGAACAGGACAGCATAGGATAGGGATAGAAGGGTGGCGCCGGCGGACGAGAGGGGGTTGTTGAGTTGTTGTGGGCGGGCAGGGCAAGGCAGGAAAGGTATGCGCAGGGTTGGTTGAGAATGGGAACCGGGAACCGGGAACGGTGTCAATACTGTAAAGTGAGCCAGTTTGACATTCGTGGAGGTAAGGATCGCGAATGAAGTGATTAGTGAACGCAAATGGACGGACGATCAGGAGCAGGACGGGATGTTCATTTAAATCATTAACCCTGCATGAATTAAATTTTAGAGTAAGCAAATCACCGTCGTCCCTTGCAGTCAACCCTCCACGTACATCCACGTCTACTTTGTCAGAAAACGAAAAAAGAAAAGAAAAGAAAAGAAACCCAACATCGACCCACTTTCCTTCGGCGTTGGCGGATGTTATTCCTATTCCGCCCTATTCCGCTCGCGAACGACACGAAACGTTCCGTTCCGTTACCTTCACTTAGACAGCGCGTGCGGTCGTCGGGGGTACGGCAACACGCATGCCGTACGCGGGGCAAAGTTGAGGGTTCGACAACGGCAAAAACGGCAGTCGGCAGAGGGAGGGAATTTGAGAAAGCGCGATTGCGTCGGAGCGGAGGGGTGCTTATTTTGCTTGGATGGCCGGACGAAAGGCTTCGACTGGGAAGCCCGGGGACGGAAGGAAGGAAGGGAGAAGACTCAGAGGGACAAGGGAGAAGGGTGAGGGAAGGAGGGGAAAGTAAAGGACCGGACGGAACGGGGAAGGAGAAGCTGGTGGTGGGTGTTCTCAGGCAGGAGGAATTGTTGGGTCTGGTTGGCGATGCGCGCTCGACGGTCGATGGCGGCGAACTTGGACACACAGAGAATTGTTGGAGCGCAACACCACGGAGCAGGAGAAGAGAGACAGACAGCGGACGCCTCGGGCTCGGGGACGCGGGCTCCCACTGTGCCCACCGAGCGGTGGCGCTGGACGTGCCTGGGACTGTGGGGACGGGACCCTGCACGCCCCGCTCGGAGGAGAGGTGTCTTCGGGGATGGGCGCTTACGCGGTGGCACGCTGCCGTGGCCGGGTATCAGGCAACGATCAGACGCGTCGGTGGGAGGATCAGCGCAGCCCTGGACAGATCCCAAGGATAGCTATATCTGGCTCGAGCATGCCAGAATCTGATGGCAGCCCACGCAATCCGTTTCCGTTTTCCTCCGCGTGTCTTTGCGTTATTTACGCTTATTTTCAGGCACTTAATTTGTTAAGTCGATTTGCAAATTTTATGTGTTATTACGGGATGGATGTACGTGAGTTTGGTGAAGACCTGGCGTCCCGCGGCCGGCTCGGGAGGCTAAAAGTGGGGGACGGGCGCTAAAAGAGGCATCCGCGCGGTTCTTGGACGTGTGTGCCCGTGTGGTAATAGGATGTGGTGCTCGTCCGAGGGGGGGCGGGGAAGGAGGCAGGTGTTCTGGGAGACTGAGCCACAGGAAGGATGGGTTGGAAGGGAGAGAAGGAAAGGCAGAGTGGCAGGCAGTGTGTGGGGACCACTTAGCGGTTAGCAGGGTCGTGTGCTGCTTGGGGATAGCATAGCAATGGCCGGATATGGGCAGTCGGAGACGGAGCAAGTCCTGCTGCGAGTCCGTTGCCTGTAAAAAGCAGTGTTAACGGACGAATGGGAGGATCATTGGAGGGAGTGTCTGGTGGGGGGAGTGGGTGGACTGGGCTGAGACCGAACTTGCGCCGGTGAAACGTGGCTTTGGATAACTGAACCCGAGAGTGATCGGGGACAGATCCGGATCGGGCAACTGGATCTGGCGAGACGATATATTTGGACGACCAACCTGGGCGACAGATAAATATTCCCTCACTTCACATGTCTGCCCTTGCTATAGCTCTGGCCCACCAACTCAACAAAGTCCAGCAGCAGCAATCCATGGCTCCCTGTGCGTCCAACTGCCGCTCGTCCTTGCATCCGATACTAATTACTTGGTTACAGCCTCGCCCGCGTCGTCTACCGCGTCCATCCTGTCGTCGTCCCCGTCCTGCTCCAGCCTTTACTCGAGCAGTTCCCGGTCCACCGACAGCGACGTCGCCAGCATCGCGTCCTCTTCTTGTCCGCCCCGTCTACGCGTCGACCCTACTCCTCGTCCGAACGAGCACTTGGCTGTGTTGCTGCACAAGAGTCTGTGGAAGACCGACGCCGAGTCGTCCAACTGCGACAACTTTGATTGCCGCGTCCCTTTTTCCATCTTCGAGCGCAGACACCACTGCCGCAAGTGCGGCGGCGTCTTCTGCCACCCATGCTCGTCGCGCGCAACGACCCTCCTCGACGCGTCCAAGCTCTCCTTCGTCTCCGGCTACCCCCCGCGGAATACTCCGCTGACGGTATACGAGTCGCCCGAGTCCCCCCTCGTCGACGCCCGCGTGTGCGACGACTGCTACGACCAGATCTACGGCCAACGCACCGCGCCCCCAGAGACACCCATGCGCCGCCCCACACCCTCGCGCACAAACTCGCTGCTCTCGTCCCCCATCTCCCTCTTCCGCTCGCCCTCCCTCTCCCTCTCCGCCCCCTCCAGCGCCGCCTCCTCCCCGCCCGCGCCCTCGACACCCCCGCTGCTGCCCGACGGTGGCATCTCCCGCACGCGCCCCTCCTCCCCGCGCCCGCGCCGCGCCGCCTCCCCGCGCTCCCTGCGCTCCTCCACCCTCCCCGACGAGCGCTCCTACGGCGAGCTCGACGCGTACCCGCTGCGCCGCGCGAGCCTCCTCTGCAAGAAGGCCGGCGGCGGCCGCTGGGAGCCTAAACCCGAGGCCGTCGACCCCGCCGTGCGCGTGCCCATCATCGGCGGCAAGGCGCCCTATGAGCTCGAGATGGAGCGCGAGGAGGCGGAGGAGCGGAGGCGGAGGAGTAATCCCGTTATTCGCCATGGTGGTGCGTGCCTTTCCCTCCCTTCTTTAATTCCTTATAATTAACTTATTCGACTGCAGACTTCCAATATCGTTTTCCCGCAATGTGCGACCCCGAGCCCGTCGTGCTCGAGCGCGCCCCTCTGCAGCTCTCGACGTTCTGAGCCCTTGCTCCGTCGCTTGCCTGCCTGCCTGCCCACCTACACCTTACCACTCACACCTTAACACCCACACCACCGCGCCCGCCTCCCCAGCATCCAAAACCCCGCCCCGCCCAACAAACTTATTTTTATTGCTGTATATTGCTCGCTCTTATTATGCTCTCTTGGCTCCTGCCTGCCTCACTCGACTCGTCATCGCCCACCACGCCTGCGTGGATTCCTCATCTTGCCTCCGTCTGCACAATCTCCATCTCGTCTCTCTCATCATCGCACTGTACTGCTAGCCACCACTATCATATGCCGTTTTTACTCGCCTTGCCTTACCCCGCCTTACCCGCCTCCTTCCCGACCCGCCTTGTCGACTTGACTCGACGCCCAGGACCGACTCGGGAAACTACCCTATGCCCCGCCGCCCGCCTAATATGCGCTTCACCCTCACCACCTTTACTTGTTACTGGTATTGTTACATATTACTTACTTATTCACCGCCTATCCCTTTCTTGCCCCCGCCCGCCGTACCCATCTTGTTGTCTGTTGTGCCTCTACGCTGCTACGTTGTACGCGTACGATACCATGCTTGACACTCTTCCTCTTACCTCCTGGTCCTCGTACTTTATTCGTACATTACCTTACCTGCGTTACCTCCGCCCCGCCCCGCCCGTGTATTGTAGCAAATTTTACCCTTGTGTCTCGACCTTCCCCCGTTCTTCGCCTCTCCTCGGCGAAATTTGGGATTTGGGACACCGACCTAACCTAACCTTGCTACGATACGAACTCTTTCTCGTTCTTTATTCGTTGGTTATTGTGTCGGTTTTTCGTCTTGGGTTCTTGTGTTTTGTTTTTGTACTTTGCTATAGAAGTAGTAATATAGAAGGGGAGAAGAAGGAGAACACTTTTTTTGCTTGCATTTTTGTGTGTGAATCTATGCGACGGACGATTGCTCCAAGTCTCATTGAGAATTCGCGTCAAATAATGTCCCGCTTTTGCTTGCAATTTTGGTGCGCACGCGACTACTTATTACTCTCTCATTTGACGTTTTGAAACTGGCACACAAGACAGCCTGAGGTGAACGGGATCCTCCCGCCGCTCCAAGACGCGCATGCGCTTTCTCTTTCTTTTGGGGGTCGTTGCCAATGCAAATCCATCTTTCGCACAGTGGAGTAGCGCACTCCAACTTACTCCAACCTACACTCCAACGTTCCTGATCCCCGCTCGTCCCAACCCCGCATACCCCTATCCAACCTTACTTACAGACTTGGCGACTTGCCAAACTGGGCGATCGCCGCTCGCTGGCCCAATCCGGAACCGTGAACGTGGAAGGAAATTGGAATTGGAATTTCTCTGCATCTGGATTCTGCACGCGGATGGAGAGATGGGAAGATGGGAAGATGGGAAGATGGGATGGGAGAGAGGATCACGATCGGCGGCGCGACGATCAGCGTAGCGCGCGTACAAAGATTTTGGATGCAGGGTGTTGACGAGTCGGAGTGATCTCCGTCTGTAGGTTGGCAATGGATGGGAGATTTGGGGTGAAGAATTGGGAATCTAATTTGGGGTGCGGAGACTCAGGAGACGGTTGGGGGCGGCCCCGACGGATAGTGTGGGGGACCCAGGGATGCAAAATTGAAAAGAGATTGGACAAGACAGATAGGGACGGAGGCAAAAACCGACGGCGAAGCAAAAGGGATTCACTCAGGGTCCATTTACTGCAATGGCAATTAATGTTAATAAATGTTGTTGAAGGCGGAAGCGGATTCTGAGCTGTGCCTAGTTGAAACAGGAGGAGAGGAGCCAAAAGCCAAGAACGCCAGCGTGCCGAGAGCAGCATGCACGACGATCGAGCAGTGTGCACGACGATCGAGTAGGAGGGGGACGGAGGCATTTTTCGTGATGAGCGTCGGGTGGCCCGCCGTGAAACGAATCAAATAGCGTCTAATAGCGTGCTCGTGCATGGTTGAACGACGTGGAGGTGTGTCTGGAAATTTCGGCGGCCTGCGAGCTCGGAGTACACGATATTGTGTCGGTGATCGAACAGGAGGAGGCAAAATTTCGTTGATGCAGGTCAAGGAACAAACAAGTAATGCAGAATGCGTTGTACACAGGAAACGACGTTGGTAAGGTTAGGAGAAATGTCGATTTGCTCTGTCGAACGTAGACGGAGAGCGGAGGTATACCACGGAGGCAGATAGCGATGAGAACGGCGTCGGAGCAACGAGCGAATTGAGCATTTCAGCATCCCCGGGCCTGAGCGCTGGCGGAGGCATCCTGACAATTGATTATTCCACCATTTGGCATTCGACGAGCGGACGCCGGAACCTGCTCCGAGGGCGGAAAGTACTCCGAGCCTGTCAGCCCGACATTTGAACTTACGACATGGGATTGGCGTCGCGGAAGGGATAGGGATGGTTGGCATGCGCAACGAAACTGGGACGGGAAGGGGTCAGCAGGGGGCAGTAAGCAGGTGTCAATATCCGACACGACGCCGACTTTCAAGACTTCAAGTCGTCCGTGGCCATGGGTTGAAGCAAGATGGGGAGGAGAGCACAACCGCAGCAACGGCGTTTGTGCGGAAGATTGTTCCTTGAACGGTGAGAAAATTCGAAACCCTCTTTCAGATTTTCCCTGATTTTCCCCACTCTGCTTCTCGAGTTCTCAGTGAATTATTCGCACACCCACACAAGCGGGGACAGGATCCGAAGTGCTTACTTCGGAGCCGGGGTGTTTTCGCGCCTGGCCGGAACAAAACACGGAAAAATATTAATTGAGAATTCGGTTGGTTAGATGAGGTTAGATGCGGGCACAGGCGAACGGCGAACTGACGAACGCAGAGAGCAAGAAGCGGAGAGCCGGACTGTGTATCATCAGCTCGCTTGCCGGAAAAAATGGCTTCCTTATCCCAGGGTGATGCTAATTGCATAGGCGAGCGGACCGTACTGGGCGTCGGGGAACGTGGCCTCCCAGAACGCCCTCGCCCGACGGGCGTGCGTGACCGCGGACGACGCGACACTCGCCCCGACCCGGTTTCATATTGGCATTTTGCGATTGGGTGCGGGAGGGCGCGGGGTAATCACAAGCTTGAGGAAAATTTGGAATTCAAGTTGAACGGTTGAGGCTGGGCTTTGGCGGGGGTGCGCGTGCTCCCAATTCTGAATTCACAGCTTTCGGGATTTTGCATACACCGAGATGAATTGTGAATTGTGCGGAGCAACGGGAGAAAATGAGCCGCAATATTATTCGGCCGGTGCGATGCAACGCGCGGGCCAAGCCGAGACAACGAGTTACGGAGTCGACCGACGTCGATGGCGGGGCAGTGCGAGGACATGGGCATATAGATATCTATTATCCGACGACGAGAGTGTGTTCGTCGTTGTATACGTCGCGGTGCACACGCAACGCAGAGTGCAACCACCGGTTCACGCGGTACAAGTTGAAATGCCAGGAGAGTGCGCGAGGCGGGAATTCACGTTCGCCTGCAGTGCATGGTAGGACAGGGATGCCAAGTACAGGGTATAGGACAGCGATGGTGATGGTTTCGTGCAAGTCGGCGGGTCCAAGCGGACAGAAGGCCCAGCACGACAAGGACAAATACGATTTTCTGATCCTAATTTTTTCCAGGCCGACTTTTTCTCTGTTGCTGGATGCTGCGTCTGGGACGGCTGTGTGCGGGTCCGCTGAAGAGACATGCAACCACGAATGAACTCGGCCTTGCTTTTGGACGGATAGGCGCAGACGCTGCCCGCCATGTCGCCACAACCTCTGCGTCTGCTGGGACGAAGAAACCGCCGCCGCCACTACCAGCGAAGGGAAAAGCCACCGCAAAGTCTGCCCTGAGCCCAAAACCACGCCCCGCCACTGCTGCTGCGACCCAGACAACCCCGCCGAAGAAAGAGCACGAGCCCATACGCCCAAAACACGGTCGTCTGACGCGCAAGGCCCGCCCACCGCGACCTGCAAAGTGGGTCAAGCCGCCCCCGCGCCGAAGCACCCCGCGCACCGTCCAGCGCGTCGCCCGCCGTCGCGCATTTCTCTCCGCTGCCTTCAACAAACCCCGTGCCCGCGTCGCGCGCTATCGCCTCGGTTTCCACCTCCTCCACCACGCGCAGCCCCTCCGACGCGGCCGTCGTGGTCGCCTTCCCCGCGAGGTGCGCGCAAAGTTCGCAGAACGAGGCGAGCTGCAGACGCGCAGGAACCGCCGCCGCACGGGGCGGCCCGCGATCTCGCTCGACAGCCCGAGACGCTGGAACCGCCCGCTGCCGGTGGGCGTGCTGCCCGCGTACGATGCGGCGCTCGACGTCATCCGCCAGGACGCGCGGCAGGTGCGCAAGCAGGCCGTCCCCCTCCGGCGCCAGATCGCACGGCTGCATGCCATCCTGTGCGGGGAGGTGCCGGGCGAGAAGGTGGAAGGCGAGGCGCGCCGCGCGATGGAAGCGGAGCTCGAGGCGCTCCGTGCGAAGCTGCGCGTGCTTGACGTGCAGAGCGAGGTGAACCTCCCCGAGGTGCGCTGGAGCGTCGCGAACGCGATGGCGGACATGAGCGTGCCGTCGCACCGCCACCTCGTCGAGCAGCGCTGGCGCAAGGACGGCGACCTCGACCTGCTCATGGAGCGCCTGCACCAGATGCACGTCATCCCCGACGCGCTGCCCGTGCTGCACCCCTCGCTCGACCTCCATGTCACCGCGCGGCTGATGCCGGAGCACTTTGAGAGCCTCATGAAGCGCAACAAGTTCCAGCGCCGCGTCAACACGTTCAAGGGGGTTGTGCCGGGCAATTATCTGACACCAAGGCAGACCCGCGTTATGCCGAAACTCTATGCGAACGTGTTCCACACCGACGTCCGGCTGTATACGATGTTGCTCGTTGACCTCGGTGCGTCTTCCCTTCCCTCCATTTGATTATACACTGACCGCCTTGACAGACGTCCCCGATGAGGCGAACCAGACGTACACGACGTTCTTGCACTGGCTCAAGTGCGTTTTGTCTCTCACTTATTCCAATGGACGTCGAACTTATCTTGCTCACAGACCCAACATCCCCCTCTCCGCAACCCACATGGGCCGCATCCCCCTCCTCAACACCCACACGCGCTACATCCCGCCCCACCCCCAGCGCGGCACACCGTACCACCGCTACACCCTCCTCCTCCTCCCGCAGCCGCCCGTCCAGGGCCGCTACACGCTCAACACGGAGGCGCTGCTCACCGCGCAGCAGGCGCGCCTTACGCAGAGCATCCGTGACACTGCCGCGCAGGAGGCGCAGCGCGCGGCGGAGGTGTCTCGCGCCGTCGGGGAGGCGTTGCCAGGTTGGTGGTGTTTGTGCCGTGCTTGCATTTCCTTCACTGATACTATTTTTTTTAGGTACGCGAGGCCGCACCGGCCGCGCGCAGCACCCGACGCACCCGAACGCGGCGCTGCCGCACCCTGAGAGCGGGGCGGACCCGCTCGCGAGCGTGGTGACGCTGTCGAGGAGGATCAACGTGCCCGTGCGTGTTCCTCTCCTTCCTTCCCTGATTTATCTCTCCTTGTATCCTTTATCTCTTCTCATCCTAACACTGTTGTTTGTTTGAATAGATCATCCCGGACGACCAACGTCTTGGGTTTAATATACGCGCGTTCGCGAAGCAGTACGGGCTGAACGGCGCGCTGGGCGGCGGGGCGCACATGTGGCGCGAGGTGTGGGACAAGTATGTCGGCGCGGTGTATCGGTATGAGCTGCGTGAGTGTTCCGTTCTTCCTTCCCTTTTTCTTGGGTTCTCTCCTTCCTTGATTCCTCTTCTTCGTGGATTCTCCTTCTGCCGCATGTTCCTTTCCTTTCGTTCGCGGAAGACAACCCCTTCGTCTCGTCTCTCTTTTCTATTTTGCCCCGTGCCCCCGAATCACAGGATTGGATATTGACACCGCTGCCTTCCCCACAGACAAGACGCAGCCCATGTACGGGCGCCCGCCGCGGGACGATCCGCAGCGCGAGGCGCACTCTGCGCCTACGAGGCGGAAGTATCGGGTCGCGTAGAACAGGACATTCTCTTTGCTGCTACGTTACGCGCAGAAAAAATAATAACAAAACTGAGCTGCTCCCTCCCATGGTCATCCGCGCGCGTCTCAAGTCCAAGTCCAATGCCCGGCCTCGTGCAATTCCACGGCAGAGGAAAGAAAATAAACACTCTTTGCTGCTACCTGCTACTTCGAAAAAATAACAAAACTGGAGCCCATGGTCACTGGCTTGTCTCAAGTCGAATCCTCGGCTTTGTGCAATTCCACGACAGATTAAGCCTCCGGTATACAGTCTCCGCGGCTTACCAGCTTCCTGGCCTTCTCGACGCGCCACCGCTCCCACACACACGTCGAGAACGACCCCGGCCCATTCGCGCTGTCGTCTGCCTGTCCATGCTGCTGCTATACTCATTACCCGTTCCTCCAGAACTGAAGGACGGGCGTTTGTTTACATGCGCGATGGAATGGAAGGCACGCAGAGACGGAGTAAGAACGCGAGTAGGTGCATATGAATCTTGCCGCGAGTTCGTTTTCGTGCGTTTGTGAGTAAGCGGGTGCGTAAAGCTGGTCGGGACCATGCGTTCGTTTGTGAACGTTGGATCATTCATGAAGTGAAAGCCATTTTGAGTGCGTGATTTGGTTCGATCAGCTTTTCTGCGAGTTAACTGAAGCCAACTCAGTATAAGTGTTATGCGTGCAAAAGAGGTTTAACTCGCCGCGTGCAGAAAGCCAAGGATGAATCTAAATACTCTGAGCACAATCAAAATAAGCGCGGTGAAGTTTATAAACTTTGCAGGTCGACTCTATATGTGAAGGCAGTCTTTCACATACCCAAGTCGTCGACGGCAATGGGCGAGTGAGACGCATCCTCTCTAGCTTCCCTTCCCTTCCCTTTGTCGCCCAGTGCAACCAATGGTATCATCTACCCCGTCCCCCGCAGTTCGCCGTCCCGTTCTAATCTCCTACTGTCTCGGTCTCCGTCCCCGCACAGGCGCCATCCCGTCCCGTCCGATCTTCAGCCCCGTTCCGCAATAGCCTCCTCGCTCGTTATGGACAAACACCCCAACTCTGCGGAAATGACTGCTGTGGATTATCCGTATCGCATCCAATCCACTGGGCCGGCGACAATGTACGCCCGACGCATGCCCTCAGGCTCAGCTGCTTGCGACATGGCCGGCACCAGTTAATGTCGGTGTCGGTGTTCATGTTAATAGGACGCTATCATGATCAGTCAATCCATCTTGACTCCATCCAGATGCTGTTCAAAGGAGCTGTACTAATCTGATTCAACCAGCACTGACCGGAGCTGTTCAACTCTGTTGTGTGGTGCTCGCGGAACTAAGCTGCTGGGGCTGATAACACCGTCTGGGAACGCGCGTCTCCGTACGGGCAGTAGCAGCATAAGGTCCACCGGGACATCCCGCGCGGAGCCTCCACCGATCTGTTCATCTTTCTTTCGAGTCGGCCTCGAGGCTGCCCTCCGAAATCAGCGCCGTGTGGCGCTCTGCTGGGGCCTATGGGAGCTCGCGCAGGGAGATCCGTGAGCCCTCTGTGGGACTGTGACGAAATGTCGGCGATTCAACAAGACTTATACAACTCTCGAGAGGTGATCGAGGGATGATGGACAGCGAGCTTCATGATATGTTCCGATGTCTTCGAGAGTCTCTTCAGTCGTTTGTTCCACTTTCGGGCAGGCAGTTCGCAGGCTCAGCGCGATTACTATAGATTCTGATTGGTGTGGCGTGTGGGCGCGGAGAGAAACCCGAGGCCGCGGCGCGCACGGAGGAGTGCGGGGGGTAATCGGGCGTTGGCTGCACCGTCGGGCGACAGCCTTTAAGTCGCTGGCTATAACGCACCAGCTGCTGGAATAATCGATGTCGCCGGAGAGAGGCGGGCCGAGGAATCAACCATGTACCTTCCGTATTCGGAAATGGGAGGATGTCCAAAATCCTCGGAAATACTCCCTCCAGCGAGTGCGGGGAATCACTGGTATAAATCGGAGTGCACTGCGGGGCAACGGCAGGACTGAATTAAGATTGGGTAGGCATTGGGCTGTGCCATTCCTGGTAGTTCTGGCTCCGGCGACTGTTAAGATGCCTAATTTGCGCGGATGTCCTAAACCCTATTGAAACCCTACCTAAATATCGAGGAAGCCAGCGGAAATACGAGTTAGCAAGACTTTGAGGACGTAGAGCGGGAATCCGAGGTAGTTGGCATCAGTGGGGCCTCGGGTTTCCCGGAATTGCGTGCACCTAGTCAGTAAGGGAGAAGCGGATTTAAGTCGTTACGGTGACCATGTTAAGAACTTGAAGAACCGAATGATTCTTTCCTTTTCTTACGTACTTGACGTTAGCAGGCGGTACCGCGAAGGTTCGTGGTCGTCTGCGAAGCAGCTGAATTAACACATCGAGAGGGACTGTCCGCGGCAATTAATTTTGGGAGCGAATCGTGGGCGGAAGTCCCTCAGAGGAGGCACGCGACCAGATAATTGGTTCTTGAGGAAAGCTGGCCTGCGTTTTCAGTAACGTAGAACCTTCTTTGGAGCGGGAAATGAACGCCGAAGTCTTATTTTGCAAATTGGGAAAATCGAACCACGAGAGCCGAATTATCTGGGGATGGGGCACACGACAGGCACCAGGGAAGCCTGGAGCAAGGTTCCACTCACCGGCGGTGGGAACTTTGTGCGCTCGAACTTCCGTCGGACAACAGCAAGGAAAAAGGTACCAATTTTGTTTACCGGCGTGGCGACATTCGTAAGACGGGAGGGAATAAAGTGGGAGCAAGACACTGCACGGTCGAAATGCGAGAATTAGAACGCTGCCGGTGTTTTTTCGCCGGCCTTTCGAAATCTCCTGCGGCTGGTCGGACAGATGAAGGTGCGAGGAAGCAAGTGGCCAATTTCATAACTCGCTTCGCTACGCTTCTGCCACCCATACCCATATCCAGTACCGCTCCATAACGCCTAAAAGCATCTCATAACCCACTTCGTCTATAACATCGAGGTCAAGCAGATTAGGCAGTTGCGCAAAGGTCGCCTCGTCATCGATGCCAGACTTGCGGTCTGGAGTATTACATGTGTCTGTCGTGCCAGCTGTCTGCGGGGTCTGGCACTTGCGACAGCGGCTGCTAATCCTGGCAAGGGCATCTACGATCTGGCGCTGAGATACGGTGCCGGCCGTCGGTACCCAATCCTTCGGCGGAGTGAACAAGACATGCAGAACGGTGCACAAATACCAGAGCGTGTCTTTCCGCACGAGGGCGGTGATGCGATTGTTACGCGTCCATGGAAGACGGGTGTCGTCTTTTCGGCGCGGCGGGAAGAGGTTCTCGAACTCTCGCAGCGCTGTCAGGGCAGTGGTGGCGCGGAGGTTGGCGTCGTATGCGGATGGAGCAGAAACCAAAGGGGAGAACGCGCTCTGGAAGAGCTGCAACACGTCGAGTCGGAGGTCAACGGGTAATATTGTTGATGGTGTTGTGGGTAGCAGAGATTCAAGATATCGGCGAGAAAGAGGTGAAAACGATTCGAGCACAGGGATGAATATTGATGATATCAGGGCGTCCAAGAATTTGTTCAAACGTGGGGAAATGGTAGCTGGTCCATCAGCGCCTCGTTTGGGCTTGCGGAGGAAAAAAGGGAGGGAAGATGATACTAAATGGTGCACGAAAACAGACAAGGTCTGAAGCGTCGAAGCTTGAGAGACAACACTGAGTTCCGGGGAGCGCAAGATGGGACGGAGGACATTAGAGACAGCAGTGAGAGCACGGAGTGTGGTGGATAACAGAAGCGAACGCTGTGCTCCCGTCACAGCAACCTCGGATGTCGACAGGGCAGAAGCGAGCTGCTGGAATGCACAACAACTGGAGAATAGCGAGTCCGATGCAGGGAGAGAGACGAATTCAGGTCCTGGTCACCATTTAAAAGGATCCATACGAGATTTGGAAGACGACATACGACTGCTCAAATCTTCGAGAAGAGTTTCGAGATCGACCTGAACAGGTGCATCGAGACGCTTGTCCGTCGCTTTCTTCTTCGGCTTGCGCTTTACCGATTGACTGCCACTGGGCGCAGTATCGCTCACAGGAGCAGTAGGATTCGCCAATGATTCTTCACCACGGTTTGGTTTGCGAGCCCCGGGAGAAAGAAAACAACATACTGATACGCTCTGCATCATATTTCTGCTTCATCCCAGCAAGCTCCTTCTCCAACGCCAGTGCGTGAGTTTTCCACGACCCATCCGTCGTAGGTGCCGCGGGGATAGAGGGAGGGAAAATTGAACGTAGTTGCAGGACATATGCTGGCTCCATGAGTCGGAGAAAATGATGAGAGCAAGATGTCGCCACCTACATACGCAGGATTCGTCTGCCGGCTTGAATTTGAGCGCAGTCAACGCCTGAAGGAAGTTATGAGATGTACGGTGTAGTGCAACGGTTCGACGCACTATTGCGATACGGAGTCGGTCGACGTCAGACGCAAGGCCGGTCATGACCGTAGAAGACAGGTTCGAATTTTGAAACTCAGCTCGGATTGATCCGTGATCGTTCTGCGGTTGAACCTCAACCACCATGTCACGATGAGGGCACTCGAGTTTTACAGTGGAATTGGTGCGTATCATCCCTCCGTGCGCTTTTTACGCTGAATCTGTGTAGGTGGCCTCCATCTGGCGCTTTCCCGCAGCAATGTACCGGCCTCCGTCACGAATGCGTTTGACTGGGACCAAAGTGCTTGTGAGGTTTATTCTGCAAATCACGGCCCAGGGATTGTCAAGAAGGTTGCGCCACTTCCATTTTCAAAGAAATTTTGTTCTTTTACCTCCCGCAGGTCGACATTTCGACCTTGACGGCGTCGTATCTAGCGTCTTTGGAGGCCGCTCTGTGGCTGCTTTCCCCCGCGTGCCAGCCTTACACCGTTCTCAATCCTTCCGCCAAAGGCGAATTGGATCCACGAGCAAAGTCCTTCCTTCATCTCGTACAGAACATCCTTCCCGAACTTGCACACCAAGATGCCCACCCCACACATTTTCTCGTCGAAAATGTCGGAGGATTCGAGGCAAGTAGTGCATCACACGCATAACTCTTCTAACGCATATCACAGACATCGAGCACCCGGCAAGTCCTTGTAATGACGCTGCGCACCCTTGGATACACCATTGCCGAATTTCTACTCACCCCGCTGCAGTTCGGTATCCCAAACTCCCGCCTCCGATATTACCTGTTGGCAAAGAGGTGGCCTCTTTCCTTCCACGATCTCCCCGATGAACAGGCGGGCCCGACTTTGCGGCATATTCCTGGCCGTGGAAGCCATGCATGGGTCGATCCGCGCTTGGCTCAACCGAACCCTGACGTGACCAACAACGATTCGGTCCGCGAAATCAGGGACTATCTGGACTCAGATCCCGAGGAGGGTTGTGACATTCCGGACAGAATACTACGAAAATGGGGAAGACTGTTCGACATCGTTCTGCCTTCCTCTCGGCGGACCTGCTGCTTCACGCGTGGTATTACAGCACAGCTGGGTTGATATTCGCTCTGAAAATCCTCTCAGGTTACACGCAGCTTGTTGAGCGGTCTGGATCCATCCTGCAAATGAACGAGGATCTAGACGTACTGTGCATCGTTCTTCCGCCGTTGTGTACTCATATCCTTTTAGACAGCAATGGTCTTCGATGCGTTCCTTCAATCGCAATCCTCTTCCCTTCCTACCGAATCGATCGATCCCGTACGTGTGTTGGACGTTCTGCGACTACGGTATTTTTCTCCGCAGGAGTTACTGCGGTTATTTTCTTTCAACCCACCTCGCGACTCGTCCGACAGCGAAGATCCGTTTGTTTGGCCAGAGGGAATCTCACGCAAGACCAAGTATCGTCTGATTGGAAACAGCGTCAATGTAAAGGTAGTACAGGAGCTCATTACCTATCTCTTTGAAGAGCCGTAATCTTTTTGACGACGTCCATCATCTCGAAGTGGACGCGACATCCGCAAGTTGAACTTGGATTCCGCGGGTCTTTCTACGCCGTATCCCGGCTATTCATGTCCCAGCTTCGAAATTCTGGTTTGCCCAACGTAGTTTTGTTCTCTTCGTACACATACTCATTGAACGCACTAAGAATTGGCGAATGTTGACGACTTGTCGACCTCCCGCACACGTTGCTTCTCGTATGTAGTGTGCTCAACTCTCCGTGCTGATTCCGTCGAATTAACACCCTAGAGGGTCCAAGTGTGTTTGGCAGATTTTAAGAAGAGCTCGCTCCGCAAACGCCGGAGTCCGACTCATGCGGTTCCATAGGACTGCCCTCAGAATCTCGCGAGTCTCCGTTAGAAGATGGCGATGACTCTGACCCAGAGACCAACTCGTAGTCGGAGTCTTCTTCACCGCTCAGAAATTCGGTTCCAACACGAGGGCGAAGATGCAACCTGCTTGTAAGATCCGCGGCCGTGAGATTTGAGCAGAGATCGTCAAAGTCATCCAAAGCTTGAGATGCAGAGGGTCGTTCATCCGGATCCCTCCGAGTCATCGAGGTAACGAAAGATCCGAAGTGGGCATGCATTCCAGGATATTTCTGCGAACGATTAGGCAAACATAAGAGGAAACATGACTGATTGACTACCTTGACGAGGTCCGCAAACGCATTCCCTAGCTGATATATGTCTACCTTGAACGGGTTGTAAGCGACGGTATCCGAGAGCTCGGGATCGGTTTTGTCTTGACCAAAAACCCCGATATCGCGAGTCGTCTCTGGACCGTCTGGACAATAATCCGACAGCCCAAAATCGATGAAATAATATTCAACCGGCGAGACGAAGGATCGGGCCCGCCAGTATATACCAAACTCAACGCCGTTCTCAGTCCAGGGTTTGGAGAAATGGTATCCGCCAGGAATGACTCTCGTAGCATCCATCACCATATTTCCTGCGCATGCGTCTCTGCGACATTTCAAAGACTCGATTTGGACTTCAGAATAACGAACGTACCTGTGCGCGACGTTGTGATCATGCATAAATTTGAGCCCCTGGTTGTTATTTCAATCGAGGAAACGGGACATTTTTGTAAAATGACCGAGTACTTACCTGAAGAAATTGACGCATGGCTTCAACAACTTCCTGCAATTGACGGAATATGTGGGTTCCGAATTCTCGTAGAAATGGCATCACAATACTAGCAAAACTGTCGTCGTCTGACAGAGGTGTAATATCGAGCAGGCGGTACGTCCGGTTGTGCGAATGTTGCAGCAGTTCCGGCGAGTTGAGATATACTCCCAGACCAATTTCGGGAGTCCGAGTTTGTACGCGTTTCAACACGACCTTGACACCATCCGAAACACGAATAGCATCCAGCACATTGCGCCTCTAGGTAAACTGTATGAGTAAATGCACAGGGAAACATCTGAAGAGAGAGAAATCACCCCCTCGTGCACAGTCCTCAAAGTCACGGATATTCCATCCCTTCGGGTCAAAGTTCGATCCAGGTAGAGTCCAAGAGGGAACCCATCCCGGACGAAACCGAGGCCGAAGCAGATAACCTCGCGAAAAAAGAAATTGTTGATGATCTATCCAAAATTGTTCGTGGGGAGAAGGGGTCCTGGAATATTGAACGTTAATAGGCAATGAAGCGCTTGAAGGAGCGATTCGCCGAAAAATCTTGTCTCTTGGCGATTCCGCCATCGTGTGGTCGAGTTCCAAGTCAAGTCTCAATTCTGAGTCGCCGGGCAAATTGGATGCTGGTTAGCGGTCGGCGGTTATACGACCGCGGGGAGAGCAAATTTGGCGGGCCCGACACTTCCTGCAAAGTTGGGTACTTACCAGGTACGAGAAGGTTGAAGAAAGGTTGAAGAAAGGTTGAAAGAAAGGTTGAGTACACGGCCGATCATTTCCGAAGGTCATAACAAAAACAAACTCGTCCAGCGTCCATATTAAGGAATTCTTCAGGCGCCACCTCCTATCTTTTACTTTTATCCTTTGAATCGTGCAAGTCATGCCAGGCGTCATTGTACGAAAACCTAACATCTCGCAGGGCTATGGAGCTCTTTTATCCAACTCAACGCGGAACGACTCCGGACTTCAAACAAACACGTTGCCTCTTTCCGGCTAGTGCACAGACAATTGTATGAAACAGCCAGAAAAACACACACGCTGGCACCTACAGCCCAAAAAAAATCTTCAACCGATAAATATATATGCATGCAGATGTACAAAAGTGAGATTGCTAGAAACATTACGGAGCTATAGATTAGATGCTGCCTTCGCGGACGGTGCCTTCAGGCCGGTATTTTACAATCCATGGGTGGCGCAGAACGTCAGTCAGTGCCACGCGTTTCGCGGGGTCATACTGGAGGAGCTGGGAACAAAGGCATGTCAACGACTGAACGGGGTGCATAAAAGGAGGATGCAGACCTTGGCAATGAGATCCTTCGCCTCGACGGAGATGGTGGCGGGGAACTTGAGGTCTACCCGCGCGATGCGGCGGTAGGTGTCTAGCGGCCGTTAGTCAGGGCTGGGACGGGGAGGGAAATAACGTACTTTTGACGCTTCCGCGGTCCTCGAATGGGGGTGCGCCGATCATGAACTCGTATGTCAGTACGCCGAGGGCCCAATGGTCGACCTGTGCAGTTATGAGTTTCGTCGGAGCAGTGGGGTCATGGGAGGCGGACGCACCTTTTCATTGTGCTCCTTTCCTTCGACCATCTCTGGAGGTAGGTAGTCCAAGGTCCCACACAACGTCATCCGTCGTAAACCTGGCGCATGGACGGACCTGCAAGGAATATTTAGACCGATAACCCGTCGAACTCGAGAGGGCGCACCAGCCAAAGTCGGCGATCTTCAGCTCCCCGTTGATACCGAGAAGTAAATTCTCGGGCTTGATGTCTCGATGGATCACATGCTTGCCGTGGAGGTAGATGAGCGCGTCCGCCATCTGGTCGATATACCTGGCGCTTCTCCTCTCGGTGAAACAGCCCTTCTTGCTGAGCTGCCTGTACAGTTCGCCTTGCCCAGCAAACTCGACCATCAAGAAAATCCGCTTCTCATCGTGAAAGAATCCGTAGAGGCGGATAACGTTGGGGTGGCGTAGATTCTGCTGGATTTCGATCTCGCGACGCGTCTGCTTCTCGACTTTGTTTTGGACTAGCTCGGATTTGTAGAGGGTTTTGAGGGCGAGGATGTACTTTGGAGCCGCCTTCGTGCGGACCATGTACACGCGACCGAATTTACCTTCAGAGCAAAATCAGCAGGTTGGAGGGGGGGTGGCAGAGTACACACCTTTTCCGAGCGGCTTTCCGATGTCGAAAGAGTGTAATGACCACTCTTGGGTGGGGTACGTCCTTCAAAGCGAAATGGTAAACAAAAGCGGAGGGGAGATTAGCTAGACATACCGAGATAAGCTCGAATCCAGCGCAAGCTCTGCAGCGGCATCCCCAGATACCGCGCTGCCTCGCTTCTCATTGTCCAGCTCCAGTCCCCCATCGTAAGTACCGATGTCGATAGCGGGTGGCGTCGTGTCCTTCCGAGAGGGAGGCGGTGGAGGGAGGTTTGATAAGGTCGACTGGCTCTTGCTCTTACTCAGATTTGGCGCCGCAAATTTCGTGAGGAGTTTGGCCACGTTCGGCTGGCTTGCTTGCTTGTTGTGTGCCGGCCGTGCGATGGACGATGTGGATGCCTGGGGACGGAAGCCAGACCCCGACCCCGATATCTCAAGTGCCGCTATCTGGCGTGTTACCGAGCCTACATTGGCCATATTGCGATGGCACGGAGGAGGGGGAGCAGGAGGACAAACGGGTAAAGGAAAAACGTGATCGTGTTGGATTGGGTCCCGTGCACCCCAAATCTGATCCCCCGCGTCAACCCGCGTCTCCTTCAAGGTCCCTCTGTCTCGACTATACCCTCGATGCTGAGCAGCAAACCCCCTCCGTCGCCATCGCCCAGCATCCCGCAGTCTTCTCGTTCTGGGAGCCCCACGAAGGACGTCTCGGGCCTTCCTCAGTCGTACTACCGCGACATCCACATGGACACCGCCAAAGGTCTAACGGCCGCAGGTTTCCCCGATATCCGTATGGCCACTGCTAAAGGCTTTTCCCCCGATATCATGATGGAAACCGCCAAGGGTAACAAGACGATGAAGGGGGGTGTCTTCAAGGTCTGGGAGAGAGAGTTGCTCGACTCTCCAGAAGTGAAGCGTAAAGCCACGGTTGCTCAGCTATGTGGGTCCCCCTACTCAAATTTTGGGCACCTCATTCATCCCAATCACGGTAGATTTCCTCGATTATTACTTCCAGACCCTTGGATATCTACATGCACGTAAAGAACGGCGTGCAAAGTTCGACAAGGATACCGCTGAGAGGGATCTCAGGCCGACAGAGTACGCGAAGGAGTTCAAGTCGTACTGTGGCCGCGAACGCGTGCTCTTACGTCGGAGGCGGACCAAGCTCAGAGTTGACCAGTTCCACATCATCGCTCAGGTTGGCCAGGGCGGATATGGCGAGGTGTTCTTGGCCCGCAAGCAGGAGACGGGCGAGGTCTGCGCGTTGAAGAAGATGCGGAAGCGGACTCTGTTTAAGATGGACGAGGTATGTGTATTACCGTCAAGATTCTTACGCGTCCTTTAATGCTTCCCGTTTAGATTCGCCACGTCTTGGTGGAGCGTGACATCCTCACAGCGACCAAGACTCCTTGGCTCGTCCGTCTTCTCTACGCCTTCCAGGATCCTCAATTTGTCTATCTTGCTATGGAATACGTACCTGGTGGCGACTTCCGCACACTCCTGAACAATTCCGGTGTCCTCAAGGAGGAACACGCCCGCTTCTACATCAGCGAAATGTTTGCCGCCGTGAACGAACTACATAAACTCGGTTACATTCATCGCGATCTCAAGCCTGAGGTGTGTCTCGTCTTCTAATCCAATTGTTGCTCATCTCAATTCGTCACAGAACTTCCTTGTGGATGGTACTGGACACGTCAAGCTCACAGACTTTGGTCTTGCAACTGGGGCCCTCAACCCCAAACTCATAGAATCCCTCAAAATCAAGGTAAGCATCGACACAGCGCCCGACAGCTTTACCCTGACAGTCCCGTCCTCTAGCTTGATAAAGTCAAAGATAATCAAATCGTCCACCGATCCACCATCGAGCGTCGCTCAATCTACCGCTCTATTCGAAATGAAGATGCCCGCTACGCAGATTCCATCGTTGGCTCCCCGGATTACATGGTATGACCATCCTTCCCATGCGCGTGAGCGATTACTGACCCTGGTACAGGCGCCCGAGGTCCTTCGCGGAAAACCGTACAATCATTCAGTAGACTATTGGTCCCTCGGCTGCATCCTCTTCGAGTTCCTCGCAGGCTTCCCTCCTTTCAGCGGTAGCACCCCCGAAGAAACCTGGACTAATCTCAAGAACTGGTCCACCGTCCTCCGCCGCCCCGAGTACGACAAGCCCGAGGACCTCGTCTTCAATCTCACCGACGTTGCATGGGACGCCGTTACATGGTGCGTCGACCCTTTTCCTCTTGCTCTTGTTTTCACCGACCCCGTCTTAGTCTGATTGCGCACGCAACCACACGGTATGCTTCGATCGGCCAGGTCAGCGCGCACCCCTTCTTCGCCCTCACCAGCTGGGACGACCTTCGGTCCGTCAGTGCGCCGTTCGTGCCTGCGCTGGACTCGGAGATCGACACCGGGTACTACGACGACTTCACGTCGCTCGAAGACATGGCCAAGTACGCCGAGGTGAAGGAGAAGCAGCGGAACGTCGACGCCGTGAAGGAGAAGGAGGAGCCGTTTGGGCGCGGGGTGTGGGTCGGCTTCACGTTTGGGAAGAACGGCCCTGGACCTAAGACTGGGTTGGGCGGTGGGGGCGGGTATGATGACGGGGCGCTTGCGACGATCTTCTAAGTGGAGGCGGCGCGGTGACTTGTTTTTGGCTCGAGACTTGCTTTATTACCGTTGGAACCAACATACATCATACCCTGTATACGTCTAATTATCGCGCCTGCGTGTAACGGTCCATTATGGGCTGCAGAACCACTTTAAATAGTTGCTAGACGATCATAATAAACGATTTGTAGCAAGCGTTTTGTACTAGCCAATGAAAAATTCATCGAGACTTGTACTTAGTAAGTTAGTTTTGCAGCAAAAAAAAAGGTACGACGACTGGCGCCAGTGATTTGTAGATCGCCGGGTTCGAGGCGACGTCCTTGGCGGCTCGGTGTGATTGAGCGCTGGATTCCCAAGATTGATGGCGTTGTGCACCGTACTATACTAGTAGTTGAAACCCCTCAAAGCAATCCTTAACAATGTAAAACAGCCCAGCCCTACTCGAAGTCCCACTCAATCTCCATCAACATTATCCAAGTCCGTGACAGCATCCCGATCCCATTCCAAATAATTCCAGTCCCAAAAACTTTCCGCTTTGTATCCATCAAACCATGACGTCGAAGACCAGCCGTGAATTTGGCTGCGTGCAGGCCCATCCAAGATCATCACAAAGGTCCCATCGGACACTTCTCCTGCTGGCCCCGATTTGCAATATCTGGAGAGCTGTAACACCCGGAAGGGCAAGTGTACCCAACGCCCATGGACGCTCCATTCCGCCTCTGGACGCGTAAGAATAAAACGCAGAGTCCGCGCATTCTGCTCTTCAGTATAGAGCCGAACCGGGCTGTTGAACAACTCCCAGTTGTATGGCCGATCCACCGGAACCGTCCCATGCTGCATAATAAACCTGAAATTCTCGGCGAACATAGCGATTTCCACGTCGCGGACTTCCTGGTCTGCGCACAAGCACTCGTCGGGGTCTCCGTGCATATGTCGCGGGCAAAAGCAGAATCCGGATGCATGGAAACGAACCGAGTGGGGCCAATGCATGCCAGGCGGTGGATTAGATACGGGCCACTCCGTCAAGAGGGTGCGATAGGGGTCAGGGATGAGGACGGTGTGCGTTGTCTCGACCTTGTTCACATAGGATATGCGGTCGTCCAGTGAAATTGGATGGGGAGATGGCAAGTTGTTGAAGCAAAGAGTAAGAAGGCGAAGGCGTGTCGGAGAGTCAATCTTGGGAACGAGAGCGCGCCATTGCCCGCAGACATGAGTTGTCGAAATGAGATCTCTCAGCGGGAGATGCTCAAAGATTTGGATGAGAAGCTCTGGGATCGCCATGAGAGGAGACATTTCGATTTGAGTCTGCGCATAAGACATTGCTGCCAGTTGGCTGGTCAAAGGGGCCCAGGACCAACCAAGTGCGTTTGACGCAGGGCCCAAATACACCTCGTCCCGTCATCCGATTATGGTAATTTACTCGATTTCTCAGGTTTTCTCCTCTCACCCTAGGTTCTGAGAAATATCTTGTGTTTTGCTTCCCGTGTAGTCCCGCGGAGCTGTAGGACCAGCTCGGGGTATTAGGTCATTTTCTCCTATAACCCGTGCCTAGGATCCAAGACATTGTGCCCGCGGAAGTGTAACCGTTTAGGAGAGAATTTTGTGAGACATCTCCTAACCGCGGCAGTATTTAAGGCGTGCCACACCCCTTCCGCCTTCAACAGCTTCCTAACCACCAACCACTATCATCATCATCACCCATTTTACCATGTCCTTCTTCGCCGCTGTCCGCCGTGAAGTCGCCACTGCCTCCCACCCCATTATCCGCATCGCCGCGCCCGCTCCTGCGCGATGCCCCAGGGTCGTCGTCCCCGCCCTCCCACTACCCTGCGCAGAGTCGGCTGCGGTCCAATTCTGGAGCAACGACACTGCGCCTTCGATGCAGCCTGCCAGCGTCGAGCGCATGCGGCCCCGCACACGACGCAGCATTTCCGAAGCGCCGCAGCCGCTCCCCCGTAGCCGTGAACTCATGAAGCGGAGGGAGACGGACATAACACTCAAATCCACAAAGGTGGTGAAGGTTGCGCAGAAAGCCACCTTGGCGCGGTGCGCGGCGATCAAGAGACCGAGACGCAACCAGAAGGAGAATGTCCTCCGTCGTAACAGAGGCTGCTGAGAACTGGTATGTCCCAGTTCTTGAGGTGTGAATAGCCATCCTAACAGTTTATAGGCTTGAAGGTGCAGCGTCTCGTTTGATATACCGTTCTCCGCGGGAGGGGAGAACGAAGGCCATTTTTATTGGCATGGAGCAGAGTCAGCAGTAGCGTCTTCTCGCCAGTTGCGCCCTCCACAAAGTCGAAAGCCGGGGGACGACGTACGACAGTACGAACATCATGGAGAAAGCCTTGAGTATCTCCGAATTACAAGTGTTAGTACAATACACACGTACGAATACAGCATCCATTCTACGATCATGTTGCCGAGTGAGAAGAGGAAGCAGAGTCCAAGGCTTCCAGCTGGTCTACCAAGTCCTCCATAACCGACTTTGGCGGCGGGGAAACAGCGGGCGGGGATGCGATGACCGACGATCGTTTCGTCGGCACCAGCAAATGACCCTGCGGTTCGAAACCAGGGGCGATACGGCGCAAGGCGTCGCGCTTCCGCCGTTCTTTCTCATCGGCACGGGCGCACAGGTATTCCTCCCGCCGCGTCGCGCGCGCCGCTAGTGTCGTACGACGAGAGGATTCCAGCGTCAGGACGTGAGGTTCAAGTGTGAATGGGTATACGAACTGGAAATAAGGCTGATAGAAAGACTGAGAGAAAGTGCAGCTCACGTAGGGTGTCACAGAGTCCGGCAGTGGGTGGATATCCGGGGGAAGGACTATCTGCGATGTTCAGGTTTCTGGTGGTCAGAAATCCTGGAGCTTGGACCTACTGGACGCGGAACGCGGAGACTCGGAGATTTAATGAGGGGTGCACGCGCCGCTGGGGCATACTGAGCTTTGTGAATATAAGAACTTCAGCGCAGTAGTAAGAGCATTGCTGAGCGCACTTTGGTCCGGCATTCGTCGAGGGAGATGGAGGCAAAAAGCAAGGCGGATACTTGCCGTCACATGATCGCCCGTTCCTCTATGCAACACCAAACGCTGCCTTGGTTCCCATTTGAGCGGCCCAACTAGCAGCGGCAATGTCTGCGCAGATCCCAATCGAAATGTCTCCAGTCATGGTGATCCCAGAGCTTCTCATCCAAATCTTTGAGCATCTCCCGCTGAGAGATCTCATTTCGACGACTCATGTCTGCGGGCAATGGCGCGCTCTCGTTCCCAAGATTGAATCTCCAACACGACTCCGACTGCTTGCGCTTTGCTTCGACAAATTGCCATCTCCCCATCCGATTTCACTTGATGACCGCGTATCCTATGTGAACAAGGTCGAGACAAAATACACCGTCCTCATCCCTGAGCCCTATCGCACCCTCTTGACGGAGTGGCCCGTATCTAATCCACCGCCTGGCATGCATTGGCCCCATTCGGTTCGTTTCCATGCATCCGGATTCTGCTTTTGCCCGCGACATATGCATGGAGACCCCGACGAGTGCTTGTGCGCAGACCAGGAAGTCTGCGACGTGGAAATCACCATGTTGGCCGAGAATTTCAGGTTTATTATGCAACATGGGACGGTTCCGGTGGGTCTGCCATGCAACTGGGAGTTGTTCAACCGCCCGATTCGGCTTTACACCGAAGAGCAGAATGCGCAAACTTTGCGTTTTATTCGTGCGCATCCAGAGGCGGAATGGAGCACCCGCGGCCGTACTAACAGTTGGGTGTACTTGCCTTTTCGGGTGTTACAGCTCTCCAGATATGAATACGGGACAGCCGAAGGAGCATCCGATGGGACCTTCGTGATGATCTTGGATGGGCCTGCACGCGGTCAAATTCACGGCTGGTCTTCGAGCGGGTTTACATGGTATGATGGATTCGAGGCGGACAGTTTTTGGGACTGGAATTATTTGGAATGGGATC
Source organism: Mycena polygramma (assembly GCA_029449255.1). Taxonomy (NCBI): domain Eukaryota; kingdom Fungi; phylum Basidiomycota; class Agaricomycetes; order Agaricales; family Mycenaceae; genus Mycena; species Mycena polygramma. The sequence goes on from JARKID010000046.1 coordinate 387,059, forward strand.
GGGGTGCTGTCACGGACTTGCATACTGTCGATAGAGATTGAATGGAACTTGGAGTAGGGCTGGAGTATATCAGGTTATTTTTTCCACTTTCCATTTTCTCAAAAAAAAATAATCTTGATATTTGGTCTGACTAGGGAGACTAGGGCTGGAGCATCGGTTTGAGGTTACAGTACAATATTCGCTACGGTGCACCTCCGGGCCTATATCGGTGACTGTACTGCAGCGACTTGATAGCAACTCAACATGAAAGCCTGAGCAGACCTGTGCGACTAGGAGAGCCAGCCCGGGAGTCCCGTTCCACATATGTATAACCGGTACGTAGTCAATTGCTTTACATCGATTGTTCGACATGTTGGGCAGCTATTCCACAGATATCTCCCAGTCCCTCGCGCATTGGCCCAGTTTACCCATATCTGCCCCCGACATCTTTTCATTCTTCCAGGTTTTTTGGAAGGCCGCCTCCATATTCTTTATCTGCCATGGCCGTTAGTGCGCGCGGATCTCGAAACAGAATAATAGAGACCTTCTTAAACTGCTTCTTTAAATCAGGCATAGTTCGGGGACTATCGTCCGCCCGTGCGGTCCGAGCCTCAGGGATGTATAGTGCAAGTGTCCACTCGGAGCTCAACGGAGAATTTTCCTGCAGATGCTCAGCCAATGGAAACCAGTTCGGGATCATTCGAGCGTTTTCCCCGATGTGGAGGTGTGCTGTTCACGATGGTTTGCAAACACTGCTCCACTCGGCCCAGGACTTCGATAAACTGGGGCCCGGTCAGGCCTTTGTAGGGTTCTATCTCGTTGTAGCCAGTAGGCCAGTATCGGAGGGCCCCAGGGGGAAGTTGGGAGCCGGAAATATTTGCGTCTGCTCCGAAAAAGCACTTCTTGTGATCCACGTCCCCTACTATCGGGAGCCCTCCCCTGCCTTGTACGTTGTACAGTCTGAGCCAGAAGTGTTTGATTGGATTGTGCATTATGTGAGGATGGCGGAGGTCCGGATTCGGGGGGTCGACTGCCCCAGCTCTTTTATATACCTCCTGGTGGATCACTGTGGCACATCCGACAGGCTGTGCCCTGAACAAGGGCACCACGGGTCGGATTTGCCGGCGAGTCAAACGATCATCAGGGCCGTAGATATTCAATGTGTACACTTCATTGGCGTGACTGCTCGGAGTTGAACGATCCAACGCAGTTTGCACATGGCAACTCTTGAAAGGCTATTGAAGGAACTGCGCAACCCAATTAATAACACACGCGTTGGAGGCGTAGCCTCTGGTCGAAATGGCAGGGGGAGCAGGGGACTGGGAACGGGGAAACATGGACTGGAGCTGGAGCAGAAATGAAATATTGATGATGTGTGGCTACGGGGTGTGAACCAAGCAACCGCCAAACCGCACTGCCACAGCGTCGCTCAGCCTGAGACTCGTATTTCAGCGTCCGACTTACTCATCATCCGTTGTCTGTCCTGCACCGTGGTCCGCAAAACGGCACCCATTGTGCCAATGGGCACCTTGAACGCGTCACCCCGCCCGAGTCTCACTAATGACCCAACTACACGACATGCAATTCACAACACATCCCTCGGTTGGCCATCCGAATAATATTTTTGGGTGGTAGAACGCAGGTATAAATTCCCGTGAACTCGATGGTCGACCCAAAGCAACGGACTCCAGCTCGATGTCTCGCGGAACCGTCCTCATAACTGGAATCACCGGGTGAGTCCACTTTTTTGTTGGCTCTCGCTGAAAAGCTAATCGACAAACGATCAAGCTTTGTTGCGACGCATACGGCCCTTGCCTTCTTGGAGGCGGGTTACACCGTAAAGGGCACTGCGCGCACTGTTGCCAAGGCTCAAGATTGGATCGCTCGCTTCCCGGCTCACAGTGCGCGTTTCGAGTATGCGGTGGTGGACGATATTGCAGCCCCGGGCGCATTCAACGAAGCAGTCAAAGGCTGCGACTTCATCACGCACATCGCCTCACCTGCCCACTGGAACCAGAATGTCCGTATATATATTTCTTTTCATATCTGTGTACTAGTCTCAAAGTCTTCACAGGATAACGAAAACGATCTGCTCATTCCCGCCATAAACGGTACCAAGAACCTGCTCTCCGCGACCAAGAACGAGCCCAGGATCAAGCGCGTGGTGTTCACGTCGTCGCTTGCCGCCTTTATTGAACCCACCCTCGAGCCAGGCAAGGCCATTTCGGAAACGGACTGGAATCTTGTGACATATGACGAGGCAAAGTCGGCCACAACTCCGGCCGTCGTCTATCGCGCATCCAAAGCTCTCGCTGAGCGTGCGTTCTGGGACTACATCCGCGACGAAGAACCAGCTTGGGCAGGATCGACCATTGCTCCATGGTAAGAACAATCCCGCCCACATCCGTAACCTAATTTGAGCGCCTTCACTGCAGTGCGACCTTTGGCCCTCCGATCCAACCGCTCGCCTCGCTCTCCGCGCTAAACACATCCATCGTGTTCTTGTGGGACATGGCGAACGGTAAATACAAAGCAGGTGTCCCTAATGTCGGCTCCCCGGTCTACGTCGACGTGCGCGATGTCGCACTCGCGCATGTCCGCGCAGTCGAGCGCGACGCCGCCAAGGGCCACCGGTATCTGCTCATCGGCGGCCTCTACGTACGTCGCGTTCATTACCCGATTTTCACATCTAAATATCTTCCAGGTTCCGGACGAGTTCGTCGATGTGATCCACCGTCAGTTTCCTGAACTCCGGGAAAATCTGCCACCTGTGGATTTGTCGAAAGCCGGCCAGTCGGGTTTCAAGTACGATTCGTCCAAAGCGGTCGAGGAACTTAGGATTGAATATACGCCGCTGGAAACGATGGTCGTTGACACCGTCCAGTCCATTTTACTATTACAGAAACAGCTGAATGAATAGGATCTGTTTTGATGAATCCGCTACTCGTATACATTGTCAACTCAAGCTAATTTACATAGTCAGACATATTCCTCTTCCACATTCAGCGCCGGTTTCTTTTGCGCCGATGCCTGCACGAATACTCTCGGTTGCACGATCCCCTTGTACGCGCGCTCGAGATGCCGTGTCAGACCCTCCGGTGTCTTGAATGGCAAGTTCCGCATAAGCTGCACCGTTGCCGATACCTGACGCTTCAACGACATGAGGTCGCGCGAACGATGCATCACAGCGTTCGGTCCCAATGTTTTCTGCATCAGGATGATCTGCTTCAGTGTGTCACTGTAGGCGGATCATTAGGCACAATCGCGACCAAAGAATAAGTTTACTTGCGTTAGCTGCGTCAATTGTTTATCCAGCGCCTCAAGCCTCTCGTGCTTGGCTTCACGCAAGTCCTTTCTGACTTGCTTCTTCTGCTTCTGCGCAGCCGTGTGTGCTACGTCGAGACAAAGTAGCAGGTGAGGGAGGGGACCTAGGAAGCGCAGCCTGTATTCTCTACTTGGCCAGTCCATATCCGCCGCCTCTTTCAGGCACGTGGCGAAAAAGCCCGCACAGCCGGCGGCGTAGGTCGACTCAGCCATCTCCGCCTTACGGCTTCCCGCGCGCCGGTACACACGCCTGAAGGCCTGCTGGATCACCGAGGCCGCTTGAATTTCTTCCGCAGTGTGCTTTGCGGCCTCCAGCGTAGGCATCATTGCAATGGGTTCTGCCTCTCCAAGGGGTTCTGCCTCCGCAAGCGTTTCATCAGGCTCAGCAGTGTCCGGACCTTCTTCAAGCGCGTCATCGTCTTCTTCGGGCAACATCTCAGTCGCATCGACCTCTTGCGCTGTCGCACTTTCGAGCACGGAGCGAGAGGTGCCCAGAAGCTGTGGTATCTCCTCCCGTGTTCTGTAGACAATTTGGCGGACATTGCGAATGGGGTGCGGCCGAGGTCGCTCTGCATGAAGGAGCACTACCATTTCATCGAGCGGAGACTCGGCGGTCGACCAGCGCACGGCTTTCATGAGGGCGGGCCAGCTGTCTGCGTTTACATATCTGGAACGGGTGAATATACATTTTGCCGTTCTTTCGATGCGCGGCTTACTTGTTCGAAAGCGGGAGAAACCGAGGATTCGAATCCGTCCGACGCATTAGAGTTATGCTTTTCAATGTTTTGTGACGAAAACCGTGGTTTGCTTTGTTCGAGTTGTACGCCACTGAAAATTCGTTCGTCAGGGCATTACTGAGCGCAAGCTTGAGACAACGTACGAAGGCAGATGCATCTACAGCTGGAGGGGAGTTGAGCCGCTTTATACGGTGGCTCGTTAAGATCAGACGTACATCCGAGCAAAGAACGTATCCCGGATCCTCCAACCCAGAATCGCGAGATTTTTTGTGTCGAAAAGTAGATGGTCTGCCAGGTATGGAGTCAGCACGAGTAAGACAACGTGAGCGATGAAAAGAACTCGCCGGCGCCGGAACCGGAATACAGACGTTCCAACAACAACCCTAAAGACTGTGCCAACAATCCGAACGTATCTGTGAATCGGGGGCCTTCTCCGGCTACACTCGTCCAATCCACCAGCCAGCTCAAAGGAAGTGTTATGTCGTGCACGAGCCCGCGCTGCTGGCGATCAGCTATGATTATGGAGGCACAGAGATGTTCCGCGAGATCGCAGAGAACACTTATGTGGATGGGGAGCTGATTAAGAACGATGTGTCTTCGGAAAGGATTAGATATGGCTGAGAAACAACTTTGCGCCTAACTCACCGGACAAAAAGTACACCTGCAGAGATACAAGACTGGTCTTTACCCTCGAGCGATGACAGAAACTCGCCGATGACATAACTGTTGCCCGCCCGCTTGTAGATGCTTGGCTGCATACGCATAAATGGACCCTGTGTCAGATAGGACATGGCGGACTTCCGATCAAGCTGAAAGCTCAGTCGCGTAACGTGAGCGAGGTTTGAAAGGAACTTGACGGGAGGCATGAATTGGAAGTCGTAAGCCCAGCTTCGGACCCATTCCTTCACGACTTGAAAGCCTGCCTCGGCCTCTGGGATCGAGCTGATATCTAGAGATGATGCTGAACCCAGTCGGTAAAACGGTGGATACAGCGCAGAATATAATCTTGAAATCCAATGTCTGACGTAGAAAATATCAGATATGCCAGACATAAAACGGGTTACATACCTCCGCGGGACAGGATCGCTGACTATAAACTGTACAGTTTGGAAAATCAAGATCTGCTGTAGGTGGATCCTGACCCGCAGGTTATATAGCTGGGGGCTTATTGTTGCCGCCGTAATGTGTTCGTGGGGACAATCAACACGGTTGCAATTGCCGTCGAAAACAGAGAAAGTGAGGCAAGGAGAGAACGCGCGAGTTCGTTTGCACGTTTCATTCTCTTGAACAACTCGTACTTGAAGGCGTTCTTTCACTGTCCGATGATAGACGTCTCTGATTTCGGAACCTGTAATTAATATGGTTTCTTCAACGGAACGACTGAAAGCCGGGTGGTTGAGTTGGCGGAGGGTTCTGTGAAGAAATGTGCCTTCCGGGATCAAAAAGTCGTCTTCGCCTTGGCGTAGATATCCAAAAAGTTTTTGAGCCGATAGTTGATGACAAGGGTCCGCCCAGGTGAAAGTATTCAGCAATTTGGCATAGCAAAAAAATGCCTGAAGTTCTCTCGCAACGCCGTCAGCCTGAAGAGCTTGGATCTTAGGCGCATTGGTAAAACAGTGATCAAGACATAGCAAGGCGGCGGCTGGATTTGTCGCTTCAAATGCTTCTCCGAGACGCTGAAGCTTCGAAATATCGCGACGGCAAATAGCCTGGAACATCGAAAGCTGTGTACGATTGATCAGTCTGTAACCACGCGTTGAGGAGGACGAACCTCATTACGCTCGTTCTCCGACAAAAAAGAGGTTTCCGCTTTAGCTGCTAAAGCTAAAAGAGGAGAAACAGAGGGATCGTCGTCATGCGGCAATACTGCAAAGGAAACTCTTTGCCATAGACTTTGAAGGATACATTGGGTCCCACGACGCATTGAGTGTTCATTGTTGGAATCGCGTAGGAAAAGTTCGATTGCTTCGAGGGTCCGTCCTTCCTCCAGGTGAACCTCGGCTGCGTCACAAAACCTCCCGAGCGATTCAAGAAGGGTTGCATGTGCAACATCCAAGCCACGGTCTTCGAGATATTCCAAGGCTTCTTCGTATGAAGAGAAAAGGGCGTTTGCTTTCCTGTGAACGCGGGTGTAAACGAATGGATGGATATTATTCAATGGACGGCATACTCAAGCTTGTGCTCTTTGAAATAGAAAAGTCTGGCGACATTTGTGACATTCGCAACAACGTCTGGTCGTATCTCTGCTCTGTGATTCGCGACGTTGTCAACGGCTTCGTCAAAGTTCCCCAACTTGCGATAAAGCTCTGTCGATCGCGTATATTCTTGAGCGTCCCGGTAAATTTGAGCGGCTTGTAGATCGTCTCCGGCGTCCTCGAAGCATTGCGCGGCTATTCTAAAGTATGCCAGGGTTTTATCTTCTCGCGCGCAGTCCACGAAAGCTACTGCGGCTTCCAAGAAGGCGGTCCTTCTGGCTTCAATGACTCGGCGGCTACTACCCGCTGGACATTTCCTGGCCTCGGCGCGGAGATAATACGCCCCAGCCATGGCGGCCTGTCGAGGGAGAAGGGCCCTCTCGAAGCAGTGCTTGGACTGCTGATACCGTTTGTTAGCGAATAATTTCCGGCCCTGCTCCTCCCACTCTTCCGCTTTGTGATGGTTAAGGCGACAATGAATGTAGAATACGATGTGCGACGCACCTGTCGAGGAGATTGCCAGCTTCGGTGTATCGGTTCCAGGGGTGCAGGTTTGAACTTGATTTTTACTGCTCCACAGCATCTGTAGACATGTCATGATCCTAACATACCAGAGGAGGGAGACGCGAACGAACACGCATAGGCTCCCCTTTCGGAGATGTATCTGCGATCCAGACATTATTGCGGGCCCTGGTTATGGCTACATACAAAAATTTAAGCTGCATCAGGCCGTTAGCGTTGATATGAATTGCTTGTGGCAAGCAAGTTACCTCGACGCAAACACCAGCATGACGCGACTTGTCGAACAGAGGCGCGGGGACATTTTTTTGGTTCTCGATGGCGTTCAGAACGACTCGCCACTGAGCCTCCCCTGCGGTAAAGTTAGAAATGATGATTTTTGTATCGAAAGATCACTTGCCGACTGGGGAATTTTCAAAGAAATTGAAAATCAATACCTTCGGACCAAATCGGATCAATAATCCCGACTTTGACCTCTTCCGCTTACATCATTGAACTCCAAACCTTTGCTCTCATAGAGCGTCCTGGGGCAAGAGTTCAGCTCGCTGCATATGGCGAGCGCTTGGAAAACTCACATGATCAAGCCGATATCACCAACCTGAGCCCTAAGTTGCTCCCTTGCCTTATCGTCCCGGACCAGTATGCCTGATGTCGGGAAGAATAATGATTCACCGTGCAGCTTTAATTCAAGTGCGTAAACTCACACTGCTGGGCACCAAACTCGATATAACTTCCTCTGAAAGTTGCCTTGTCATCGGAAAGTAATATCAAAGGATGTGGGCAACTCACTCTCGATCACCAAATAAGAACTGTTCGTATTGGACGTTTCCTGAGTCGAAACCGGTAAAGAATACCGGGCGGAGACCGTCAACGGTTCCTCTTTCGGGATCGAGCACATCGATGGCGTACGGCCAAAACCTGGTGATAACCTCGATGACCGTGTGCGCGCAGTTGACGATCCCAGCATGAGATCGATAGTTGACCGTGAGCTGGAAAGTCCGAGGCTGCAAGACAGGCTGGTAGTACAAGTCTGGTTGCTTATTTGTCTCAAGACGCCGTTGCTGGAGACTATTCAGACTTTTCGTCAAAACATTAAGAGGAGCTTCACGATCACCTCGATTCGATAAAGGAATGCCTTCAGCTCGTTGAACCTAAACGAACTCCCCACTGAAATGGTTTGGGCAGTATCTCCGGCCCAAAAGAGGCCATTCGGGTTGTGACAAATGCCGCGGAGGACTACGAATGTGTGTGAGCGGAAGCCTCCGACCAAGACGAGCCAAGCTTACGCAGAGCGTCAATAAGAAGATTATCCTGGGTTTCGTCGACATATCTTCAAAGTGTTCATAAGTCCAAGCCTCGTGTCCAAAACAAATCCAGCGCACAGATAGTCCATCTTCTTCGCTGGAACTCGTCCCCTCTGTTCGAGATACCGAAGAATTGCATGCGTTCTGGATCCAATACATTGGATTTTGCACAAGGGAACTTTGTCTCATTTTACTCACCGATCCGCCGCATCGAGATCACCCAGCAGCCGCTTCTGGTTAACGTACGATTCAAAGAGATCGTATACTCGTTGGCGTTGGTCAGCAAAAGTGGACTGGGCCCGCTCGCTGAGACTCAGGTATGTCTCGCGGTCCAGGCAAGACGAAGCACAAGTCAGTGTTTCCTCCGCTCCCATGATTACGCCTAGGTATGCATAAACGCCGGAAGCGACGGGTAACTGGGTGAGGAAGACTCACCCAAGAATTCACTGTAGACCATGGAAGGATCTTTACCGCAAACAGTCAGTCTCTGTGTCTGTCCAAGTAGTATGAGACGGTACCCAGTCCTTTGGTCAACGTCTGAGGAAAGTGGGGCCAGTAGCGTTCCAGGAACCTGTCATAAGTGAGCCTGGCTGGCCGACTCGCTCTATCTGTCGCAGAATAATTTGCAGAGAAAGCACTAAATCCAGAGCAGGGGTCTTCTTGCATGTCGCTCTCCAACATACCACATAACTATCCCACATTCGTCAGGATGTATGAAGGACTACACCGGGTCGACTCACGCGATCAAATGTAACGAAGAGAGGGAAGTGTTCGTCCCGCAGGTCGCTGTAGCGTTTCGGCAAATCACTTCGCCAATTGATCTCGTCATCAATGTCTACCAGTGCAAAGGTCGATGCTTTAGCTTTGGCCGCGCTCTCTGGATGGGTGGAGGGCCGATACCCAGCCGATAGCTTTGAGAAGTGTTCCTCCACCTTCTCCGCCAGGATGCGGGACTGCGTCACGAAGAGTTGCCGCCTTTTTGGTGTCTCGGGGCTTTCCTCCTTTGAGAGCTCATAGTCGGCCTCCACCAAAAGCATCTTGTAAAGCATGGTCGTCGTTTTGCTGCACCCGATGTCAACTTTTGAAACTGAGGAAGAGAAGCACACCGCACCCAGTCCCACTGCGACCAAGCACGTAGCACGAGTACGGGTGCTCGATAATGCTTTGCTCTCTGGGTCTACGTATCTTGTCAAGCATGGGAAAGTCACAACGGTAGTCGGACCTACGAGACCTGCAATACAAAGGAGGCGTCTCGCCCTGCAATGATGCTGTCTAGCAACGGCTGCCGATGGCTTTCAGGGACCAAGGTGGAGAAAAGCGGAGGAAGACAACGCATACCTGACTGAAATGCACGGATTTCCTTTAAAAAGATTAGTGTCTCCGTTCTACGCGTAAGCTGAACTCACAGAAGAAGAGATTGCATCTGTCATACATAGATAAGGTTGACTCCGGCAGAGATATATTGGACTATCTCACCTGCTCTAAATCGTCCGGAGGCAAATCTGGGGCAGATCCCGCGGGCAATGATCGCACCTCCATAGGAGCAGGGAAAATGCCTGGAGCGTAGACGTGATCACCAGTATGGTGCGGGGCTTTCCGGAAAGCGCATCTGTACAATGGATTAAGACATCACCATATATCCGACGGAGGGCTTACCGGTCTTTGTACTCCTTGCCTTTCTTTCCCAGCTCTCGGCCCATGGAATCCCAAAAAGACACGCGTCCGATCTGGGCGTGGGTGTACACTCCGAAGATTTTGAGCGCTAAAGTGGATGGTCAGCGTAAACCCTTCGCATAGCAAATAATGTACCCTGACGCTCGCTCTATACATATGGTATTAAGTCACGCCCATAGAAAGACGATAACAGTGTGCAAACATACCGTGGTATCATACGCGGGCACACAGTCGATTTGATACTAGAGTATAGGTCTTCATACTTGGTGCTATCTGTTTGAAAACCCACTCACAACGAGGCGCAGATCACCGGTCATCTTCGCTTCATAAATCGGGATTTCAACATGGTGATTGTTAAGCCGCTTCTGGTTGTCGGGCGAAAAATGTCCGTTGGAAAGCTCCCTGAATAAAGCCTCAACTTGAGGGAATAAACACACAAATGGCCCCGCACTTGATCTTTTTAATGATGATCCCAAAAATCTTACGGTCGCGTCGATTGTGGTCGCGTAGATCGCGCTCTCCCCGGGGTGAGATATTGATCGCCCATTCTCCAAATCCAGTGGCGCTGTCGCAGTACAGTCGCGTGCTAGATGATAGTCAGGAATACGCCGGGGGTATGCAAGAAACCTGCTCACAATTTCATTAGTTGCACTGTCGGGTACAGAGCTTCGGGATCGGAGGGAGTTGCGGTTTGCAGCACCGCCGTCGTGTCTTCTTCGTGCATTACTTCAGTCTCAAATTGAGGAGGGAGAATGGGTTCATCAGGTAGGCAATCAGCCCAAATGGATGCTTCGAGTTCCGGACTATGCAGCGCGGTCAAGTAAGCCTGGAAAAATAAGAATAATCACAGATCACCCGATAAGTAGACACACCTCGAGAATGGATTCCTGGTTTGCCAAAATGGTCTGAATGGACTCTTCAACTTCTTCGCGCGTCTCGGGAACGGCGATATCGAGGCGCTCAAATGGACCGGGGTCCAGGGGAGCGCTGGCCTTTGCCGCTGCGCGCCTTGCCTGCTTCATCTGCTTCTGGCTCAATTTCGTGTTGCTTGGCACCGCGTCGGCTTGAGTCAATTTGGTGGCGAGTGCAGCCAGGACATCCGGAGCGTCCTTGACGAGTTGTCGGAAATACATTCGGCGCTTGTCTACCCGCTCATCCACCGGGCGTTCTTCATCTTTGCGGTCGATGATACTGGTTGGGGTGTACTGGAAGTAAACGCTGAGCTGCGATAAGATCTGCCGTGCGCGAGATCTATTGAATTCTTCCGCTGTTGTAAGAGGAAACTCTTTGAGAATCCACCTCTCGTTGATCCCTAGTGGGCTAGATAATGAGATAATTGTGAATTGATGGCACAGAAAAATACGTGCAAGAGAGCACAAGTCGTACGATTGCTGGCTGCTCATACGAGACGAGCTCGTCCAAGATAAGCTCAGCGTCGTCTCGCTTGTCGTATAGCAGGCTTTCGAATTTCTCTGCGATTCTCTCCACATCCTCGACGGATGTCAAACTTGCACAGTCGAAGAAATCTGAGGCGTAGTGTCGCTCGGGTGGGACCGGCATACTTCGATGGGAGGGCTGAACAAAACTTGGGGCTTAGGTGAATATCTCCGGAGGAGTGGGTAAGCCAGTGGTATATGGCACCCACTCGCAAGCTACAAACGAAATTCAACTCAAAAAGATGCGTAGATTGTTATCTCGCCGCGATTCAAGTGATTTCCATGGATGAAGGACAAAACCGGTCCACTGTGTGAGTCGCGCAGTGAGCAAGAACGGTCGACCTTCGAGAACAGCTGCCCCACGAGGAGACTGGGTTGTGCGTGACGAAAGAAAGGAGTTGATGCACACGTGATGTGACGCAACGCGCCACGCGTTAGCAGCCGGTGCAAATAGGCGCAAACCCGGCCTTTGAAAGAAGATGATAGCAATACAAGACAGAGCGATACAAAGCAAAATGACTGATCAATTCCAGTTTCCACCCCACCACTTGTGCACGCGCTCCCCGCCATGCTCATCGTACTCCGCACGCGTGACACCGACGCTCTCGAACTCGTCCGTCCGAGCAAAGCGTGCCATTCCGCGCCACGGATCCGCCGCGACATCTTCCGCGCGCGTAATGTTGATCGTCATGTCCGGTCGCATGATTGGCCGCAACGTCGCATGTAACCGAGGAATAAGCCCAGGGAATTGCGATGGACCACCCGCGAGGAACACATTCTGAAGACGAGGATGAGTGCAGGTACTAGTGCGAGGACGATGAGAGGTTACCTTGACCAGACGCTCCTTCTCCGGATCGGTGAACCGTGCAAGGACATTCTGTATGACCTCGCCCAGGCCCGCTGAATCAACGCCTGCCATGGCCGGCGAAAACCACGTTTCACAAACGCGCCACCGCTCCGTGTTGAGGTGAATGCGGCAGTTTCCTTGGTTCGAGATAAGTCAATGAGACAAGCGAGATTAAATGATTGTACCCTCAACATTGCCCTCGTCGTATGTTGGGCGAAGCGTCGTGATGAGCTCTGAGCGTTTTAACGCGAGCGAGGCATGCGTGTGGTGCTTGGTGAATGATGGGTCGTGCAAAAGGAGCTTTTCCTCAATCATTGCCAGCTGTGACATGTCCTCTTCTTCATCTGACGACGGAGCTGCCGTATTCTGGAGAGATATCTGAATAAATGAATAAACAGAATGAGAATGGAAGGCCTTACTATCTTTCGGTATATAGCCCAATCAGCGTCGTTGGCGCCAAAAAGGTCTTCTGTTTGGGATATCAGCGAGGAAGAGAGAGAGAAGAGGCAGACATACCGCCGCCACCTTTCCGCTTTTTCTTCGGCACTCGGTCATCCGCCGCGAGACTCGCGATGTTCTTCATGCGGGCTTGTGCAGCCGCACTCTTACGGTCGCTCAGGGCAGCTTTCCTGCGTCCACGGTCTTTGATCCGGGTCATCAAAGACTGGGGAGAAGTCGAGATTAGTGGGATTTAGGAGTAAAGTGAGCCACAAACCTCCTGCTCACTGCGCATCTTGCGGACCCAGCCACCTAAATCGCCCTGTCGTTCCTCCTCTTCTTTACGGTCTTCCTTCTCCCGTTCCTCCCGCTCGCGTTCCTTCTCTCGCCGCGCACGCGCGCGGGCTTCGGAGCCAGCTTTCATCAATTTTTGTTTCTTCTTCTCTTTGAGCCCGTCTTCGTCCAACTGAAGATACCAATATAAGCCAGAGGCCTGGGCAGTATGAACGTTCTTACATCCGCATCGGGGACGTCGACGAGGGGGAAAGCAGGCTCGTCAGCATCTTCTCCACCGTCCGCAGCGGCCTCCTTCTTCCGTGCTTTCTTCAAGTCGGTCTCGAGTTTTTTGATCGTCTCCTCCAGCGCATCATCATCATCGAACCCTTCCGTTTGCAGTTTATACTGGGGCCAAACATAAGCCAAAAGCTTCTCCAAAACAAGTTACACTTACCATCCACTCCCTCTTCGTGTCATCCACCTTGCCCTCGCGCAAATTGAGGAGGTACTGCAGATCCGTCTCCTTCTGAAGAAGTTTCTCGATGCGCATCTTCGCTGCCATTTCCTGCAACTTGCGGCCCTGTTCTCGACGGCGCTCCGCAATGCGCTCAAGTTCTTCCGGGGTTTTCTCCTCCTGCACTTGTACGGCAAACGGGAATTGAACGATCCGGTCCGCCTCGCGCAACGCTTGCGGCGAAGTGAGAGAGCGGAGAAGCCCAGTGTAATCCGGCGCAAATTCACAGAGGTTGTGGAGCATCCACTGCGATTGCGTGGGCGTGACGCGCGTCGGGAAGCTTGTGTACTTGAGCTGTATGAGCTTCAGCAAGTAGTCTGCCGACTGCGAGGCACCCCATGGAATGCGTTTTGCATGGCTCAAGATACCCTTGCCGGAAAGGATAGGAATAACAGAGGTCGACGCGGTGTTGAAGGAAAGAACGAGCCCGTCGGCACCGGGACCATTGTTTTGGTAAAAGGACATGATGGAGTCCACGCAGTACGCGACAGAGGGGACGGAATATTGCTCAAACAGAAGCTCTGAGGTTACTAGGGCATATGAGAACGTGAGACGCGGTCAGACGAGTTCACCTACACGATCTCGAATGCATCGGCGAGCACAGACGCTCGGTCATGATCATCGGGTGGTCAATAGAGTCCGCATCGATGCTCAGTTGTATGAAGGCGTAGTCTAATGCATTTTCCTACGTCGTTTAGCATATAAAGAAGAAATATGACGACCCACTAATGCGTCGGAATTGAGAAGTACATCGCCCTCCCAAGGAGTTCGTGCTTGTATCCTGGCGCCGCCCTCAACGTCTACGCCATCGCCGAAAAGAAGGAGGGGTTTATTTGTCTTGCGCTCCTTGTACTTTGCTATGACATTGAGACCAGACCGCGGTGAATCCGACGTCGCGAATCCATACCGCAAGTTGGTAGAACCGTTGTCAATGACCAGTGGCGTGCGCTGCGACCGGTGTTCGTCATATGGGCTGGGTGGGGGCGGCAGCGCTGGGGGTGCCGGCGAGGGCATCCGCATAACGGCGTCCATGGTTCAGACGCGTCGCTGGCGGTGGTCAAAGCGGGATAAATGGACTCAACAAGACCAAACCGGGATCTTTCTTGAGCCCTACCTTGACCACAAATTTCGGGCTCCAATGGCTTCATCGATTACTCTAATATCGACGTCCACGCTCATATCTCAAGGTGCAGAAGCAGCAAGTCGTTCTCCGCTATTTTTCCCTCGCGGCATCTCACTTCCTCAACCAATCTTGCCGACATAGAAAGTATACAAGGCGAATCTAACCTCAGACCCGTCGGACTCCCCGATTCTGTTGAAGCACCGCTTCCGCAAGGGCTATCGACATCCTACCTTGGATTGGACACTCACCCGCGCACGCGTGGCTGGTGAGGCGAGAGCGCTGTTGAAATGTCTTCGGTACACTTCCCCTCACCTCATCCGACGCAATTTAATCCGGCATAGATCAGGTGTGAATGTCCCTGGAGTTCGAATGGTGGATGCAGTGGAGGGGATATTGGGGATTGACTGGATTCACGGGCAGAGTGTGCGGAGGCTTCTGCCCGGCGGCGCAGGGGACGAGGACGAGGACGAAGAATCGGACGAGTTTGAACCCGAGGCTATCGATCCATTGACGGACTATGGTATACCAGTAGGTATGTTCTCCACTTTCCTCTATGCTCTTTGCGTTTACCTCAGGCAGATGTCCTCATGCAACTCATCGGGCAGGAGATTGCCAAGATGCATCTCGCGGATGTAATCCACGGCGACCTTACCACGTCCAATATGATGCTCAGGCATCCGTCGTCTTTCAAGTCTCGCCACGCTAATCTTCCTACAGAATTAGTGAGCGTAGCCCGTGATCCATCTCTCTTTTCGCTAACGTCGCCAGGTGTTGATCGACTTTGGGCTTTCGTATCACTCGAGTCTTGTTGAGGACAAAGCTGTCGATCTGTACGTCCTCGAACGCGCCTTTTCGTCCACGCACCCGGATTCGGAGCCGCTATTCGCGTCTGTGCTCAAAGCGTACGAGCAACGCATGGGAAAGGCGTGGGCTGCTGTCGCGCGACGATTAGACGATGGTGAGTGTAGTGTTTACTTGCAAAGTTGTCCTATCTAATAACATATTATTTCGCAGTGCGGCTACGCGGACGGAAGCGGAGTATGGTAGGATAGTACCGTTGTAACTCTTCAAACCAATGTAAAACAGAGTTTCATTCAATCTTCATCAACATGCAACGCCGTGACAGCTTCCCGATCCCATTCCACATAATTCCAGTCCCAAAAGCTTTGTGCTTCAAATCCGTCATACCATGTAAACCCGTTCGAAGACCAACCGTGGATCTGGCCGCGTGCAGGCCCATTCAAGGTCATCACAAAGGTCCCATCGGACACTTCTCCTGCTGTCCCGCATTGGCAATATCTGGAGAGCTGCAACACCCGGAGGGGCAATTGCACCCAACGCCTGTTGATGTTCCATTCCGCCTCTGGATGTGCACGAATGAAGCGCAGAGTCTGCGCATTCTGCTCTTCAGTATAGAGCCGAACCGGGTTGTTAAACAACTCCCAGTTGTGTGGCCGATCCACCGGAACCTTCCCATGCCGCATAATAAACCTGAAATTCTCGGTGAACATGGCGATTTCCACGTCGCGGACTTCCTTGTCTGCGCACAAGCACTCCTCGGGGTCGCCATGCATATGTCGCGGGCAAAAGCAGAATCCTGATGCATGGAAGCGAACCGCATGAGGCCAGTGCATGCCGGACGGTGGATTAGATACGGGCCACTCCATCAGAATGGTGCGATAAGGTTCAGGGACGAGGACGGTGTAGGCTGTCTCGACCTTGTTCACATACGATCTGCGGTGATCCAGTGAAATTGGATGGGGAGATGGCAAGTTTTCAAAGCAAAGCGCAAGAAGTCGGAGTCGCGTCGGGGAGTCAGTCTTAGGGACGAGAGAACGCCATTGCCCACAGACATGAGTTGTCGAAATGAGATCTCTCAGTGGGAGATGCTCAAAGATTTGGATGAGAAGCTCTGGGATCGCCATGACCGGAGAAATTTCGGTTTGAATCTGCGCACAAGACATTGCTGCCAGTTCACCGCTCAAAGGGGGCAGGATAAACCAAACGTTTGGTGCAACGTTGGATGTCAACATCACCAAATACAACTCGTCCTGTCATCTATTTATGGTAATTTACTCAGATCATTGGTCGTGGTCGCGCTGCTTTCTGTGGGAGAGAATCAGGCGGCTTGGCGGGTGTGCGCGGCAAAAGTATTCTTCACACCTCGAATAGCGGTTTGAAGACCCTCGAGCGCATCACAGATCGTCAATTCCTTGTCACTTCGAATCTGCTAGCTATGTATGTACAGTGGTGTTGGCACTACCTGTTGGAACTACCTCATATACCTTTCCGAACATTTGCGCGCTAACCTGAGGGGTGTCGGTGTTCACGATAAGCACCAGGTGCGTCCAATGTCGGCCAATTGGCCCCGACCCGCTATTTCCCGGTCCAAAATAACTGTCCACGAGGTCTGGGGTATTTTCGCGAGTCCATTGAATAAATTCGGCCCGTTTGTCCGCCCATGTGCCTTCCTGCAGGCTCAGCAGCATCAACGTTTCGTTATCAGGGAGCGGTTGTTCGAGCGGGTCGCTGGACGCGACGGCGGGGGCCGCGGCCGCGGCGGCTACTTCGGACGGTGGGGCGGGACTGCTATCGCTTTGCACAGGTTTCAGGCCCTGCGCAACGAATTGGAGAGCTCCGAATCCTGCGCTCGACCGACGGATCCGATGGCCGTCTCGCCCATCGAGGCCTGCACCGAGGTCGGGGGGATCGGTGATATTACTGGTCGAGTCACTAAGACCACCTCCCAAGTTCGATTCCAGGGCTTGGTAACTTGTACTGTTCTTCGCGCCCCAACCTACGACTGTCGCCCTCCACGCGGGTACGAAGTCGGTGTAAGCCCCTGACCCGCCAGTGTCCATGGATAAATTAAAGATGCCGATGGGCTGAACACCCTGGAAGGTTCTCTCGAGCGCATAACCTTTGAATGCCATCTGATACAGTATGAGGAATGATGATAGCGGTGAATGCATGACAGCGGTTTACCTGCGAAGTGAAGCCCGACTTCTGATACTCAGACTCATAAACCATCCAGTGGTTACGGGCCGCAGAGTAATTCTTGTAATCATCCGCAGTGTAAGGTCCATCACTGTCGTAGTTGCAGTTGCCGCTACCACTTGACGTGCTGTTACCGCTCGAGCTGGAGGTCGCATTGAGGGTGCTCAATGTGGAATTCCCGACAGTCCTCGAAGTGAGATTCCCACTAGCACCTGAAGTGCAGTTCACGGCGGCCCCCGAGCTCGCCCAATCTTCCATCTGCGCTATATCGATAGCGGGAACGAATATTAGGCTCGTAACATTGACTCCCACATAGGATACGTTGCCAGGGTGGGCTGCTCCATATGCCCGCACCAGCTTCACCTGCTCCGTGGCATACACGTTATGAGTAGCCGTTACGTTTTTTATCAGCTCTTGCGAAGCTGAAGAGTTCCCGGCATGCATCAAGAACTGCCAGTATGTTTCCACCCATGTCTGGTGGCTAGAGCCGTTCCCGAAAACGGTATTGACCGCCTTCTCCAGGTCCTTGTTCGACAACCCCGGGTCAGACCCCCCGATATTTGTGCTGGAGATGCCTTCTGTGGTAACCCATCGCTGCGGAGCGTCTTGCGAAATGCCCTGAGTGAGGAGCTGGTGTAGAGCGTACCCCCGGGCGCCATTCGCAAACGCCGTCCAATTTGTCGCCGGGGTCAGAGTGGGGGTCGACGTCGCGTTCTGGGAGCTCGTGGATAGCGAGCTCGGGGACGACGAACTCGTGCTGGAAGCGGTCGAGGTCGTGTTCTGAGTACTGCTCGGGAGTGTGGTACTCGAGGTACTGGGAGTGGTAGAAGTGGTAGAGGCGACCGACGTCGTTGCGCTCGGGAGCGGCGTACTCGTGGAGATTGAGGTCGTGCTGGAAGCGCTAACGTCCCTTCGGTCGTTGTGCAATGGAGCACCTTGGCATAAAATCGTGAAAATGGCCAGCAAAGGCACGAAAGTGGTGTTTCGCATCATATCGTTCGAAAGCGGAGAATTGAGGTTGGGTCTGGAAAAAAAGAGGAAGTGGACCAGCCACCGTTGGAAGGAGATTGGGGCAACGGTCCAGCCGTTGCAGAAGTAAGAGTCGGAGACGCGGAATGGTGTCCTGCGCTGTATATATCGCGGAAATCATGCACAGGAGCGGCGGTAAAGCTGAACTTGAAGACACCGTTGATGTTTTGGTTGCCCGGATCTCTAGGGCCAAGTTCACGGCGACTCAGACAGTGACACTCTGAAAGACTACTGTTGCTGCGCAGGTACTCAAAGGCCAAAAGTGCGAAATGAGAGAGGCATGCAAGGAGCGACCGCAACGTGCCGCAAATGAGGGGTTGTTTCATGATTTCAGAAACGGGACGGAGAGAAGCGATACCTCCACTAGTGGGTTCATAATCGGCGGATTACCAGCGGGCGCGTTGCATGGATCGATTCCAGGTTGAGCAAGAGGCGAACGATATCGGTGCTTAGATGTCCGATAATCCCGAAAGCCGTTATTTTGCACACCCAATGCACAGACCAATACTATCAGTCTCATTTCGGAATTATTGCGGGCGAACTGGCCGCCTCACGAAACCGGACATAGCGGCTTGCATCTTGGCCATGGTTGGGTCGAATTGGGGTCGAAATCAACCTGCTCAGGTCATTGCCGCGGCCGATCCAGAGATCGTTAGCTGGAATTATTAAATGTCCGAAACTTTGGATCTTGTCTACCAGTACTTATAACTACGAATTTGCGGTGGAGCTCTTCCAACCGATTACTGGTCAAGGCAGGTGGTCTCGACGATGATCGAGGTTACACGGTACGGGTCTAGAAAAAAGGGTGTAAGTTTAAAGCAAACGGGGACCGAGGCTAGACCTACCAATGTTGGAAGCCGGACGCCTGTCCTCGAGGTAGCCGTAGCCCTGGGCGGCGACATGCCTCGGAATACGGATGGAAGCACCGCGGTTCGCGACGCCAGAGCTAAAGTCGGTGATGTGGCCGGTCTCGTGGCGGCCAGTCAGCCGCAGGTCGTTGTCCTCTCCGTACACGGCGATGTGCTCGTTGTGCTTCTTGGACAGCTTCTCGATGGCGGCCTCGATGTGCTTCATTCCCCCGGGCTCGCGCATGGCCTTGGTGGAGTAGTTGGAGTGACACCCGGCGCCGTTCCAGTCGCCCTGCAAGGGTTTGGGGTGGAAGGAGACGACGATGCCCCACTGCTCTGCGATGCGGACGAGAAGGTAGCGGGCCATCCAGAGGTGGTCGCCCATGGAGATTCCCTCGCAGGGGCCGATCTGGAACTCCCATTGGGAGGGCATCACTTCGGCGTTAATACCGCTAATGTTGACCTTGGCGTAGAGGCAAGCGCGGTAGTGAGCTTCGATGAGGTCACGGGCGAAAACCTTGCCGGTTCCTAGATAGCGCGTCGGTGCGTCAGAGATCCGATGCGTCGGCAGACGAGGCGATGTACGTACCAGCACCGCAGTAGTAGGGGCCCTGGGGACCGGGGAAACCGCCCTTGGGCCAAGCGTAGGGCTTGCCGTCGACGTCGAAGAGGGTGTACTCCTGCTCGAGACCGAACCAGGGCTCCTGGGCTTTCGCCTGTTCCATGACCTTCTTGGCGTGATGACGGTAGTTGGTTCTATTAGGGGTGCCGTCGTTGTTGTAGCACTCTGCGAGGACGAGGATGTTGTCGCCGCCGCGGAATGGGTCGGGGAAAATGGCAACGGGACGGAGAAGGACGTCCGAATCGTTACCTGGGGCCTGGTTGGTGGACGAGCCATCGAAGTCCCAGGTGCGGAGCTGCCCGATGTCGGTGACCTTCTTGCTCACGGTTGTGGTCTTGGATCGGAGACCACCATCGCCGTCGATCCAGACATCTGTGGGGCTCCTTGAGGGCCGAATGGGAGGATATGGAGGGGGAAAGCATACACTCTGCCTGGATCTTCTCGCCTTGGGGGAGGGCGAGATAGGGAGCAAGGAGGTCGTTGTGGAAGACGTTGGCCATTGTGAGGTGAGGGAAGGGAGGATAGTTTGACCGCACGAATCAGGTCCCACCTATAAGGCCGGAAGTTGCCGTAATTGTGTCAATTCAGTACGGTTTGGTCTGGGTCTTCATGCGGTTTCATGCGGTACAAATCGCGATAAGAAGTCTTCCCGTTCTACCCAATGCCCAGTCGGTGCCAGCCATCTCCTCGCCGTCTCTCATTTTTTTCCGGTCCGTGTTTCATGGTGTTACAGAAAATTAAGGTCTCAGGTGTACGAAAAATACAATATCCGGGCGGGCGCCCTCTGAGCACACCAATCACCTGGCAGAACCCAGTCGTGCCATCGACGTGTCCTCCGAACTCTCCTGCTCTTCCACGGTGTCTGACTGAGTAACCTGCATTCGGGCGCCAGATCTGAATCACGGCCGCGGTTGATGCACACCGACCACCTGCAGTACAGTTTTTTTGGACAACTCTTGCACGTCCGATATTATTGGTCCATTTAACATCTGTGCAGCAAGGCCCTCCCTCATTCAGGAAATGATCGGCATCACGGACGGGGCGGGAGTCGGAGTCGCGGGAAGCATAAGGCTTATAGAAATTGGAGTGCCCGGAGCTCCGTTGCGCATCCCGAGGACACAAATCCAAATCACAGACCTGCAGTGAGCAAGACCAGAAATGACATCACGGACATGTACGACTCGATGCTGTCAACGCAGCCGTTGACGACCTTTTCAAGGTTAACGTTCGACCTTAGTGCGGCTGTATGTCATTGGACGGAGGCCAGCGTCCAGGTACAATGACTGTTTCTTCGAGAGACGATGGACAGCCTGAGACTTGACCTGGATCTCTCGAGTCTCGTTCCGAGAGCACAGTGTACAATGGCCATATCTAGCTCAATAGTTGAGGTTAATGCTATTCTACAAGTGATGGTAAAGAGGCTAGATATATACGAAGGCCTCGCCAGTAAAATGACGCATGGAGAAACACAGAAACAGCACAGAGACAACACAATACGCCCGATTCCATCCTTCCTCAATCCCAAGACGGTGACGCCGAATACGAATGACTTCGAGCGGTCCCATTCGAGGGCTGAGCCGGGCTCGAGGGAGACCATGTCGGCGACGTCGGACTGTACGCAGGCGAGGCTGGAGCTACATTGGGGTTAGAGAAGGGAAACTGCCGATAGTAGGGCGAACTCACAATATCCAGGCGCTGATGGGGGTCATACATCAGCGTGTCTCATTAGCGGTTAAGAAACATAAACTCACAAGCAGGGGAGTACGTCGGCGAGGTCGGGGCTAAAAAATGTCTTAGCTGAGGGACAACTTTGCCTTGAGATCACGTACAGTATTTTGGAGACGAGGGCGAAGCCATGGGTGATGTCGGGGAATACTTCGGCGACGTTGGCGAAAGCTGCGCTGGAGCTTCGAGCGAGTCAGAATAAGATATGGGCGCTTATAATGAACTTACAGGTTGGAGAATCTGTGGAATGCAGTATGAGCAAGGAACATAACATTGAGGAAGACGGAAAACTCACACCGCGGGGACGCCGGACTGAACGAAGGACTCGTCGGCGAGTACCGCGGCGACGTGGGGCTGAACGACGGTGACTGTGGACTGTACCGTGGAGAAGCCGGAGAGAATGAGGGGGAGGTGGGGGAGTACCGCGGGCTCGCTGGTGAGTAGCCCGGCGAGGGCAGAATCATGGGCGATGTGGGGGAGTACGTCGGCGACGTCGGCCCACGGGCACCACGATCATAGAACGGCGACGTAGCGTACGGCGAAGTCCCGAAAGGCGAAGTAGCACCGCCGAACGGTGACTGAGGGATATAACCCGGCGATGTAGGCGAATACATATTGGGCGAGCTGGGGCTGTACTGCGGACCTGCTGGCGACATGCCACCAGCACCAGTCGGCGTACCCTGACCCCATCCAGGTTGGAAGGCCTGCCCGAAATTCGGGCCGTCGTCTCCACCATTCACCGCCAAGGGTGAGAATGACGCTTGGTCTCCCTTGAAGGCATTGTCCTGCCATACCGGCGAGTTCGTGTCGTACGGAGTCATCGCGACTTGCCCAGGTGTCATCCCGCCATCGGCCTGCGCCGCCAGCATGGACTGTACCGGCAACCGATGATCCACAATGGCGTCCTTGAGCATGTCGATGTCCAAGGCGACTTCAAAGGCGCCCGTGCCCATGGGCGCCATCTGCCCAAACATGACGTTCTCCGCGACACCATGGCAATCGTCCTTCTCGCCCACTGCTGCTGCCTCCATCAAGATTTCAACTGTCTCCTCGAAAGAACACCTCATCAAAGCTCCTGTATCGGCACGATTGATTCCATGGCGGGTAATGGCCATGAGCGTCCCTCGATGCGTCATCAGGTCACACAGCAGCGCCAAATGCCGGTAGTTGACGTAGGAACCGTCGAACTCGATAACACCACGAAGTTCTTTGAGGATCGCAGCACGCGCAGCCTCGATGCCAAGAACGTTGAAGACCTCCACACAACTGTTCGAATAAGTCCGTTTGAAGTCTACGCCGTCGATGCACATAACGGTCTTCAAATTGATCCCTTCCGTCTCCAGGACCCACTCCTCGTTCTTGCGCACGTTAATGCTGCCGTCGTCCTCGATCACGACTTTGTCGTGGCGCAGCAGGAAAACCTTCCGGATATCCTTGACGCCGCGCAAGCTGACGGAATTCAACATGGTGTTCTCCAGCTGGCGCAGGAAGATATCCTCCTCGATCGAGCCCATCCCATCGTCGTCCTTGTCACCTCCACCCAGCACTCGGCAACGGATAATGAGCTTATCAGAGTTGTCCTCGCTCCAGATGACGAAGAGATCCGTCTTGAAGCTCTCCGCAATGCGACTCGCGACGTAGTGCATGGTGAGTTTCCCGACCATTTTCGTCCGATTCAGTTCCAGACGAAGCAGCCAAGGAGATTGCAAATGCAGCTTGGACTCGATGTCTTCGTCTGGAATGGCGAAGAAGTCGGCAACGAAGCCTTTATCGTCTTCGATGAGGGTCTCGCTGGGGTCCGGGTCGTACCAAATCTCGACGGCCGAAGTGACTGTCCGCAGTGACGTGTATTCAAGCTCGTGAGCCACGAGTTGGGCACGCGAGGCATCGACGGAGATGTCGGGATTGAGGTAGACAATGAGGGATGGAGTCTTGATATTCGTGGCCACATTGATGATTTCCTTCAGACGCGGAACACCAAGCGTGACGTTTTTACTCGACACACCGGCGTAGTGGAAAGTGTTTAGCGTCATCTGCGTCGCGGGCTCTCCGATGGACTGCGCCGCAAGAGTCCCGCACATCTCGCCGGGGTTCGCGATCGCCTGATTGAATTTGGACTCCACCTCGCCCAACACCCAGTCGAACGCTTCGCGATTTAGATGGTGCTTTTCCAGTACGCGGCGAGTGGCGAATGTGGAGCGCAATTGGATTCGGAAACGCAGCACGGCATCCTGCTGAGCCTGCTGGCTCAGAGGATCATCACCTCGCACAACAATCAGCCGTTCGCCCAGCTCCCGCACCGCGTCGACGATGTACGCGGGCTCCAGGTCGCTCGGCTGCCGCTGGTCGATATGGAAAATCTGCCCTGCGTTCTGGATGATCCGCTGGAGATTCACGGGAAGGTAGAAGCTGTGATTGGGATCGGCCCGAGGGAAAATGAAAGTGCGCATCAGGTGTCGATCAGCGGAGAGCTGAGCGTATTCATCGTCAAGTTTCGCCTGTAGCTCGAGCGAGCTGTCATCGAGCCCGACCTGAAGCACACCGCTCATGAACCCGCTCTTCTCGTCGGTGACATCGACACGATAGTTATGTCTAAACTGCGCGTCGGTGAGAGCGAACGTGTCGACGTTTTGTTTCTCGATGAAAGCGCCGTCCATACCGTCCTCCCCGTAGACGAACTGGATGAGATCGCCCAGAGAATTCCGGACCGTGCCGTCGTAGCAGACCATGACATCCTCCAACGCCTTGACCAACCGCCGCTGGATATAACCGGTCTCGGCGGTCTTGATGGCGGTATCGATTAGACCCTCACGCCCAGCCATGGCGTGGAAGAAGAACTCCTGCGGTGTCAGGCCGCGCAGGTACGAGTTTTCGACGAAGCCCCGCGCCTCGGGACTGAAATCGTCCTTCGTGAAGTGGGGTAATGTCCGATGACGGAAGCCGAATGGTATACGACGACCCTCCACACTCTGCTGCCCGACACAGACCGACATCTGTGAGATGTTGATGAAGGAACCTTTCGACCCGGCCACCACCATCTGCTTGACATTGTTGTCCTCCTTCAAGTTCTTCTGCGCGAATTGACCAGACTCGTCACGGGCCAAATTGAGCTGGCGCTCCACGTTCTTCTCGAAAGACTCTCGGATCGTCATACCCGGAGCGGCCTTCAGACGATCGTGAGAGGCGTCGTCGATGATCTGGATGACCTCCTGCTTGCAGTCGGCGATTTTCTTGGTGATAAAGGCCATGGTGCCGTGGTCGGCGATGGTGTCGCCGATACCGATGCTGAAGCCGTTGTGGAACAGCCAGAAGTTGACCACCATCTGCAAACCGGTGAAAAGCTGCCTCGTCGCCTCCGGTCCCTTCTCCCGGAAGACCACGTGAATGAGACCGCCCTGCGTGGGGCCGACGGTCTTCTTCTCCACGATCCCAAATATGATCTCCCCGTTCTCGATCAGCATGCCGTCGTCGAAAACGGGATTCGACTTGTTCATCTTGTCCTCGGAGCTTCGCGTGATGTTTATGCCACGCGGAATGACAAGACTGAGGATCTGTTTCCCGGTCCATAATGGTTTGGGCTTGACGATGGCAGGTATCGGGACCGTGCCATCCCACTCCGGCACCCAAAGCAGGATGTTCTGGACTTGGTTCCAGTCCAAAAACGAGTCGCGCAGGGTAAACTTCCGGACACCGCAGAGGGTGTCTTGAACGATACCCATGACAGGCTTGTTGGCCTGCGGGGAAATGATCTACGAAGGGTTAGTTCGGCGCGGAATGCTAAGGTCGCTACACTTGCCTGTCGGGGAACCCATGCAATCTGACTGAGCTCTGCTCGGGTCTCCTCGCTCTGGGGCACGCTACCAGCAACTGGTGAGACTCGCGAGCACTTTGTCTTCGACGTCAACTTACTGCATATTCATTTCGTCGCCATCGAAATCAGCGTTGTACGGCGGTGTTCTAGCAGAGATAAGACGAGGACGCTGTCTGGTCCACCGTGATGACTTACACAGATAAATTCAGGCGAAAGGCTGAAAAGGAATAAACAAACGCAACAGAGAAGAAAGAATGGTGCTTACTTGAGTAGGGCATAAGCTTCACTCGATGACTCATCATACTCATTTTGTGCAGACTAGGCTGTCGGTTAAACAAAACAAAACTGCGAAAGCCATGAGCACAAGTACTGCAGAGATTGAAGGAAGAAGACCTACTCTCCGTCCTTCAGATGTCTCTCTACAATCCACCCGTACTGAAGGAAGGCGTCTGCGCGCTTGTTGTATCGCAAATCGATACGCTCGCCGGTGTCTCGGACAACATAACGAGCGCCAGGGTAAGCAGTGGGACCGTTGCGAACAAGCTCTTGCAGGTAACTGATGTTGTACGGTGTCACTGTTATCGAATGGAATGAGTACATGCGGATAAGGAGACGGACCCCACAAACCTCTTTCCGGGAACGTCAGATTCATCGCGATACTTCGAGGTACGCCGACCTCGTCCAACTCCAGATTGGGATCACCCGTGATCACAGTCCGGGCGGAGAAGTCGACACGCTTGCCCATGAGATTGCCCCGGAGACGTCCCTCCTTCCCCTTTAATCGGGCACGAATAGACTTGACGGGACGGCCAGACTTTTGCAGCGCCTGCGGGATACCAGCGATGTCGTTGTCCATGTAAGTGGCAACGTGGAACTGCGAAACGTCGCGATTAAATAAATAGATAAACGGGGTATATTGAAGCAGGAACGTACTTGCAGAAGTTGCTCAAACTCCGTGATAACGTGAGCGGGAGTGCCCTCGTTTTCACATCTCCGTACATTTGCCGACGCCTTGATGATATCGCCAAGTTTGTAGGTCAAATCATCCTCGCTGCGCATCGCGCCGCCATCGACGGCGATACTCGGCCGGACGGGCGGAGGCGGAACAGGCATGACCGTGAGGATCATCCATTCGGGCCGTGCGTACTCGTCAGAGAGCCCGAGCAGAGTAAGATCCGAGTCGGTCATCTTTTTGAAGGTGGTGTATATATCTGACGGGCTGAAGATGCGTTTTTCGGGCTGAATTGACTTCATCTCCTACAAAGCTCGTCAGGGGCGGCATCTAGAAAGAGGCGAGTTACCAACATCGTCATCATCCTTCGGCTTCTTGTACTGAGCAAAGAGCTTGAGCGCCTCCTTCCTGATCTGTGGCTGCACGTAACCGCATCCGCCGTGACCCTTCTTGGGCTCTTCCCCGTCCGCTTCCGCATTTTCATCTTTGGGGTCGTCTGGCTCGCAGACCATTTTGGTCTTGCAATGCGCCCAGACGACGGCCATGCGACTTTTCGGGTCGCGGATGTGACGAATCTTGTCCGCGAAATTGGGATCCGACTTACATGCATGAATTCAAGGACGGTTTACGAGTATTCAAAAATATGTGGATAAAAACGTCAGCGTGTGTTTCTACATCCAACAGCGACGAAAAAATCCACAGGGAGCAACAAATGGGGGAGTACACGTCGAGTGAAAGTGCAAGCCAGACACGCCACGAGGGCGGTCGGCCACGCGGCGCGGCGTGCACGATTTTCGCACTCCTCGTTCGGCCCCCCATTTCACCACGCAACCTCGTGTCCGGCCAGCACCAGGCTGCCGACGCGGCGATCAAGCGACCGAAAACGCGCGCCGACAAGACCATGGGTAGCGGAACGCCTCGATGTTCGAGGAACTGACGTGGTGCGGGTTTGGGGTTCTCCACGGTGTGGAGAGAGCCCCCAGAAAATTGGGATGGTGGGGGTGCGAAACGAGTAGAGGAAAGGGAGACGCGACTCACGATGTCCGCTTTAAGTTTCCCACAATTTATGCATATGCACTCCAATATCTTCTTAACCTTCAGGATGAAGCCTACGAAACGGTGAGCATGGAACAAAGAGAGGTAGGCGGGCGACGCACCAGGGTGAAAGACAGGGCGGGCGAGCTCAATGTGGCCGAAATGGCCCGGACACTCCGACATCCCTTCACCGCATGTCTGACACTTGAAGTTGCGGTCGATGGTGCCCATGCGCGGATCCATCAGTCCGCCAAGCTTGGGCTTGTGGGTAGTCTCGTCCATGACCTCGGGGTGCTCGATCTTGGCCACAGAGTATGCTTTCTGGAAGGGAGTCAGCGGTGACTCCAAAGACGAAGGACGAGCCACGCACGATTTCCTCGGGCGAGAGGATTCCAAACTGCACTTCCTTCACTTTGCGAATCGGGGCCGCCGAATAGGCGAACTGGTGGCCGAGCATGATGCGAAAACCAGGGACAACGGACGGGAAGAGGTTGGGGGAAACCCGATATCAGAAGGGCCGAAAAACGACGAGAGAAGGTGCGAAAAGTGTTCCAAAAGATGTATTAGCGTGTATAGAGGATAATTGCAGGGTCCCGGTGAGTTTTGCGATGATTTGAGGAGATTTTGGCCGAAGAGTGAAATGAAAGCAAACGTGGAAAAGATGAGGAATGGCGGGGAGATGGGGCAGTCGTGCTGTCAATGAAGCCAACAGATGCAAGGGTGCGATAGGGCGCGCGCTCGGACGACGAGGAGGACGACGAGGAGGACGCTGCTGAGCTGAGTGTCGGTGGGCTGCGACAACCAAGAGGCTTGATTCAAAACTGAGCCAAACACGAGTCAAACCAAACATCGGCTCCGCTTCCGTTACACCGCCACTCTGACTGTCAATGGCCAAGGCGCGACCCCTAATCTCGTTCGTTCTACGGTCTTCTCGAGGCCCTACATGTCTTCTATGCCCCTCCCCCCGACCTCGTACAATGTTTCCGTATACCTTCAACCTCTAGGAACGGCGGAAAACCAAATCGATGTGCGCCTGGATGTCACCAACGACCCGGACTATGAGGAGATCGTGCGCGCCGTGAAGCTCATTCTCTATCGCCTAGCATCGTCACCTCATGCTGTCGCATCCGCGTTTGCCATACTGCTGGGTGTCTTCCTCCATGATAAGCGTGCCGAAGCAATTTTCGCCTCTCGCAACGGTCCAGATGCTGTCCCTGAGCGAGAACAAATCATCGAATTTTACACAACCAGCCCTCCGGATTTCATCATCTGCGAAACTGAAGACCATGAAGACGGTGCCATTCGTTGGGGCCGCGGTGAGCGGGGCAGCTCCGAGCTTGCAGCCAGAAACGAGGTCTTCATTTCAAAAGAGCTCTGCGACGCGATCATCGCAAAACTTGATATGGTCGGCCTCGAACCTCGCTACTTCCAATTCCTATCCACTGATACCTTCCAAATCTAGGAAGACCAGCAGGCGCGCATGCTCCGCAACTTCCACCGTGCTCTTCTCCTCGTCGTCCTCAGCCACGAAACTATTGACGCTCTGGTCAATCAAACATTCTCTCCTCTCATACCTACTCCACCGGAAGCCACCTTGTGCTTGTGTATCAAAGACAGCAATGGCGACGGTGATCCGGGTGGTTGTTTCGAAAACTGCTACTTCAAATTTGAACTGGTTGCTGAATTGCCAAAGGGGCTAGAAAAAGGCGATCGTCTATGGACGATTGCAGCGTTGCTCGCGGACAATGAGGATGGGCTCTATACTCTAAGTTCGTTCACGATCATTTTCGTGGTTCAATATCTGAACATGGCTTCCAGGTGACGACGCGATCGAATACCTAATTCAATCGTTCGCAACAAACAAGCGTTATCAACTCGACACGAAGGCACCGCTCGCACCCTCCGAGGCCCAAGGCACTGTTCGCTGGAAACACAAGTCGCTGCACACGTCCTGATATGCCAACAGCGGAAGAGCGCGATCTAGCCAGAGCTGCTAGACCCGAGGAAAGCCAGTATCGGTACTGAAGAAGGATGCAAGCAATCCTTTCATATAAATTTGCATATTGCTGTACCAGAACATTATAGCCCGTTAGGGTTGTAACTTATAATGAGCCGACAACTCCCACTTCCTGGATTCGATGCGAGCCGCGAAAGTGCGACATGCAGAGTCGACAGTGAGTTTGAATGAGTCCAGCAACGACGTGTCCCGAATGCTCTGCTGTAAGAGCACTATATTCCTGCGCCCGCCGATGAAATTGTGCAGGCCTCAACTTTGCTTATACAAATAGACCGCGGATTCATCGTATGGAGAGTATCTGGTTGGTCACTGGGTCCGAAGTTTGTGGTTCAGCTTTGAAAACTGAGGAAAGTCGTTAGACAGGAAGAAAAGACGCAACAACGGCAGCAAGGCGCTTGTATTCAATCAATATCCCACCAAAAAAAATCTACCGTCTTTGACCTTGAGGAATCGCCTTCAACTCTTCGAAAAAAAACAGAAAAATGATTGCCGCGATCGCGATTGATGAGCGGTACTAGTGTTATTAATAGCCCTTCCGCAACTTCGACCACGTATGCATTTAGCGTTCGCCTTGTCAAGTTCCCGACACGCCATACGTCGCAATCCAGTCTCTTATCTGAGCCGCTCGATTGCCCAGAGTGCCGTGCCCACCAAGTAAGCCGCTTCGAATTCCACTTCAAAGAACCCCTATCCCAGTACAAAGTTTGAGTTCCCTACTTATACGGCCACAAAGGTCCCCAAATGGTCCAAGTCTGAAGCGTCGTCCATGGCGTTTCTGGGATATGCACACTCCCGAGATGAAACAATCCGAAGTACACGGCTTCGTTCGGACGACATTTGTTCGGGAAAACTGCGACTGGGGCCGTTGGACCTGGAATTCAAATGAAATCACAGCCGAAATGTCCCGCAAATGGTGTGCCATCCCCGAGACGCACCTCCCCGCGTCGTGGTCGTGTGATTGGTCTAGATGGGGGGACCTTAGGGGCCCCATGAAACAGTGACTGCCATCTCCGCTTCATGAAGAATATCAATATTAACTATTCATCCACAGGGATAAAAAGAATGGCTGGTGGGGCGGCCCGGAACTCCTCCTGGACATTCTACGCCGATGGTACGGAATACCAGCACCACTAAATCCCATCATGTTTCGGCACAATACTACACTGTTCGAATCCCGCGGCACGTTCTACCTCTTTGAACAGCTGGATGATTTGGAGGATTCAGAGCCAGACCATGTCATGTTCAGGTTTCCTGGCACATACAAATCTATCGAGGACTTTCTCGAGAACGCTGATTGGAACGAAATGAAGAAGATACAGAAGGGAGAATGCAAGTAATTTTTCCCAGGCAATGTTCGTTGCGTCTCATCAACGCCTTATTTCAGTCCTTGTGGCCTCGAATCCCAGCGCCGAAATTCTTCCTCTGACGCACTCTGAACAAGGCCTACGCCGTGCTTCACTTGTCCCTTAGTAAAACGTCGCTTGTCACGCGCGTTAAAAAAATCTAACGTTGTTCCAGCCCGAAGCTCAATATATTTGCGGTGGCCAGGCCAGAGGTACACAAGCCGCATAACACTGACTCATCAAACTAACGCCGTTCAGGGCACCTGGGCCTTTCAAGCTCGCCAAACGTGGGTGAAAAAACGGGGGTCACAACCACTGGAACACACTTCCACCTGGCCCTCAATCCCCGACGAACTGCTCCCCTCACCGTTTTCTTGCAATTGGCACACTTTTGACCCAACATACTGGCAGACATGGGAATACAGAGGTGAAATGCTAGACCGCTGGGACGTGCCGGACCTCACGCCGGTCATGTTCATGGCCCATAGGCGGCATGATTGCGCGTTCGAAGTTCCAACGGTTCTGCGGGCCGGGCACACATATTATCTGTGGAAGTGCCAGATGGATGAGTATAACCCATGGTTGCGCAAGTTCGAGGGGACATACGCGAGCATGGAGGACTTTATGGAGAATGCCGACTGGAATAGGCTGTCAGATGACATGGAGGAAAAGGAATTTCTTGAATCCGAGGACGAAGAAATCACCACGGAAGATCGAGAAAAATGTTGACAAGGCTCGGAGTCCGAGGATGTACCCCAACTTGATCGATATAGCGACTTGCACTGGTCTCGCGTGTCTGACATCTGACGAGTGAGTGAGTCTGGAGGTATGAAAGGGACTGTACTCTAGTATGCTAAGATGTATGGCGGTGACCTCGCGTGCGGGTGTCGACAGTTGAGGCCCAGTAGTCAACCAAGATCTACCAAAAATACCACAGTCTTTGGACTCAACAAGTCTTCAAAAAATCAAGAAATGATTGCCGCGAGCCTGAGAGTCACGATTGATGATGAGCGGTAGTGTTATAAATAGCCCTTCCAGTGTTCCACACCGTCGCTCGACCTATGCCTTTAGCGTTCGCCTTGTCAAGTTTTCGACACGCTATCCGTCGCAATTCAGTCCCTTATCTGAGCCGCTCGGTTTCCCAGAGTGCTGTATCTACCAAGTAAGCTGCTTCGAACTCCACTTCAAAGAACCCCTATCCCAGTAAAAGTTCGAGTTCCCTACTTATCCGGCCACAAAGGTCCCCAAATGGCTTGAACTTGAAGCGTCGTCCATGGCGCTTCTGGGATATGCACACTCACGAGATGAAGCAATCCGACGGTGTCGTTCGATGGCGGCCGAAATTTGTTCGGGAAATTTATGACTGGGGTCGTTGGGGCTGGAACTCGCCAAATCACATAACCGCCGAAATGTCTCGCGAATGGTGTGCCATTCCCGAGACACATCTCCCTGAGCCGTGGTCGTGCGATTGGTCCAAATGGGAGGACCTTGGGGGCCCTGGCAAGCAACGGTGACTATCTCTGCTTCAAGTTCAAGAATAATATCAATACCAACCTTCCATAGTGATGGAAAGAATGGCTGGTGGAGCGGCCCGGAACTCCTCCCAGATATCTTACGCCGGTGGTACGGAATACCAGGAGCACTGAATCCTATCATGTTTCGGCACGAGACTACACTCTTCGAATCCCGCGGCACGTTCTACCTCTTTGAACAGGTGGATGATATGGATGATTCAGAGACGGACCATGTCATGTTCAAGTTTTCCGGCACATACAAATCTATCGAGGACTTTCTCGAGAATGCTGATTGGAATGAAATGAAGAAGATGCAGAAGGGCGAATGCAAGTTTTTTTTCCCAAGCAACGTTCGTTGCATCTCATCCACAACACCTTGTCTCAGTCCTCGTGGCCCCGAATCCCAGCGTCGAAACTCTTCCTCTGACGCACTCTGAACAAGGCCTACGCCGTGCTTCCCTTGTCCCTTAGTAAAACCTCGCTTTTCGTGCGTGGTAAAAAAGTCTAACGTTGTTTCAGCCCGAAGCTCAATGTCTTGGCCATGACCAGGCCAGAGGTACACAAGCCGCATAACACTGACTCGCCAGAACTAACGTCGTCCAGGGCACCTGGGCCTTTCAAGCTCGCAAAACGTGGGTGAAAGAATGGGGGTCACAAACCAAACCATTGGAACACACTTCCACCTGGCCCTCAATCCCCGACGAACTGCTCCCCTCACCGTTTTCTTGCAACTGGCACGCTTTTGACCCAAGCAAGGAATGGGAATACAACGATGAAAAAAATGCAAGACCGCTGGGACGTGCCGGACCTCACGCCGGTCATGTTCATGGCACATAGCCGGTATGATTGCGCGTTCCAAGTTCCAACGGTTCTGCGGGCGGGGGACACATATTATCTGTGGAAGTACCAGATGGACGAGTGGTATCCATGGTTGCGCAAGTTCGAGGGGATATATGCGAGCGTGGAGGACTTTATGGAAAACGCCGACTGGAATAGGCTGTCAGATGACATGGAGGAAAAGGAATTTGTTGAACCCGAGGACGAAGAAATCGCCACGGAAGATTTAGAAAAATGTTGAAAAGGCTCGAAGTCCGAGGATGTATGTACCCCAACTTGATAGATATAGCGACTTGCACTGGTCTCGTGTGTCCGAGTGAGGAGGTATGAAGTGGACTGTACTATATAGTATGCCAAGATGTATGGCGGTGACTTGGACCTCCCGGGCAGCGCGTGCGGGTGTCGACAGTCCGAAATCGCACCAAGCTTGGTACAAGTAGGTATCGGGACCATGGATAACGGCCAGCCATTCTCGGTTCGAAGAGTGGTTTGGTGTCCAAGTTGGCTCAAGGGCGAAATCAGTCGTACGAGCTTCGAGAGGTTGGATCGTCGATTTGAGGGACGGAGCAAGGGACGGAGAGAGTTCAACGTTCAACGTCGGAGCAGACCGGTCTCGAACATTGTACTACCCACGCTGTCAATGATTCGAATTCATCGGGGGGTGTCCTTGAGCTCTCCATCGCAGCCTATATACAGACTTGACGTGTCTTTTCCGCTCAGGATAGTTTGTTTCAGATACTTATTGTCACATCTTCCTAACGAGATAAATATTGCTCGCTTCATTTTCACCGCGCGCTCGCAAAGCCACCCGTGGACAAACTCTCCGGCAAAGCCCCAAGACAGTCGTCCGCCGCCGCCTTGTCCGCCGTCAGCTCGATCGTCACGTTTCCTCCCAGCCTGAAGACATCGTAAAAGTCGACATGGCACCGCGAAGCGGCTGGGACGCCATTGATAGTGACGTTCGCGACGTAGGCGGCGGTCCCAGGCGGGATAATCCGCTGCACGGACTTGGAGTCGAAGCCGATGGTGGTGACGGTCGTGGAGGTGTTGAGATATGAGTTGTGGATGGTGTATTTCGGGATGAAGGGCGAGAGGACGAGGTACTGCGTCGTGGAGGGTACTGCGCGAGTGTTTGTCAGCTGGCAGCGAAGGACGGGTGAAAGAAAGAAGTGGACCTGGGTAAAAACCAAGGAGATGGAAGGAGAGGAGGGACGCCATCGCAGCTTGATCGTCGTTTCCTGGTAGCCCGGCAGGAGCTACGCATGGTCAGCGCACGGTTATCGCAGATTCAAATCCTCTTACTGATGTCGAAGTTCTCGAAAACGACGCGTCGAACGCGGTCTACACTCTGGGCTGGGTGGTTGGCGTAGTGGTATCCGATGGGAGTCTATGAGGGAACGATTAGATGCTAACTAGAAGGGCATCGGGAAAACGTACTTGGAATGAAGGCTCATTGCCGGCGCCATAGTAGCCAGCCTGGGAACGAAGCTTCAGCAATCTTATGCATCCATTTCACTTGCTGCACTTGCGGAAAAGAAGTGATCCAAACGTTTGATAAATGTGTCCTACGCGGGCAGAATCAAGTCAAGCCGTCTGAATGGAAACGCTGCAATGCCGCTCACATTACCGCCCATGAGCTCAATGAGGTGAGCCGTGTCATGAGGGGCGAACCTACATTGATGCGTTGAGCCTCAGTCGGAAAGGATCAAGACAACTGGGACGGACCAGCTGTATTCCCAGGAAGACGACTCATAGAACTAAAGCACTGTCAGCGCATGCATCCTCTGAGCCACAGCGGCCAACGCACCCCGTTCTCGTTGTCGGACTGGAGAGAGCACTCCGTGGTTACGTTGTCCACGGGTGAGCAGTGCTTGGGGTCCGTGAAGTTGAATTTCCCGCTGCTGTATCGCTTCTGAGAGAATCCTGCGGCACACATTCAAGAGGGTGAAACTGGACGTGCAGGAGCGGTACAGACCTTTGAATCCATCGCTGACAACGGTCGGATCCCTGTCGCAAAATCAGCCCTGCAGACAATACAGGCCGCTCGAAAGAATTACCAGACATTGCGATAACTCTGTGGTGGTTGGTCAGCTGGAGTAGAACACGAAGACGACACGGCGCACCAACGAGCGATTGGCGAACGTCGCCTCATCATCAGCTTTCCCGAGTACCTGCGCAATCTGCCGAATTGCGAAATCCTCTGTCGAAAATGAGACGAGATTTTGACGAAGTGATTCGTCACTCACCGAAGGCGTACTAAAGGGCATCAGCACTCAACGCTTCAGGTAAAAGCAAGGCAGTGCGTACCTCAAGAGTCCTGCTTCCCTCCCTCGTCTGTCTACCCGTGCTCGCCACGTCCAACACCGCGAATGGCACATAGCCGAATTGCCTTTGAAAGACAGGGGTCAGTCGCGACTCCAATCTCGCAGGGCGAAGGCGCGCTCACTTGTACACGTTGGATTGTCGCCCCTGGATATTCCACTCGGGCGGGTTAACCTCCGAGTCCGTCCACGCAGCGGAATACAACTCCTCCAGATCGATGCCCAGGGCAGCGGCTTCGTTATGGTAGTGCGTCGCGAAGTGGCCGACGATGACGTCGGCGCTGGAACCGCCCTGCGTCCACCCGGGCAGATTGTTCGCGCGGCACTCGGGCATCCACCCGTTCTTGCGCCATCCGTCGATGTAGTTGTCCACGATTTGCGCGAACTCGACGGGCGAGTGCAGCGACATCAGAGGATAGAACGTGCGGAACTAGGGGTTCAGTCAACGACCAAGGACAGAACCAGCAAACTAAGTACGACGTACAGTGTCCCAGCTGCAGTATAGCGAGTCGAAATAGAACGACGTAGTGCCAGCGAAGACGCCTTGTGTCTCGCCGGTAGCATTGTTCTGTATCTTTCCGTTAGCACGCAGCAGCAAAATCGGAGGCAGCACCTACCGGTGTGAGCGATGAGCGATATAGCGAGCTGTATAACAGCTCCGTGACGTTTGCGGGAGTGTTGGGCACGTCAATCTCGATCTTCGAGAGTTTTTCGTTCCAGAGCGCCTTTGACTGCGCCTCTATGTCCTCAAAAGACGAGCTGCCAACCTCCGACTCGGCATTCGCGCAGGCCTGGTCCGTGGACACGAACGAGACACCGACGCGAATGTTCACCTGCTTTGGAGTGTCGTTGTACGAGAAGAGTGCGCCGCTCTGGTAGACGCCGCCGATTAGATTCACACTGAGATTGAGGTGAGTCTGTCCGAGGCCTTTGGCGTCGAGCCCAAAGCTATATGGAGGCGGTGAGCCACGCTGCGGAACGCAGACAAAATGGAACTCACTTGTCCGCCGTCCACACACCGTACTCGCTGAGCTTCTGATTCCCACCATCAAGCAAATCGTAGCACGCAAACGCCTCGTAATTGAAACGGCCCGGCCCGAAGCTATGCGCCCCCTCAATCATTCTACCACT
Organism: Mycena polygramma; assembly: GCA_029449255.1. Classification (NCBI taxonomy): domain Eukaryota; kingdom Fungi; phylum Basidiomycota; class Agaricomycetes; order Agaricales; family Mycenaceae; genus Mycena; species Mycena polygramma. Next base: position 423,607 of record JARKID010000046.1, read on the forward strand.
TGGACGAGGGGACAACTACACACCTAGAACCCCAACGACCGCCGATTGTGATTTGCCCCTTGTCGGCATCGATGTTCATGGAACCCCCAGCAAAGGAATTCGGGAGATCGTTGGCGAGGTCGAGGACAAAGTACGGCTTCGAGCCGCTCGGGAATGTGAAGCGCTCGAGGCCCGCGCGACGCGTCGAAGTCGCCTCCATTTTGATGTTGTTGTCCAGAGTCTGTGCAAAGTACCCGGGCGACGCGACTGGGCCGCAAGTCGTGTCAGTAAAAACAAAACAGGGACGCCGAGAACGCGACCTACGGTCAGTGTTGGGCTTCCGCAGCCGTTGGCGACGGTTGAGACTGGTTGTGCAGGTGTCGAATCCCTTGGGGCACAGGAGGGGCATGATTTCAAAGTTCCCGTACGTGCCGAGGGAGGAGCCCGTGCCACTGTCATGCAGCGGACTGAGACCCCGGATGAATTGGGTGGGGTCGGTGACATATCCTGCAGGCGCGTAACCCGTGAGGTCCGTGGAGAATTTAACCTGTTCTGCTGGTTAACGGAAGTCTTGTCAGTCGCGGAAGGGTTTACCATTCCGAACGGGACCGAGGCTCCGGGGCTGTGGATTGTTGAGTGTTGTTCATACCAATGTGCAGCTATGTCGCGTACCAGACATCGCCAAAGTTGTCTGTGAGGCAAAGTCATGACCGTTCTCCTCTGGATTGAAAACAAAAACTCACCGGTCCCAATGAACGGGTTCACGAACGCAGCGTAGTCCAAGGTCGTTGCATTGGCTGCGTTCTTGATGGCGGCTGTTATCCCAGCCTGCACAGACGGCGCTGGCTGCGCGTTCACGGACGACAACAGGAGTCCTGCTGCCGAAAGCAGGAAGAGGTGGGCCATGCGGGGTGGATTGGGTGGCCGTTAATTACGGGCATCTTAAGTAGTACCCATCATACATGGGCTTCGCAAGTAGATGCGAAGCACATGGGCTTCGAGTCTTCTTCGAAAGCGCGTCAAACAATAAATTGGAGGATCGCGCGCGTTTTCTGATAACGGGACTCACCTATACATGCGTTGAGAACGCTGATGCCGGCAACTGTCGCGAGCATCCAACCCCAGGGATTTAAAATCATGTAAAGGCGGTGTTGACTTTTTGGAAGACGACAATTCTGCAGTCGGAGGCAGTTGGCGTTGTGCATCGGGAGAAATGCTATCGATAAGGCGTCCGTCGAGCTGCAAAAGCCACCAAAACTACCGTCGCTCCCGAGTGCAAGCAAGCTGGAAGAGGAGGGGGGCCGAACACATGACACGCGACAGAAGATGCTTTCGCCGACGGAACAGGCATGATAAGGACGGCGTAGAAGGCTGCCGCGTCGGCCCCGCCGTAGAAGTGGCGCGGTCCGGTGAACAGAGGTCATGAAGCGTCCTATTCTCGACCATCACTATTTGCACACCCATCTTTACGGATGCCCGACTCTCCCGTTCCAGGCGCGTGCCCCTAGGCGGAATCGTACGATTCGAGGAGCCAGCGAACCCTTGCAATTATCCGAGAACTCGAGGCTTTGAGAAGGAAGATTTTGGTCACCGTGCGCTTTTATTTGAATTCGGCGTCCTCTTGGTGCCCTCCATGCATTTTTAGACTGGCATGGACGAAGTGCAGGACTCGGCATCGCGTCCCAGTCCTCCATTGCCCATTACAAACGTCCGCAAAACGGCTTGACTGACTAGTATACGTACCGACGTACCGTGGACTGTACGCTGCCGGTGGTGAACTTTACTGTCTCCTTCCCCCAAATCCGAGGTCAAAATCTCCGTCGCCGCGCTCGGGATTCTACTCCTCTCTCATGCCCGTTCTTGGATTCGGGCAACTAAACGCCAACGGCGTCTTCGGCCTGCCAACGGGTTTCCCGCTCCAGAAACTGCTGTGCCTGATTTCCGCGATATATACAGCGCAGGCCAGCGCAGGGCACCATCTCCGCGTCTCCGACTCTTACTTCTGCAACGGCTGGACCGTTGCCCCAATCTCCTTCTAACTGTGGCTGGTCCACTTGCTCTTTTTTTCTAGACGCAACTACTTACAATTCTCCGCTTTCGAACGATATGACGCGAAGCGCCACTTTCGTGGCTTTGCTGGCCACTTTCACGATTTTATGCCACGGTGCTCCATTGCACAACGACCGAAGGGACGCTGGCGCTTCCAGCACGACCTCGTCTACGCCGCTCTCGAGCGCAACCACATCCGTCACTTCTGCCACTTCTGCCACTTCCAGCACCTCGAGTAGCCCAACCCCGAGCGGTACTCAGAACACGGTGACCTCGACCGCTTCTAGCGCGAGCTCGTCGACCTCGAGCTCGCCCTCCACCGGCGCCCAGAATGCGACGTCAACGCCGGTGACAAATTGGACAGCGTTTGCGAATGGCACCCGGGGAAACGCTCTATACCAGCTGCTTACTCAGGGCATCTCGAAATCTGCTCCGCAGCGATGGGTTACCGAAGATGGCATCTCCAGCACAGATATCGGGGGGTCGGACCCAGGGTTGTCAAATAAGGCCTTGGAAAAAGCGGTTAATACCGCTTTCGGGAACGGCTCCAACCACCGGACATACGTGGAGTTGTACTGGCAGTTCTGTATCGATGCCGGCAACTTCTCTTCAGAGGTCCAGGCGCTGGCGAAAAACACGTCGGACGCTCAAAGCGCTTATGCCACTGAGCAGGTGAAGCTGGTGCGGGCGTACATAGCAGCCCACCCCGGCAACGTCACCCATGTGGGAGTCAACGTCACGAATGTTGAATTGGTTAAACCCACTGAGCTGACGCAGATGGAGATCTGGGCAAGCTCAGGAGGAGCCGCGAATTGTACTTCAAGTATAGGCGGGAATCTCACTTCAAGGGCTGTCGGAAATTCCACTTCCAACACATCTAATGCGACATCCATTTCGAGCGGTAACAGCACCTCAGGTGGTAGCGATAACTGCACGTACACTGCAGATGATTATAGGAAGTACTCTGCAGCCCGTAACCAATCCAACCATTACGCGTATCTGTCGAGCAATTCAAACGAAAAAGTGCAGGTAAACCGCTACCCAACCGCTACCCAACATTGCATGCGATAATTACTCATAACACTCTCAGATCGCACTGCAAGGTTATCAGCTCAAGGAAACCTTTCAGGATAGCTCAAATATTGGCATTTTCAACTTATCCATGGACACTGGTGGATCGGGGGCTTACACCGACTTCGTTCCCGCATGGAGCGCAACAATCATTGGCTGGGGCGCGAAAAACAGTACAAGTTATCAAACTGTGGAATCGAACTTGGACAGTGGTCTCGGTGACTCGACCAGTAATAGCACCACAATTCCTGGCCTGGGGGGTCTGGGGGGTCTCGGTCCACGAGGCGAAATCCAGACACGTCGGTCAAGTGGAGGATTCGGTGCTCTGCAATTCGTTGCACAGGGCTTAAGCCCTACGCAAAGCGATAAAACTCCCGCCCCAATGTCCGGATTAGCCGCCACCGCCCCCGCGGCGGCGGCGGTCTCCACGTCTGGCGACCCGCTCAACCAACCCCTTTCTGATAACCAGACCTTGATGCTGCTGAGGGTGCAGGAAGGCACCTGGGCGGACCAACGCTACGGATATATTCAATATATTCGGTTCGCTGACCGAGCCAACGAAGACGTTGTAAACAAGTATTTTGGACCGGGAGATACAGGGTCAGGGCCCATTGGACGACATTGGACGCATCTGGTACTCATCGTGACGACGGACTCCAGTCAGGTTAGCGCACAATTGTTCGGGAAGGTATATGAGGTAGTGGCCGGTCTGCAAAACGGTATGTAGCCACTGTACATATTATCCAGCGGACCGAAATGACTCGAATTGGGGATCGTGCAATCCTATGCACTGATGACGAGCTCAGCGATCAACATGCAGACTAGAGTTGGAATGCCGATTGAACTTATCCACTGAACGCCACCGGATGGTGATGCTTGTCTCAGTAGCTAGCCTCCAGAGGCAAGCTACCGCTCTAGTGATTTATAGATTCGAGCGGCCGCGCAGCCGGGCGCGTCGCGCTGGAATAAAATAGACGCAATGAGAGTGGCAAGCATTGACATCTGTAAATTGACACGCTCGGGCACCGTGCCCGACTCTGTCCGACTGTGCCGAATCTACCTTACCAATCAAGGGCCCGTGATGCTTCGCTAAAGCCTTGTCCGCCCCATCAAAAATCCTATCTTTTGATGATGTGTTGCGGTTTGTGGCTCAGGCATCCCGCCGGTGAGGTCAGGATATGGTTTATGATTAGATCAGCTGGGTATTATCTGCCAGTGGCTGTACGGTTATCTGCCACGGCGGGCTGGAACTTCACAACCACGAGCTCTAAATCCTTGAGAATAATACAGGAGTCGTATAAACAGATACAGAACCGTTCTATGTACGGAGATAATTAAACTATGTCTAGTAGCTCTTGAAATTCTGAAGTGGCAGATAACCGTGTGACTGGCAGATAATTTGGTCACGTCACAGTTATCTGCCATTCCGCTACATCCACGTTGCTTTCCTCGCTCTGCGCGTTCTGTCCTACACTCGATCCTCTCTGGCTACAGGTCCCTCTGCTCTCTGTCCTGCTGTCTTTCTGAACACTGAAACGTCTGTATTCCCCGTCAAATGGAGCCAAATCTCAAGCATACCAGCTCGGCGACTGAAACTGGACAAAACCCCGATTCTAAGACAAATTCCCGTCTATGGCCTCGGGACACTCTACTCTGAGACTGTCTAGGGCGATTTATGGCACCAGTGTAATATATTCGTCGATTCTGAGCTCCGGCATGCGAACTTCCAGGCTAACGTGGGACAAGAACACATCCATCTGGGATCTGGATGGCGGAGAGCCACGGATTGAAGACACCCACGAGGATACAGTCCTACTGTCTCTCAGCGTCTACAGGTTCCTTGGTATGTGACTCGTGCAGTGGCTCGCATCTCACTTGCTCACGCGTCTTTCTGTCAGGTGCGCAACGGCTGCAGCTTCCTCCCGCTGCCTCTTGGAATGTTGTGCCCATACCCTCCAACTTTGTCTGTCCCCAGCCTCAGAAGCAGACTTGAAGCTCCCTGCCGTTGAGTCAACGGCAAAGTTCTGGCCGGGTCATCTGTTCATCCGTGGAATACCTCAGCAAAATTCTGATTCCGAATGCGGCGGAGATCATGCTCGCGATGCGTAGGGATACGGTGAGCGCCGTCACATATGATATTTCGTTCCGTTTGGTTCGCATGTGTACTCTGTACGATTGTCGTGCTAGACTAGTATGAAATATATTTCTCCACCTCAATTGTCCCACTCGATGCTCCTGATGCTCTTATGGTGACCAGCCGAATCCTGGACAAATTCTCCTTCTCCCTCCCCTCTCTTTCCTTTTTCGATTTTTTTTTCTTCCTTCGGCCCGGGACACCCAGTACAACGGTTCCAAAACCCAGGATATGGCTAGAATCCTGGCGAAGACCGCTACCTACCCGTCCATACCACTTTTGGCCAGGGAGCTTCCCTTGGTGCGTGGGAAATACGGAGTTTGATGGCAACATTGATGGATTGATAGGATTTTTGACCCCGGTCTGGAGAAAAAAATTCCCCCAAATCGCCTATAACTCGACCAGCGCTAAGGGCCCGGGACTTTCGACTTGTGGGGGACCTAGCAGGACCCTTTGGGCAACTTTCTGCTTCCTAGGCTTAACACCAGTGACCGCACTGAGTGCACAATTTTTAGTAGGGGCTGGACAACCCTATTAGGAAGCTTCACGGGCCCTACCAATCACCGCTCCTCAGCGACTTACGAGTATATCAATCGCTGTTCTTCGCCGATGCACGCACCACCACCACCTGCTCCGAACCCATACCGCATAACATGTCTGAGCTCGAGGGGATTGCGCATGCATTTCCTCTAGAGATCGTGGAACTTGTGATCGACCACCTGTTCGACGACCGCGAGAATCTCAAAACTTGCAGTCTTGTCTCATTCCAATGGGTTCCAAGCAGCAGGCTTCATCTTTTTCGTACGGTGACACTCCTGAACGCGCATTCCATCCAAACCTTGGTTGAGCTACTCGAATCCCCTCTTTCGACCCTCCCACACGCCATCCGCAATATTTATGTGGAAGTTGGCCCACATTACAGCTTCAACCGTAGACAGGCGGAGGACCATTCGCCATATCTGACTCGCTTGAGCGATAAATGCTGCATCGAATCCCTTGAATTTGTCCAGCATACTTCCTATCGCACATCGGAGTCCTCCGATATATTCCTCCATCCATGGTCTTGCTTTCAACACGTCAGGTCCCTCAGTTTAGTTGGCGTGCTTTGTGCGTCAACAAACATGACGGGGTTCGTTGCGTCCTTTCCAGCTCTTCGCGAGCTCAAAATGGATGCCCTGCTTTGGAGACACGTCGACGCGGAGCTTGAACACTTTGGCCGATCACCGCCTATCCCGCCTGTACATCTTCAGGCTGTTCGGCTCAGTCGCTGCCCCTTGGGTGTCGTCTTGGACTGGTTGCTCGAAGTCTCAGGAAAGTCGCACAATCCCTCCTCGGGCTTGAGATGCACATTACTCGAGCTCGGTGGTATTTCCGACAACCAAATCGACTCTGTATCCAGATATCTTCGCGCGTGCGGACCCGTCCTCCAGCACTTGTCTCTCTCTCTTCGACTCTCAAATCAAGGTGCGATTACCTTTTTTTGGCCTCGAGCACACACTGAATATCCCCGAGGCTTCGTGCCGCTGGACCTATCGTGCAACAGCAACCTCCGCTACGTCCGCCTGGAACCAGACTTGTACTTTGAAACTTTGCCACATATGTTGTGCAGCATCACGTCTGCGTCGCTCGAGCATGTTGAGCTGGTGATGCCTGGGAGACCCGCGCGAATGTACCCGCACGATGCAAACCGCTGGGACGATTTAGACCGCTATCTTCTCCAGCCTCGTTTTACACGTTTTTCGATAACGGTACAGCTACACAAGGCCATAGATGAAGAGGTCATCATGAACTACTTGCCGCTGTGCACTGCTCGCGGGATCATATCTTACATCTACAAGCCTGTGTTATCTCACGGATCCTATTTTTCGGTTTAGCGACCCGTTTGCATGGAATCAATTACCTTACTCCCGGACTGTTGTGGTACAAAGCTATGTGATTTGGAGAAGAAGGAGTGCTTGAATGATTAAATTGTGTTTGTTATACAGTCTTTCTGGAACCTTTGAGCTGCTCTCGTTTTTCCATTTCGATCTTGGCTTCCTCTTCGACTTCGCGAGCTGCAGCCTCCGCCCATGCGCCGAGGCCCCCCTTGTCAAAGGCGGTACTCAGCCGCTCTTGCGCATCATCCCAGTTCCACGGCGGTCGAGGCTGCGGCTTTGCCTCCGGGGTGGAAGACTCCAAGGCTTTCGGTGAGCCAAGAGCACTGCGCATGCGTGAAGCAAGGTATGGCATGTTGTTCATGATAGCGAGCCGCATTTCCACGCCAAAGTCCTCCATCTAGTCACAGTAAGCATAGTGCGCGGAAGGACAGATACATACGCACGTTATCCACGTCGAAATATCGCCGTAGACCCCATATGCCGACAAATGCGATGGAGCTCACAATCAGCGTCGCAGCGCCAAAAGCCGTGAAAGTGTACACCCCAGCATTGAACTTGTCATTGGGATCTGGCGGCGCGGCAGGTACGCCCCAATTATCGTCATCCCAGTCGGAATCTTGCCCTTTCGGCAGCGGCGGCGCAGTCTCACTCGAAAGCGGGACCTCTGGCGGCGGAAAGGTGAAGCGAGAGGTTGCGTTCGAAGCTACAGACCCAGATGTAGAAAGAATACGGCGCGGCGGAGGGGCTGTCCCTGAATTCAGGCTAATCCGCTGGTGCTTTTTAACGCGCCAGAGGTAAACGAGCGGTGCCGCTATGAGCGCTGTTCCCGCCGCCAACTGCAGAGTTTTTCAGTCCCGCAACGGAGGACGAGAGAATGCGCGCTACCACAGTAACTGGCAGCCATTTGGACCGACGCCGGGGCGGGACATGCTCATCATCATCTTCCATTTGAATTTCTGAGCGATGTTTGGCATTGACATCTGGTCCAAACTCGTCCGATGACCCTAAAGTGGCAAAAAATGTAGATAGAAATACAATGCGCTGTTCAGGTACGTGATAGATAGTGAAATAATGTGAGATGAGGGAGTTATAATTCGCTTAAATCGATAACCTCGCCGGTGGGGAAATTTGTTGGTCGTAAAACGGCCTTTGGAACAGTCTTTTTTAGGACTGTCGGCAGGGATTTCGCTGCTACTTTCAAGACGGGACGCCGCACAGGCAGCACGGGCGGCGCGGAATCCGAGTCACTTGATATGTCAATCACGAGAAGATTGCGCGCCGGAGGCGACGTAAAGCTTCGCTTCAGTGTTGGTGAAGCCGCGCGTGGGGCTGAAGACTTATCCCGGGGCGAAGTGTGTTTTACAGATTTGCGCGGCGACTTTGTAAGACGCGAGGGGAGGGAGTCTGAGCCAGAGTCGGAGGATGTGATCGAACTCCGACGTCGCGGTTGTGGCCGGTCCTCGAACGAAAGCGGGAACGGTCGCGGCGACGGCTTGGAAGGGGTGTATGCCTTCTTTATCCCTTGCATCTGAGACGGAGTGACCGGACGCTGCACATCCTCGACCGACGCTTCTTCCTCTTCCTCTTCCTCGAGATATTGGGGATACGCCCGCGAGGCCGCTGGCTGTGCCCCAGCTCTCTGACGAACGGGTGTCGGAGCGGAAACCGTAGAGTGTACCTTCGGCCGCTCCGGACGGGCATCGGGTTTGGGAGGAGGAGCTGACAAAGGCTGCGATTTGGCCTTGCTTCGGGCCATAGCTTTGGCGAGAGGGAAGAAATTCTTGAGGTCCGCCTGGGCACTAACGGGGGTGGGCTTCCCTTTGCTTTTCGTAAGGTCCCGTACTACACGAGTAGGAGGTTCGCTGGACACGAATGGATCGGCGGTCTTCGCAGGTGGAACACCCTTCACAACGACCTTCCCTTTCGCCGGGGCTTTCGTATCGAGCTTGAAAACTGGAAGCTCGTCGTCCGACGAAACATCTGAGTCGAGAAGAGGGAACGCCTTCGGTTTGGCTTTGACCTTCTTCGGGGGAGCTTTCTTAGACGGAGGGCAGTCATATTCCTCCTCCTCCTCCCGGACTGCCGGCTTCGTCTTCCGCACGACCCTTTTCGCAGGTTTGGCCTTTGGAGCATCAGACAACTCTCCATCCGACTCGAGTGCCTTGGCCTTCGGTTTGCGTTTTGCAGGGGAGCGCTTGGTGCCCTTTCCTGCCTTCTTGAGCCGCTTGGCCTCCTCCGCCTCCTCAAACTCCTCCACAAGGCGGGGCTCCGCCATTCGTACCATCGACGCAGGCATCCACACCAGCACCTCCTTCTCCTCTTTCGCCCGTCTTTCCTCTTCGGTGAGCTCCTCGACCTTCTCGTCGTCTCCTCCCTCGTTGCCCGATTCGGTCAGACCCGCCCAGGTATCGGCGTCAGGAGGGCGACGGATGTTCCGGATCCCAGATTCGGCCAAGAGTACGAGCTGACGCGGGCGAATTTCAAGACGGTACTCCAAGATACCGTCGGTATAAGCATGTTCCCTGGTGCGCGTGATCCTGGTGATGAGACGGTCGTCGTCGTCGTTGTCGACGGGGTTCAGCGTCAAGGAAGAGAAGTGCTTCGTTATCAGCTTTGAGGGCGTCCCCTGCGCCCCTGGGTTCCCGTTCTTGGTTGGCGTAGACGGCACAATCTCCCTGCGTCGACGCTTCTTCTCCATGTCGAGGACGCCTCTTCGCAGGATACGGAGGACGGCACCGTGCCATATGACGGTCTTGAAGCGCTTGATGATCGCATCCCGATAGCCCCATTCAAAGTAAAACTCGCAGGTGCCGGCGAGCTTCCCGAGATCGGGTTCCTTGGCCCAGGTAAGTTTGAGGTTGTCGCTTGCCCGGCCGGCTGATTCTGAAGTGAGGGGGTTGACGTATGACAGAAGGATGTCGATGTCGGGGAAAGCATCCGGCAGCGATGAAGCGAGGGCGCGCCGCTTGGAGCCAATATAGCCCTTTGAATCCGTCCGAAGCTCGTGTCTCATCTCGTTTCTCCAATTGTGGAGGAACGCAGAGAGTTCAGCGCGAGGGAGGTTTTTGCCGGCCTCGTATAGGGAGCGGCCAAATCCGTAACGGACGAGTCCCTTCGCTATGTTGGGGCCACACCCGGTCATGCCGCTGGTATCGTAGTCGCCTCCGCTGCAAAGTCCAATGAAGATCATGTCCCCGCGATCGAGTGAAACGTCCGGGTGCTCCATGATGTCCTCGATGCGATAGACGCGGGTGTGGTTCTTGTCGTCTCTACCCTCCGAGTTCAGAACAGGGTTGGCACGATTTCCGGACAGGTTATTGCTTGGGCTAAATGATTTGCGATTCGATTAGAGAATCGAAAAAGAATGGGATTCTTCTCACTTCCGAATTACAGTGGTGGCACCGAACAGAAAGTTGTCCACATCGTCAGAGAGAATTCCGTCCAGAACTCCTATCCTGTTCAAGTAGGCGAGCTCCGCCTCAGCTTCCCCCGGAGCCTGGACACGGTTCGTCAAGGCTGATGGACAGTGCACAATAAAGTTACTCACCACTCTCCACTCGAAACCAAAGGACTCTACAATTTCCTTCATGCCTGGAGTAAGGGAATGTAAAGCTCTGTTGATCTTCTTCCCGCGCTTGACATTGGGGCGACGAGGACCGTCGAAGACGAAAAGCGGGAGGAAAGGGGCGTGCATCAAAGTGGCACAGCGAAAAAACATGGTGCGTAGTTCGGGATTTTCACCCTCCTTCCCGTATGCAGCATGGAAGAACCAGATGCTTGCGTCAATTCCGATCCGAAAGCCTCGAGAACCATTTGGATTTGCCTCGAATCCCTCCACAACAGCGAGCTCCGTGAGGGAGCGAATTTTGGCGGCAGGGGCCAATTCCTGCGGATGTTCGAGCCGGCTCTCATACAAATGGGAACCGCGTACCTTCCAAAGACCGGGCACACCCATGAGCTCCAAACGAAAGGCGTGAAACGACAAAAGTTAAGCGAGAAAGCGAACAACGAGCGTGACATATCACGTGGTAGCGTGACGCGGCGCGCAACGCCGAAATCATTGAAGGGCAGGCGGACATTGGACGAACAAGGTCAAGCTACATAGGTACGCGTTTTAACCCTCGATGAAAAAAAATGTTCGCTCTGGTTCTTTGGTAGTTTTCTGCTCATAGGCCATACAATATCGATCAAATATTGATGACATGTGATTGTGCGCTCATTAGCGCTCGCTCTTCACTCACTGCGGTGATCCGATTGTAATAGTGCCACTAAAACGGCTGTCTATTAAGTATTTGCGGTAGCGTGAGTTTTAATGCGTGTTTTAGCTGCTTCTAAAATGTTCGTTTATTTTACCTTTGTTAAAATGATGCCTCTTTGTCTCGCTAAAACAGTCTGCCCCCTATGCCTTTGGTGAGAGAATTGTCATACCAGAACAAAGAGGGATTGTTTTAAGGACACTAAAATTATGGCCAGTTTTAGACGCAGCTAAAACACGCCCTAAAACTCACGCTACCGCAAATACTTAATAGATAGCCGTTTTAGTGGCCCTATTACAATCGGATCACCGCAGTGACTCGCAACAAGAGATCGAGATTCGAGAATCTAAGATTATTTAATACTGTGCGAAATTTCCGTTTCTTCCCGCCAACATTTTCCATCCGAGAAAGATCAGCAACTGGCATAATTGCATTCTCCTCTCAACTCGAAGTTCTTAGCGCACAGTGCTGTATTGGTCATACGTCTGTATTGTACTGGCTAATAGCCGTGCAAGTTGGAGATAAGTACCCGAAGCTTCCTACGCAACCTTCATGCCGTCGTCCCCTGGTTTCTCCACCGGGCTGGAGGGCGCAACTCGCGAGAAGACGCTGTTGCTAATTCTGCTCCACGCGACGACTGGCCTTCGTTCTCCCTTCCCGCGGAGAACGACATATTGAACGAGACGCTGGACCTGCAAACCTATACACTTTATCAGAATGGCTATTCACGGTTCAGGGACTGGGACGTACAGGTTCTCAGCAGCCTCTAATGCGACGAAGGATGTTCTCCTTTTGGTTGCGTCTCGGTCTCTTGATCGCAGCGCACCGCGCCAAGGTGGCTTTCTGGGCGATTTTCACCAACTTGGTGGATTTGAGGAGTGCGATATCCGTCTCCCTCCGCTTCATGATTTCACGGCTACGGGGGAGCGGTTGCGGCACTTCGGAAATGCTGCGTCGCGTGCGGGGCCGCATGCGCTCGACGCTGGCAGGCTGCGTCGAAGGCGTGGTGTCGTTGCTCCAGAATTGGATGGTAGCCGACTCTGCGCAGGGTAGGGGCAGAACAGGGACGACGACCCTGGGGCATCGCGCAGGAGCGGGCGCGGCGATGCGGATGATGGGGTGGGAGGCAGTAGCGACTTCACGGCGGACAGCGGCGAAGAAGAACATGGTAAAATGTGTGATGGTTGTGGTTGGGGGTTAAGAGGTTGTTGAAGGCGGAAGGGATGTGGCACGGCTTAAATACTGCCGCGGTTAGGAGATGTCTCACAAAATTCTCTCCTAAAGATTTACACTTCCGCGGGGGCACAATGTCTTAGGCACGGGTGTTAGGAGAAAATGACCGAATATCCCGAGGCTAGCCTTACACTTCCGTGGGGGTGCCCTACATCAACAGAAAATCCCACGGTTGAATCAAGGTTGAAAGGAGATATTCAGTTAGTCAGAACAAAATCATCGAGTGTAAAAAGGAAGGCAAAGCTCTCTATGGAGCTGCGCATTATATAGAGCCCGTTTGCTGACGCGAACGTGGACTATTGCGGTTTGGCTCCCTCCGAAAAGGGGAACCTATGTATAACACTACCGTCCCATCAAGATTGATCCCACTTCTAGAACCGCTCAAGTAATCTCTGGCGATCCACTCAACTATATGAATTCATGGGCATAATTCAAGACACGTGAGAGTTACAAGTTACAAGCACAAGCTATGACTCGGATTTCATTTCGTTCAAATCAGGTCGACTTGAAGACTGGGAACTCGCTGATACGCAGCTTGGTAGCCTTGTGAGCGTCCACCCATCAGAAGCTGCTCAAGTAGAATGAGGCAGAAACGTACCCCGTAAGGCGTCAGCGTAATAGTTGTGTTCGGGCCAGTGCAGGCCGGGTTCGTCGGAGGAGACGCAGCGAAAGTGGGCCCGGCAATCGCCCAATTGATGAGACAAGCCGTTGCTGTAATCTTGAGCGGCGTCAATCCAGAGTCGAAAATGGGCGACGGCAGTTTTCCGGACGCCGGGGGCGACGAAGAGAACTTGAGCGACGCAGGGTCAATGGCGTACTGCCAGTTGGCGTTTGCGTTGAATTGGAAGTCCTGGGCCATCGGTTGCTGGGCGTTGGTCGCTAAAACCTTTTGCGTGCGCGGAACTGCAGAACATATTTTCAGTCTGTAGCACGTGGGAAGAAACTGGTAATCATAATTACTGTCGAAGGCGTAGTGCAAAGGTCCTCGGTGCACAGCAATGGCTCCATGAGGGCGAGTTTCTGCGGGACGCCTTTAGATTACAACACCGGCATTTGTTTCGAAGGATTTACCAGTTGTGATGGGTGCGGGCAGCTGGAGCACAAATGTGGTTGTGCCCGCAGCAACGGTCACGGCTTGAAGTCCGTTCACGGGTGCGACAGGCTTGGCAGCTGCGTTGTTGATCGCAATCGTCCCACCGACGACCCAACTTGGGATTCGAACATAGTAGGTGAAAGCCGATTTTGCGGTGATAGTCGTGGTCACCGTGTCGCTGAAAGGATAAAGTCTTTGGATAGCGTAAGTTGAAAATAAAATAAATAGAGAACTGAAACCGCAGCTTACGTTGCGACGTTTGCAGTCACAGCATTACCTGCCGAGTCGACGTAAACCACGAGTTCATATAAAAGCGAATAGCGTACCAGATCCTAGCGTCACAGAGGTTGAAAACGGTCCAAGGTACAAGTGAACGAGCGAAAGGTTGTCCGGAGTTGTCACGAAAGCACTGACGAGCGGGTGAGCCTTTCTCTTTCACCGAACACAACAACCCACTTCGTGATAAATTTCGGCCAGCCCTGAGGGTGATTTACAGTGCAGCACCTGGAAAAAGGATTGTCATGCTGGGAATCAGCTACTTCCGGTCTCACTCACGGATAGTTCGGCTCGAGCCCAAAGACGTTTGAATATGGCCTGTTCAGCTTCGGTCAGTGAAACAGTTCACGGAATACTGGCAGTCTGTGTATGCACCCGTCATTGGCGAAGGGGTTTTTCGACATATTCCCCGCGAAGATTTGGTTCTGCTGTTGGAGATATTGCCTGCATTTTTCCGTGTCACAGAAGGGACAATGAGACTATTGGATGCGCACCTCGACCACATGTCTAAGCGATAATAATTATTGGATTCCGGGAACAGTTGTATGGAGATGAGAACGTACTTCCAGTCAAAGTTCCCGGCAGGGCGTTGTAGGCGATTCTTTCAACCTAGTTTGGCATCAATCTTGCCGCCCAGAAGGTGACTGTAGCTGAAACACCCACCCGATCCGGGAATTTCGGGTCCCCAATAACTTGATACAGATACGAGCCAGAGAACATGGTTTCCTAGATGAATATAAATGGGCGGTCCGTAGGACGCTCGTACGTTGAAAACGGCGTACCACTACGAGGCACAACTCTGTTCTACGGTCCGGAAAAGTTAGTATACATATTGCCGATGGGAGCGATACCAGAACACACCCTCTGATGGCCTCCAGTCCAGCAAGGTATTCGTCCGCAGCATAAATCCCGCTGGGACGACCGTGATACTGGAACAGCAGATCCCAGCCCTGAGAAGCGGTGTCGAGATCTAAGCACAGACTATTAATTCAACACCCAAAAATGAGACACAACCTTACCTGACTGGTTGTGGGTGAACCGATAGGTCGCCGGCAACGCCTTCAATCCCTCAGCCATGTTGACGCCGTGCCACTGCAACAACATAAGGACGTATGGTTTGGATTGCCAAGGATAGATACCGTCAACGGTAGATTGAAAGGGTTCGGCGTATTTTCAACTATGTCAAAATGAAACGGGTTGAATATAAGTTCAACATTCAAGGCATACCTGCCGTGGTTGGGAAAAACTACGGATGTCTGTCTCAGTGGGTGCAAAGAAAATTACATCGAATGGCATACCTGCTTCGAAAACACCTTCTCCCAGGGAACTCCGGTCCACTTCAGCCTCTCCATTGTGTCGACAAGGAGGGCTTGGCTTGCGGTTCCGTTTGGATGATTATCGTAGAGCCTGTGGAACCTAGGTTGAATAACCTCTCCGTGATATTCAACCTGCCATTACCATTGCAGAGTTATCACAAAGTCTTCCCTGTTTCAGTATGATCAGGGAAGTTTACGAGTATTTAGCCTGAAATCAGAGCGAACCAGCGCGTTGCCGTCCACGCTTCCACGCCTGGTTTATCTGAGCTATCATGCGGCGAAGGTGTAACATTGAGACTGGCCTGTGTTGTTGCTCCGAAGCATGGCATTCGCCAGGTTGACAAACTTGTACAGGGAAGTAACGACTTCATCGGTGAGCGACGGGTTGAACTCAGTCATTTGGATAGCACCGAACATAAAGGGATATCTGTGAACGGAGGTCAAGGAGTGCAGCCGAGGACCAAAAAGTACGGACCTTCCCCACAAGTACCGGGGCTTGGTGGTTCCAACTTCAGGGCCAAGCCAGCCGGTCGAGTCTTGATGGCTTAAGACATACGAGAGGAAGGCTGAGGTCTTGGCGTTGATTGCGGTATTGTTTACCAGGACTGTAGAATCCGAGCTTAAAAGTATTGAAGTGAGTGCAAACAGATCACTTACTTCCGTTCGGAACCATTGCGTTGAACCAGTAGCTTCCCGCTGTCGAACGAGGATGAATTGGGTGTGTCAAGGGAACATGTTTTGATACTCACCTTCCTCGAGGCTCGAATATGCGGAATTTCCACCCACCCAGTCCGTTTGGGAGACACTGAGTCGAGTCAATGAACAGTCCGTTTGGCCAAAAATGACGTGCACTGACTAGTTGTAAAACTCATGCTCGTGTCCAGCCAGTCCATTCGTCTGGACCATGAGCTATTCGATAGGTTAACCACTATGCTCGGGCCACCGATCTGGAGCTATCACCTGGTCAAGCAACCACCCAGTCGGCCGGATGGAGCCGAGTGGCATGGAGAGGAACTTTTTGGGTGCCACTGGATATCAAACGATATTGAACGAGAGGTGGATTAGTGCATTGGGCGAAACATACACGAAGTGGCCTGCCCATAAGCGCCCCATATGAGGGAAAGACAGGAAATTATCCCGGACAAGCGAAGGAAGTTGGATGTCATCTTGGGTGAGGAACTCCAGCGCAAGACTTCGCGGACCGCCGGATATATAAACACTTTCATGCTCCGATGGTAAGTACGCATGACGATAAGATCGCGGGGCTGTCGAGAACATCTGGAGCTCATGACCAGATTTTGCCGAGCGGCAGCAGAGGGAAGTTCTCCAGTCCATTATGATATCGACTCTGTCAAACTCATGCATATCGGCAGTAACTTGGATGATGATAAGCCCAGAGACACAGGAAGGTCGGGTTGGTGCGAAACGACAGACCCGTCATTTCCATTTTCATCTTCGAGGAAACAGTCGCCAGATTAATTGTTCAAAGAGTCTGACCTGGGGCATATGCGCCACAGTTCGAAGAAACCCGATGGATGCAGGAGCCTCATGGGTCATCCGAATCGGTCAAGCACCAAGTTGGTCTCGCGCTCGACGGTTCCGCAGAAGAGTGATGAGGGCTTTTCCGAGAAGTTCTGAAAAGACCGAGATCACTCCACACACCGTCTTCGGGATCCTTGAGGGAAAAGCCAAGGCTGTGAGGCCGCTATCACAGATAAGAAGAATAACCGTTCGTGCGCATAGACTTATCCACAATTGACACGGCTCAAAAAACCAGCGACCGCCGACAGTCTCACCTGCTTTCCCTGTGGCTCCATCTGGATAAATAAAGGCTGCAAGATGAGCGGCCCGGGGTATGCTTCAGAACGCTTCCGGGATCGTCAGCGGTTGCACTTGAGGTGCCTCCGAAAGATTTCGGACCGTCGAAGACTCGGAGCTCTCGAGGAAGCGCTCGATTGATTTTCACGCCTGCAGATATGTAAAGAGTTCTCGAACAGGAACGTCGCTGATACGCCGTACTTTATTCCAAACAGCATACGGGACGTGAAAACTCACAGATAAGGGAACGGGGAATAGGGTCACTGCCGCCGTTGCAGCATGCTGCTGCATCTACTTGCGAGTTGCTAGGAAAATCGAATGCATAGTGGAAATAGCGATATGCAGGGAGCGAGAGAACTGCGACATCCACGAGCAGCGCTATGCAAGAACAGTGTAAGTACTGCCAAAGTACGCGTAGCGCAGCGACGTACGCTGGTTGACGTCGCGACACAGCCACAGCAATCCCACGGCGCGTGCTTGACACCTCCCACAACCACAGCGTAAGTGACCACCAATGCATGTCCCATACAACTCTGACTTTTTCCTTAGGCTAAGCCAGAATGGGACCTCGTAAAATTCCCTTCGTCGACACCGTGACGGCGCGCCGACGCACTACCACGAGCTGGAGGGTTAAAAACTGCAATGACCCGCTCTCCCAGCTCGAAATTCGCACTATTCAGGCGTCGGTTGAAAGCGCCAGCGATGCCCTGAAGTCCCTCGATCAGGAACTCAGTGCTGCGAAAAAGAAGGTGCAGGCGCTTGCCGCAGCGCGCGACTCCACGCGCGCGTTCATCGCTGCAGAACGCGCCTTACTCTCGCCTATCCGCACCCTTCCGCCGGAGCTGCTTGCTCACATCTTTATGCATCACGCGTCGCTGTTTCCTACCCATCACGGCTGCATCGTTGCGGCTATGTCGATCTCGCAGGTCTGCAGGGGATGGCGCCGGGCTGCACACGCAACGGCTGTCTTGTGGTCCCGCTTTCCGTTGTATTATTGCGGGCCCGACCACTGGATAACTATACCGGAGCATCAGATGGTGTTGTACCGTGCCTGGGGTGCTCGCTGTGGTGCACTCACGTTCGACATCGAGCTGCGAAAAGGATCAGCTGCAATGGAAGAACGCGCCAGCCACGAGGAGTTCATGGCCAGGGAAAGAGATAGGCTGCCTGTTCTGCTGGCCGCCCCTCAGTTCTCCTCTGGAGCAGATAAATTAGCTCTTCCAAAACCACGGTGGAGGTCGCTGGACATACAGTATGGTCCGACAGACAGCTTTTTCTTGGGCAGCATCCCCACGCTACACTCCTTGACCGTCCACATAGTCGATGCCGAGAGGCGAAAAGAACGGTACAAACCGATGGATAGTGCCCCTCACCTCGAGGAACTCATACTGCGATGCTCGCCAGACGCGAGCTCCGATAGGCCCGTCTTCCTTCCTATTCTTCCTTTGGAACACCTGAAGCACTGCAAGATGGACAGCTTTCCCTTCACAAACGGTCTTCAGATCCTACACGAGGCTAAGGCTCTCGAAACGCTTCAGTGGACCATCACATATTGCGACCGTGAACCAGAAAATCAATTACCCAAAGTCAGCACAAACCTCCACACCCTTGATATCAGTATCTGGATATTATCGGAAGGGATCCTGTGTCCATTGTTCAACAAGCTGACAGCCCCCGAGCTCCACACCCTGCAGGTCAAGTGGATGTATCACGAGGATGAAGAGGACGACAACCCTCCCGAGTGGGACTCGGCGACTCTCATCGCCCTTCTCATGCGCTCTGTGGCGTCTCTCACCTCGCTCACCCTCCTCCACGCCGACATCTGCGAAGAGGAGCTTATCGTGCTCCTCGAACATACACCGCTGCTGGTGCATTTCAGCCTCTCCGACCGCTACGTCCGCAGGCACAACGGAATCAAGCAGATGCTCGGCCCATGCCTTCTGCAGCGCCTCCTCCCGTCCGCGCCGGCGGCGTCCACCCTGCCCCTCGTACCCAAGCTCGAGATCCTTCGGTTCCGCGGCGGCTTCGACGGCAACGACATCTGCGACGCGGACATTCTGCGCGTGTTCGAGGCGCGGTATATGCTCCCGTCGAATGGCCCTACGAAATACGGGCGCTTAAAAGGAGGTGCTTTGCATCTTATGCGGCCTGCGGATCAACAGCAAGGTGGGCAGCCATCTCTCGCCGAGCGTGCGCGCCGTCTGGCCGCCCAGGGGCTTGTTTTTGAATTCACGACGCTGCAACCAGATCCAGACGAACCATGGCCAGCAGATGACATCGAAACCGACGGGGAGAGCACATCATCCGAGTCGTGACATTGTGGATGAGTATGGCCGCATGCAGATATGCGATTGATGATGGGTGTTAGCATTATAAATAGACGACCCTCCTGTTAACGCTCATTATGCCGACCAACCGCCACGGGATTACCGCTGATTTGATACCGTTTGAAGTATTTTGGAGAGACCACTTCCACCACATTCTCCAGCACGGATACGAGCTGCGACCTAGATACCGACCGGATTGGGTCCCTTCGTGGAAAACATGGGGTGACGCGGAGGTCCTTGGTTGGCCGATGTCAGTGACCTTTGTTTTCTAGTCCCTTGAAGTTCCTCACATACGACCTAGGCCCGCGGAGTCGTAAACGACGCACGAAGATGTACGGACAATGTCCGAGTTGCTATGAAAAGAGTAGGGCTACAGGAGCTCGCTACCCTGCGGCATTTACACTCACTACCGCCCTCGCCGGACAATCACACTGTTCCGTTATTGGACGTCATTCCTCTGGAGGATCCCCAAAAGGTTCTGATCGTCATGCCGCTGTTGAGATGTTTCCACCCGGGCCGGCCCTCGTTCGAACGGCTAGACGAAGCCATACGCGCATTGCTTGAGATCATGAAGGTAAGCCTCAGTTGAGAACTTTTTTCTCCACTTGCTGGATGTCAACAGGGTATCGCGTTCATGCACTCCCACGACATTGCCCACAGGTCAATTGACTGTTGCATTCTACACGCAGAACTTCTCATCCCAATATCTTCCAGAGACGCCTGTTTGACTAACTTCGCCATGGACAGCACCGAACTCATTCCCTCCGGATTTCATTTCGGAGCCCCCGACTTCACACCAGACTTCAAGCACTACATAAAGCCACGCCATCGCTTCGCAGTCAACGTCTCATATTATATCATCGACTTTGATACGACCTTGATGAATCCAGGGCCAGGGGAAGCGTTGAATCCTGTTGGCCAGGATAGGACCGTGCCGGAATATAACAGCGACGATCCTTACGATCCTTTCAAACTCGACATCTACCAGGTGGGAAGCATGATACGGAGAAAAATCCTTGCGGTACGCGCGAAATCGTTTTTACCACAAATTTTCTAGACTCGACTGGTTCAGATCTACGCTGATGTTGATGTCCTTGCACCGATAGCGGAAGTGATGACGCGGGAAATACCAGCAGAACGGCCAACCGCCGATCAAGTCGTCCAGTCCTTGAAATTGCTCGCCGCAGAGCTCACGGATGGGCCGTGGATTTATCTGAGGGGCGCGACGTACTGGGACAAGAAAAAGGCGCAGTGGCGCAACAAAAGAAGCAGTTCTCCCATTTTTCCGTGGTGGAGAAAAACACGTCCAGTGGTGAAGCCAATATCATGATATTTTTTACTTTTCAGACAGTTGGCACTATTCAAGAACGTATTGTATCACTTTTGCGACTCCCAAAAGCATTAAAATGATTGCCGCAGGCGCGATTGATGATGCGGTAGTGTTATAAATAGCTGCCACACTTGACCGCACTCATGAATTTAGTGCGTAGCCTGTCCACTTTTGGACACGCTATACGGCGGAATAGTTTCTCCTCTTCGAGCCGCTCGATCACCCGCTCTGTAATATCTACCCGGTAAGCAGTTCAATATCTGAAGACTCGGAGACCCCTATCCAAATAAAATTTAAAAACGTACTTATCCGGTCAAAGGTTGTCGAATGGCCCCAATTTGAAGCGCAGTCCATGGCGTTTCTGGGACATGCATACTCCTAAGGTAAATTTCACCCTCTCGCTTCCGGCGTCTCGATATGATTGATTACAACACTCATTCTAGACGGCATTGTATTTTCGGGAGCGAGGGACCGAGGAAGGCTACAATGTCGCTCTACCAATAACGTCTGAAATGTCCCGTGACTGGTGCGCCATCCCCGAGACGCACCTACCCGTGCCGTGGTCATGCGAGTGGACTAGATGGCAGGCCCTCATAGGCCGACTCCATCCGCCTAACTCTCCCAAGTACAGAGCGCCTAACTCTTCCAAGTACAGAGAACGGCGCGAAAGGTTAAGCGGGGGATGGGACGGTGTAGAACCGCTGCCCAACGTTTTGCGCCGCTGGTACGGAATACCAGGAGCACTGAATCCCATCATATTTCGGAACGCCGACTACGACTGTACTACGGTGCTCGAATCTCGCGGTACATTCTACCTCTTTGAACAGCTGGCGCTATGGTGGCTGGACGGGGACCATCAATCAGACCATGTTATGTTCAAATTCCCCGGCACATACAAAACGGTCGATGATTTCATGGAAAATTGTGATTGGAATGGAATGGAGAAGATGCAGGAGGGCAATCGTAAGATTTCTTCGAGGGAATATTGGTGTCATATTCACACCGTCTTCTAGACACTGTCGTCCCAGACCCCGACGTGGAGAATCTTCCTCTCACACACTCTGAACGCGGTCTGCGCCGTGCTTCGTCCGTTCCATAGTAGGTCCTGCTTTCCCTGCATCGCCGTCAAAATTGAACAAGTTTCAGCCCGAAATGCAATCTCCTTGCCATGACCAGTCCAGAGGTACGCACGATAGTTACGCCCCACCAGACTATCACACTGAAAGTAATGTAACCCAGGGTACGTGGGGCTTCCAAGATCGTGAAAGGTGGAACCGCCGAAGGAGGTCGCAGTCTGAAATGGAACACACTACAACTTGGCCCTCAATCCCCGACGAACAACTCCCAGCGCCATTCTCCTGCAACTGGCACATTTTTGACCCAACGCGCGAATGGTATTACATGAATTGTTTTACCTCTCCACGGCGGTTTGAAGATGTGATGCTGGAACGTTGGGGCGTACCGGACCTCACGCCGGTCATGTTCATGCAAATGAGCCGGGATGATACGGCGCACTTCGTTCCAGCGGTTCTCCGATCAGGAGACACATATTATATGTGGATGATGGAGGATGAAGTATATCCATGGTTGCGCAAGTTTGAGGGGGAATATGTGAGCGTGGAGGACTTCATGGAGAATGGGGACTGGAATCAGTTGTCCGAGGACCTGGAGGACCCAGTAGATTATTGGCGTTAGGCGACCCGAAGATAAAAAATACCCAGAATGCGGCTGTGGACTCGAACGATTAAATGGTTGCAATTGTTTTTTCCGTTTCTCCTGATAGATGTCTGAAAAAAAATACGATGAGATTAACATTACTGTCTTGATTGAGGCAAAAATCCGCTCGTCAACCTCCGATAGCGAGATGCACGCGCTGCACCAGGAGAATTGGAGAGTTGTAGTGGAGGTCCAAGAAAGGGGCATTCGGCCCGGGCACAGCCGCACCTTCCTCAGCATCTCCCAACGCGACATAAATCCTGGCTCTCCTTTGACAAAGAGTTTCCACAAGTCGGACTTGACACCCCAAGTCCCGATTGCGGGCCACACCACCAATGTCTTTCCAGACACCAGCCAAAGCTATTCTTACGCCGGTCCAGCTCGAATACTTCCAGACTTGCCAGACACACACCGAGATCCTCAATTATATAGGCGCCCTCAACGATGCTGTAGTCGGCGTGAAGCTCAGCGCCGACTGTTCTCAATCCGACGTGCGCCGCCGAATCTCACTGGGCCACAAACATTGCTGAAAGAGCTGATAGGGAGTAACTGTCATCCTGGCGATCTTGGACGCCGTCGAGGATGCAGCGCATTCGATCCCGCCGGTGGAGAATGCCGCGTCGCGTTTCGGGAACCCCGCGTTCCGGACATTTTATGACCGTGTCTTGGAGGTGCGTGCAGATTCGGTCCATGCGGATCGGCGAGTTACATTGAATCTTGCAGCTCTCACCGTCATTCCATGCAACGCTTCCCATACCGGCCGAAGCGCGCGCTGAAGTCGGAACGTATTTCGTAGAATCGTGGGGGAGCCGAACGCGAATTGACTATGGGAGCGGCATGGAGCTCAATTTTCTGTGTTGGCTGTGCGAATCTTCGCCCACCGTCTGAAACTCCCTCTGCTTACTTGCGCGTCTACAGGATGTGTCTCGAGGGACTCGGCGTGGTGCAGGAGAGCGACCACACGGCACTGGTCATACGCGTGTTTTGGCGGTCCGTATCCTGCTTCGCCTTCCCTTCACGTCCTCATCTTCCCGACAGATACATCCGCATCATGCGCATCCTGCAGTCGACGTACTGGCTTGAGCCTGCGGGCTCGCATGGCGTCTGGGGGCTCGATGATTACCATTTCCTCCCGTTTTTGTTTGGCGCGGCGCAATTACGGGGTACGCATGTCTTTCGAGTTTTATCTGGCGATGCTGAATTCGAGATAGGCCACAAATACATCCGGCCCCGTGCGATTCACGACGCCGAGGTCGTCGAGGAGTACGCGAAGGAGTACATCTACTTTGCCTGCATCCAGTTCATTAACTCGGTATTCCACCTCTATCCTTCTACACATCTTCCCCCCTAACACTTCCTCCGCCGCAGATAAAAACCGCCTCCCTGCGCTGGCACTCCCCGATGCTCGACGACATCTCCGCCGTCAAGTCGTGGGACAAGGTCAACTCGGGCATGGTGAAGATGTACACGGCGGAGGTGCTGGGCAAGCTGCCCGTGATGCAGCACTTTCTCTTCGGCTCGCTGCTCCCGTACGGGGGCCCCGCCGCCCCCGCGGACGCCGCGAACGGCAATGGGCACGGCCACGCGCACGAGGGCTGGGGGGACTGTTGTGGGATCCCTGTGCCGAGTGCGTTTGCTGCTGCGGATTCGGAACGCAAGGCCGGGGCGCGGATTATGGGGGAAGGGATAAGGAGGGTGCCGTTTGACTGAGAGGTTGTAGAGTTGGAGAATAATGACAATGTACGCTATGTAATACCTTGCTGAGGCTTGCCGTAGGATTGTGATTTCTGTGATCCCTACAAGCGCCCGCTTTTAGAGTCGTGCTCATCACTTTATTTCTCTCCGAGCCGAGTACATATTTCATTCGTCCTTTACAACAACTTGTATGACGGACCAAGCGTTGCATAAATAGAACCACAAACATAAATACTTTTAGGTCGAACATATATTTCCTTCATACTTCAGTTTCCCTCCATATTGTATAGGTACATCCCATAGCTATGCAGTATGGACAATTCGAGCCAATTCCGACCGTAAGTGGCCACAAAGGACCCGGAAGAATTGTTTCAAGCCCGTCGGCACTTTCCGCCTCAAATGTAAGTGCCAAATCCGGTCGGCGCACCGGCACTGCTTAATTTATTTCTCAAGTGTCAGCAACATGGACGCGTAGGCCCGACGCGCACCCGCCGTGACGCCGAAACAACGTCCTCTGGGTATGTCACACCTACAGTAAGAATCTGAAGGTTTATTGGATTACAGATTGGTCGCGCACCATAAAAGTAGAGCGAGCAGCATGTCGGCCCCACCGGCAGCCGACACGCATGTCGCGGACACGGGTCTCTCGTGGTTTCGCACACACTACGGGATTGGTGTGATGGATGATGCGATACAGATACACCGTTGCGCAGCTTGCTCTGGACGGGTGCTGGCTGATACACGTGATTGGCGGCGAGGAGCGACGGCAGCGATGCTGGGGGACGGTGAGAGCATGGCACAATATAGATGCGAGTAAATTGGCGGTGGTGGCGAGGAGGGAAGCGAGGGGAAGCGAGATGGGGAAGAGGAAGAAGACGCCGAGAATTACCGGATTTGGTGCTTACGGTAAGTTACGTCTTAGGCGGAAAATGCCGACAGACTTAAAACAGTCCTTCTGAGTCCTTTGTGGCTGCCTACCACCGAAATCGACTCGAGGGGAGCATACTACATAGGCAATGGATGTACCTATGCAATACCGAAGTAATCCGAGCATGGGGAAAAGAATATATTCAACCTCAAAGTATTTATGTTTGTGGTTGCATTTATGCAACGTTTGGTCCGTCATAAACTTGAACCCAGAGATACAGATATATGTATATGTAGGAGCAGTGTGGAATAATAGTAGCGGTCAGAGTAGGTGATTGTGGCTCGATTGTGACGCGGATTGTGAGACGGATTGTGGGATTTATTTTCCACCACAATCGTGGGACAATCGACTTCACTCTGACCGCCCCATTTCTGGAAAGGATTCTGTCGCCGATTGTGCTAACGATTGTTGATCAACAAGAATACACGCACAATCGCTTCACAATCGGATGCACAATCGACTCCGGAGTCGATTGTGCGATTCTTGGTCGATTGTGTATTTCGACGATTGTCCCACGATTCTGGTGCAAATTAAATGCGACAATCGACATCACAATCGCTGCCACAATCGAGCCACAATCGCTTACTCTGACCGCTACTAAATGAAAGAGTCGAAAACAAAGCAAAAAGCAAACGCCAACGCACAAGACCCGGGGTCCGCTCACGCCCATGCATGCGCTTCCGTCGCGTCGTCCCTTGCCTCGGCGTGCCTCCACCGGCAGGTGCGCTCAGGTGCGTCGGTGAACAGTCCCCCGCCACCGTCGCGGTTTTTGCAACGTTTTGTCCGTCAGAAGAAAAAGGCTGCACTTCAAACGCACATTGTAGCAAATTCGACTGTGTAGGATGTAGTGCCGAATATACTTGTGAAATGTCCTCGAGAAGGAATGAGCAAGGATGTAGATTCGGTGTTGTTGTATATGACCAAGGTGGCTGTGACACCACTCTAACTCAGCGGATCATAAGTACATGCACACCAAAAAATGTGAAATTTCAGCTCAGCTGAACACCCTGCTGAAAGCAAAGGTTTCAGCCCCAGCTGAGATGGAATCTGAAAACGTTGCTGGAAACATTAGTTCCAACCGCAGTTTCAGCCGCAATGCGCCGAAACAATAAGTTTCGGGCCGGCCGAACACACGAATTGGCGGTCGAAACTGCCGTCGAAACAATTAGTTTCGGCTCTCTCGGCCGAAACGGCAACCGGATTTAACAGTTTCGCTTGCGTGTTCAGCTGGTTTTTGTTTTGCAGCCTAAACCAATAACAATTGTAGCGCGCTGGTGCGGCAAAGCCCACTAACTAATTGTTGCAGTCTTCAATTTCTCGTTTCGAAATAACTATGATAGATCGTGGGTTATACTTCGCCAAAAACAAAGAAAGAAAAGGTGTTCAAGTTGCCCATATACTGATACCGCTGCGCTGGAACGCAAATAAAGAAATTAGCGCTGCAACGGGGACGATTCTTCGACGCCTACAGCGGTCATTAGTGCCACCACTACCTTCTCCCGAAAATTGAAATAGCAGTGGGTTGACAAAAATGCAAAGGTGAAACATACCATGGATCCGGCATGAATTAGCGGCAGTGCCGCAGTGGCATGAAGGCTGAGATTAGATGAAAACTAGCCATGGGATTGGTTCAGTCTCTCGAAAGTACGAAGAGCAGCAGCGGAAGGAGGCGAAATGAGAACTCAAGCCCTCAGTAGCGTCACGGTCGGATGCATAAATCGAAGAATACCAGATACAAGAACTTGCGAGTAGTTGCTGAGGAAGAACCCATGTCAGTATGAATAGGTAAGATATATGGCACGAAACCGCATACAGTCTTTAACTGTGAAGCGAAATGCTTAGACTCCGCGTCTGATTGCAGGCTGAATACCGCTCCAATGACATCATTTCTTTTTGTAGACCGGTGCGTTGCCTTCCAAGCTACACCTTGGTGCAAAGAATTGAGAAATTTCGTCTTGTTTCCATTCAGAACGAACACATTCTCGGTCTGATCTAAAATGTGACTGAAAACGGGGATGCGAAACAGGACAAAACAATCCAACGTGCTCGATACATGCAACATGGCGTCTCGGGGTGTGTATATTCGTTATCCTTGACCCTGAAAACCCCAGTCCCAACATTTAACAGGTCATCTGCGCTTCAGAGCATGAATTTCCGTACAGGTTCAGAAACTGGGCCAAATGATGGTCCAAACTTGGTCCAAACAAAACCGCGTCGCGTCGGCGCTACAGCAGGTTTTTCCGAAATTGCTCTTGCGTACATAGACATCGTATTGAGGTCTTCCACCCACAAAAAGAGCGACTGGCAGGTTGAGTTCCAAGTGGCCAAACCGGGGGGCATTTTGCTTCCTCGTTACGTTTCGCATCACCGTTAAAGACTGTACTGTTGAGATTTTTAAAGGATAATGACTGAACAGAAGTTACAGAGCGGCCGGCTACAGATACACTTGGAGAGACGACCCGAAATGCGGCACCAAAGTGTGAAAAATGCGCAGAAGGGAGGATCCTGGCAAGAAAACTCTGCGATATTGAGGCTTGAGATAGAATTCTGGGGGAGAAGCATTGAATGGAGGGACGCCCCGACCGGGAGAAAGCTCTTGCAGATATTGAACGAACGGTGTTGGTGGATTTCTGGACATTGTCACGACTCACATAAATAACATCTTGCTATGGAAGTTTGAAGTTCTCATGATCCGTGAGAAAACACAGAGGGCGCTGACGGATATCACAGGCTCAGAGTCTCAGAGAAGGGAATCAGAGCCTGAGGATGGATATAGCTCGACGTGGAGCGTGCAAAAAGGAACCCGGAAGATGGGGGACGAAAGTAAGAGGCGGTTGTGCAGAAGGTCGATGAGAAAAGGCAATAGAAAAGGCCAGGCTAGAGTTAGGCTGGTCGACCAGACGACAAAAGACTCAAGACCCAGAGCAGACCACCAATATCGTTAAAGGCAACCAATGTCGGATTAGAAGGCCGTCGGAGGATCGGACCCGAGATCTGCAATCATGCCAATTTGGTTGTAAATGTAAATTAGGGCGCTACAGGACCCACTAACTAAAGTTAGTGGG
Organism: Mycena polygramma; assembly: GCA_029449255.1. Lineage (NCBI taxonomy): Eukaryota > Fungi > Basidiomycota > Agaricomycetes > Agaricales > Mycenaceae > Mycena > Mycena polygramma. The sequence continues at coordinate 451,770 of JARKID010000046.1, forward strand.
CATGTTTTCGACAGGGTGTTCACCTGAGCTGAAATTTCACTTTTTTTGGTGTGATGCCAACAGGCGATAACTCCCTTGTCTTCGTCCGCAACCCTCCTAAACCCCTCAATTATGCCGACCAACCAACATGGGGTTACCGCTAATCTGATACCGTTTGAAGTATTCTGGAGAGACCACTGCGACCATATTCTCCAGCACGGATACGAGCTACGACCTAGATACCGACCGGATTGGGTTCCTTCGTGGAAACCATGGTGTGACGCGGAGGATAGTCCTTGGTTAGCGGATGTCAGTGACCTTTGTTTTTACTCAGTCCCTTTCCTCACAAAGACCTCGACGTAGGCCCGCGGAGTCGTAAACGACGCACGACGATGTACAGACAATGTCCGAGTCGCTCTGAAGCGAGTAGGCTTGCAGGAGCTCGCTACCCTGCAGCATTTACACTCGCTACCGCCGTCGTCGCAGAATCGCACTGTTCCTTTATTGGACGTTATCCCACTGGAAGATCCCAAACAAGTCGTGATCGTCATGCCGCTACTAAGATGTTTCCATCGGCCCCCGTTTGAACGGCTAGACGAAGTCATACACGCATTGCTTGAGATTATGAAGGTAAGCCTCAGTTGTACACTTTCTTTTTTCGTTGGCTGAATCTCAATAGGGTATCGCGTTCATGCACTCCCACAACATCGCCCACAGGTTAATTAGCTACTGTCTTCTATATGCCGAACTCATAATTCCAATATATTTTAGAGACGCCTGCTTGACCAACTTCGTCATGGACAGCACCGAGCTCATTCCCTCAGGATTTCACTTCGGAGCCCCCGACTTCACACCAGACTTCAAGCACTTCATAAAGCCACGCCACCGCTTCGCAGTCAACGTGTCATATTATATCATCGATTTTAATACGGCCTTGATAAATCCAGGGCCAGGACAAGCGATGTATCCTGTTGGCCAGGATAGGACCGTGCCGGAGTATGAAAGCGAGAATCCTTACGATCCATTCAAGCTCGACATCTATCAGGTGGGAAATATTATAAGGAGAGCAATCCTTGCGGTGCGCGTCGATCTGTTCCCCGATTTCCTGGTCCTTACTGCTTCAGGTTTATGCCGATGTTGACGTGCTCGCCCCGATAGCGGAAGCAATGACCCGGCGAACACCTTCAGAACGGCCAACCGCCGATCAAGTCGTCCAGTCGTTAAAGTCACTTGCCAACGAGTACACAGATGGGCCGTGGATATATTTGAGGGGAGCAGGGTATTGGGCAAAGAAGAAGGTGCAGTGGCGTAACAAAAGGCGAGGGTCTACTGTTTTCTGGTGCTGGGGACCATCACGTCGAGAGGTCAAACGAAACTAAGGTTGTACATGAAAATAAATATTGCGGCAACAAGAGCGATTTGTCCTGGGCACGGCCACGCGCACGAGGGCTGGGGGGACTATCGTGGGATCCCTGTGCCGAGTGCGTTTGCCGCTGCGGATTCGGAGCGTAAGGCCGGGGCGCGGATTATGGGGGAAGGGATAAGGAGGGTGCCGTTCGATTGAGAGGTACTGTAGAGTTGAAGAACAATGCAATGTAAGCTATGTAATAGTACTAGTACCTTGAATATGCGGCCGTAGCATTATAATTGCTGCGATCACTACAAGTGCGCTCGCTCATCACTTTAATTCTTCCCGAGCCGAGTACGTATTTCATTCGTCCTTTACAACAACCCAAAGATACAGATATATAGGAGCAGTGTGGAATAATAAAAAAGTCGAAAACAAAGCAAAAAGCAAACGCCAACGCCAACGCACAAGTACTACCGACCCGGAGTCCGCTCACGCCCAGGCGTGCGCTCCCGTCGTGGCGTCCCCGGTCTCCGCGGCGTGCCTCCACCACCGGCGGGTGCGTCGGTGAACGTCAACCGCCGCTCCCCCGCCGCCGTCGCGCGTTGCACCTCCCTCGCCGCCCGCCGCGCCGCATCCCCCACCATCGCCGGCGGCCGCTCCATATCCACCCTCGCCAGCGCGCGCATCAGCCCGTGCGTGTCCGTCGCCGGCGCGGCCCCGCCTCCCCCGCTGCTGGTCCCCGCCTCCGAGCGCGCCGCGAGCCCCGCACCGAGCAGCCCGAACCGCGCGTCGAGCGCGCGCCCCGCGACGCGCGCACACGTCCGCGCGGCGTGCATGTTCGTGTGCAGCATGTCGAATTTGAACTGCAGCTCGGGGAGGCGCGCGTGGATTTGGGCGGACGCGGCGCTGGGGGGCGCCTGTGCGAGGTGGAGGCCGCGGCGGAGGCGCTCTGAGAGGGCGCTCTCGTCGGGGAGGGGGTCTGCGCGGGCGCGTCGTCGCTCGTCTATGCGCCGGCGCTCCTTTGCAGCGTACGCTTCGTAGAAATACGCCGTCTTCCTCCACTCTTCGTCTTCTTCTTGGGCTCTGGGAAAACGGATGAGCGGGAGTGAAATAAGAGAGCGGAGAACGGACTCGTGGAGTTGTTGGGAGTAGACGACCTCCCACTGCTTGTTCTTCTCGTTCTGGGCGTTTGTGCCTTTCGGCGCGTCTTCGTCCTCGGGGGAAAAGAGGGAGAGATCGATGCGGCGCTCGGCGAGCATGCGGACCATGTCGTCCGCGATGGTCTTCATCGCAGAGGCGTCTTCGGGGGGGAGCTCGGGCCCCGTTGATGAAGAGGCGGCCCGGGAGGCGCTCCAGGTGAGCAGCTGGCGGAGCTGCTCGGCGTCGGGGAGGTCGCGGTCGATGTGCTTGTAAAAGCTCTCTTCGTTGACCTTGGGATGCGGCAGGGCTGCGAACGGGGTCAGTAGAGGCGCAAAAAAACAGTATTATATACGCACTGAAAGCGCCCGCTTGGAACGAGCTGCTTATCCGTTTCCCCCGCCCGCCGAGAGAGCTCCGCCGTTTGTGGGACTTGGGATCGGGCTCAGGGTCACGGTCGCGTGCGATGGCGGCCATCGCGTCGCCGCGAAGAATCTTGTTGCGCTCCGCCTGTGGTGTCCCGTCGAGGATCGGCACCTGTGTGTCGACGATGGTGACCGTCTTCTTGGTCCGCTTCGATTTCGGCTTGGGCGGCGGCGGGGGCTTCTCGGGCGACGAGGGGCGAAACGACATGGACGGGTCGCTGGTGTGGGGGCGCGAGGCGCGCCGCAGACGATCGACCTCATCCTCCATGTCCCGGACGTCCTTTTCCACCACGGGGTCGACGGACGCGTTGCGGGCGGACTGCGCGGGCACGGAGAGAGAGTCTGCCTTGAATTTTTTGGCAGGAGGGTTGCTCGGACCTGCGATGGGCTGCCGGTCGGGAGGAGCGCGCGTTTGGGCGTCGTTTCTGGGTGCGCGGACGATTAAAAGACCGCCGGGCGTCTCTTCCGTATCTGTACAGCGTGTTAGGAGATCGAAACGCGTCAAGAAACGGCTTGCTTGCATTTCCGCTTGCTCGTCGACGCGACGTCTTTCTTCTGCTTCTTCGCGGCGGCTGCCATGAGGGGGTTCGTAGCGTCGCGTTTCGTGGCCATTGCAGACGAGGAGCCAACAAGCCACGGAGAAACGATGTCCTGTCGCCTGAGCAAAGTCGGCAGCGTCTTGAACGACTGGGGCTGGAGGAAGGGTTTTAGCCAATAAGCGAGTAGTATTGACCACTACCGTCGAGGACGAGGCAGCCAAGAAGCAGAGCAGCAGGGCGCAGGGCGCAGAGCTGGTGGACGACGAAAGCCAAGTTGGGATTGGATTATGTAAGCTCGCTCCTTGTCCTCTTACCACCACCATGGACTACGACAGGGACACGGAGTTTGCACAGGACTCATATGAGCGGTTCTCCAACAAAGTCCTGGCTGCACTTGCTAAGGTCAGCGACAAAGCGCCAGAGAAGGCTTCTCCCAAGGGCAAGGGGGTACGGATGCCCTTTCACCTTGCTATTCTCTGCCTCACGTATCACAATAGCCCAAGCTCCAAAACTCAGATGCATCCGAGCTCTTGAAACTTATCGACAAGCTTGCCTTCGTCGGTCAGAATCTATATTTCGACTTTGACGGCCTCCTCCAGCGTCTCCGTGCTCACTCCATGTATCATACACCACCCGTTCTCAATGATCTCTACGACGAGTGCGCAGACTTCTTCCGCCACGCTTTGTTAACAACCCGCGCATGCAACAAATATATGGCCTGCTGCTGTCGTTTTTACGACCCGAATCTCGAGATTGAGGGGCTTTCCACTGAAGCCGAACCCAAGGCTGCCTACGATGACTTCCTCGAACAGTACGAAACGCTGCGCCAGAGTACCGTGAAAGTGGACTTGTGCTGGGAAGAGACTGGGCCCTTGATAGAAAAAGAGCTGCAAGATCTCATAGGAATGCCTCCAGGCTTCGAATGGTTACTTTGGGTGGAGTCAGTCATTGGGTTTGGCCGCTCACAACTCCTGGGCTTGCGTGACGACGTCCCGACTCTCGTGAAGCGGGCTCGAGCTCATTGGGGTATATTTGGACAACACTACGACGAACTGCGGATGATGATAAACCAAATCGAGTCGGCGCGGGTTGGAGCATGCAATGCCAAGATGACCCAAGGCAACGCTCGGGACGTCGCTGCTGAGGGATTCGAGTGGATCCCCAAGCTTCTTCGGGTGTTCGCGGAGTTCATCCTCGGTTTGTCAAGCATAGAGAAACCTCAACGGTATCCGCTCACAAGGTTCTGATGCACGACGCTGAGCACCGATTTCGCCACCCGAATCACTCGCCGGGAGTGTCTTCCTTTTGAGTTCGTCGTCCCGCCCCATACGCGCAGGAATTTGCGCCCCTCGGTCTCCTTCCCAAGTCGATATCAGCCACGAAGCTCCCTCGGTGCGGCAGCTCAGTCTGTTAGCTGATTAGTTTGCGTCTGCAGACGCAACGGGACACGCAACCGCATGAAATTACGACCGTCCGGGCACCATTCCTCGGTTCCGGAGGCAGCAACCAGCTGCGGAAAACGAACCCCAGTTTCGAGGACGTATCAAGTATCACGAGCTACGAAACCACTGCGATTTTTCGACGGCTTTCTACCGGCGGATCACATTCTGTACCATGCTGTACATATTCCATCTTGCATCCGTATTACCAGTACCATTGAATTCACTGCGTTCCATCCTCCGTACAATTTAGAATTATCCAGAAACTTGAAGGCAAGCGCCTGCTTAGTCAGCGCGCGGTCTGTGACGGTGACGTCCACTGCGGGATTCTATACTCTTTACTTCAAACCACGACCACACTATGGCTTCTATCGGCAGCTGGCTATGGGGAACCTCTCAGCTCGACGAAGCAGTCGGTGAGCCAGAGCAAGAACCGGCGAACAAGCGGTCGGTCACTAACAGCTTCAAACAGACAAGGCAACCTCAGAGCTCCTGCCTGCGGGCGCAGAGGATATCGCCCTCAATCTCGAAATATGCGACCAGATTCGCTCAAAGTCTGTGCCGGCCAAGGATGCGATGCGCGCGCTCAAACGGCGGCTGAATCACAAGAATCCGAATGTACAGAACTTGGCGCTCGGGGTTAGTCACCAACCTGCTCGGAATCTACGCTGGTCTAACCCGAGCTCTAGTTGACGGACATATGCATCAAGAACGGTGGCGACCTCTTCCTTGCGGAAGTCGCCTCGCGCGAGTTTATGGACAATCTCGTGTCAATTCTGAAGATCCCCGTTCTTAACATTGACGTCAAGAACAACATCCTGCGGCTCGTGCAGAATTGGAGTATCGCATTCGAGGGGAAGCCCACTCTCAGCTATGTGGGGCAGGTGTACAAGACTTTGACAACCGAAGGTGTGTGTACCTTACATCTGACAATGTTTACACGTATAACTTCGTGCAATAGGATTCAAGTTCCCCCCGAAAGACCTTGCTCTCGCAAACTCAGCAATGGTGGATACGCAGACCGCCCCGGAGTGGATAGACTCGGACGTATGCCTCCGATGTCGCACACCCTTTAGCTTCACGAACCGGAAACATCACTGTCGGAATTGTGGCCAAGTCTTTGACCAGCAATGCTCGTCAAAGTCGATACCCCTTCCACACTTTGGTATCACCCAGGACGTGCGCGTGTGCGACAGCTGCTATCCCAAGATCACCAAAAAGGGCGAACGGAGGTGAGTTGACGTGTTCTTTACTCCGCTCCGACGCCGAACTCTCTACAGCGACAAGGGCCACCGGCATTCGACGAGCTTACACGGAACCCGTCATCGAGGCGCGCGAGAGCTGGCTGATGCCGAACTGCAGCGCGCAATCCAGCTTTCCTTGCAGGAAGTTGGGGCAGCCAACGGCCACGCCCGTCCGGGGTACACCCCATACCAGCCAGAACCCACATCCTGGCAATACACGGAGCCGCCTCTCGTCGACCGTTCCACGCATCCCAAGGCATCAGAAGAAGATGACCCGGATCTCAGGGCGGCGATCGAGGCGAGTCTGCGGGAGTCGAATGCACCGCGGCCGAGTGCGCCCATGGCTGTAGAGACGCCACGGACGGAGGAACCAGGATTTGCATACAATAACGGGCCCGGATATTCGCAGTCGTATCCTCCGGGCGTCATCCCGCCACAACCTGCCGCGAAAATACCTACATACGATTTGGAACCGTTGGAGTCGGACGCGATTCTGACCTTCAGTCAGACGGTGGAACAAGTGCAGGGGCAGGGCGGAAGGGATATGGCGCGGTATCCGGCGGTGAACGAGCTGTACGATAAAGCGAACAGTCTGCGACCGAAGCTCGCGTTGAGCTTGGATGATGCTGGGCGGAAAGAGCGTATGTGTTCCCCATTCTTCTTCTTTCGTGGGACTAATACTGGAGCGCAGAAATGTTGTCGGACATGCACGACAAGCTCTCGCAGGCGGTCAAATTGTACGACAAGCTGTTGACGGAGCAGGTCGTGCACCCGCGGTGGCGGTCCCCGGAGCCTGTCGCGAATCCGGCTTACCAGCAGGCCAATTCGAGTTACAGTACCGGTTATAATACTGCTAATGGCTACGCTCAATGGCAGGCGCCGCCAAATCCTGTTGCAGCGCCGCCACCACTCCCACAACAGCAGCAATACACTCCTCGCGCGGAGCCGAGACAACCGCAGTGGTTACCTCAACAACAACAGTATGCTGAACCACAGCAGCAGCAGCAGCAGTACGCCCCGCCGCCTCCTGCTCAACAGTATGCGCCGGTCCCGAGTGCCCCTCCCCAGCCTTTACCGTCCTCGCCAACCCCAGCGCAGCTGCAATACCAGCCCGGACCCAGTCATCAGCCCCCTCCCCCCGTATCATATGCACCCCAACATCAATCCACGCCGTCTTTCCAGCACCAACAACAGCAGCAGCAACAACCACCTGCGGGTTACGCTCAATCTCCCCCGCCGCAGACGCAGTACGCGTCCGCGGCGCCCACAACACCACATCTTCCTCCTCCGCAGTCCCATTCGCCCGGCCTTTCGCGCCATAACACCGTGTCTTACGCCTCGCCGTCGTCGCCCCCCATCGCCAACAACACGTACCTTGCGCGGAGTAGTACCATCTCGCACCCGGTCGCGCCGAGCCAGCAGGTCGCTCAACCGCAGGCTCCGCCGCCCCCGCAGCAGCAGCAACAGCGACCCACGCAACAGCAGACGTCCTACCAACCGCAATATCAGCAGCCGGCGCCGCAGCCGCAGCAGCCGCAATACGTAGCCTCGCCAGCGCCGGCACCGGCGCCGCTCCCCGTGTTCCCTGTCGCGCCGACCTCTGCGCCGCAGTCGTTCTCGATGTATGCGCCGAGCATGGTCCCTACGACGGTACCGCAGCCCGAGCGCAAGGAGGCGCTGTTGATTGATTTATAGACTTGTTCGTGTGCAGTTTATACGAGTACTTGTGTATTTTGCATTCATGTTTCTATGGTCGAGCGGTGTCGTGTTGCTATGTACTTTCGTCGTGGATAATATTGTCAAGGCACGCTAATAGACTCGGACGCCCGACTCATCGTAGTTCTAAGTCACTAAAGCTTCATCCCTGCTCAAAACGGAACTGGCGTCCCTCGAATTAGGTAGTATTAATTATATGTACAGACGGGACGCGCTCTACTTAAATACGTGGTACATTTTGAGGCGATCTAAGAACGATTTCGACGCGCCGCCGAGTCGCGCTCGTTGTCCGAACTGGCGCTCCGGCTCGTGCTACTCTCCGTCCCGCGCTTCGAGTGCGCGTTTGACGTCGAGCCCGAGCTGACGTACGGATACTCGTCGTCGAACAGCACTTCGTCCTCATCCGCGTCCGGCGGGGGCGGGGCCTTCTTCACGCTGTAGGAGGACGGGGCTGCAGTGGAGTTGCGCGGGGGGGAAGGGCGCGCACGGTTTTGGCTCTCGAGGTCGCCGTTGGCATGCTGGACGCTTTGGGCAAAGTCGACGACGTTCTTGTTTAGGTGGTTACCGGTTTGTCTGTTCGGTGTTACCGGCGAGCGGAGGGGGACACGGTAAAAGTCGCCGATGTCTTCGTCTTCGTCTTCGTCCTCTGGCAGGGCGGCCGCCGAAGTGGTGCCTACGGCGCGGGTGGGTTGGGTGCGCGCGAGGGCGCGGTAGGAGCCTTTGCGGAGGTGGAGTGCGAAGGAGTAGATGAGGAGGGCGAGGTAGATCTACACGAGAGTTAGATTGCGAGACACGGTGTTGTAGTCAGCAGACGCACCTTGGATAACCAGGACACGAAAATAACGGCGAACGCCATGCCCTTCTCCCGGTTCCAGATGAGGAGCGCGGCTGCCGCGCGCTGCTCCGGTGTAAGCGTCGAGTCAGCTATGTGCGCGACCTTGATCAGGTCCTCCTGCGCCGCCGAGTTGGCTTGTCGGGCACCGTCGTGCGCCGTGTGCCACCACCAGGTCACGGCAAAGTATGCCGTCCACGAGGTGGATAGCACGTAGTCTGCGGAAAAGAGATGGGCGAGGTATAGCGTCTTCCGCGCGTCTTCCTAATGCACAATTCGTTAACGAAAGAAATTCCATGATGATACTTCCAGACGGACCGCTTTGACAACCTGGAGACCCCATCCGATGGCTACGAGCCCAAGCACCGAGTAGATGTACATGCTGAGCTGGGCAAAGGAGCCCCCGGCGCCGGTGAGGACAGCAATGAGACCATACACGCCCGCAACCTTATTGAACACCTGCACCACTTCGTTATGAATAGATTTTTGCTGAATAGAAAAGGACCCACGGCGAACATAAGGGCAAGAATGACGCCTGATTTGAGATCCAGGATGCCCAGGAAGGTGGTGAAAGGCCATAGCCGGAATTCAGAGCGTAGCATAAGTTTCATGAAGGGTCGTGGGTGAGACGAGCTGACGTAAGCGACCAAACAAGGCGAAACTGACCGCGTCCTGACCATGTTCTTTCGCGGTCTTCGCGTCTCCTGGGCCGACTGCACGCACACCAACGCTGGGCCTCGCGCACGGTCGTGCACACCTTCAAACTCGCAGACATCGGCGAAGGGATCACAGAGTTTGAGGTGATCAGCTGGAGCGTCGCCCCGCGTGCCACAATTGCCGCGTTCGATCCGCTTTGCGAGGTCCAGAGCGACAAGGCGAGCGTGGAGATTACGAGTCCATTCGATGGCGTGGTCAAGGAGCTGCTGGTGCAGGAGGGGCAGGTCGCGAAGGTCGGGCAGGGGCTCTGTTTGATCGAGGAAGAGGAAGAGGCGGTGGATGGTCCGACGGAGCCAACCGCAAAGGAGCCGCCGATACCAGCGCCGCGTACAGAAGTGCCGAAGGAGGCGTCTCCGTCGTCCGAATCGGAGAGCGCACCAGCCCAGCGGCGGATGCATCCAATGGACCCGTCGTTCACGCCAGAGACGGGCGCAGCCAGCAGCAGCGCCCTCGCCACGCCATCTGTCCGCCACTTTGCGCGTACTCAAGGTGTCGACCTCGGGTTGCTCGCGCCAGGGAGCGGGAATGGCGGCGGCATCGAAAAATCCGACGTCGAGGCATATCTCTCCGGCTCCCCTTCACCACCAACACAGTCCGGAGAGGACGTCGTCGTCGAGCTGAGCCGCATACGCCACGCAATGTGGCGTTCCATAGTCAAGGTATGTTCCCCCACGCATCGTTCCTCATCGCTAAATCATCTTTCCAGAGCCTGGAAATCCCGGTCTTTGGTTACTCGACTACGTTGGACATCACCGACCTGCACACCCTCCTCCCAGTCCTAAACGCGTCCATACCCGCTCACTACCTCCCCTCATCCGTGTCCGACGCGTCGTCGTTCGACCCCACCCACGCACTCGGCGCCGGCGTTCTTCCCGTGCCTAGTGTCCCCGACACAGGCCACTACACGCGCCTCACCAACCTCCCCTTCCTCCTCAAAACCCTCGCCCTCACCATGATGCACTGGCCCCTCTTCCGCGCCTCTATCACCCCCACCCCCACCTCTTCTTCTCCCAACTCGACCTCGGGCAAAGGCAAACCAACCCTCGCCATCCGCCCCCACGCCGACATCGCGCTCGCGCTCGCCACGCCCACGGGGCTCTACACGCCCCTCCTGCGCGCCGCCGACACGCGCTCCGTCTACGCACTTGCGAGCGACATCGCGCACCTCGCCGACCTGGGCCGGCGCGTCCCCAGCGGGCTCACCCCCGCGCCGAGGTGCGCGGGCACGCTAAGCGTGAGCAACGTCGGCGCCGCGGGGCGTGGGACGGGCGCAGCGCCGGTGCTCGTGCTCGTGCCGGGTGGCGGCGTCGCGATCGTTGCGCTGGGACGCGCGGAGTGGGTGTGAGATGTTTCGGAGAAGCATTGGACGGCGGGTGCGGGGGGCGCGCGGAGGCTGAAGCTGCCGGTGTCGTGGAGCGCGGACCATCGGGTTGTGGAGGGGGCAGAGCTGGCGGCGTTTGTGGAGTGCTGGCGCGCGTGGGTAGAGGCGCCGGCGCGGCTTATTGGGGAGGGCGTGTAGCAGACGCGACTAACAACACTAAACGCAGCACGGACACTCACTAGCACATGTACGATACAAGCGCGACAAATGTAATGTCTGCATCCATTTACAAGGGAACCCGTACGCGTTACTGCAGCGGGACATATACGACTTAGGCCCGAACTTTGCGACTCTCTCCTTCGTTCCCTTACGAGGCTCATTTCACTTCGAGATACGACGACGAATCCACCCTCGGCGATTTTGGCCGCCGTAGCTCTCCACGACTTGAGCTCTATAATGCGCCTCGATGCCATGGGCTATGCGATTGATCGGCGTTTGTTCACCTTTGTCGCTGTGGGCGGGCGGGCTTGCTGTTCTCCGGATTCCTCCTCAAAATGTCGACAGAGCGAGACCCGCTTCTCGACGCTCCACAGCTTTCTCAAGAACCGGAGGACTCAGTCCAAATTCCGATTCCGATCCATCCGTACTACATCGCCGCGGTGGCCTTTTTAGCCAAGCTATGCTATTGCATTTCGGTCACTACCCAAGTGGAGATTCTCTTGGAGCTAGTCTGTAGACTGTACTGGACCTATTACAGCAACGGCAATTCTCCGCTTCTCGGAGATAGATGCGAGCACCACTCTGTCCGTCAGTATTTTACTATCCTCAATACCGCTGTGGGGATTCTGGATGGGTTGGGAGGTGAGTTGAAACCATCTGCCAAGAAGTGCTACTCTCAGTCCCTAGGCCTTCTCATGTATGGCCCCATGAGTCGGCTTTCAGGAAAATACGGACGGCGTAGTATGATGGTACTCCTCACAGTTGTGCTCATTCTTGCCACGTTATGCCTCATCGGAGCCCACCGACTCCCCGCGCCCTTCACTGCACCACTGCTACTCCTCTGGCTTATCCTAATATCCCTGGCCGGAACATGGCAATTCGACTTGATCACCGCTATGTACGTAGCGGACACGACGACTCCGCAACAACGGTAAGCGCTCGGGTGCGAGGCCCGTGGTATTTTGCTCAGCATTACTGCAGTACCTCTAGCCTTTCAATCGTCCTAGGGTGGGGATACTTTGCCGGCGTGCCAGGTTTTGCCATTGGAGGTGCGGTGACTGCCTGCACCGGGAGCAATACCGCAGTGTATTGGATTGTCATCGCTTTGGCCCTGGTTTTGCTTGCTTTCATCGCATTCATCCTCCCAGAATCCTTCGGTACATCGAAGCGGCTGAGACTACGGGAACAGTGGGAGAGCGAGCGCTCTGGCATTGGGCCGGCAGGCCGACTTGAGTCTACACTGGGGACTTTCTTTCGCCCACTGGCCTTGTTGAAACCCGACCGCAATCCGGCTACTGGCCGGTGGAATCTTCGTCTTCTCTGGTGCGGGATTCACGCATTTGCCTCGGGCATCGCGTCGGGTTATATATGGTCTGCCGTCGTTGTATACCTGGCGTTGCACCTAGGCTACAAACCAGATGATGTGAGCGCACACAACCTCGACTTATTCCGTCCCTTTCATCGTGTCTTTCAGAATGGATATGTCTTAACGACTGTATCTGTTGCAACCGGTGCTTCGTTGGTTATCGTAACTCCCTTTGTCCTCAAAATCGGTCGCCCTTTCTATAATGCGGCAAATTCTAATCCCACGAACTCGGAGGTCGCAGCAGCAGGAGACAGCAAAATGGATCTACATCTCGCAATATTCGGGTGGATTATCGACGCCGTAGCCGTCGCTTTATTCCCTCTCGCGAGGACGCGTACAGAAGTCTTGATCCGTAAGTGGGACGCCGATCAACCATTGTCCTATTAATGTTGCCCAGCAATGGTGATTCTCGGCGCGTCTTACTTCCGTGTTTCCGCTTTCCGAAGTGTTGTTGTTGCAAGTGGTGATCCAGTTCGTAGCGGTGCGTATAATAACAGTTGACGATTCCCGTCTTCTTACCGAGCGTTTGAATCGTAGGCGAGATACTAGCAGCCATCCAGACCCTCACGTCCCTTGGTGTGGCATTATCCGGGTTGGTACTCGGATCTGTCCTCAGCGCGTCAATAAATACGTTCCCGGGCCTCGTTTTCCTGGTCTACTCCGTGCGCTCCTTAGCCTTTCCACCTCTCCTTTTACTGACTTCGTCATTCAGGCTATTGCCTTCGTTTCGGTGATTGCGCTGTGCATGATTCGCGATTCGGATAAATATGTCGAGACGATGACTTAGATGTGGTACCCGGTGTATCTCCAAGTACTTACTTATTTTCAACTCAACACTTTGATTGCCGAGCTAGCGATTTGATGGGCGGTAGTGTTATAAATGCAGGCACGCCCATGTGATCCGGCAAATTAAACGGCCCCAGGTCCCTGTCATTGACCGACGAGCCTCTTAGCGGCTCGGAGGACAAGGACGATCGCAAGCTCAGACAAGAGAGTAGAAGATTCTGAAGAAGGGAGCGGGAGCGACACGTGTCATGCCTCGATGCCGAACCAGCGCAGCCCAACGCGTTGCGTAACAGCAGGTTGCCAGCAGGACCCCATCCTCCATCCATCCGCGCTCATTATGGTGTCCATGTCAGAACCACCCATCCTCTCTATTCCGATGGAATTGACACAGAAAATCATGCAAGAAACCCTTGCCGCTAGTACAGCGGACAGCGGTCGCCTCCCTCAGCCATTCACTCGCAAGCCTCCTCTCCTCTTTACACGAATCTGCAGACAATGGCGAAACATCAGTGTCAACACGCCCGAGTTGTGGCAGGCAATACAGGTGGATCGAAACACTGCGACGGTTCGTCCAAAAGTAGTGAGCCTGTGGGCTTCTCGTGCCGCAAACCACCCCCTAGACATTCAGCTGGAAGATGTTTGTAACAGGGATTCACGTCGAGGAGCAGTGCTTCTGAAGGAGAGCATGAAATTTTACCAGCAGTGGCGGGACATTCGTCTTGTGTTACCCATCGAGTCGTTTCGTGCCCTCGACGCCGACCGCGGCCCCTTTCCCATCCTCAGATCACTTCATATTTCCGAAACTTCGGGGCCACCGAAACGACTTCCGATAATTATCACAGTCCAAGATGCCCCGTTGCTCCGCAAACTCACGGATAATTCTATTTGGAAACCCGGTTTCCGGCGGAAACCCTTCCCGTTAAGGGAATTTTATGGAAACCCGCGCAAAATGCTAATTGGAATCCCACTTACGCCAAATTGTGCACTTTCAAGACCGCGGTGGATGCCCGGGGGCTTGGTGGACTTGCTACTGAGGTGGGATGACTTCGGCATATACAAACTGACCTCCCACGTCCCTCCCCCGTCAGTTAACAGTCATCGAATGGCTCTGATGTTGATTTCTTGTTTAAGCCGGGTGCCGAAGCACTGCCGAAGTCACGACATGTGTGATGTGCCGCATGAACGGTGCAGGATATGGCTTTTTGTCATTCAAGAGGCTCGGGCAACATCATATCATAGTCATGTACTGTCCATGGGGGTACTCCCGCAGTGCATCTTCCGGAATACAACATTTAACATAGAGTATAGACGTCACTCGCGTGAGACAATAACGGTCACTCATAAAATAGCAGAGAGTGTTGTGGTGGGAGTGGAATAACCGGTAAGTGTCTGAAACCCACTGGAATGAACCATTCTAAGCCATGAAAGCAGGCGAAACATGAAGATATCAACATCCCGGCCGGCCGGTTGTTCGGCAATGTTGGCATGTACTTCGGCATCGGCAGGGTTTCTCGGCACTTGTCTAGAAACAGGGTTTCCAAATAAGGATTGCGGAAACCGGGTTTCCAAATAGAATTATCCCAAACTCACCGTTGGCAACTTCTCGATATTTTCCCTGGATATTGCTTGGGAACAGTTGACGACTCTCAACATAGCGGCGTATCATACCGATGCGCCCTCGGGACTCAGCTCCGCGTTGCAGCGTTGCTCGAACCTTTTACACCTCAAAATCAGATACATGACCCACGACGGGACAGTAATCACACTTCCTTGCCTGCGATCTCTAGAAGTCCAGGAGATGTCGCCACTTTGTGTCCTCAATGTCCCCAGTCTCGAACGGATTGAAATATGGGGCTTCGGCTTTCCCCACATGTCAGTATTGATCCAAGAACTCCGCGGTCTGTTGGCGCGCTGTAGCTGCCCCTTGCAGAGCCTCACCTTCCACTGCCACATCCCGGAGAAAACGACCCCCGTCGAATTCAAGCGTTTCCTGCGTGTTGCGCCTCCTTCTGTCGTAGCCCTCGAGTTGACAATCAACTACCGTGGCATGCTGGAGCTCATAGTCGTGCTTCAGGCATCGAAGGTTCTTCCGAGGCTCGAGACATTGTGCATCGTGTATCGCGTCGAGGATGCCCCAGCACCAAGGTTTTATTCACCCGGCACTCTGCCGCGGGGGGAGGTAACCGAATCTTTCGAACCGTTATTACCGACACTGCGCACGAGGGCAACGTTGAAGGCATTTCACCTACGCCTGAACCGCCTCTCGGTTCTGCCGTCCGCCCTCCGGGATAGCTTGCTTGCTTTCAGAAGCGAAACTATGTGTGTCGTGCTCCCAGAAGACGATGATCCACGACTACTTACTACATAGAGATTGAATGTTTTTTTTGAAAGTTGATACCATCACTTACCATTTTCTTCTTCTTTGAGCAGAATGTGCCTATGGCACCCCAGCAGGCTGTATGCAATGAAAACTCGAATCATATATCATATGTATCTGGGAACAAGTCTGATTTCCGACTGGTTAATGAAACCCGTAAACACCTCGAACTCAGGCTACTCTTGGGTGTATCCTGGCGGCAGGTCCACAATTCGCGGACCAGGCGCATCGGATTGTGCAACCCTCAGTCCGCTGTCTTCGTGCCGCACCAATACAACATCGTCCTCGGGATGGTCAGCACGCTCGGTAGTCGCCGTCTCGCGCGCGATCTTCCCAAGCGCGGCCTGCTGCGAGGCCACGAGGGCCGTCCGTGACATAATGGATGTATCCCCATCCCGTGAACTCCCATCATGCGAACCGGTCAGCTCGGTGTATCCGCTGCTCGAGTCCACCGCTTCCGGGCGCAGGAACGGGGTTCCCCGCGCTGGGGGATAGTTGTATTCGGTGTAAGTGTGGTGTGCCAGAGGTAGCACTTCGCCATTTATCATATCCTTGGGCCGCATGACCACTTCCGTGACTTGTTGCGGGCGATTGCGTTTGCGCAACCAGAATGCTAGTCCAGCCGCCAAGGCCAAAAGTACGAGACCGCCAACGACGCCGCCAGCGATGGCGGCCGTGGAGGAGTGACGAGATGGCGCCTTTAGGGAAGCCGAGGACGAGGTCGGCGAGGACGCGGAAGACGTTGAAGGCACAGTGCCATTGTTCGAGGTTACGACAAAGCCCATGACAACAAGCGGTATATGTGCCGCATCGCCGCCATAGGTCAGCACGAGGTTGTGAGGGCCGTTGGACAGAGACGGCGTAGTGAACAGCGGCTGATAGTACGCGGTCGCCATGTTGGCTGAAATCCCTCCCAGTTCAAAAGTGATCGGTGAACCGTTGTCGATCGTGTATCTCCCCGAAGCTGAGGGGTAAGGAACCTCGGCCGGAATGACACTGTACGGAGTGACGGACGTGCCTACCGACGCATGCTTGATCAATATTCTTTTTTTTTCTTTCGCGGGAAATGATCAGAATTGCTCACCGTAGAAATTGAGAGAGACTTGCGCTCCGTTGGTCTGGGTTCGGGGCTCTGGCGTTGATGAATTCGCGGCTGTCGAAACTGCCCACCCCGAGCTGTAGTTGACCGCAGGGTCCGTGGTCTGATAATATTCTGTAGCAGACTCGAAGTTGACGCCTGGGTTCGGTGTATACATCAAGACGTCGAGGTAGAACGGCTGACCCTTCGATTGGACCTGGATCGTCAAATTATGCGAGCCAGGGGTGAGCTGGGTCTGGTTACACAGAACCCAATTGTTTTCTATGGGGGGGCTCCTTGATCCGCAACCACCATGTGCGCGATTTTCTCACGCCGCTTGGCAGAGCAAGGAGGGAATGCGCGGTGGGCCACACCGGAGAAACTCTCTCAAATACGCATTCTACACAGTCGATTGCCCCCCATCGCGAGACCAGCCCGGTCAGCAACCGCTATCATCCGAACAGGAACTCCATTCCTCGCTTCGAACCTCACGTCTTCCCTATAAGGGAATTGGACCCACGGCCATCAACCATCGGGTTCGACGACGCTGCTCGTGCAGGTTCTGTATACTCACATCAGTCTTGACGATGCTCTCAACGTCAAGGAGTGTAAAATCCCCCCCTCCCACCTCGCCACTTGCGCCACCCCTGCTTCCCGTCCGTGCTCGCTGCACCTTTGACTTGCAAACAAAGTCGACGAGAAATGCTAAGAAAAACTCCCGAGACAGGGTGAGAGTTGGAAGACAAACACGAGGCTAAATGCAGGTCAAGTGCCCCTCCGAGATATTAAAATCATAAAGGGATCGTGATAAGATGAATTAAGATAACATCTCGGTGGGACCTGAAGTTGTGAATAAGGAAACGAGAAACCAGGGAAATGGCAGTCATGACGTCGATGCATTTTCAGTTGCGATACCGGCGCCTTCACCTGAGTCATGGAATTTAGAAAACTCACACGGCTCTTTCACCTGTCATTTTTCGGCTTACATTTTGGAAACGGCAGCGCTGTTTGCGCGTGTTGAGCAAGAAGGTGACAGCGCTTAGCGCAAATATTCCCGACTTACCTCCCGCTTTCTTGTCTCTTTGTGCAGAACCACAGATAAACCCGCTGCAGAATGCTGTTCCCCCACCAACTAACCAACATTCAATATGGCCCCAACCAACACAACTGCAACTGCCCCCTCTAAGCGCACCACGCGCTCCAACTCCATCCCGGCGCCTGCTCCGGCAACCTCCCCGCCCGTCGCGTCCGTGCAACCTCCAGCTCCCACCGCGGCTCTCGCAACGCCGTCCGATGTTGCCGCAGCCGGGTACCCCGACAAGCCTGCGGAGTCCGCCAAAGGCTTGAAGGGATTGCACTTCAAGAAAGGAAATGGCAACACCTCCAGTGCGTAATTTTCAGCCAGGAAAGTGGGCAGACATCTGACAGTTGTGATTCAGCCGCCTCGACCGTTCCCAAGCAGAACGTAACTGCACCTGCGTCTATCTCCGCTCGCACCACCAACGCCTTCGGTCCCCTCGTAGTTCTCCAGGAGACTCATCTAGGCGAGGACGAGAGCGACGAGAACAGCGAAAGGACCTTGGATGAGCAGATTGCTCGAGAACTCATCGGTGCTGATGACCTCGACGCTGCCCAGTCCTCGGACACGGTGTCCACTGCATCGAGCAAGGACAAAGGCAAAGGCAAAAAGGTGCGTCTTCATCATACAACTCCTTCTCCGATAACTAAGTGAGGCCAGACCGCGACCAAGGCTAAAGTTACAAAGGCCTCCGATGCGTCGAAGGAGCTTGCTCGGAAGCTCGCCGGGCGCCCTTTCAAGTCTGTCCCCGTCCCCGTCCAGACGAGCGACACCAGTGCGGCCCTGCCCTGGGCATCCGCAGTCGTCGGTGCCCTTGCCGGAAGCTCGTCAACCGCTTCAGCCCCAACCCCGTCCAACGCTCCCGTTTCCGGATCACCCTTCCCCCTACCAGTGTCCAGCACCACGACAACCTCGACTGCCTCGACTACTCCCGCTACTACAACAACGCTGCCCGGCAGTGCCCCTGCTGCGGTTCCAGCGGTGACGACCTCGGTACCAGTGGTCGCTGCAGCCACCGCCGCCGCCCTCAACTTGCCCACTGTCGCCGCACCGTCCTCGACACCTGCTCAAGCCCCTCAGGTCCCCTTCGCCGTGCATGTCCCCATCCCGGTAATCCCGCCTGTGCCGGCCCTTCCCTCCGTGCCCACGATCGCTGCAGCGCCTCCTGTGCAGCAGCACGCTGCCGCCGCACCGCCCGTGCAACAAGTAGCCCCCGCTCCCTCCGTGCAGCACGTTGCCGCTGCGCCGCAGGCGGCAACTTTCGCGGCGGCTGCCGCCTCAGCACCGTCGGGTCCAGTCACGCGTAGCTCGAGCCGTCGTGCGCAACCTGCAGTGAGTCCCTTTTCTCACCTGGTGATTAACAGCCCCTCACGTACATCTAGGCAACTCCCGCCATCGCCCCAACCGCGAGCGCTCCGACCCTTGTTGCCGCTCCCGCCGCGGTCGCTCCCGCCGGAGTCACTCCAGTCGTCGCTGCTCCAGCCATCGCTGCCCCTGCCGTCGCCGCGCCAGCCGCGTTCATCCCCGCCGTCGCTGCCCCTGCCGTCGCCGCGCCAGCCGCATTCGCCCCAGCTGTCGCTGCTCCTGCCATCCCTGCGCCCGCTGTCGCTGCCCCTGCCCCCGCCGCGGCCGCCCTCGCTGCAGCCGCCCCCATCGTCCCTGTTCCCGCCGCAGCTCCTGCCATCATCGCCGCTGCCGCGCCCCTCCCTGCCGGGCTAGTTGCCCCAGCCTTGGCCCTCGCAGGCGCCGCGCCAATGGGGCTTGGGGGACAACAAGCTGCCGCGAATCTTGCGTGCACACCAACACCGCCGGGGGGCTTTCCTCCGATTTTCGGCTTCAACCCAAAGAATATCCGGACAAATGTCACGGACAGACACTGGTCCGGGATAGCTGCGATGGCTGGCGACAAACTGATTGTCTATGAGCTTGGCGGATCCCACTACAAGTCCACCGATCCCCCAAGCGACTTCATCGAGCGTGCCAAGAACGCTCTCGCCCAGCACTACCGCTGCCCTGCGCCCCTTATCGGCCCGCTGGAAGCACAAGCGGTCCCCGCGGTGCACGGCTACCCCTTCACGTATATCCTCACCGGGTTGCCGCAGCAGCACATGCAAGCTATGATCAACAAAGCTGTCTTGTCCTTCCCCACCGTCACAATCGTCGCCCTCCCGTACTTGCCAGACATCTCCCCGTTCCTCTTCACCCTCGACGGGCTCCTCTACGACGCAGCTGAAGGTGTGGCGGTCGCCACACTTGTAGCGAACACCTACCGCGCCGATCCGAGGATTCAAGCCTTCCTCGCACGATGCCACGACAACTACCCGGCAGGCATCAACCCCATCGATCACCTCCACGCCAGTATCCGTGTCATCCTGCTCGAGCTCACAAACCCTGGCAACACTGGGGTGCGCACCGCGTGGAACGTCACGGCAGACCCCCCGACAGCCAACGAGGACCACCACGAGGAATGGCTTGCGCTCGGCTACACCATGGACTTCGCGACCGTCATGCACTCGGTCGGCAAGCCCATCAACCCGCCCCTCGCATGCAACACATGCCACGGTCTGGGGCACCCTGACGGGCGCTGCCCACTCAGGACTGTGCCTGGTCTCCATCTCACCACTATCGCCAACGCCACCCCGGCCCCTCCCCCCGCACCAGTCCCGACTCAAACCGCTGCCGCCAACAACAGCCAGGCCCATACTGGGATGCGCGGCAACCCAAGAGGTCGTGCACGCGGCGGAGGACGGGGAGCACGGTCTAGAGGACGTGCGGCGCCTCGCGGCCGCGGTTTCTGAGCGAATACATACAATGATCTAGCGTCCAAATGTCCCACATATGTTTCAAACCTCTTGTACGTTGTGTAGAGTTTCAATCCGAGAAAAATTATAGACGAAACTTCTCCACTGAGCTCATAAGTCATTAAACATAGCCTAGCGTTGCCAGATAACACTCGGGCCTCTGGTAGCTGGTAAAAATCTCGGACCAGCATGCACGCGAGGTGCATTGTTCCACGCTCAATTGCAATGTACCGAAACTCCGTGGGCCCAAATTTGACCGCTGCCTGCATCTGCGGGCAGGACAGGAAAGCCTGGAGCGGAGTGAGCAACAATAAAGCGGCGCCCTTCTTGGGCAGGACGTGCCGTGCCGAGAGGCTGAAGTTACGGACGAAAAACTTGTTTCGTTGGCCCAATTTTGTGACGAGCAAGAATAGTAATCCGCGACATAGTCCCCCGTGGTAGGCTGAATTAAGCCACAGTCTATGGGATAAGGCTACCCGCTGATCGGACTATAGTTGTATGTCCGGTTGCGTCAAAAGGCAACTACTTCTATCACTTTGAACACTCCTAACGGTGAAATTAATGTTGGTAACGGAAACTTGCGCCTCTCTAGTTCCGGAGGGGGGCGCGGTGCATCCATCCACCGCCCTCCCGAGGAAGGAAGCAGAGAGATTGGAGGTGGAAGCCAAGCCGCAGAAAATGGTGTAAGGCGTTCCGCCCGTGTCAGGATGAGAAATCAGAACGACGCGAGCAGTCAGGCATCAGGCTCTGGCGGCAATGGCCCTCAACAACAGGGCCGTAGACCTCGAGCTACAGTGCGAACCCCGCACATGGGTGCACAACCACCCACACCCAGGCTACGAAACACTGGGAATCAGCAGCCCGCTGGAAGCCAACCAGGCCACAATAATGCACCTGCCCAAGGCGCACAGAATGAAAACCCCGCAAATGGGTCTCGACAGAGGCGAAACAATGTACCCCGCATTCCAATGGACGAAGAATCAGCCCCCGCATTCTTGAGCCGCAAGAGAAGGGAGCAGCAGCGAGGTAACCCCAAAATAAAGAAAAATACACGGGCCCAGTTAACCCTCAAAGCGTTGAACCTGAAGGGTCGAGGAGCAAATTCCGTTTACAATGAGGATAGTAAATGGAGATGGGTTCATGAAAATATGCGTGACCGGCGTATAGGAGTCCTCGTAGCAGGCGAAACTCACCTCACGTCAGAACAAGTGGATGAGATCGAATCCAGCGATTATGGGAGGCGACTGAAAATCTTCAATTCAATTGACCCCGACAAACCCAACACAAAAGGTGTAGCAGTCGTACTCAACAAAGACCTCACCAATGTTGAAGGAGTGGATGTGCGACGACTGATCCCGGGACGCGCGATCCTGGTAACCATCCCATGGCATGGCACACGAACACACACAGTGTTGGCCGTATACGCCCCGGCGGATTCTATGGAAGAAAATAAGGCCTTCTGGGATGAACTTTACAGAATGTGGATTGAGATTGACCTCCCTGTTCCGGACTCTCTGATGGGAGACACGAACATTGTAGAGGAGATGTGGGACCGATTGCCACATCGAGCTGACGCAGAAGCAGCGACGCAGGCCTTGGGCCAACTCAAGGCACTGTTGGGGCTCAAAGACGGTTGGCGGGCAGTCAACCCAGACACGAAAGACTATACATACATATCCCCGTCATCAGGTTCGATGTCACGATTGGACCGCATATACGTCCCAGACGACGTGCTTAAAACATGCAGAGACTGGAAAATTGAGGATGTCGGGGAGATCTCAGACCATCGGATGGTCT
The DNA here is from genome assembly GCA_029449255.1 of Mycena polygramma. Taxonomy (NCBI): domain Eukaryota; kingdom Fungi; phylum Basidiomycota; class Agaricomycetes; order Agaricales; family Mycenaceae; genus Mycena; species Mycena polygramma. The sequence continues at coordinate 473,972 of JARKID010000046.1, forward strand.
CCGTAACCATCACTGCCCCCGGCGCGCCCTTCATCGGAAAAGGTCGATATGCAATCCCACTCTTCATTCTAAAAGACAAAGAGTTTATGGACTTCGCCCTAGCAGAGGGAATAAAACTAGAAAATTCATTGAGTAACGGACGAACAGATGAAGAAAATATCCAAACCTGCCATAAAAAGTTTAAAGACGCTGTATTGGAAATGGCCCAAAAGCGAGCAAAAGAATCCCAAGGAGCCCTGGAACAAAATAAGCAAAAACTGGAGCGTAAAAAAACCGCGCTAATGAACTCGCCAACCACAGAGACGGCGGAAGGAAAAAAGGTGGCCACCGAGGCAGCGCGCCTTCAAGGAGAAATTAATAGCATCATAACGAGACAAGCAGCCAGAAAACGCACGGATGTCAAAATACGCTGCCGTACGGAGCTGGACCACATCACGAAGTTCTCTGTAAACCTGAGCAAGGATAAGTCACCAAGAGATACCTTTTATGTACTCAGACGTACAGATGTAGTGCCAGAAATATCCTGCAAAAGGAGCGATGAAATGGCGGAGCTAGCCAGGAACTACCACAACGATCTGCAACATGACGAATCAGAACAGAACAGTGATCGTAAGGATACTGAGATAGCGGAAGTCCTCGACCATGTCGACAACCAGGAAAATGCGCCAGGAATGCAAGAACTGGCAGAGGACCTCACGGAAACAGATGTCCTCGAGTCATTGTTAGGCTCGGCGAAGGGCAAAGCACCTGGGATCGACGGGATACCCGCCGAATTCTGGATTAAGCTATACCAAATATACAAGGAGACAGAAGCTGAAAATAAGAAGACCGGTGAGTCTAAGCCGGCCTTCAACGTAATAAAGGTGCTTACCATTCTGTACAACGACATAAAACACCACGACGTAGCCAGGGGCACTGAATTTGCTACGGGGTGGATGTGCCCCTTCTTCAAAAAGAAGGATGTGACCGATATCGCGAACTACAGACCGATCACCCTATTGAACACAGACTACAAAACTTACACCAAAGCCTTGGCGACCAAGCTCGCTAGAGTTGCCCCATACCTCATTCACAAAGACCAGGCGGGATTCATGAAGGGCCGAAAAATTGCCGACCAAATATTCCTCTGTGAGCAAATGGTCGAGTACGCGGAAGACGAACTCCAAGACGGTGCCATTGTTGCACTGGACCAAGAGAAAGCATATGACAAAACATCCCACAGATACCTGTGGCAAGCGATGGAACGTCGCGGCATCCCGGCGTCCTATATTAACATTATCAAGTCTCTGTACAGGGAGGCTGAAACTCGAGTAGTAATAAATGGGGTGCTCAGCTCTCCGTATCGAGTCACGCGTGGTGTACGACAAGGTGACCCCTTGTCTTGCCTCCTCTTCAATCTAGCAATAGAACCACTCGCAGCAATGCTGCGCCACTCCAACCTAACAGGATATACAGTCTCCGAAATGATAGAAAACGTAGTCACTGCCCTTTTTGCCGACGACACAACCGTGTACCTGAAAGCGACAGACAGTTTTAGTGAGCTCCAGAGTGTCCTAGAGAAATGGTGCCGAGCATCAAGCGCTAAATTCAATGTGGGTAAGACGGAAATCATACCGATCGGAAGCCCAATGTATCGTCAGAAGCTGCTAGAGAGCCGGAAATTAAACGAGAACGACGAAGAAATCCCACAGAACGTACACATAGCCAAGGATGGGGAGTCGGTCCGCATCCTAGGCGCGCGGATAGGGAACGGATTTGACGCGCACGCAATCTGGACCCCAGTCCTGGAGAAAATAGATTCCGCATTGGAGCGCTGGGAGCGAACACACCCGACGCTCGAAGCCAGACGCCACATAGTACAGACTACGATAGGCTCCATGACCCAATACCTAACGCAGGTCAACGGGATGCCAAAGAGTGTGGAGAAGAAACTCATCGCCAAGCAGAGAGAATTTATGTGGGGCGGCTCGAAATCGTCGCCCGTCCAAAGAGAAATGCTTATGGCACCTATTGAAGTAGGAGGGAAGAAGATGCTCGACCTAGAAGCACGAAATGAGGCTATCGTACTTATGAAACTGAAGTCATACCTCAACCTCGACCCCAAGTCAAGAGCTACCTGGGGTTATGTCGCCGACAAACAAATTCAACGCTATGCGAAGCAAAGCTCTACGGTGGATAAGTTATCATACGAGAATATGTTCATCCAGCGCTACTCACCTATCCTCCGAAAACCCCCAAAGAACAAAAAACAGCTACCGAGAGCACTGAGGGAGATGATCAGTGTCGCAAACAAATATGGCGTAACTTTCGACACACTAAACCCCTCAAAGGAATTAAGAAAGCTTCTCCCCCTATGGCACCACTTTGGCGAAGACCAATCGAAAACACAGTACAACAACAAACCCCAGCACAAATGTCTACGCTCGGCGCACCACGTCCGCATGGTGGGAGACGGAGTGAAAGCAGCCGAGAGACTCAGAGAACCAAATCACGAACCTCGCAAAGACTGCATGTGCGTAGCGTGCATGGAGGACAGAACACAAATTGGATGCAAGAACCCGCACCAATGTGCATACGCAGCGGAGCAACGCTTCGGGCTCCTGACCTCCAAATGGAACCCAAGGACGCCCGAAGAGGCGCAGCTGGAGTTCCCCGACCAAACGGAAGGGACCTTCCAGTTCCAGAAACCGCCACAAATCAAGTCCCTAACAGATGGTTTCCGCGTCTTCACCAAGAACCAAGGGGAGAACACACCGGCTCCGCAAGACCAAGCCCCGGTAGGAAGGGGAGAAGCCATATCCTTCTTCATAGAAGCAAGGAGCACCCGCAATGAATCGGGGGTTGTGCAATTTGGGGGTGGTGCGTGGTACGGCCCCAATAACCCAAACAACACGAGTGTGAGGCTAGAGGGTGGCGAAGGTCAGTCCACAACCCGAGCAGAATTAACAACGGCCCTCATCTGTATCCGTAAAGCACCGACAAACTCCGACCTCACCATATGCTGCAGCAAAAACACGCTCATCTCCACCGCCGTCACAAATTTGCAGAAATGGGAAGACAGAGGCTGGATAGGCGTCAAAGATGGAGATGTAAGACAGGCTCTAGTAGCCACGCTTAAAAACCGAAAAGGCAAGACCTTCTTGACGGAAAATAAGGCTCCGAGCGCAAAGATAGGCCAGGCAGGGGCTTCCCGACTCGCGCGAGAGGGTGCAAGGTCACAAGTGGCAGAGAACCTCGACCTCCGAGTGCCGCAAGACCAACGGCTCCCAGGGGCAAAGCTCTCCGGCCTGACCCAAGCAACGGCATATGCAGGAATAAGAGCGACAAGAGAAAAGATATCACGGAAGGCAACGGACAACAATGTCAAACAAGTACAAATGGCCATACGTGACGAATTTCGCAACCAACCCACTATTGCACAGATATGGAAATCCATACGACACAAGGACATTACCCGCCAAATCCGAAACTTCCTTTGGAAAACTCTTCATAGCGCTCATCGCATTGGCAAATATTGGCTAAACATCCCCGGTTTCGAAGACCGCGCCACCTGTGGAACGTGCGGGGAGATTGAGGACATGGAACATATCCTTCTGCACTGCCAAAAGCCCGGACGTGCAGAAATATGGGAACTAGCGGAAAAATTATGGCGCCTTAAGCATCCATCTTGGCCATCCCTCTCAATGGGAAGCATTATGGGATGCGCTTTAGCAACCTTTCATGACGAAAAGGGACGAACTCTCCCTGGCGCTACACGCCTCTACCGCATCTTAATCTCCGAATCGATGTACCTGATCTGGAAGATTAGATGCGACTCGGTTATCGGACGGGCCGGTGAACTTGTTCCGGTACCAGAAATCCACAACAAATGGGTCAGCGTAATCAACGAAAGACTACTCTTTGATCGCATCCTCACGAATGAAACGAAGTACGGCAGACACGCATCAGTATCCCCATCCCTAGTGCTCCAAACCTGGGGAAAGACCCTGAAAAGTGAGGAGAGCCTGCCAAACGACTGGCTCCGAGAACCTGAGGTTTTAGTGGGTGTTGAGAGATATGAACCACAACGGCCACCTCCCGTCCTGCCTCGCAGGCGTGGAAGGAATGGATAAAATCCTCAAAGCCCCACACTGCAGTCACCAGCTGCGTGCAACTGTGCATTTCCTTGGGGGTGGGTGAACATATGTTTTCACTTCTCCTTGGGGGTCGCGATCCCCCCTTCCCTTACGGGCGGCGAAAGCTGACTTTGTCAGCTGTTCTGCCGCTACTAACGTACCACTAAAAAAAAAAAAAAAAAAAAAAAAAAACAATTGTTTTCTATGAAGTTGAAGGTAGGGTTTGGCGAGGGGATCGCTATCTCATCGACTAAACAGGTCCATGTTGGGTCAAAGCCACCTGCGACTTGAGTTACATTCAGAGTGCCTGACACGATTATAGAAGTGCCTGCGGAACAAGCGTTGTCATTTTCGGTGAATTTCACTAGAAATGTGGACGAACCAGTCCACTCGTAGCTCAGGGTAGCGTCGCTGGTGGTAACATGCTGCGAATTCCCATAGGGAGGGCCAAAATTTCCTGCTGTGGGCAACTTCAAGTTCGCATTCGCGGACAAAGACCATCCGCTTTGGCCATACTTGATGGCTGGGTCAGGGTCGTCGACGAGTATCTGGCGAGCGCTGGCGGACGAGGACATGGAGGTTGGGTCAACTTAGACTTTGGACATGCCTGGGAGACGGCCTACCTCGAAATCTGCTGCTTTGGTATGTCCGGGTTGGTAGCGTACAGCCTAGTTCAACATCGCCGTTGATCTGAGTATTTATATAATCTAGCTTTGTCATGTGTTCACCCTCGTCCTAATCGAATGCGAGATAATTCTCAATCGCAACAAGAATGGAATGCAGTAAATCCAATGGTACGGTGATATACAGATGCAAGATGTAATACAACAGGGGTACAGAATGAGATCCGCCGTTAGAAAGCTGTCGTGAAATCGCGATGCCTTTCGTAGCTCATGATATCGTCCTCGGAAAACTGCGGTTCGTCTTCCGCAGCTGGTTGCTGACTCCGGAACCGACGAATGGCATCCAGGCGGGAGTGCCAGTTGGTCGTGATTTCATCCCGCTGCGTGTCCCGTTGCGTCTGCGCAAACACAGACGCAAACCAATCAGCCAACAGACTGAGCTGCCGCACCGAAAGAGGGAGGTTTTTCGCCGATATCAGCTTGAAGTGACCGACGGGCGCAAATTCCGGCATGTCGGGGGCGCGCTGGACGGTGAGCTTGAAGTATTCATTTTCGTGAAGGTTGTTGGAGAACGCCGCAATGGCGCCAAGGGAGTGTGGTTCGATGACAATGTTCACGAATTGGAATTGCGTGGTCAGCGTGTCAAATCGATAGGGCTTCCCCGAATCGTTCCAGACGATGCGGACAAAGTCGTTGCCGATGTGGCGTTTTTTGTTCGTAAAATGGGGGTCGTGAGGATTAGACGGCATCATCGTCGCCGTGTGGTACAGAATCTGGCCGATGTCGTCCCACCATGCGTACGCATACTCGCCGTCCTCATCCGGATCCAATCCACCCGCATAAACATCAAGTTGCCCGCGCAGATTGATCAACCTCCCGATTCCCTCCAAGAACCGAGTGTATGCGGGCGATCCGTGAGTATTACTCAGGATTTCGAGCTCCGTGGTTTGCCCAGGAGCAACGTACATGATGCCGACTTTATGCGTGTCAATGACCGGTATCCGATCGAGCGAGCTGAAGAACTTGGCAAGATTCGGCGACTCGATTAGCTTGTGACGAGTCATCGCATTCTGACGATCGGACAATTGCAGGACAATGAAGGAAGGATCGATTTCCACCCGTTTGCGCCTCTGGGATGGAGCCGACCCACTCCAGACATACCCAGTGAGCGGATCGGGCGGAGGAATATCTGGGTCGGGGGTGTTTGGAGTTGCAAAGATCTCCCGGACGTTCTCGGACTAAGGCTCGGTCAGTAACGACGGAACCGCTTCGAGGACTGCAACTCACCGAGGCCGGATCGCCAGCAGGAGCCGGCGGACCATCTGGGTCAATGGGAGCTTGCGGCTGAGAAGTACCGCGTTCCATTATCAGTGCTGCGGGCACCGATACGACGTCTGGATCAACGTCGCCGGGACCGACCATTGGAGCATTCTCAAGCCGGCACAAAATCTTGGTGTATCCCGATGGTCGTCGAGAAACGACCTCGAACCATCCTGACCTCTTGAGCGTCCGCAGCGTAACGAATGAGTTGCCAACACCCCATGTTTTCTCCGCTATGGCATCCTCGGAGCCGGCGCCAGGGGAGGTCGGATTCATCACGATCTCATTGAGGAGCGAGGTTGCCGGTCGTGGATCAGCACTTGCGTAGGTGTAACGCTCGAGCCAGTCAAAGCAGACCTCCGTCGGCGCGTCCAGCTCTTTCTTGCCCTCGTTCGCAAGGAGCAGCTGCCGGGTAATGTACGACACATGCTTGCGTCGGTCTGGAAGTTTGATAGCCAGGAACCAGACGTACACGATGTAGTACGACAGAATGCGGACATGCTCAGACAGTGCCCAAGACTCTGTCGGGGCCTCGCTGTTCATGTTGTGGTGCTGAAGGTACTGCAGCGCGACACCGAACACCATTTTGAAATCGGCGTCCGTGAAATTGGCATAGAGAGGTCGCAACGAACCGATAATGGACAGAAGACCCAGAATGTGAACAGCCATGTCCGGATTGGACATGATTTGCGAAAGCTTCTCCAAGATCCTGGAAAGGCACTTCGTCACTGAGGGTTCCAGCTCAAATGCGGCGAGGGACAAAGCGTGCAAACAGCACTTGATAGTGGCCGGTTGCCCATCGAGCCCCTTTTGAAACACCTCCACGAGCAGATGTTGCTGTCCCATATCGAAGCACCGTTGATATCCGACCAAAACAGAAAGAGTGTGGTAAGCTAGTCCATGAGCGTCTCTGACTTTGAGCCCAGCTGGCCAGCGATCTACGTGAGAACCTAAGTCGCCGCTGAGAATACCCGCGCACAGGATCGTAAGGAGCTTGGAGCAGGCCAGCCGAGACCTCGGCCCGCAGAAAAGATGCTTGTTGGCAAGCTGGTTGGGCAAATGGCAAAGGACGTAGGAAAGAACTTCCCAGCTGTTTTCCCTTTCAAGAATGCCGTGGATTGCCATCAGGTACATCGAGATTGGTAACACCACGGTGGTGTCGGGGTCGACGGGATCATGATCATACAGCGCGAGTCCCTCACTCGGGGTATCTGCATCTACAACGGCGAAAGGCAGGGATTCGGGGATGCTCCACAGCGGGTCCCTGGCCTTGAGAGCTGGGGCGGGCGGTTGGGTGCCACCGAGACGAGACCGGCTTCTGCTCGCAGCAGAGCCCGAGTTGACTGGTCCCCCGCGCCCGCGGGGACGGCGTCCATCTCTTTCGTGGGGAATCCGAGGCCGGGCAGTGCGCAGGTCTGGCGCGAAATCAATGGGTTCGTGCCGAGTTTCAGATGAATGTACACGGTGGATGAGGGACCCGAGCATCGCAGCTAGGCCGTGCGCGTCATACTCTGTATGCACAAAGTATAACCGATGGTCGCGATCGGCCCTCAGTCGCATCATAAACTGAAGGATCGTCAATCTGATTTTGGCCGACTTTGCCTCCTCGAGTAGCTGGAGCAGCAGCCGGAAAACACGGATTGCGACCTGCAAGTTGCTGGTCTCCAGCGCATGCGGTGTGAACGTAAGCTGACTGAAGACGAGGATGAGAGCCGAAACCGCGGCAACATCGGCGGTTAGAGGTTGAGGCTCGGCAGGTGGAGGGGTGGATTCCTCCCGTCGGACATCCAGCTGCACAGGCTGAATTGATTGCGAACGAGAGGAATTTCCCGAGGTGAAGGTGGAGATGATGGAAGACATGACGCCCGGAAGACCGGAGTCCTTGTTGTCTTGACCCTTGCCCGTTGGGCTGCCGTGGTATTCGCTCTGCATCCTAGACAGGATGGGAGAGGCGGTAGTCGATGGAGTTATGAGGCCAGTGTAAGGCGCAGGAGGCGCAGGCGAGTGAGTACCTGCAGTTGTGACGGACGCCGCATCGAGATCGTCGTCGTCGTAGTCGCCTCCAGAAGCAGCAGCGACCAATAGATCGAGATACTCGGCAACGGAATCTGCGCTGTCGCCGTCCACCGTTTTGAAGACCACCTCTTCACCTAGGATTTTCCACATTGCCTCACAGTCATCTCCATCTCCGCTGCTGGGATTCGAGTCTTTGCAAGCCTCCATCACCAGCTGGGCGAGCGGCCTCCGGTAGGAGGGCATGTCCCGTATGTTGTCGTGGACGCTTTCGAGAGCGACCATCAGGGCCTTCCTGGTCAGTGGGCGTTGAGCGAGCGACGGGTTCTTCAGCATCGTTTCCCAATGCTCGAGCCAGTCGGGAGAGATCGGGGTGAGATCATTCTGCTCGGCCATAATGATAGGAAGTTTAGCGGTGTCCTCGTCAGCGAGATGGGCTGCAACGTGGAGCAGGATTCGGGACAGTAATGGTTTCAGTTCCAGGCTGTGGTCACGAGAGAGAATGAACGTCAAGGTGCGTAGGAAGCTCGTAGGGGCATCCGTAGGCCGTGATAAAGGTATAATGAATGGTGTCCCGTCCGAGTTTCTGGAAAATGGATGTCAGATTACATAATCAAATTGGACGGTCAAACGCACTTCAAGGGAAGAAGATATTCAGCGAGATAAAACAGCGTCTGCCCAACAGCGGAAGCTTCCTCGTTGGTTAGCGCGACATTATCTTCGTCCCTCGCATCGACCTCCTGCAGTACGTCCTTCAAGGTACCGCCAACCTCATCCAAGATGCGCTCCACACCATCTCGCACCTGCCAGTCTGGCTCTTCTCCGCCGGCATGACAAAAAGCGACCCAATCTCGTGCGCTGGCACTCAACGACCGTGCAAGTCGCCCAGCTTCCCAACCACTTTGCGCGAGTCCCGCGTCCGCACTCGGCCAAGCTCGTTCCATCAAGTCCCGCTCTATTTCCCCCATGTGAGACGGTGCTCCAGAATGCGAATAGCCCGCCGTGGTTTGGCGCGAGATGTACGCACGGGCGAGTCTGGCCGACAGGGCTCTCCGGATGTAGCTGCGAAGTGTTCGTTGCGCGCCAAAACCTGTTTGTATGGCGGCATGGACGACCTTTCCACCATCTTGAGCCTGAAGATCCGAGAGAGCGGAAGGAGGACACAGATTCGTTTTCAAGATAATCATGCACGTTGTTGCGTAGGGACCTGATAACAACGAGTTGAGTGTGTCGTTTATCTTGTTCTCGGATAAGGATGTGTGGGAGGGCTGGCTGGTGACAGTCAGTCGCGGCAGCGGTGACGCGCAGTGGTCCAAAGCACGAAACAGGAAGGGGAGAATGAGGTGGAGATATGTGGACGAGAGGGCTTTTAGTTGGGTCGTTAGATGGTTGATGTATATAGCTATGGCTATATCGGATGGTTGCTTCGTGCCGGCGCCTGGCGTGATTGGGGGAGAGGTTATTGGGGAAGTTATGGACGACGTGATAGAAACGGAAGACGGGTTTCTGCGATGATTTTGGAGCGGCCGCGCTGGACTTGAATTTGGGGTGAGTTCGATGGGGGGTGAAGAGACGACGGATGGGCGTCTCAAGGCGCTGAAGTCCATTGCCTTCTCTACCATGCTAGCATAAAAGTGCAGTACACCGACTAGCTCGTCCTCGGGAATGCGGGCCATGAATTCCACACCTCCGACTATGGTGGTAAGGAACTCCGCAAGAATATTGACACTCCGTTCCCTTTCCGCCCTGTCAGAACGCTCCAAAGCGAAATCCACAACGATGGGATCAAAGGCACCAGAGATCCATGTTTTGAGCACCTTCAGGACGGCAGTCTCGATGCCAAGGGTGTCTGCGCCGAGCTTGGTCAGCGCCCGCAAAGCCTTGAACCGTGGCTCCCAGATCTCCGCACCCCACGGGACCGCAGCAGGTCCTAGGAAGAAGGAGAAGGATAAGACGCGTTCTGGCGTACCCAGTCCTGCGGCTTCTGGATTTTCGCAGTACGCCGCCAAAATCTCGTAGCCTGCGCATTGAAGAGCAACAGGAGACTCCGCCGAGCACAGCGTGGCCAATATGGGGTTTAAAACTGCATGCCGGGGAATTGGGGAGTGAGTTGACAAGCCCGTGGCGAGTGAACGCGCATAAGCCAAACTGGGGACTGCGGGAGGTGTGAGGGCCTGAATCAGCTCCTCCAGCTGCAACGGAGGGGGCGTTGGGTTAGCTGCAGCGGGTGGAGTGGTGGACTGGTCCTGCTTCTGCTTGCGCCAGCCGCCAAACGCCGAGAAAGTGCTGGTGTTCGCCCGAGGACGAGAGCGGGGCGAGTCTGTGTCATGGAACATTCACAAGGACTGTAAAATCACTCTGCGGATTGGCCTGTGTCCTCTGGCAGCATACACAACGCACCTATCGCGGTCGTCCACTAGCGCAGGTGGAGGAGCCCAATTTAGCGAGTCACGCTGTTACGCCATCACAGTCGCGTCCAAGACGTGTCGAAAGCGCACCTCCACCGCACACCCTCCCAAACCACAAAATCCTCCCCGAAAATCCCATGGTACGCCACCCTCTCAAGCACGGAATCAAGCTTGACTTTGGCTGTCTTCCAGTCGGCGCTCTTCAACTTCCAGTCACTGTTACTCGTTATTCTCCTCCTCATCTGCACCTCGACCTACGTCCGTGCCCTATTCCCTAGTCTCATCGACCGGAACAAGACAGGGTGCTTCATATCTCTCCGTCTGCTCTACTCCATTGACATTACATCCAGATTTCTTGGCATATTCTTCATGTCGGCGCGGATTGGTACGTACTCTAAATGTAGGGAATCGTCGTCTGACCCTCACATCCTCCTCAGGTGAACGACTATCACCTTATGTTGCCCTTGCATGTCTGGCTATGGCGGTTACAATATTGATTCAATGAAAACTCAATAAAAAGAATTGAACCCCCCGGATTGGTTGGCGCACTGTTGGCGCCGTTTCACGATGTGTAATCAATTCCGCTTTCGCTGTTTCCCGGCACTTAGTACCCAGGAGCCTGAGAGCCTACGTGGCTTCGAGTGCTCGCGGGGTGCCCATGACTACACATGACCTCTGCTTCGTGCGATCGTCTTCGGTGCGGCTTTGCCTTGCCTTACTTTTAAGCTCATTCGAATCCAGTCTCCCTGAGCTTTATTTTGAGTTGTGAGAGGTTGCAGGTCCAGGAACCGTGATCCGTACTCGAGAACTTCGAAAGCGTCCGAGCTCCATGTGGTAATATCGCTTCACATTTTGGGTTGCCACGATTGTCCAGGTAGCGAGGTAGGCACCCGCAGTAGCATCCCACGGCCGGTCCGAGGAATATAAGCTCTTCCACTCGCCTCGACCTCATGACAACTCAAAACCCTATATCTAGGTTCGCACGTCCAATCCTCTCCCTTTCCCCTCTCCCCACTGTGACCATGACTTCTTTGGACCTCGCTGAGATCGCCTCAGCCGCCGGAGCAAAACACCCCCCATCGAGTCCCATAAATCCTCTCCGCGGACCTAATGCACTACAAGGAAATGCCTGTATGTGCGTCAGGTTTGGATCTGGTCCACAATTCATCGGTTCGTAGTGGCTGCATTAATGTGGGTGGCGTACGATCTACTTCTGACGATGGACCGCGAGGTGAGGTCCGTGCACTTGCCCAATTTTTCTGCCTCACTGAGACTATCTTGACTCTTCAGATCTCGTCTGTATGGAGGTGATTATTTTGATTGTTATTTCTTGTATTCGCCTCATCATCTACTCAGAGCGCCATGGTCTATCACAAAATGCATGTACCTCTTTCTACGATACAACAGTCTCGCTGCATTAGCGTGCGCCCCTCCTATTTCTCTATACCAAACAAACACCCTCCTCACCGCCGCTTCATGATCAGCTTCTATTTCATGGAAACATGTGCGTCCACAAATTCTCTCTTCAAACAGAAATAGATCTCTTACGGGCGTGCCTGCAAATCCACAGTGGGCACAACACCGTTCCTGGTGATGCTGAACCTGCCGTCCGACGCAAACTCAATTACGATCTCATCCACAGTGCGTTTCCATCGGGCGTCCCTGAGCTGACAACTGAATTTAAACCTACTGCAGCCATGTCTAAAGGCCCTCAAAGTAAGCTCGCTCAGACTCCCGCCTTTCTACATGCAGATGCCCATCTCATTCATGTAGTAGTTCGTCGGAATCGGAAAATATTCGCCGGATTGTCACTGATGTGCTGCGCAGTGCCCTAGCCGGCCGGAGTTACATCGCTGCGTGCGTCTCTCTTCAGCGTGCTCAGAAAAAAGAAAACGGCATGGATCTCACGGCGAATTAGAACAGAGATCCTCTGCGTCCTCGTCGGCGAAGCGCTCATCCTGCTCCGCATCAACGCGCTTTATGGCTGGGAGCGGAAATGTACGGCCACTCCTGCTCGAACGACCATAGGCTTACCCAATTCAAATGCAGGGATCGTCTTGACCGTGTTTTCCTTCATGTGTACGTCGCGGTCCCCTCAGCTAATTACGCTCCCGGGCACAGCGTTGACATCGAGTATTCCTACAGGCGAAGCTATAGTCGGAATCGCCACAACAATCGTCACCCTCTCCGGCGGCGCGAGCGGCTTGTCCGGCTCGACGGGGATCCTCGACTGCTCGTCCGCTGCGACGAATGTGCCTGACGTGAACCTAGGTGCGTATATATTCCTTCATTCTTGTATGTGCGTATCTATGTACCAACCGACTCGCCCAGGAATGTGGTACGTCCCCTTCCATTCTTCCGCCTCGACGCATATCTCAATCCAACTGACCCAGGTGCACCTCCCTCGGCGTCGTCTGTGCGTCCCTCGCTGCGCATTACCATGTTTTTATTTCACCTAAAGCTCGTTTGTTTTTCTCGTGACAGGCATCTACTTCGCGATGATCCTGCGCAAGACGCACCTCCTCGCGGCGGAGAACGCCAAGTCGATGTGGCAGATCCTGCACGCGGCGGACCTGCTCCCGACGATCCATGTGTGTCTCAAGGACGCGTGCGCGTATTTTTTGGTGTGCGTTTTTTTTTCTTCCCTCCTTTGTGTCTCGCTCGCTTCGTCTGCGCGTCGTGCTGTTGTGCTAATTATATTATTTTGTTTACAGTGTCTTCGGTACGCCTTACCCTTCCCGTGCTAGGAGTAGGAGTAGGACGCTAATGAGAGATTGTACTGGCAGCGGTGCTCCTGATGAACCTCATCCTTATCACCGCGCACCTGGGATACGCGCAGATCGGCACGCCGTACGTGCCCTCTTCCTCCTCCTCCTCCTCCTCCTCCTCCTCCTTCCTCCATCTTTCTCCCTCACTCTCCCTCTCACAACTACTCACACAAATCACATCCGACAGTTGGCTAATATCAACCTACACCGTCGCCTCCACGCGCATCTTCCTCAACCTCAAAGACCTCAACCACCGCTCCGACGCGGGCGACGCGACGTGGAGCGAGTTCCAGCAACGCGCGTCCGTGCTCGACTTTCGGGGCGCTGTGAGTGTTGGGAGTGCGGGTACGGGTGGGGAAAGGGAGATGGTGCAGGTGGCGCACGGGGATGTTTGAGCAGAGGGTAGGAGGGTAGGAGATGTAGATGTAGATGTATAGCGCCAGCGCGAGGGAAGAACGAATTGTTTATTGTAAGTACTAGTACAGAGATACAATGTAACGAATACAATGTAACGAATATAAATACACGCATTGTGACAGTCATCAACGGGCGGCGGGGGACTTGTACAAATCTCGCTAACACGCATGTCGGCGCTCACTGTCCGTCGTCCATGAACATGATCGCATTCACAGTGTCACATAAAGAGCGCCGCTTGCCGCTCACTGTCATCAAACATTCACCGCTCACCGTCACATATAGGTATCTCGAACACACTCAACGTTACAACCGCGTGTTCGAGCCCAGGAAACTAATCAGAACTAAGAAAACAACTCCGATGATCAAATTGGCTGGCTGGCTGGTGTACACGGTACAATGCAGTATGCTATGAATGTTAGTAACTAAGGTACTGCCAACTGAGAATTCCTCAAGAATCCCCAGCGGCGGCCGGGAATCCGTTCAGTGTGTTGTACATCCGCCTAAGTAACACGGACGCGCAAGTAAGCACGGAAATCGGCCGGGCAGCGAGAGAAGAGTAAGCCGGGGGTATGGGGTAGGCGGCCAGGTGGCTGGCGCCCGGGAGGTGTATGTGGGCGGATGGGAGGGAGGCGAGCATTTGGTAGGGTGGTGGGCAAGGATACGAATAAGGATAAAAGACGACGGGGCAATCAGGGGACCGGCACGGCCACGATTGTGACGCTTTAGAGGACCTGGACAGCCACGAGCGCGGCGACCGCAACGCTCACGAAGAGCTTGCTGAAGCCGAGCGCCGCCGCGTCGCTGGAGTCCTGGGAGCCGGTGCCGAGGGCGCCGGCGATGGGCGCGCCTGCGGCGGACCCGGCGCCAGTGGTGTCGGCGCCGGCGTTGGCGACGGCCTGTGTAGGGACGACAGCGGGCGCGGAAGACGCGGCCTTGGCGGACGACGAGGGCTTGGCGGACGAAGACGGCTTGGCGGACGACGACGGCTTGGCAGACGACGACGGCTTCGCGGACGACGAGGGCTTCGCAGACGACGACGCCTTGGTGGACGAGGTGGTCTTGTGCGTGGTGACGAGCGCGGCGACCTTGGTGGTGCTGGTGGTCTTGGGCTCGGGCTTGGGTGTCGAGGTCGTGGTGTGGTGGGTCGTGGTCGGGGTCGTGTGCGTGGTGGTGGTCTTCTTCTGGGTGGAGGTCGTCGTGTCGTCGTCTCCGCCGCCGCTGCCGACGTAGGACCAGTCGCCCGAGAGGACACCGACGCCGAGGTCGCCGCCGGTGAAGAACTCGAACAGACCCTTGGTCAGGTCGAGCGAGCCGTAGTCCGCGCAGGTCATGCACTGTTCGCTGTCAGCGCATTATTCCAGAATGGGGATAAGGAAATGTACCTCGTCAACGCAAGTAGCGGTGGCAGTCTTTCCGTTGGCGGTGATCGTGACCTGCTTGCCGCAGCATGCGCTGCCATCGCCGAAAAGCTGTTAATCGATGGTTAGCTCCGCCCCAAAGTACAAGAAAACGCTAAAGGTACATCGTAGCGCATGGCGACAAACTAAAAAGGATAAACGTTAGGCTCTGCAACGGTAAGCTCAAGAAACAAAAGACGCACGTAATCGCTGTCCTTGTGGACTTTGCCAGTACAGGCGTCACTGTTAAAATCGTCAGAAAACAGGGGAAAATGCAGGAAGGATGGGACATACGGGCCAGTGGTGGTGGGGTACCATGTGAGCTCCTGGTTGTTGAATTGAGCGCGCTTGTTAACAGAGAAGTTTTCGAGGCGCTTCGCGACACCGTTGTGGTTGCGTGCCGCCTGCTGGTGTGTGCTGGCCATGACGGCGGCAGCGGAGAGCAGGACGGTGAGGGTGGATGAGGCGAACATTGTGAATGAGAGAGGGAGCGAAGGAGCGTGTAGAGGCGGGTCGCCTGTTGTAGTGGGGAGAGGTGGTGGAGGGAGGTCAAGGAATGCCGTTGCTACAGTTTCATCAAGTCCACATTGTCCATCAAATATACAATGCCCCATCAAAATGCGGTCCCATCAGACCGCGCCCCATGCCAAGAAGAGGAAGCCCGGCGACGTCGATCACATAACGTTGTTTCACAAAAGATGCCACCCCCCGGCCAACTCTCCTGGACTTGAACCTTGCTCGGCCAATGTTGTCCCCCGACGCCGTTGCCGCGGTCCTCCTTGCTTTATTCCTTAGCTACGCAGCGATTCTCTCGCATAAACTGGTCCACTCATTGTCAGAAGGAAGGCATTTAGGGTCTCTTTAGTTTGTCGGAAAAAAGCCAAATGCCTTGCAAGGGCTTGAATCAGCTTGAGACCTTGGAACACCTTGTGAGCACTTGCAAGTCGCCCAGCCAAACCTTCCAAGCACTTACAAGCCACGGCAAGGCAGGGGGGCAACCCAGAAGGAGTCTCAAGGTGTGGCAAGCCACGCAGGGCTTGGAACGACTTGAGCCGACTTGCAACAGCGGTGGGTTAATTTCACAATATCTCGCGTACAATATCCATTCAGTCGATGTTATTTACACGTAGATACATGTCATCGTCAACACAGTCAATAATACAGTGCATGCCTTGTTTCCCCCAAAAAATTGGACATAGCAAAGCGCCCCGTTGAACGTGTTCCAGTGAAATGAAAAATGACGACTGCGGGGAGAGCTGCTCCCGAACTGGGCAGTCGGTTGCGGTCTTTGGCTGCTACGAAGAGGCTTACGACGAGGAGGCATTGGTGTGGGTTCGAGTTCGAATTGAAGGAACCGGCTGGATGTGGGGCTGTGACGTCATGGTTAACTATATCAATCCGCACCCTGTGTGACGTGTGACTCCACCTCTCTTGCTCTCGTTCCACCACCAGCGCCGTCCGTCACCGCCATTGCCCCCCGTCATCGCTTCCGATTCCGCCATCCCCCTCGAGTATCCACCGACTCCATCGTATTATCCGGCCCGCAGAGCTTCAACTTCGAATCCGACGCCCGCGTGTGGAGACAGTTGAGTTGGCAGTTGGGAGACGGGATATTTGCTGAGGTGCGGACTCTATCAGGTTGTCTCTCCGCATCCACGAACCCGCACCCCCCTCTATATCTGCACACACCATCGCGTCTCACGCTCGTCGCACCGCCAGCCCACGTCTCATACCTCCTCGGACTCATCTATCGTGCAGGTCGTTTACGGTTTACCCGTATGCAGTTCTCCATGTCTCTTTTCTCATCGCTGACTGACCTGCAGATGTGTGTCCGTATACATCCGTCGGAGTTCTTGTGGAGGGCACTCCATTGAACCTGGTCAGGTACGCAATGACTTCGTCAACTTAGGGCCCTTATTAATTTTCCGGACTCCATTGCGGGAGCGTGCTTTTTCAGGTGAGCGCGTCATTGTTTCCCTCCACCTCCCTCCACTGCGCCGTTGTGGAGCTACGGCTCACCGCTGCCACTGTTTTATAGTCGTGTACCGTATACATATCCAGTGAATATATGATTTACTCCATTTCGTATCCTCGGTGTGAAAGAAAAGGAACAGCTAAAATGAATTGGTGCCGCGCTCTTGCCTTGGAAATTACAAGGTCGGTTCTGACACCTTGTAACGCACGGCAAGGCCATTTGGCACAAGTAGCCTTGGGAGGCCTTGAGATCCACATCGTGACTTGTGAGCACTTCCAAGAACCTAACATTTGCGCTGCAAGCCGCCTAAAACCAAATGACCTTGCAACACCTTGCAAGGTGTCTGGAGACGTTGAAAGTCATTTGAGTTTTTTCCGACATTCCAACGTACACAATCTGCCTCGAGTTAGGTAAATTATCCGATCGAATGTGGATGAACTTTCAAGCAAACGTGGAGAAAATTTTGCTTGCCAAGACATGCAGGACGGCTTGGACCACCCATCCAAACTCAGTGAACACAAAACAACAGGTTACTGACAATCCGACCCTCAACGCGGCCTTCAAATTCGCTAACTACTTATTCGGCATGTTGGTGTTCCGAAATGCGCGCTACAGGAGGCATGTTCGTCATTTAATATCGCCCATTTCCCCGGAAGGGCTCGATTCTCAGGATAAAACGCAGGAGAATCGTGTCAACAGGAGTTTACGACGGCTCGAAACCCCCTCAGTTTGGAGGGTTTCAATTTTTGGACGTACGTAGAATTGATGCAGAGAAAGACTGACAGCGGAGAGCGCCTTGCACTCAGGCTCTAAGGCTCGGGTACCTGAGCATGAATCGACAGTGAGTTTATTTTTTCTGCCTATAATCGAGGTCTGGTTGCCTTCTGGGATACAGGTGCTGAAATTTGCCGAATTAAACGTGTTCGCATGTACCTTAAACGAAACGTGATTGGCAAGCTCTGCGCGGGATTCTCGGCCTCCTGCCTCCAACCCTCTGCAATTTTCGTCTCCGTGTTTTATTTTGCTGGATTGCCTATCTACGAGAGTACGCGAGGCTGCAGACCCATATAGTAGGGAAACGCAAGGTCAACATCCGCTCCAAGTCCAATACTGGTTCGTGGTAAGCCCGCAGCCGCGAGCGGACTACAAAGACGGAGTCTCCTTCGAGCCAATGGAATCCGGACGGCGTACGGCGACCTTCTAGGTCCGACAATGAAATGTGGGCACTGGGCGGATTGGATGGTCGCACGTCCAGATCAGGACTTACCGCTTTGACATTTGATCGGGAGGTATCGAATTCATACGACGGTCCCCGACAATTGAGGAGATGGAATGAATCAGAGCGGTCCTCGACAATGACCGGGGCAGAATGGACATGGAATAGGTTGCAATTGCGGGTTGATTGAATTATTTAAAGTCTAAGGACAGGCCAACGCCGTCTTTTCAGCGCCGAAAGTCGAGTTGGAACGGGTGCCGGCCAGCTGGGGCATGGGCCTACGACGAGTCTGTAATGGAAATCGAGCACTGAAGATATTCGACTTGGACGCCTCTAGAGCGAAAATATGAGATACGCGCGCGTATTTAGCATGCCGACAATTCACCGAGTCAAAATGAATTGTTCAAGCCAAAGGACAGGCCAACGCCGTTTTTTTCAATGCTCACAGTCAGAGTCTAAGCGGGGCGCTGAGGGCATTTCGCCTATGAAATGTTCAAGACGCAGGATTATTTCATTCTCATTTTCAACATGCGCCTATGTACATTACGGGAGCCAGCGGAATCCAAGAGAGAAGCTGCCGAATAATTCTGCTTGCTCCCTTCCGATTTTCAAGCTTAAACAGCAATTTCTTATATCCGACATAGGCGTCAAAAATTGAAGGAAGACGCCGAGTACTGTATTGAGGTCCTCATGGCCGCGACTTGTTCCGTCCACCTCAACTCCATATAACGATTCTAGATCCATGCACTCTGTACCTGTTCCAGGAATAGTCTGGTCCAATTTTTGTATAAAGGAAGAGTCCCTGGCAGACCGTCGAAACAGTCGCCAAGTTCAATTGAAGTTTCAAGCTCCACACGATGTTCAAGCAAGTCTTCTCTACCGCCGTCCTCGCCATCACGCTCCTCACACAGGGCGCATTGGGCGTCCCGCAGACCCCGCCCACGGGCATTGGTGCAACTTGTACGCAGACGCTTCGTACCTCTAATTTTTCTGGGCTGACGAAAATACCTGCCAGGTGGGACATATCTCGGAGTGACCGTACGTGAAATTCGCATTGCGTAGCAAGCTGTTGTCGTCGTGCCTGACCATGTTCGCATCTCTGTTGCGCTGCACAGTACCCTGCTTGTAAGTCGTTGCATTTCATCACTCTGGGCCAAGAAGCTAATGAAGATTCTAGGCGACACCTCGTTGGTCTGCTGTCAAGTCGAGGTTACGCCCGCTATGAGCATGTGAGTTCAATACAGTATCTCTTACGCTGGAGCACTGATCAACCGTCGCTCCCAGCTGCCTCACGTCGTGCCCCCCGTAAAGCAATGCCGATGAATTTTGGGATGTTGTATTGGAAATATCAAGAGATCATCGTGTAAACAGGAACATGTGATTTGGCTTCTTGCCCCGATCTAAGTTCAAGGAAGGAACGCCTGGGCTTGTAGCATCCAGATTTTAGCATACCCACCACCGTGCTTGATGAGTTCGTCGTGGGTGCCTTCTTCTAGGATGACCGCGTCGTCCATGTAGCTGAAAAGCACGGTAAGAGAATGATAAGAGGTTGAACGTGAAAGCAATAAAGCGTGACGCACAGAATAAGGTCGGCATGCCGAGTGAGATTGCCGAATCGGTGGGACGAGAAGATCATGGTCTTGTTCCCTCTGAGCAGTCTGAGGCGCTCGAATAGATCTACGTAGCGAAGAGAAAGATCAGCATCGGAATTGAGAGACCCGTTGAACTGCTCGCACCATGTTCCGCAGTGGGGTCTAGACTCGCAGACGGCTCGTCGAAGCATAGCAGCCCAACGCCCTCATCACGCATGAACGTCCGTGATCTGAAGGATTAACACAGGTCAGTATCCGATGTAGAAAAAGGACGAGGAACAGATTTACAAAGCGATGCGTTGCATCTGACCCCCGGACAGCCCTTTGGAATGGCTTGACATGTTGCCCATCCCGCGGATCGAGCTGTATTCTACCGGTCGTCCGAAGAGCGTCTTGGTTCCCTGCGGCAGCGAGGAGTATATATCCTCCACGGGCCGATCGAGATACGTGTCAAATCCCTCGTCAAGGCGCTCGATGAACTCGGTCGCGCCGCCCAGCGTCGCGGCCGCCCGTATCTTGTCGTCGTCGTCCGCGTTGTTGGGATCCCCGAGGGCGATGTTGTCTCGGATCTGTGGACAGTGAATATCATCAGGGAAATTATCAACGCGAAAAAGGAGGTCAACTTGCAGATAACGGGAAATGGGTGTAATCTTGGAAGAGCACCGACGTGGCGCGTCGTACATCCGCGAGTTTTAATGTGCGGATATCCTGATCGTTGATGAATATATGTCCTTCGGTGGGATCATATAGCCGCGCAATCAGCTTTAAGATTGTGCTTTTCCCTGAGCCGTTCGCGCCGACGATGACCTAGTATTCGTAGTTCAATTTTCTTTGGTTGTTTGAGATTCTCGACTTCACTCACACATAGTTGGCCTTGCAGTATCTTGAATGAAACGTTGCGGAGAACGTCCTTGTTGCTTCCAGGGTATCGGAAGGAGACGTTTCTAAGCATGCCTTGCATTAGCAGCACGTTATTCAACCAATACGGATACTCGCCTAAATTCGACCGCGACACCCAACCCAAGGCTCTGTTGGTCCTCGGGGAACGGCGTCGTACCGTCTGCAACTATATTGGGGATCGTGTACGTTTCGTACAACTTCCGGATGCTGGCCAAATTTTCTGCGACCGATCCCGTTTGTTCGAACAGATCAAACAACGTTCGCGAGAATTTGGACGTGGTTTGGGTGATCAGATTCAGGGATGCTAGAGAAAGCGGGATATCGGAGGGATATTGCACGGCTCTCAGGGTGAATACGATCTGCGAGATGATCGTGAGATGTCCACGTATGGTTGGGTTTTCCTCACCTGCGGCAATTCCCGTAAGGGATCGGAAAGGAAAGCGGTCAAGCTTAATCGGTTTGTGATGGTGTGCGTTTGGAATGCCTGAGTATTGCGAGTCAGGAAGATAGCCAGAAAGCGCAGATGGGGAAAGACGGACCTCGAAGAAATCAGTGGCCCGGTTACCCAGCCGTTCAGCGGAATCACGATAGCCTGGTGAACGGTGAAAAGAGAAGGCTGAAAACTGAACGTCCTGACTTACTTGCAACCAGAAAATCTAGCATTCCACCTGCAACGAGCTCTTTTCTATGCTGCTGGTCATGGACCACACGCGCCATTCCAACAGATCTCAAGTAGTCGGTATCCTTGATGCATGTATGCATGTAAAAATAAAGGATGCTAGCAGACGTTTCGACTTACCTTCGTGGTTGCCGCCCATACCCCGGTCGGTGACCAGTTTCGTTGACCCGTTTTCTTCCGGAACAAAGTGTGCCCAAAGCTTAATGTAGCTAGAAGCGTCCCGTCGCGCTGGTCTCGGAGCATATTAAAGAGCACAGAGAACTGGGACACCAACTCCACGGCGGTTGAAACCAGATGGAGAGTGGTGAGCACGTTGTTCCATGCAATGCTCGTTCGAGAGCTGGTGGTGCTGTTATCTAACTGCCTTTGGACGCCCGAATCGGCGTAAGTGGGAACATCGAGCCTTGCCCGCGCGTGAAAGGTCTGGATCGCATAATGCTGCCTAGGCGGGCGAGTTAGAGGTCGTCCGTTATCGAGAGACCCAATGCTACCTTATCCGCTCATTCAAAGGCTTATAAAGCTGAGTTTGACCGTGCTGCAATAGACGACTAACGGCGCTGCAGATCAAACGACTTGCAGCGACTTGGAGAAGAAGGTTGCGGTCCACCGTTCGATGTTCGACGGCATTTTGAACCTTGGCGGAATCAACCAAAGGGCTATAAAGAAACGTCCCTTATGCTTACAATTTTGAGCAAAAGCCCAGAATACCTGTAATTAATTGAGCTCTGCGGCCGGGCAGTATCGAAAATCATACCATAGTTCAATGGCCGGAATGAGGGCCAGAGCAAGTGCGATGGCTAAATATCTGCAGCAAAGAATCACTAAATGGGAGACAGTGAACTCTGGGTACAACAACTTGCCCCGCAAGAAGCCACCAGCATTCTTTTATGGACCCGATTTCTTTAAACATTCGCAAGACGAATGGAAAGCTCCCTTTCATCTCATGGTATGTTTCCAGATGCGATCGCAAGGAGCCGGGAACCAGCTTCAGTTTGGGCTCGATCTCCTCGTACAAGTCCCAGATGCCCATTCGCGTGTGTTTAACCTTTTGCTTGTCTTGAGGATCGAAAGTCCCTGCATCCAGATTGACCTGCTGGCGCCGGCGGAATCCACGTCTTCCTGGAGCCATTTCAAAGTAGAGAGGCAGAGAGTGAGGATATGGACTACAAGGTAGAGAAGAAGAACGCACTGCGGACGTTTTGGGGACGTCATTCGCAAATTTGGATCAGACGCGATCAGACGCGCAGCGCCTCGTGTCCGCGTGTCGTGTACATATATGTCAATAACGCGTCTCCGCGTTACGCGCGTGCAGGGTCGGGTTGCTGAAGACCGGTGAACGACCTGCTGCAGGAGCACTCTTCCGAGAGTTCGCAGTCGGTTCGCGTTTTTTTCTGACTCGAAAATCTTTAGCGCAGTAACGTTTAAATTATGGCATATGGATTCCGCGGGGAGCGGCAGGCTGAGAGGTAGGAAATCGACTGGGGCACTTTAGGCAGAGAATAACTCAAGCGACGGTCTTACTGAGTGAGATTTGGTCGAGGTCTTCCAGGATAAGACTCATGCTAACCATTGAAAAAGAGACGCGTCTAGGCAGTCATCACTTCATCAATTCAACCAATCACAGTGACAAGCCGCAGATACGCGTGAAATTGTGCTGGTAGAGTTGCATCGGAGGCACCTCCTGGGGACATTAAAAAAGGATTCAGGATTGCTTTGTTCTCCGGCTGAACGCGTCCGGATCCGTGTCATACGGTTGGTAGGCAGTGAAACAGTATTCTGGGTGCGCATTTCGGAGGCCTAGATGCCTGGGAGAAAGAGGAAATTAGCTGTCGGATGTCGACTCTTGCCAGCTGAAACAAAACACAGTCGTCGCAGTTGTTGGCATGCCTGTACTCATCTCCGCAGCGGAGAGAGGAATCTTAGCCCGGGGGCCGGAGTGAAATAGTATCTTCGCTGCGGTGTCGGAACAGTCGTCGGATGCCGTCGAACGCGTATGGCGGCGGCATGAGCGTTGTAAGCAGAAGTGTTGGTCGTGTTTGTCAAGGCCTTTCAATCTGACATCACCATTTCGACTCCGATAACGCTCTCTCACTCTCTCAACGGCCACTAATGGGCGTTCAAAAGCTGCCAATGGCTGCTGCGAGGGTGCCCCTATCAAGTCGGGCATACATAGACCGAATGGACGCTGGTCTGACATCTGTACGAGGTGAACGAAGGCTGGCCTACCGCCGAGCTGCATGCTCAAACAAATTCCAGGAGCCCAAGAAATAATCTCCATGATTTCGTCGCGCCGACTCGTGACGAAGCTTATCTTGGGCCACAATGAGCTGTCTGACGACGGATGCATCGTGTTATTCAAGTTTCTTGCCTCTTCTGTTGGGCGCAAGTATCGAATAGCAGAGATCAGCCTCAACTCAAACTCCATAGGAAATCGTGGCCTCTTGGCAATAGCGGAATATTTGCAGGGGAACACGATTCTGAGAGAGCTGTTCCTCCAGAACGTGCGTCTCTACCCACACATCATGGAATTGATCCCCATACTCCTTCTTAGAACCTGTTCACCGGAGATGCAACGACGTTTGCGGCTCTCACTGCCGCCATAAACACCTCCCATCTCGAGCTCTTATCCCTCACGACCAATCGACATCTCTCCGATTCTTTCGTGGAAGTGTTTCTGCCTTTCCTGGATTCACCTCGACTGCGGGAAGTCCACCTATCGGCCATTGGGCTCACTCCCCAAGCGGCGCCCCACATCTTTGAATATATATCCTCTCCCCGATGCCGCTTGCATACCCTCAAGTGCAACGGCAATAGCCTCGGTTTCCGGGCTGTCAAGTCCATCATCCGTGCCATAGAGCGGCACAACTTCTCTCTTTTGACTGTAGAATTGTATTCAAACCAGCTGGTCGGAGCACCAGTCGGCAGCGATAACACTTCGGAAGAAGACGACGACGACGAGAGTGGGGGGCCTGCCAGTGTGGACGCATGGAAGGCGTGCGAAGCGCAGATTCGCCGTGTCTTACTCCGAAACGCACATCTGAAGCGGGAAACCGAGAAGGCAGCGCTGCAATTATTGCGATACGCTCGCCCACTTCTCCTCTCGAGCTCGGGTCGTACACCATCTAGCCGCTGCAGCGACTGCTCTTGCGTCGATGTACCGAGTGCCGTCCCACAGGAAACTGCATCCGTACACCCACCCAGTCATTGTTTCCCCTTCCGCGCCCTCCCTACCGAACTGCAGTTGTACATCATGTCCTTTTTGGCACCGACACTCTCCCCCGCGCAACGCATCCGGATATACAACTACGCGTCGTCCACGGCGACGCTCCCCCGCGCCGGGCTATGTCTTCCCGGCTTCCCAGGGCGCATGAGCAGTAGTAGCTCGTGCGTGCTGGATCCTGCCAGCATGCCGTTTGGCATGTCTTCTGGCGGATGCGCAGGGGGCAAGTGCGCGGGTTCCCTGAACAGCGTGGTGTGTCACAAGGAGCAGCAGCGCACGGAATGGTTGTCGGCGGTGGGCTGCTCCGCATATGATCCGCACAGGGAAGGAGAGGATGAGGCTGATACGATTAATTGATTATTAGGAGAACTTAGACTGGAGCAAGTGTATAATACCCACAGCTTAGAACCGTGTAGAACAGTGTACTTCGTACTTGGCTTGCCCGCGTGTTTCCAAGATCATTTGCAGTCGCGTCTCAAGCCACGGCGCTTGCGCAGGCTTGCGCGTCGCGGCGCGCCGAACTTCAAGCTCCTTTCTCACACCTCTTCTTAGTCTTTCACTCGACGCCATGGCCAATCTCGATGTACGTGGTGCCCGACAGCCACGTTAGCCGCTTCTAACGACCTGCAGCGTGCCATCGAGATCGTGCAGCAGGCGATCCAGGAGGATGTGGCGCAAAATTATGTTGAAGCGTACAAGCAATACCGGAATTGTCGGAAAAATAAAATCGGCATTACAACAAACGAGGTACGAGTTTTTCTGTTGTAGCGTCTGTTTATAAGAGACTAATTATAAGAGGTCTTTCACATTATAATGTCTTATAACGGAAAATGGCCTTATAGGCGGCTTATAAGGGACTATAAGACGAAGGTCATCCTCTCGAAACTGCGAATCCACACTTGAAAATCCCCTATAAGACCGACCTCTTATAAGAGGTCTTTATTTTTTCCGACAATGCCCTAGACTATTTCATGCTTGCAATGCAAAGTGAGTGGCGTGTTTAGTCTCCTGGTCAGAAAGTTCCAACTGTCCTGGAGATGAACAGAACCAGATTTCGCGTGCTCTGATTCGTGCAAGAATTGACGAGTATCTGACGAGGGCGGAAACGCTCAAGGAGCATCTGGGTCTGGGAAGCAGGGCTCGGACTCAGAAGGAAGCGCTCCGACTGTTGCGATATGCTCGCCCCCTTCTCTTGTCGAGCTCTGCGCCGGCACACCCACCCAGTCAACAGTATTTCCCCTCTTCCAATCGCTCCCCACCGAGCTCCAGTTGTATATCTTGTCCTTGCTGGCGCCGACACTCTCCCCCGCGCAACGCGTCCGGATATATGACTACGCGTCGACCCCAGCAACGCTTCCCTCTGTCGGGCTGGATCTCTTCGGGTTCGGGAGGTGGCGCGGAGGATAATGAGGAGAGCGGGGCTGATGCAAGTTACATTTGATAATTTTTGGGATAACTCTCGCGAGTCGGTTCCAGCCCTTGGGCTCACTGCCGTTCGACCGTCGACGGCGGGTGTGCTATTTTCTTTCCTGTTGACTTATTCGTTACTCAAAGCTTGCTCAAAGCTCTACGATTGAGCAGTGTAGCGTGTATCGGATGCAGTGGAAATTGAATCCGACACATGCCGGCGTGCCGCAACCTTAAGTTCTCACGAGTCTTAATGAACCTCTCCCACATTATGATTAAGCTCTGGTCACTCTCAGCAGGAAACAGCACATACAGCACCGCAACTCAGGGCTGCGCGGGGACCCGCCGATGGCAGCAGCAGGCTCCTCCCAGCTCCATCGCCACGAGCCAGACTCCGATCTTCGAATTCGATCGTTTTCACTTTTTCACTCAAGTCGCTCGTGTTCTTATGCAATTACCGTTTCGTTCATCCCAGACTGTCAAATAAAGTGGGTTCAAAGATGATTGGGCGCTTAATTCCAGGGTAGTTCTATTTCGGACTCCTGGGCACTGGGCATCCACAATGCGCAATGCACTGTGTATTATGCTGGACCAAGAGCGTAGGAAACTAAAACTTGGATGGGTTGAACCAAAACCCACCCGATGGCACAATGCTGCCCCAATTTATTCCTGGACATCGTGTCGGCCCTGGCATCTAGCGCTGAACTTAAATTCGCAGTCCCTGTTTAGAAGCGTTGGCTTCACACCAGTCCTGGTCCCTGGCGCTCCGAGATTGCCAGGGAACACGTTCCCTTTGTAAGAATAGGTTGTTTCGTAACTCCGATCCCTTTGTCTCGACCGCCCACCATGGCCCCCCCACGCCCATCGTATCGGAGCGACTTGTTTGATACCTCTGCTTTCGCGTCTATCGACACTGTGGACTATGCTGTTGAAGAACTCCAAGCGATTGTCAACGAGACGAACGCAGGACGCATTTTGGAAGAGATATTCTTGCATGAACAACCTGCAATTGTGAGGCTTGTGCTCTCGAGTGGGTACTCCTTCGTTATCTTGAAACGCAAGCATCTCACATCGACGAACAGCATTGGATCAAGAGCTCATTATGAGCCGTTTTCCTGCCACCGCAGAGGGGTTCGGCGACTCTCTGGCGTACAAGATTCTGGCTCACCTTTCCATCTTCTTCCTTTTCGCCCAAAGTGTTCCTGCTTTGCACGAGAATCATCATGGGCTTGTGAAAGAGGCGCCAGCACTTCTCGCCGTAATGGCCTCGAGGATGGTGGTTGACGGATTTGAACCCGATTCGACGTCGATTGGCCTCAAGAAGGGGAAACCTACCAGCCAGAAGAAGCTCAAATCGGCACGGCGTGTCGCATCGCAGGGCAAGAATGCACTAGACCCCGGCCCCTTTGAACATCTGAACATGCCCATTCCCGAAACGCCCGAAGAGTTTGAGCAATCCGTTGGAGTTGTTCTGACCACCCAGCGGTCTATTTTGGAGGTCGGCGTCTGTTTGAATCCCATTCAACTGGCTGATTGTGTCCTTCAGGCATATCTGGAGTCTTTGCGACTTCCTGCTGTTGCCGCCTCCATCAAAGCTGCATGTCTTCCCGCGGAGTCGGATACCATCCCCGAGTCTGACGAGGCATTGTCGGAGGGCGCGGAGGCGGAACCGACCGTCGGCATCGATGCCCCCGATGCATCATATGTCCCATTACAACCAGTCAAATTGTTTGTGATTCTTTCACGGTGCCTCAAATATTCTGATGTTTCGTCCAGTTCCACTCTATATCGCAGACGGGCGGATGGGTTCGGCGAGTGGGAAATCAATATTGCGCCTCGCGCGGAGCGCGATTTGCGTGAATATAACCGGCGTGAGCGCAAGATGTTCCTCATAATCGTCAACAAGATGAGGTTCGCAATAATTCGTCTGGCCACATGTGACAATCGATATTGAACACCTTCCAACAGAGAACTTTCCAACGGGGACTTCTCCCACCATAACTACAGGCAGATAGACGGCGATAACGTTGAATTTCCCATCTACGAGGCGAGGGTGACCGAAGAGTTGCGACTGGTGGTGAGCAACTTCGGCCTGGTGATTGCATGGCAATGTATTGAATTTTCGCCCAGTACCAAGTCGATTGCATCCCGGTATATGACAGGACGGTATGTGTCCTTCTGGTTGTCTACAATCCTATTCGCTTGAACCTGCACACCGTAAGAATGAACAACAACAAGGTATGCCCGGCTGCTGCTTATTCAGTACATGCTGAAAAAACCATTTCGAACAGCCCTCAAGGTTTTTGGAATCTACCAATATGAACAGATCACCCGAGGCACTTTCTGGAACTCCCTAAGTCGTCAATTGGAGAAGAAAGGGCAAGAGTACAAGGACAGGTTGGTTCGAATTTTTATCGCGTGAACCTGTTGTTTAATAGCATGCAGATGCGCGCTGCGTCAACCGTCTCTCGCTACTACCGACGGATATACGTTTGTTCCTATCACGTTTCCGATACCGAACCAAGCGACGTTCAGCACCGGAGGTGTTCCTAATTTACCCTCCGATGATGCAGAGCAGGTATGTTCCGATATCGAGCTCCTCGGGCGATGTTTTTTAACGTGTTTCTAGATTCAATCGATCCTTCTGTGAGTCAATGTATCCAATCTCGTCTGAGCATCTGTTCAAACTTCGAAGGAAAACGGTCCATTTTTCGCAAGTACGTTGTAATCAACCGCACTAGACTCGATCCAATTGTTCATTAGGAATTGCTGGAAAGCATACTCGCCGACCGAGACGTGGCGTTTGTCCTTCAAATCTCGTATGCCGAATTTTCTTCCGCATTGAACCGAACTCCACTAAACAGCGCGAATAGACCTCAAGAGCTTAATGTAATTGAGCACCCGAACTCCTGCTACGTTCTCGGCCGGAGCGGAACCGGGTATGTCTAGCTGTGTCGTATTTCTTCATACGCTGATCCTTTCGTGTTCGCAGAAAAAGTACGACCATCATTTACAAGATGTTGATGGTCGAAGCTAGTTGTGCGACGTTGCCCCCCGGGGTGCGGAAGATACGTCAGGTGTTCGTTACCCGATCGCCCACCCTTGCAGATAAGGTTGGCGAACATTTTGCCAAACTTCTCGGAGGCTATCGACCTTCTACCATCTCCGAGAATGTGAAGGCGGCCAAAAAGGCCGACAGAGCATTGGTATACTATACCGAAGCGGACGATGATTGGCGAAAGGACCTGCCAAAGAAGTACAGCGATCTGCAGGACACAGACTTTCCCCTGTTTGTTTCTTTCGAGCGGGTCAGTCTGTTCGTGTTTAACACCGTTGACGGTCTAATCAATCTTAGTTGTGTTCCATGATTG
This sequence comes from Mycena polygramma, assembly GCA_029449255.1. Classification (NCBI taxonomy): domain Eukaryota; kingdom Fungi; phylum Basidiomycota; class Agaricomycetes; order Agaricales; family Mycenaceae; genus Mycena; species Mycena polygramma. The sequence continues at coordinate 503,393 of JARKID010000046.1, forward strand.
AATGTGATATGCTGGCCAGCGATGGTGCGCCCGCAGGCAAGCCGACCCTCACATACGATGTGTTTCGGCGAGAATATTGGCCCCATCTTCCACAGCCGTTGTGCAAGGGCTACGGTAAATTTCTCCATTGCTTCCTTTCATGAATTTTCGAACATTGAACATTTAAACAGACCCTGCAATGGTATTTTCGGAAGTTATGGGTACGGGCGAGAGGTTCCATCTACGTCTCGCATTGAAACAGAAATACCAGGGGTGATCAAGGGTTCCGAAGAAAGCCTTACCAGCAAATCCCACTATTTGAATCGCGAGGTTTATTTCAATATCGGAGAACGTCGGCAATCCACATTCGCAGAGCAACGCGGACGGATATACGATATCTTCGAGAAGTATCTGGGGCAGAAAAGAAGCCGGGGAGATACTGACGCTGCGGACCGGTGATGCAGAGCCATTCAGTCTACTGACACAATGCCTGACATTGAGTACAGGACACATTCAATCCTCAACTTTTTTCAAACTCGTGGTGTGCCAGGTCGCAGGATCGACTACTTGTAAGTTCTATCCAAGTATGTCCTCCCATCATCGATTACGACTGGTTAAGGTATGTCGACGAGACGCAAGATAATCTCCTCATCGACACACTATGCAAGTGGATCACTTTTCTCGGCAATCCAGAATTTAATGCATCAATAGTATTGCGCACTCTATGTCAAAATCCGAACGGACTTTTTTGGGCGGGCGACACGGCTCAAACAATCGCCGTTGGTAGTTCGTTTCGCTTTCAGGAGCTGAAGGCCTTCCTGTTCCGGCTTGATCAGAATCGACGTCAGAAAAACCATGCGGGAGTCGACTTTCGTCCGACTGGACCCCCGCGAGTCTTTCAGCTCACTGTCAACTATCGATCACACACGGGAATCGTCAACTGCGCGCATTCTATCATCGAGATCATCACGAAGCTCTGGCCCAATGCCATCGATGTTCTTGATCCAGAAAGAGGGATCGTCGACGGTTTGCGGCCCATATTCTTCACCAATTGGGATTCGGAGAATGTCCAGTCTAAACAGTTTCTCTTCGGGGACCAACCATCGTGCGTTTTTTTTACTGCCACGATTTCAATATTTTGATTGTATACTACTTTCATTTTACATAACTAGAGGTGGCAATATCGAGCTGGGCGCCCAGCAGTGTAAGATAATTCCAACTTTCACCTCGTTTCATTTTTCTTAATCGAACTTGGAAGGCATTCTGGTGCGAGACGATGCGGCGAGAGAGAAATTACGCAAGCTCGTAGGAGATATCGGGATAATCATGTAAGTTCAAGTCGATGGGCTTAAGCGGTTCTGACTTGGTTTCAAAGGACGTTGTACGAAAGCAAGGGCCTAGAGTTCAATGATGTACGTTGGACCGCACCTGGCCTGACTTGATCCAAACACAAACCTTCCAGGTCCTGCTGTACAATTTCTTCAACGATTCCGGTGCTTCAGAAGGACAATGGCGCGTAGTGTACAGTCTTATCAAGGACGGCCCCCCGGCTCCGTCTTTGGACAACACGCGCCATGCTCAGGTTTGCACCGAGGTGACCACATCTCGAAACTGTACCGAATGCATGATTTATTGTCTTCTTGATCCAGCTCAAGTTTCTATACGTCGCAATCACCAGAGCGCGCAATAACATTTGGATTGCGGACTGTTCTACAAAGGGCGAGCCTATGCGAGTAAGCAGGCAAATGCGGTTTCTGTGTTCAAACGCTAAAATCGCAGCAGATGCTTTGGACAAGTCGGGACCAAGTGCAAAACTGCATATTGGGCAAGGATACTCCTCGATTTGCTATTTCGTCAACGCGTACGTTACGTGGAGTCTTCTCGGAGGCTATAGGCTAAAGCCAGTATTTTAGCAACGGAGTGGCGAGAGCAAGGGATGATCTTATTCGAGAAGGGGCAATTCCAACAGGCGAAATTGTGCTATGAGCGTGCACTTATGCCTCACGAGGCCACTGTTGCCCACGCGTATCATCTTCGCAAAAAGGCCAGTGAAATGCCCGACAATCTCCGCCGCGAACGAAAACCAATATTTTCGGATGCCGCTGCTACCTTCATGAAATGCGCCAAGAACTTGAACGAAGACTCAACGGAGACCGCTAAAGTATATAACCGGATAGCTGGAGATTGCTTCGTGCATGCAGGCGATAAAGGCGAGGCAATAACCGCGTACACCTTGGCGAAATATTTCAACCCAGTCGTCAAGCTCTATCGAAGTATGGCGAAATTCGAGGAGGCCGTGGCCACCATCAGAAATCATTCTGAAGAGATTGACCCCGAGATAGCTGAGAGCGTCATCGGCGTTGCCCGTCTCTTTTACTTCAGAGAGCGTCAGCTAGAGTAAGACCTACAACACGAATATTCTCACCGTGTTATTTACCTCCTTGCCTTAGGAAAGCAGGAAAACTCTTCAACAAACAAGAGGAAGCTTTGAAATACCTCGAAGACCGTGGTATGGATGGCGAACGCGCGACCATTCTTGAATCACTTGGAAGGTTCTCCGACGCGGCCGAACTTCACGTTAACGATGGTCGGACAGATCAGGCTATTGCACTATTTCTTCGAGATCAGAACAATGAGCGAGCAAGTGACTGCACGATCCAACGGTTATGGGAAAGACTTTCGTTCGCAGTACCACCAGATGGTGGAGACGCCCGCATTTCCACTCTCCTAGGTTTCGCAACCCAAGTTGAAATGTCGAAGTTACCTCCACAAAAACGCGATGAGGTTTGTGAAATTGTCGCGGTTCGAATAAGTGGACGCTGATGTCGTTCCCAGATTTCCATGTTTCAAGCTGTGGTTGATGGAGACAAGCATAAACTTCCACTTCTGGCACAATCGCTGTTACGATTCAACGATCCAGCAGCTGCTTTATCGTGTCTGGACCACTACTTCGATACCCCACCCAGAATACCGGATCTCCCGATCCAGGCGGTGGCGGAAATTCTTGGGTTGTTCTTCACTTACGTGAAACTGTTGTATCACGTTGCGTTCAATTTGGATCCGTGCAGCTCTTCTGCCGCCGCAAAATTGTTCGGATTCAAAAAAGACGGAGACCTGTATTCTATTCCGGCAGGGACCTTCATCCATCTCGCCATCTCAAATTGTCCGACGGACGAGGCTGTTCTTCTTACCGGTCTGCAACTTCGGACAATTCTTCAGCAGTCGCTCAAAAATCGTCTCGTTCGCAAGGTACTAGAGGAGAACGACATGTGTCGGAACAACAAGGCATTCGCAGGCCTTTGTCCGACGTTCGCTCTTCTCAATGGTCGATGCAATCGCGACAATTGTCCTCAAGAGCACCTCTTAGCATCTTCGTTTGACCCACGAGAATACAATCTTCGGGTCAGAATACACCTGCAACAAATTCTGATCTACCACGGACTTCGCAGTATCAACACTGATCAACGCAGTATCAACATTGCCCAACGCAGGTGTGTAGCACCCCCGCCAAAGTTTCCCAACCCTGCTGATCTCCTTGACTCAGATTTTGGCTTTCACGGCTCTACGCTGTACTGAACCCCCTATCATACCAGCTTGGTTCGGCAGCTAGCCTCGATCTGAACTTGATTCCGGAGGCTGATGTAGGGCTTCAAGTGGTGAAAGAATGGGTTCGGGACTGCGTTTACACTCACGAATTCGCTCCCGAGTTTCACTTCCTAACACGGCTGGTTCAACTTGCCTACCTTGGATTTCAGTTCGACGGAAAACATGCCATGTTGTATCTCACCCGCGGTCCTCCGTACATGATGAACCCCAGGAAGCCGTTGATGTATCGGCGTCCGCCAGAGGGTCGATATGTTGTCGCTGAGTTCATATTGGCGTTGGAGGATCAGCATGAGTGGTGCCTGTCCGCCGGAGTCATTTTTCTTCGGTGAGGTCAAATGATGTTTTTTTACAGGTTGTGGCTCAAATCGATCTTAGGCACGTTATCATGTCGGCCCTCAACCTCCAAGTAAATGTGTTGTGCGATGTTGCAGAGGATATTTGTACGGGACTGGTCATCGCTGACCGTGGGCAATTTGGTTCTACCCACGACATAACTCTCCCTCGGAGCTGGCTGGTGAAACGGTTTACCACTGCAGGAGGACTCAGCGGTACCAGGGAGACAAACACTGTTTGGCTATTTGCCCGAGCTCTTTCAGAGTTGCTGGAACCCATATATTCTGGGGTTGGAGCAGGCGCGTGTTATGATCAACTCCAATTCGAAATTATTGAACCTTTGGGTCCTAGAACATTTACTTTTCGAAGGCAAGAACCTATCAATTCTACACATGGTCAAAAACGTATTCCTGTTCAGAATGTAAGTCCTCACGCCGCTAACATTGAACCATGGACTAACTGCTTGTTTCAGCTGCAAATGTCTTTGCCTCCGTACGTCTTGAGTCCAGGACGATCAGGATATGTTAATATCTCCGTGACCTTCTAGTTGCGTATAATTTCAGAAGTCATGCGCTCCGGGAATTCGTGTGGCAGAAAATCACCTCGCTACCCAGGGATCCAAGTCGTCAATTTACCTCCATGATCTCAAGGTAAGGCGACGCGACAAGCTCCGGATTGGTACTCAGCGCTCAGCCCAGATACGTCACTGCTCGAACCTGGCCAGGGCTGGTGTCCGCCCTCAGAGCATCAGCTGGCGGGTCAGACCACGATGAAATGGTTCAAATACTACACTTGTCGCAAACCCGGCCTCCCGCAGTCGACGGCGTGCGTCAAATCATATACGAAAGAATGCAAGACCTTCCCAAATTGCTAGGTTGCTCTCCAAAGCGGACCACCTCCATGCCTAGTGTCGTTTCTGCACCTCAAACAGAAACTAAAAAGGATAACAGCAGTGCAGACGAGGTTGGAGCAGATTCTGACGAGCGTCTGCCTGAGGATGGCCCTATCGACATGCCGACCATTCCGGAACCTGAGCCACCTTCGGGAGAAGAGTTAGATTCTGCGGCCAAGATATGGCGGGTATATTTGCGCACCCAACATCGAGGTGAACAACGCCGACGGGGAGCGGGCCGGTCTATCTTGACTTCCGGGCTCCTGGAATTCTTCACGCAATGTAGGGCTCGGTCTCTGACGATGGACTGGTCCCACCGTTTATATCGCATCCACTTCTTGGGTCCTCTTCCCCATCTTTTGCTTTGTCTGGACGTCGTCCACACTCGAGCGCAAAAGGAGGCGAAGCAAATCAACTCTGACAGCGCAGAACACGAGGCCCTGGAGATTCTGGACAAGAAACTCCAGGCCGTCCAGTGAGCAAGCTGTCCATGCTCTAGAATTTGGTACTAATGTAACATCATGATTCAGGCGTACTTTGTCAGGGATCGCCGATGTCCGACGTGCACTAGAGCCTGCGTCCGAGCTTCACGCGAGGCGGAATCTCAGCGAGCTCAAGAGCTGGGCGGAGCAGGCGGTTGGGGTCCTCCAAACATTGCCATTCGGGACACCTCCGGGCGTTCGTGAGCACCTCGATATTGCGTACAAGGGTATTTTGCAGAGAACTGCGACACGTCGCGCTGTGCCCAAGCCCAAGTTGAATACATATGAGGAAATGTACTAGGACATCTAATCCAAAGCAAGCCCCCTTGATCTGAGATCGTCTTTTGCTTGTGAAATTTCCTGAATCGAGTTAAGGGAAGAGGTCCATGAGATGTGGTTCGACATACACGCATAAGTTCCTGGTACGCCTCAGGACAGTCTCTAAACGTGAACAATCCCCATCCGAGCGACCCGAGCGAATACGACCCAAATGTTACGAGAAACCACCACGGGATCTATGGCAGTGAAAGGTAAGCTTCCATTGCTATCCTGGTTGTATCAGGTACACGAACGAGGGGCCAGATCTGCGTAACTGTTCCTTCATCCAGCCCGGGCACGGAGAAGAATTCAAAAAACACGAGCGTCCACAGGGAAGCAAAGAAGGTGGAGATTAGTGCCACACGATGTGCACGCGCCATAGCAGCAGAGTTATAGTGGGTTTGAAGGGCGGCAAAGGCGACAAGGAGGCGTCGGCGACGTGGCTGCAGAAAGCAGAAATGAAAGTGAGAGTCACGGTGTGACGAAACGATGCTGGCTTGCTCGACGCGTCGACTGTCTCGTCGCTTGCTCAGCTCTTCGTGCCCCCGATGGCACGAAAATCCCTTGGTGGGTCCGTTTTTCGTACCGTCAATTATACTCTGACACTGGTAGGGTCTTCCCAGAAGTGGGGGTCCTAATCCGCCTCCTCAAATGCCGCGTAGATCTGGTCCCATACAAAAACAAGCTATCCCTAACGTGAAGCGCGTTATCGCAGTTGCGAGCGGCAAGGGAGGCGTCGGGAAGAGCACAGTGGCTGGTATTACTGTTTCATCTGAACGACGCTCGGTTGACGCCGTATTCTCTGCCAGTCAATCTTGCTTTTGCGCTCTCTTCGCTGCGACCGCCAGATTCTACAGCTCGTCTCCGTGTCGGCGTGCTTGATCTAGACATATCTGGCCCCTCGATACCGACTCTAATGGGCCTCCAAAATAGTGAGGAACCCCTCCTCACATCGGGTATGTGTACCCCTTCCGTGTCCTTGCGGCCGCTTGAATTTTTGTGAGCAGGTGGTGCCCTTACCCCACTGATGAACCATGGCATTCCTACCATGTCAATGGGCTACTTGCTCCCTCGCTCGGCCGACACCAATTCGACCAATGACTCCCCCGTCGTCTGGCGCGGTCTTATGGTCCAAAAAGCCGTGCAGCAGCTCTTATTTGATGTCGACTGGCGAGATGGTCAAGGACTTGGGCTCGATGTTTTGGTCGTCGACATGCCCCCAGGGACAGGTGATGTGCCGCTAACCCTCGGGCAACTTGTTATCGTGGATGGTCAGTCGCAAATACCTCTTCGGTATGGACCCCAATAAACATGCCAATCTTAGGCGCTGTGATCGTGTCCACGCCGCAGGATGTTGCGCTAGCGGATGTCAGCAAGGGCATCGCCATGCTACGAAAGGTGGCCGTTCCGGTGAGCCAGCTTTCTTCGCTTCCCGTGGCGGGCGCTTACATCACCATCCAGGTCGCTGGCATAGTGCTAAACCAATCTCACTTCATGTGCCCCGGGTGCGAAACCAGACATTATCTTTATGGTCCCCCTGAGCCGTTCCGCGCAACTGCTGCGCGTCTTGGAGTGGAGGTCCTCGCAGAACTGCCACTCGTGCCTGGTGTGAGCCAGGGCGGCGATAGCGGGCTGCCGTATGGTCTGATGTCTGCAACGCGGTCTGGAGACAAAGATGGTGTAGGGGGGAGCCAGTGGCTGAAGGACATGAGTCAAGTTGCGGAGAAAATCTGGCTCTCAATGCACTGATTGTATCGAGAGCAAGAATCAATTATTTTAATCTTAACCGCTGGTCTCTAGCCTCCGTCGCGTGCGGTTGCCGGTGCTAGGGCCGAACCGGACGCCTGCTCCCGCAGCCTCTTCTCTCTTCGCCGCTTGACGTCCCAGTTGTACACACGAGCCGTATTCACTTCCATGACCGTGATCTGTTCCCGTAAAAATTCGAGATCTTCAATCGTGTGTTTCAGGCTCAGCTCTGCGGCTTGCAGCTTCGACTGCAGTAGAGTGATCGCCGCTGGGATTTTGTAGGACAACATGACGTTTGCCTAACAAAGTGACATTGGAATGAATATTCTGTGCGAAGGACAATGGACATACCCCGAGCCACAGAAAGACCGTGTCAGTATCTTCCAGCTCCGCCTCAGCATACAACGTATCGTTGAGCTCAAAGGTCGTGGTCAAAGGCTTCTGAGAGCCTTCCTCCTCCAAATCGTCGTCTAGATCATCCTCTGCAGCCTTACCCTTCCCTTCCTACAGAACCGACGATGAGACGCCAACGAGCGGTGGGATGGAACGAGCAACGAACCCTCCGTTCTTGAAGGAACTCGACCATCATGAGCGTCTTCTTGATATCCGGGATCTTGTCCTCCAGACCCGCCCGTCGCTGTGCCAGGTTATTGTCCATGAACCGGTACTTGCTGCACTTTCAAAAAAATCCTGAAATTCATTGCAGGACGGCGCGCGCGAGGAGACACGTACGCAAGCGCATCCTGAAACCTTTTGATAGGACCCTCCACATCGCCATTTGGGCCACCGATATGGTCCTCGATATCAGACTACGCTTTCCGGTCAGCTGGATTGAGATGCGGAAGGATTGAGTTGTACAATAAACGGGGCTTTGGGGATGCCGCGTGGATTGCGCTCTTCAGTGTTGGCGACGGTCGACGACATTTGTGGGCGGTGAGACACGATTTGCGCGTGCTTGGTTTGGTGGCCCAGGCCAAACATGCGTCACCTGATCGCGGAGACTCTTCACCCGCTCCCACCATGTTCTCTGGCTGGACGCGCACAGTGGTAGGCTCCAAATTACGACTCGCCCTCTTGTATCTAATCCCTAACAGCATGAAATCTCTATCTTGTACGTCTACAAGATGAATGTTACGCTGAACTTTGCAGACCGGTTTTTGTAGCCACCACCCCACTTCGCCCCCCTCTGTGAAGGCGCGTTCAGAGCCTCGTATCTATCCCTGAACCTCACTGATTGAGCCCAGGCATTGGGGATCTTGCGCTCGGCTCTGTCGTCGCCATATCCGCCGGGCAAAGGGTCTGCGCCGCTCAACTTCAATCTCGAGGTCGTCGAGGCGCCACCGAACGCAGATCAACTCAGCACGATCCTGTCGTATCTGCCTTCTAAGAACTCCACCTCGCCCTCTGCTGCGTCTGTCTTCCTGTCCGCACATCCGGCCTCTGCTTCATCGGATGGCGCGAACATCGAGAATATCGCGAACCTGGGCCGCGACAAACCGAGTACGTTCAAGTGGCCGGTTGTTGTGGATTGGAATGCGGGGAAAGCAAGCGTCGGCGACGTTGATGGTGTCACCGGGATTCTGGAACTTTTGAGACAGAAGCGCGATGGAGAGGCGCCGAAAGAGTAAATCCGTACTGGAATCTGTACTTGTATTCAACCAGCGTAGTACAACATTTTCCCACCCAAGCTTGTTCTGAAAAACAAATCCTATGAGCGGGAACCCTGGGCTCGTTTTTCAAACATCAATTGTTCGATACACAAGTGCGGACACGGGTTCACGAATCTACGACGAATCACCGACGCCGACTTTTCAACCTCGGTGTCCACTGTTTTCCGTCCATGTCCATCAGCTTGAGGTTCTTGGTCAATAACTTTTCCGCCCACTTAACCCAGGCGCTCTTCGCGATTTCGCGTCTGCGACCAGTGTTAGAAAAGAAAACATCGTGCACGGAAAACATACTCCGTGTTAGGCCAGTAACACCCGGTAACCTGAATCTCACGGAGCACCGGGAAAAGTGTGGTGTCAAGGGAGTCAAAAAACGCGCTCATGGTCTTTTCTTCTTTACGACTACCTGCGAGTCAGTAAACGGAAAGCAAGCACATGAAAGGACGCACCCCTCTGCCCACACATCCAGGATGATTTTGGTCAGATGAAGATGTGGCTCGCTCGGAGAGAGAAGTTTAACGGAAGGGAGGGCCTGTGCCAGCTGATATTTATTTTTGTGAGCGCGGTAGAATAAATGCAAAAGGACTGCTGGTGACTCACCTCCGCCGCCGATTTGCCGCTGCAAATGACCTGGGGCAGATTAGGGCACGCGTCGAGCACGTTAACGTCGCATGGATCATCAGCAACAATCATAATATCCGTCAGTTTGCTGGCGTGGCGTTCAAAGAAGCCTTTGGCCGTTGAAGCAACATCCGAGTGAAAGAAAAGCCTACGGAGGGCAGGCAACCTGTAGGAAAGGAATGAGAACGAAGTTATTGTGGCTAATTGCAACGCAACTCGACTGATGCGAGAACGCTCAAGAAGGAGGGATGATATCCCACAAGAGAAAGGCACTCCAAGTTGGCGAAGGTTTCCGGCGCCAGCGCCAGATCGAGCCTGAATTCGGCTGAACACTTCCATTCGAGCGACCGGAGCGCCAGGAAGGGCTCGAAGACAAGCGGAGACTGGATTTCGGGTGAAGGAATGATGTCAAAACACAAACGCTGGAGATTGGTGCCCGCCACCTCTCCCAGCATTCGGAAGATCGCCCAAGAAACTGTCAGGGTGTCGTCGAAGATTTGCGGATGCGGAGGATAGATCGACCCATTGAAAAATCCCCCCGTGAAGCTGACAAGACCACGCAACAACGGAAGAATTGGAAGCAAGAGCTCCTCCGCCTGTGCAGTTGTCTGTTCCACGTCGAGCCAGTCGTCGTCGGACGTGGACGCAAAATCTGGGAATGCCGGCATAACAGCAGCCCGACCCACGGTCAAGGATTTTACGTGGTCTGCGATTGTGGGGTTCTTTATCAATGCGGTTGAGAAAGTGGATAGATCACCAGGATTCTCGACCACAATATGCCGATAAAAGTAGGGTGTCGACAGCCTCTGTGCCGGGTTTCTTGATCAGGGGAAACAAACATAGAGTCCTCAACACACCTTGAACTGTTTCGATACGAGCAGCAAATCAGTGTTGGCGAGATCGAACAGCTCTCCAGTGCCCTCAAGATCGTGAGAATTGGGGACGTGGACTTTCGCCACTAGTCCAGCGTCCATCCTGTCGGTGTGGAACGCAAAATATAATATGCGTTCCCAGATTCGATCCTGTATCTCTTGTGGGGCAGACTCCAAGGGCACGAATAATGGGTTCGAAGCTGGGGTAATATCTGTGAAACTTGTGCTGACATCAGGCGAGAGAGAAGCCACAAAGCACGCGGCAGCTCACCCTGTAACCGAATACTGTAAAATGTCCTTGAGCCGTGGATTTTCATTTATAAGCATATCTATCCACGCCTGATGCAAAGATTGCTTGATTTTGAGCCTTTTCAAAGAAGGATTATTGAGGATGAAAGAGATGAAAGGGGGCAGCATCTGGAAGTGCGGTATAGGAATAATGACTTCTTCCAATGACGGAGCAGTCTCGAGAGCTTCACCGATAGCGTCACCTCTGCCTCTGCCCATCTCCATAAAATCGAAGGAATACGGAAGATCGACTGTATTCTACATCTCTGGTCAGCGACAATGATGGACGATGAGAGTTATTGCAAACGGACCAGTCTCTTCCATAGTTTGAAGCACTCGGCCAATTTCTCCACTAGTTTTAGATTCTGTTTATTGTCGCCAGGCTCGGGAACGGAGTCGTGAATTATGAGGCGGACGGGGTCAATCAAATGGAGGCCCTGGCAAAGCCCGGAAACCCCATCAGCAGACCAGATCGCAAGTGATAGGCACAGATCGGTGATATTGGGAGAAGCTTTCAGGATGAGCTTCATGGATAGCCCAAAGCCGCCCTCGACTCTAAGTTTCTTTATAAACATGCCGAGGTCTTTGTTAGATTTGAGAGCCGCTTCCAGCGCCTGTGCCTGCGCCTTTGATCGGATTACGACCACATTGTACAGGAGTGGTGTCGAAACCCGAAGCCACGCTTTGCAGACGAGCAGGAATGCAGAGGTCGAGCGCGAATACGAGGCAAAGGGAGAGACGCCGGCGTTATCTGAAAAGACCTTGTCCGGAATTTTTAGAGCACTCAAAGAGAGTATTTCCGAGATGATTTCGTCGGGCAGGGGGGATGCCATGAACAGCCGCTACTATGTCCTGGGGCAGACTCGTCGGAAGTAGTAGGTACAACTGCGAACAAAATGCGAAAGACAAAGGATTCGGAATCGCGGTTCGCCGATCCGTGATGCATGATGGCCGGTGGCCTGGCTGTACCGGCGCCAACCTTGAACCCAACCATCATCTACACACCGCAGCGAGGTCCCTGTACGCAACGATAAAGAGACTCTGAGTTTGAACTCATGTGCACGCCTGTTTTTGACGACAATCCAAAGGACTCGCCAGGCTCGCCGGTCACTGTCAGCCGCCTTCTTCCTCTGACTCCCAGCCACCTCTCCCTCTCCCTCTCCCTCTCGACTCCCCCTCACTGGCGATGTACTCCTACATACTACTTCTGTCGCTCGTTATACTCTCTGCCTTCCGATGCACTCTCGCAGCCAGCGCTTCGGACTGGCGTGGTCGTTCAATCTATCAAGTCGTGACAGACCGATTTGCTGGTTCAACTACGCCGTGCGATCCCAGGGACCGTCGTTACTGCGGTGGATCGTGGAAGGGAATCATGCAGCGCCTCGACTATATTCAACACATGGGATTCACTGCGATCTGGATCTCGCCGGTAGTGGAACAGATTGACGGCAGCACTGGGGAAGGAGAAGCGTACCATGGTGCGAACAGCTGATTCTTTGATTATATTATATCTAACCTCGCCCAGGTTATTGGCCAAAAAACCTGTACACACTCAATTCAAATTTCGGCACGGAGCAAGATCTCAAAGACCTCGTCGCCGCCGTCCACTCTCGCGGAATGTACATTATGGTAGATCACGTTTCCAACCACTTCGCAAACGCAGGTACGTGAATATTTCTATCGCTGAACCTCGACTGTTGACGGTATTGATTTTTCCAAGGTGATGACATCAAGTATTCCGAATTCTGGCCGTTCAACGACTCGCGCTATTTCCACCCGAAGTGTGATATCAATTGGGGGAACCAAACGTCCATTGAAAATGTATGCGGTCTCTTCCCCTGGGATTTCCCCCCGTTCCTGACTTTGGCGACAGTGTTGGATGGGAAACGGGTATGTCTGGCTGGCGGATATCAACACCGAGAGCCCCGAGGTCGGCGAAACGTTAGAGAAACACATCGCCTCTTTCGTCACCACGTACAACATCGACGGTCTTCGTCTCGACGCCGGCAGATGCATCCCCAAACCGTTTTGGTCCAGGCTTTCTCGGGCGGCCAATGTCTATACGCAGGGGGAGGTCTGGGTTCGCGATCCAAGGTGAGCATGAACATCTTTTGTTTTGACGTTGTTCGTTTAATTTTGCGGTCAGTGTTATGTGCCCTTACCAGGAGCACATGGATGGGCTGCACAACTATCCGCTCAAGGAATTGGCAACCGAGGCTCTCAAATTACCCGCAGGCGACATGGCTGGATTGGTGAATATGGCGCGTCAATTGCAGGCTCACTGCAAGGCAGGTGTTTGCTGCTCTCGATCGAACCCAATGCTTACCGATTCTTCCAGGACGTTACTCTGCTCGGATTGTTCATGGAGAACCACGACAACCCCCGCCTCGGAAGCCTCACGACCGATATGGCACGTCTCAAGAACTTCGCGGCCCTCAACGTCCTCGGAGAGGGAATGCCGATTGTTTATTACGGTCAAGAACAGGCGCTCACCGGCTCCTACGATCCCATGAACCGCGAAGCGTTGTGGCTCACCGGCTACCCCACCACCAATAACCTCGTCCCCACATTCACGGCCTTCAACAAGCTCCGCAACCACCTCGTCAAGGGCGCGCCCTCTTCATTCCTTACAAAAGCGGGCGTCTGGACTTTTCTGAACAGCAATGCCATCAGCGTTCGAAGGGGAAATGTCGTGCTTGTTCTTACGAATTCTGGGGAAGGTGTGGTTATCGAGGTGGTTATTGACGGGTTCGGCGCGCGTCTGGATCTGGTGGAGATTCTTACATGCGGTACGCTGCACACCGATGGAAAGGGGAAAGTGAATGTGTCGCTCAGAGGCGAGCCGATGGTGCTTTATCCCAAAGCGCTTCTATCCAAATCCACGATCTGTGGTTTGTAGATTTGTATCACGACGTTTTGTATTGTGTAATGTATTTTTATCGACCGATTTTACGCTGCTTTGCGGTTGTTCGTAAATTCAACATTGAGCACGTGATCTTGGTTCAATTTCAACTTTTGAACCCGAGCAGACAATCCAGAGACATTCCTTTCGAGAAAAGGAGCGAGTCATGAGAAATTAGTAGATACCACTGAACACCGACACAAGCTGGACAGTGAATGTGGGTATAGATTGTCGTAGAGTTTTTTGGGTTATATTTCTCAAATATTTCTACACCTCTGTGCTTTTCTCTTTGCCCTCCGTCCCAGCAATCATACCATCTGCCTTGACTTCAACCGCATCCGGGCCATTTACCGTTGAGTCCCTCGGAACTTCCTCCATAGAGAGGGATACAATCAATCCTGCGCCAGCAAGTCCGCTGAGAATCTTCCAGATGACAGGTATACTATCTGCAAATGCCGCCCAAATTTCTGACCGAGTTGGTTCAGAGACTGATGCTATATCAGGGATGGCAGAGTACGCCAAATTGATATCTTCGGGAAACAACACGAAAAATTGAGCCGGCAGATTTTGTGTCTAGAGAATTTCCGAGCCGATTGAGACTCCCTAAACCTGAGGCAACCAGTGAGACTTTGCGCGAAGAATTTCTAAACGCCCGGAAACAAGCTTGATGGCAGATCGCACGTCGTAACAGGGGAAAGGTGGTGGGTGTTTGTCCAGCCTCCAGGGAGACGACTCGCGCAACCAGGCTAAGCCGCTGCTCATCCGGAAGACCAATAGTCGGGAGAAGTTTGAGAGGCTCCAGACTGGTGCAATTTTATGAGGAAAAGATTATATAGAGCTTTATCATAGACTTGACACGTCGCGCATAAATAGCAGTAGAGATAGTATCGAGTTTCAAACGGCAGGGGTCAAGGTTGGGAATTTCTGGGCGTTGGAGCGCTGCAAGTATTATATGAGGTCGTCGCTACACGAGTGTAGGGTCAAAATAATGGCGGTACATACGTCTTCCAGGATGTCAGTGTCCGTCTCGATGTTGAGTTGTTCCGCAAATTGAGGGCGTGAGGCGAACTGTAGGCGCGACACTCTCGCGTTCTGAGGTGATGTAGATTAGAAGCGAGATCTGAGCCTCGAGGGATGAACTGGATTTACTTCTTTTTTTAGCACAGAACGTCCGTCGATAAAAACCCCGTATTCCCCGATCTCTCGGAGCCCATTGCGTGCATTCAATCTGACACGGAATTAATCGTGTATCCTTCCGGAGGTTCGCTATGCTCACGTAGCCAGGAGCGAGTTTGAGTACACTGTGGACAGTCCAATATTATGCACTGCGATCTTTGGAATTAAGTTATTTCATACCTTTCCCCACCAAGACGTACATCGAAACCCAGACGACTGGGGGTTTATTTAGCCAAATTCCAACACACCAGACAGAACAATTTAGAAGACCCTCACGATTATTTTTCATGGTCAAGAACTAAATTGTGTGCTGAGAAAAAATGGGAGTTGTGGAATTAAGAGGTAGTACCCACAAATACGAGGGTCAAGACCGAGATTAAACTTGTTCTCGTGAGAAGCGATGTACTGGCCACAAATTCAAATACTGACCTTGTCGTGAGTCCTGTAGCTGGAGATAGTGAAAATCAGTCATTTGTGACTTTACCAAGCATGGCGAGGCATACAGACGGCCCACGCAATCAATTTGTCGATCAGTTTATTGGTACTGAAGAGAGGATCAGAATTGAAGACCACCTTGATAGACGAAGACCGAGCCTGACCTGGTAAACGTCGTGTCCTTGTGGCGAAAGTAATATATGCACAACGCAACTGCGATGCCGACATCGACGAGGGCACCGATGATTTGAATAATCTCCAACAGCCAATCATATTTCGCTGCAAACGCCGAGAAAGGCACGGGTACAGGAGGGATAAAGCAGAGAATGCACATAGCTGCACTAGCCAACAGCCTCATTGCGGCAAGGAACCAAAACACGGCAATGTAGCGAGTGCCATATATGCGATAAACCCTGTAGGTGAAGAAACCCTGGGATGAAAATGACAGTCACTGATTGGATTGCTTGAAAGCGCGGTTGTGGTGTACCTCGACCAAGAAAGTCATGAAGCCTTCGAAAAGCAGGGTCACGGCCAGAGAGTTTGGTAGTTTGACGAGGAGGTCAGGACGTCCGAAGGCCTTGATCGTCATATAATAAACGGCATGATTGGTTCCGATAGTATGGCCCAGTTCAAGTATCCTATCAAGAAACTAGTTATTCAACAGATTTCTCTTGAGTCGCGATTACTGACCAAACCGAGCCGACCTGGCGAACGACATCAGGAGTACCCCGGGCCATATGACGGTTGTGGTATAGGCTTACCAGAGCTTTAATGAACCGCGAGTCTGCCGAGTATGTCCGTTGATAGATGTACACCTGAACGGTGAGTATACCAAAGAGAAAGGTACATCCTGTGGATCCTATCTCCAGGGCGCCGAGGGTGCCGTCCATCGACATGGGGTGACTGTAGATATTGAAGTTTAGAGTACGGATGAAAGCAGAGGGTGCTGGCTCAAACACCAGTGACAGAGTATTTATGCTCCGCGCTTGTTGAATAAATATAGTTGGCACGAATCTTGAGATCTGGCGTCAACCGGCGAGCCTCTGAATGGTAACAATAATATCTGCCAATCCCTGAGCCAATGAAAGGCGGTAAACGGTAGCCACAAATTGCCAGGACGGTAACTGCCAACAGGCTTGCTGGTATTTCGAACGGACGATCAGTTGGAGATTGGATCGAACCCATTCGAACGTACCGTACAAGGGGGGAGGACAGTCGCAAGCAGGTGCTTCCAATATTTACGCAAGATACCCAAGAATTCCAGACTGGAACGGGCATAGAGCCTCGACGCCCTTCGTCCGCGATCCATCACAGAAACGAATTAAACACTCCGTTGGTTTCGCATGGAGTCAGTGGGAGTCTGTCGAAACACCGGTTTGTCTGCTCCACCTTCCTTCGTTTTTATCTACTCCGCCTCGACGTACATCGCCCGCGGTCTTCGAAAAATTATGTTTCGAGTCTGCATGGTAGATGGGCAGTGGTATGGTCCATCCTCGTTCCATCTTGAGTATGTCGAAATCGAATAGTTGAGTATGTAATGGAGAATCGCCCGAAGTCACCACTTTGACATCTCAATATCGACTCACTGGGCTGACCAGCTACCCAGATTCCCAGAACCCTAGACATAGAGACACTCGGTAAGCAATGGTTTACAGCCACTAAGCACCGAGCTCTGTGAAAAATATTGGGATCCAAATGCAAGCCGCCAGGATCGCAGTTGATCTGTCGACTCCGGCAGGCGGCCCAGGGTGAGCGCCAGTGCGAGCGCCACTGATGGACGAAAATATTACACGCCAACCCTCACCCTTGGGCTTTGCTGTGAAAGCCTCTGGTATTTTTGTCGTGGTAGTGAGCTGGCGCTATTCACGCGATTGGACTAGCCGTGCTGAAGATATCCTGAGGGCAGCGGGCGATATCCACGGACCACCGCCGCACTTTGACCGCACCCCGGGTTCTGATGTCTTTGCTACAGTGGCCACGAGCAGTGTGTGGAACGGGATGCCAGGCTCAAGCGCGAGTGGGGGTGTCAGGGCGGCGCCCGCGCAGCCGAAAAAGGACGATGCGTTTGGGGATTTGTGGGGTGGGTTCAAGTAGCGAGTATGTACTGCTAGTGTAGACTTGGGCGTTCCAATATTGGATCAAACCTCCTGCAGCCGGGCTCAGCGCTCAGCGCTCATCGATGCGCGCTGGACAGTCCCCGACCGAGTTGAATGCGTCAAAAATGGCTGGATGTGTTCACTTCTTCTTCGCGGGAATGGTGGAAGAGCCAGTCTGAGTAAGAAATCGATATCGAGGTGACGAGAAAGTCGTATAATTTGAAAGAGAACAACGTCGTCATTGGAAAAAGATTTAAGAAAGGTGAACTATGTAGGAGGCTATCCGTTTTCAAGCGACTGTCTATCATGCCCGTATAATTATTCGAAGCGAATCGTATTTTACAGCCGCATTATAAGCTGCTTCACCCCCGACATCCACAGCCCAATGTCGTCAGTCTGGGAGCCCCGCGTAAGCAGATCGACGTGGATCGCCAGCGCAGCTGGACGATCGTGCGATTCCATCGCTGCAACCGCCCTCAGCATCGCAGAATGTAAAGATAAAAAACCATTTACCTCGGGTAAGCACGAGCAACTGCTCAACCACGGACGGCGATAACGTTTCACAGTTGAGCGCATCGAAGAGCGGGTTGATGCGGCGTTCCAGGTCGTCCACAAGCCGTTTTTGTTGAGGCTGGAGAATGTAGTCACAGTCAGTCACCATCCGTTCTCGAAGAACTATTAAGACTGACCGGCGTCGTCTCCCGCAGATGCGCCAACTGCTGCGAGATGACAGCAAAAGCAGGTTGCACCGCTTCGGGAATGTGGCTTCTATCGCCCGGGGCTGCAAATATGAATCATGTCAGAAAATATACAACGGCCGATAAGTAGATAAAAACATACGGTACTTTGGGGGTGGTGGTCCTTTGGGCGCACGCGAGGCGGCAGCGACGGCCGACGGCGGCCCTGAAGGCGGCGGTCCACCACCAGGCGGGGGAGGGCCACTGAGTCCTTGAGGCGGACCGGCCATTCGCTGTTGCTGCGAACCTGGAGGAGGCCCATACGGTCCCGGCTGCTGCTGCTGCTGCTGTTGTTGCTGCTGGGGCGGCGCGTCGTACGGGTTGTGTCCCGGCGGCGGGGTCGGCCGCGCAAATCCGGGCGGCGGCTGCTGCTGACCGGGCCCGGGAGCCTGGCGCGCATATGGTCCGGTCGGGAGTGGTGGCGCTTCTCCTGGCGCGGCCGCGCGCGTGGGCGGGGGACCATACTGGCTGGGCGTAGGCATGCGTGCGGATCCGCCGCCTGAGAGACCTTGGGGTGGGCCCTGAGGCGGAGACATCATCCGGGACGGTGGGGGTGGGGCAGCGGACGGGGGTCGACCCATGGGCGGCGGCATACCGCGTGGAGGCGCGCCTTGCACGCTCCCGGGACGCGGGGGCGGCGGGATGTTCTGCTGCTGGCCGGGGTGCATGTAGGGCGACGGGGGGCCATTGAATCCAGGCGAGGCGGGCATCGAGTTCGGGAACGGAGCGGTGATGGCTGAGGGTTTGAGATGGCTGACGGGTGTCGCACGCGCCGCAGCGAGAACGTTCGGCGCGTCGTTCCAGCCTCCCTTTTCTTGACGCTTGGGTGGGGGTGCAGGCGGCGGCGGGCCCATGTTGGCCAGCGAAGCAGCGCGAGGCGGCGGGGCCATTTGCTGCTGCTGCTGTTGAGAGTTGGCGTTCCCATTATTGTAAGCTGCGATGCCTTGGGACTGTCCGTAGGAAGGACCAGTCGACTGAAGTGACTGAAGCGGGGTGTATGTTGGGTAGCCGCGCCCAGCGTTTGCCTGCCCAGGACCGGGATACGTGTTCTGCTGCTGCTGAGAGGCAGCGTTGTTGTACGTATTCCCCGCTGGCGCAGAGGGACCATATGGGCCGCTCGCAGCGGGAGGCTGATATCCCGTCTGTGCAGGAGGCTGATATCCTGTCTGCGCAGGAGGCTGATATCCAGAGTTGTTTGCAGCGGGTGCACCGTACTGTCCGCCGCCCTGCTGCTGCTGGGGATACTGCGATTGTCCCTGTTGGTAGTGCGCTTGCGCTGGCTGCGCAGGAGTTGGGTAGTTGTTGTAGGCAGGCGCAGCCCTGGCCGCAGGAACCGTCGCACGAGTCTGGAGGGCGGGCAAAGGAGCGGGCGCCGGGGGCAAGGCCTTCGAGCCAGCCTTGATAAGTCTCTCCCGCTGTCCCTTCAACGCGCTATCGCCATACGCCGCCGGGGTGAGCTCCAGGAACCGGACAGCTTCGTCAATGAGCCCTTGCGCGGCTAGCACTGCCGCGTACTCGTAGTAGCGCTCGTACAGTCCAGCAAGCTTGTACGTCTTCTCCGCCTCCTCCGAGGTTGCCTTGAGGTCGGGATCGACGTAGCCGGTGGCGGCCCGGAACACGGTCACCTTCTCGACGAACGTCTGCAGGGCACGCGCTCTGGCCGAATAGACCGTCGCGCTGCTCCCGTCAAGCGCCTTCGTTTCGTCCTCCACCAGCTCCTCGTTCCAGATGCCCACAAGCCGCTCCAACTTGCCCGCCGCCAGATAAGCCAGCGTCGCGTTCTTCCTCCACATCTTCCCCTCGTCCTCGTCGTCCTCTTGCGCGACGCGCCGCTCAAGCCTCGCCCCCAGCTCTTCAACCAGCCCCTCGAACTCGCCCTTCTCCTTGCCCGCAAAGGTGCAGAGCACAACAAACACCTCCTTCCACTCGCGCACATCCGCGTTGCGCACGACGTCGCTTAGGTCCGCGTTCACGACCGCTTGCAATACGCGGCCGCTCCCGCCCTGCTGCGTGAGCGTCGAAGCAAAGTACGCGTCCTGCGTGCGGCGCAGGAGCGCCGGCCCGCCGCGGACCGCGAGTAGGATCGCGTCAGCGAAGCGCGAGGATGCGAGGCAGAGCGACACGGCGGACTCGAAGTCGCCTAGCACGAGCGCTTGCGTGATGAGCCGGTCAGTGGGCGACGCGGAAGCGGGGTAGATGTTGAATGCCCCGGCGCCCTTGGTGGGCGTGTCCGATGCGGCAGCGGAGGACGGGCGCGAGCCGACGGTCGCTGCGACGGAGGAGTCGAGCTGGTAGTTGGTGTGCGGGACGACGGTGCTGAAAAAATCGGACGCGTCTGCACCGTCGCCGGCGTCTCCACCCGCCGCGTTTTCGTCGCCAAACAGACTCGGGGCGGTGGTGGTGCTCTCTGACTCGCTTGCGGTGGTGGCCGTCTGCGAGGTGCCGCTGACGCTGACGCTGGTGGCAGCACTGACCTCGGAAGGCGCCTTCTCGCTGCCCTCTTCTTGGTCTGCGAACGAGACCACGGACTCCCGGGCAGTGGGCTCCAATTCCTCCACCTTCATCGTCGCATCGCCGTCACTGTTCAGAGCGAGAGCTTCGACTGCCTCCCTGACCTTCCTTTCAATCTCAGCCTTCTCAAAGCCGAGCAACGCGACCAACTCCTCGCGTGAGTCAGTCTTGAAAAGACTAAGCAAGGCCTTCCACCCTCCTTCGGCCTCTCCTTCCTTAAACTGCTCGCTGGCCCATGCGGCCACTGCGCGATCGCCCTCGGCGGAAGCGGCATCCTTGTCCAACGCCCCGCGCAGAGTGGTGGCACGCTCGACAACCTCTTCTTCGATGTGAACCGTGCGCAGATGCACCGATCCACTCTGGTGCTTGCCCGCCGCGTTGGGGAGATTGGACACGCTCACCAGCTTGCCGCCAAAGCCAAAGGACGCGGAGACGGTGCGGCGGAACCACTTTGGGGGGTGAGCGAGCGAGAGGACGCCGGTGGCGCTGGTTGCGGAGCCCCCGGGCTGCAGATCAAATATATCTGCGCCAGATGCGGCGTGCGCGGCCGCCTCAGACTTGGCTTCTGCGGCGGACTCGTTTGTGCCTTGGAGGGAGTGCAAGCCGATGGTGCCGTCGAAGAAAGCAGCGGCAATGAGATCCGGGTTGCGGGGACACCAGTCGACCTGGAACGCCCAGTTCTGTGCGCGGGGCAGCTCGCCGAGGGCGTCGCCGGTCTGAGGGTTCCAGCAGAGAGTGCGGTTGTCCTTACCGCAGGAGAGGAGAAGGTCCGCGTCCTGCGCGCACCACGAGAGGGAGAGAATGCCCTTTTCGTGGCCAGTCAAAATCTGGGCAAAAAAAGTTAAGCCGAGCGGAGGAAATGTTTTAAGCTGCCTAAACGCGTACTTTTTCGGGCGCACGAGCATTCCGAAGATCCCAGAGCATGATGATGGGGGACTGGTCGTCTTCAGATGCGGTGACGAGTCTCGTTGCGTTATCGGGGTGCCATTTGATGTCGCTCATTCCGCCGCCAGACCCGCCGCCGCCGCCGTAAGCCAGTGCGACGACTTCGCGCTTTCCGCGGAGATCCCATACTACAGTGTATCCCGTGTTGCTCGCCCCGGCAAGCACGTACTGCACCTGTCGATTCCAAGCGACGGAGGTCATTTCATCGAGCTTGGTCGAGCGCGCGCCGGGCGTCGGAGTATATGGTTTGGCGGGCGAATGGAGGTCCCATATGTAAACCTGCGAAGAAAACCATTAGTTTTCGGTACTCATACTTCGTATGAAAACACAACACACCTCGCCACTGACTGCACCAGACGCGATGAGGCTTGTCTGAATCGGGTTGAAGTCAAGGCCGCGTATGGGACCGGTGTGCGTCGAGTTGCGCATGATGAGTGCGCTGTTTGTGAAGAATCAGATTCCAATGGCAGACTGGCAGCATTGCTACGCACTCGTCTGCTGTCGCGAGGATCTTTGCGGGGTCCCAGAGCGCCAGCTCGCCATTCTCGAGCCCTGCTGCAATGACACCGCGCGGACGAGCTGCATCCACGGACCCCCAAGCAAGGCGGTTGAAGCGAGCAGTGTCTTTAACGACGCCCTTGGGACCGCGCTGGCCTGCACCACCGAGTTCGAACTCGTCCCTGTCGAGGAAGTCGGGTGCCCATATTTCAAGCTGGCTCTCGTCGCTGAAGGACTCGTCGAGGGCACCCGCAACGGTGCCCGTGGCCAGTAGCGGCAGCTCAGCCGACGGCGACCAGGCAAACGTCGATGTGCGGTGGATTTCCTTGAGTTTCATGGATTTTGGAATGAGCTTGGGGCGTTACAAATGTGACTGTGACAAGACGTGGCCAGGACTGATTTCGGTGTCCAGTGATGCTACATATACACGACATTACAGCGTATCTCCACGTCCAGGCGCTTCAGGTACACGTCCGATGTACCGTGCTCGGGAATCTTTTAAAAAAAAACACCTTGATCTGGGGTCGGTCGCGCCGTCCAAAACGAGCGCTCTGGCCGTCTGTTTCTGTCCTACCACTCTGAGTCGTCGCTGGATCATCCTCGTGAATAATGGTCCTACTGGTTCTTTCGTTCAGTGAACGGCTGGATTTTTTTCCCCGTGTAGCGACTGTTCATGACGTTTCAATTCCACTCCGAAAAAAAGGGGCCCTGAGACACGAATCCTGGTTCTGTCGCTCATGTTCACATTTTCTCGTTGTCTTTCCCTTCAATCTCGCTCGGCCACCAGATTTGCAACCAGGTGATACGTACCATTATTGCTCAATAGGACGATTTTAACAACGCCGACCCAAGCCTCCGAGTCAATAAAAGGTCTCGTCCATGGTTCTTCGCCGACTTTTTTCGACCAGGGGTGCGTGCAGTCCTCATCGAATCTCTTCCCTAATCGAGGAGGTAGGTGAACTTGACCCACATCCCGCCCAATCCGCATACAGTCGCACACCCTCCCATATCCCCGGGAGAAACCTGGGGTGACATTCCTGAAGCGCAGCTACCTGAGCCTTGGTCTTGCGACTGGCGCAGGTGGGGCCTGACCACAGCAGCGCATTTCCACATAAATTCGACGTCACGGCCTTGGTTCGACACCGAACCCGCGTTGCTGAAACCACTGCTGTATCGCCGCACCCAGAGCGACGACACCTCCTTCGCGTTTCTGGGTACGGAACAACACTTGCAAAGCCCTCGATTTTATTTCTATGACGCTCTCGGCAAGGGCATATTCCGCTTCGACCAGGTCCTCGCGGACACCGCTGCGATTGGCGTCGCAGACTTCATCGAGACCGCCAACTGGAACCAAATGACGTTGACGCATGTGCCTGATCATGCTTCTCGTAAAACTACCATGCTTCGAAACCGGAAAACCTCAGGGCCTCCCCTCCTACTCCGTGACATGCATGAGGTACGCCCCACGATGTTAGTTGCTCCCCTTGGATCACACGTCCTCTGTACAGGGCCCTTGGGGAACTGAACCAAGGGGAATCAAACCTGGTGCTGCTTACACTGAGGTGACTCCAATGGCAACCGTCCGCGACTGGTGCTGGATCCCCGAATCTGACCTCCCCGAATCTTGGAGCTGTGTGTGGATCCGTTGCTTCTGGTACTGGATCTCCGCCCAAAATGAATTCTATCGCACATACACATTTCCCAACCCGCACCCCATCATGTTCCACAGCGGCGAAGGGGAAACCGTGCTGTTGGAGTCCGCGGGGCGCTTCTACCTCTACGGCCTTCCGGAATACGCCGAGCTGTACCAATTTTACAGCGACACCCTGTGCCCATCCCTGCTGTTCCCTCAGGTACCTGCGTGGTCGCCCTACGTTCACGACACCAATAGGTGCCTTCTGTATCAGTTTGACGGCGTATATTCCTCTGTCGCGGATTTTCTTGAACACGCTGATTGGACGAGAATGTCACTTGTGGCTCCCAAGCCGCTTGGTGAGTCTCTATCTCGTCCACACCCTAAAAAACTCGCCATACTGAGTCACTTAAATTCAGAATCGCCCCCGACCGCCGGAAGCAGCCACCTTGAAAGCATTAAAGCCCCCATGCTCCCCATGACAGACTACGGCGGCCCCCTTCGGATCGCCGCAAATACACATGTGTAAGTCGAACAGCGGGTTCTTACTTTTTTTTACACTTGCTGATATTCAAGTTTCACCAGCCGCAAGCGGACGCTGTGGGACACGTATCGACCGCCGGTATGTTGCCCCTCACTGAAGCGCGCGCAACTGACGCCGCTCACAGGGTACCTGGGGGTTTGCACCCCGATACACACACAACTCCGACGTCAAAAAAGTCTGGGACAGGTCCCAGCACAGTGTGCTCCCGGCCCCATGGGCATGGTTTAACCCGCAGAACACTCCCTCCCAACGAAACGTCTCGGAGCTCCAGCGTTTTTGGTTCACTCCAGCGCTCACCCCGGTCATGTTCCGCTGCCCCGAGCTGCCTGGCGCGAGCAATCAGATGACCGTCTACTCTTCTCACGGCAAATATTATCTGGAGGATGAGGACTTGGGCTCCCGATTATGGGAATTTCAAGGCACCTATGCGAGTGTCGATGATTTTATCGACAACGCGGACTGGAACAAGCTGGACCCGATGGAAAATGAAGAGGATAAGGAGTATTATGAGTATTGGCCGGAGGAGCGTAAACGAGACGTCGGACGTTGAGAAGAACTGCATCTTCTGCGCTTAAGGAAATATGTCATCACACATCCACCGTGATTGAAATGTACACGACATTACAGCGCTATCTCCACATCCAAACGCGCCAGGTACGAGTACACGTCCGGCGACATACGATACTTGAGAATCCCCGCAAACACCATCACCGATCGCGATTTTTTTCGTAGTGCAGCCAATGACTGCGAATCGTTTAGTGTTAGTTAGGAGTATAATTCTGAGGCGCCAGAAAAGACCCACCATTTGGCGCGTCGCGTCCCCCGGTGCGAGCGAGCTCTTGGTCTTCTGGTGCACCCCCGCGAGCGCATCCATCGTCAGCGGCAGGTACGTCTGCAGGTTGCGCTGCAGCGCCTCGTGCAGGTCCTTGAACTCCTCCGCCCGGCGCGTAATCTTCCCCACATCGCCGTCCAGCGGAATCAAGTCCGTCGACTCCATAATCTACCAGAAATGAGTGTCCACACACAAGCAAATCAAGTGAAGTCTAGACTCACATCCAACGCCACCTCCGGTCTCCCCGCCTGCTTCGCCTCCACCGCCTCCCGCACCCTCAGCAGCCGAATCACCGCATCCCGGTCCTTCCCCACCGCGCGGTTCGTGCGCTCGTAATGCCGCAGTATATCCCCCGCCGTGCGCTCGATCGCCCGCGCCTTCTCGTCGGGACTCGGCATGGAAATGGTGTTCCCGAGCGCCTGCGCGAGGCACGCGATCACCGTGCCGTAGTCGCCCGCGAGGTTGTACAGCTTGATCGCCTCGGGCACGCGGTCGTTCTCCGCCGAGTGCGCCGCCGCCTTGATCAGGATGTGCTCGTTGAACGCGCGCGTGTCGCGTAGACCTAGGAGGCTCGCGCCCTGCTCGATCACACCGCTCTGCGAGTCGTTGAGTAGATGAAGAGGAAAGAGCGAGGACGACAACGTACGAATCGCGTCCCATCGGGTCTGAACCCGCCGACGAGTTCTTCCCACCCGGGGCCGCTGTTGCCGAGCACGATGATGCGCCGGACGAGCTCCCACGCGTTTTCGATCTGCTCCTGCCCGACCGCGCCCTGGTCCGCCGCGAGCCCGACGCAGTAGACGTACTGCAGCGCCTCCTTGGCGTCCATCTTGACAAACTGTCGTGCATACCGCCATATCAGCGTCGACAAGCTCAGCGCCGGGGGCGAGACGGGGGACAGGGACACTGTGGTGTCGTTAGTTCATGCTGCTTTTCTCAAAGCAAGAGTTAGCCCTCACAAGGTGTCATATCCGACGTCTCCGCCCGCGAGGGAACACGGAGCAGCCCATGGTAGGCCAGCGCAATCGCGAGATGTACAGCCTCGATCTCCGTCTCCTGGTGCTCCCACAGCGCAGCGACCGCGCGCTCAAACTGCCCGCACATGAGCAAGACACCCGCCCAGACGCCGCGCCGCGAGCCCTGCTGATTCGGCGCCCCGTCGAACTGCCGCTCGCCGTACCCGAGGAGCACTTCCGCGAGACCGCGCAAGCCGCCGTCTTCCTCTTCGTCCACCTGTCGCCTTTTGTAAATATTTTTGAAGGAACAGCAGGGAAATGCGCACCATGGCTAATTGGAACCACAACCAGTCCTCCGTCGTCGATGTTACATGCGCGACGCTTCTCCGCGAGGGCTCCAGCTTCCCCATGAGCTTGTACAGCGCGAGCTTGAACGGATCGGCGGTGGACGAATGGAGCATGTGGGTGTTGTACACAGACTGCAGATTGTCGCGGTGCAGTTTCGATAGGCTGCGCGAGTTAGGGCGTTCAAACAATTAAATTTAGGGACACACCGTCGATCTGGAGATTCGATCCAGGTTTTGAAGTAGTTGATGAAACTGACTTCACGGTGTTCGATAACTTGCTGGAACTGCACGGCTTCCTCCAAGGCCTCGTGGTAGTGCCCTGTCCGGACGAGGAAGAATAATCGGGCCCAGAGTGGTTGCCCCGCCACCAACTACCAACTTTCAGCATGACATTTTGAAAAAATGCGCCTCACGCACCTCAATCCGCTCCTCCCACTCGCCATTTTTGTAATACCGCACAAACAAGAACGCGCGCACTTTATTCGCCACGCTCGGATCACCGCCGAGCTGCGCCTCGTTCGGGCGCGACTGCACCGTCCGCTCGAGCACGTCCCAGTACTGCTCCTCCAGCGCCGTGCGTGCGCCGTTGGCGATCTGCCGCCGCAGCTCCCCCGCCTCGCGCGTCTCGGGGTTGCCGAGGTACGCGCGCGCGTGCTTGCGTTCGAAGAGCTGCGCGTTGAGGATGTGCGCGCTGGCGTGCTCAATGGGCGGCAAAGCAGGCGGTTCGCCGGTGATTTTTGCGAGGACGTGGAAGTTTTGTGTTATTTGCATGGAGCGCGGCTATGGACTGGTAAGATTGATACTTTGCAAGTAAAGACACGCACATCAGGCGCGACGTCGAGCGACGCGCGAATCAACGAGTGCACGATGGGGTAGGACGTGCCGCGCAGACGGGCAGCATTCAGCTCGGTGATGACCCGGTCGTAGGTCATCATCTTGCTCTGCATCTGCAGCGTCAGACTCGGCGCGACGCTCGAGGCCAGACTGCTTTTCCCGTGGAAACTCTTCTTGAGCTCCGCCATGGCACGGTTGTCGCCGCCGACGCGTCCGCCGAGCTCATCGAACACGCGCTTTTTCTTGGCTTCCCAGTCGCGGCGGCTGCGCTCCTCCAGCGTGCGGTAGAACTGCTCCTGCGTCTCCTTCCTGCCCTCCTCGATGGTGGATATGAGGTTTTGCTCGTGCGCATGGCGTAGGTAGCCTGCGACGTCGGTGTCCTGCAGTGGTTGGAGTGGCGAGAAAGTTGCCGAGGTGTTGAGATGCGCGATTGAACTGGTCAGCGCCGACGCATCGACGTGGGCCTGCGCGAGGAGGTAGTTTCTGGCAAAGAGATTCACGTCGCGGACGCAGGGAAAATTAAATGAAAGACAAACGCGCGATCGGTGTCATTTGAGGTGCCGGGCTGGCGTGATACAAGTCGGCGGGACTGGGCCTCGACCTGGTCGAGAGAAAGGTGTACGGAGGGGAGTTCTGGGCGTGATAAATGGGAGGTAAGGTTCCTGGAGGACGTCAACAGCGCGGAGAGGTCAGACGCCATCGGAATACGAGGCAAGCCTATTGGCCTCCGGAACAAATAATCCACAATAAGCTCTTCGGTTTACTATTCATTAAGAACGACTCTCTTCCTCCTCGTGCGTTAGAAACTCTGGTTAACGAGGCTACACTTCATCCAGCTGAGAGTCTATATTACCGACCTCCTTGGTTTGTGGATCGTGCTCTGCTGCGGTCACCGACGTCCGCATCTGGAATTTCCGCCTCATTTGCAGTCGCTGCACGGTCCGCACGGAACCACTCGCCGTAGATTGGGGAAGCATACTCCCTTCCGTACGAGGTCCACACCAAATAGCCGCCAAATATTCCTTCATGGCGTCACCACCGTTGACTCATTGATGAGAACGGTCCTTCAAAGCACCCCTAAAACTTGCTCTTCTCCAGCCTCCTTTATTTTTGGTTTCCATACCTATCCCGTACTATGCGACTTCTGCCTCTGCCGAGTCTCAGCTATATGCCCGGTGCCCGAACTGGTGCCCGAACTTGTGCCCAAACCCGGAATTTCACGGCTTCTCCAGCACATTTGACGACTCGACTCCCCCCTGGAACTGGTAATGAGCGGCGACGACATATCTGGAACATGAATGATCCAACCGTGGTTGGTCAATCTAACGCATTCAGCCGAGCAGGTTAACGAGTCCCACGCAGGTTTTCCCGAATCTTTTGGCACCTGTGAGACTGCGTCCCTACAACAAGCAACCGGGCATTCCACTCGGTCTTCCCGACGACAAACTGCCAGAGCCCTGGACATGTGATTGGCATGCTTGGGGGCTGCTCCCTTCGTGGTACAGCTGCGGAGGAGGAGAAGAAATAGGAGGAGGAGAATTTGATCCTCGCCTCTTCCAGTTGGGCATTGAGGATCCAGTGATACCGCTGATGTTCCGGAGCACCGAACGTTCCGCCACCAGCACAGTTTTTGCGGCTTG
Source organism: Mycena polygramma (assembly GCA_029449255.1). Taxonomy (NCBI): domain Eukaryota; kingdom Fungi; phylum Basidiomycota; class Agaricomycetes; order Agaricales; family Mycenaceae; genus Mycena; species Mycena polygramma. Next base: position 532,283 of record JARKID010000046.1, read on the forward strand.
TGTAGCCCAGAGGCTGGCCTTCTATTTATTCGACGAACCGTCGGACAGTGTTTATCGTTTCGAACAGGATCACCCGCCGCAAAACGCGTCCCTTGAAGAGTTTGCAGAGTCGGCCAATTGGAATCGTATGACTTATTTGGGCTTTGACGGCGAAGATGAGCATTGTCGTAACTCGGACATCCAATGCGACGGCATACTCAGATGGCGAGACCTAGATAAAACGGTGTGCTATCTTTGTTGGCCAAAACTTTTTTTCTCAATCCCTTGCCTCCAACAGAGCCTGTGGGCATCTGAACCAAGGATCCTTCGCGATCCATTCGCACAACGGGAACCCACGGTCGACACTGTTCTACGTCCCACCCAGTGTTTTTTCGTCCCAGATACACACCTCCCCGAGGGTTGGTCATGCGAGTGGGAACACCGGCCCCTCTCACTAATTCTACCAATCCCCACCGTTTCCGAACTACAAGCTTCATTCAATCTCTCCACGCCACTCAAACCCATCATGTACAGACTCGGGAGCGACGCGACGATATTCGAATCTGACGGGGTCTTCTATGTATACGGCGTCGGTGTGGACGGAGAGTGGCTTATTCCGGCATTGTATCGCTTCGCCGGCCGCTTCTCGTCTGTGGAGGATTTTATAGAATATTCCGACTGGAACCGAATGGAACCCTTGACATTTCATGACGACCCAGCTCCTGGTAAGCCGCTCCAGAGCAACTCCAGAAAGCCAATATTTTAGCTGAACAACTCACTCAGTCTCACTTGCTTCTACGAAACCTACAAAGCAACATAACCGTCCTCTCAAAACCGGGGGTGTATTCCGTGCTGCCGCCGAGCGACCATAGTTGAGTGATCTTGGCTCTGGGATTATTCGTACTAAAACTCAGATGCCAGTCAAAAACGCACCATTTGGGACATTTGCCCTCCAAAGGTGACTTGTCGCTGAGAGTACGCTGAGTTTACGGTTCAGCTGACCATCGTACCATGATAGGACACATGGGGCTACCATCCCCGCGTCCTGCGTCCCCGTCACCGACGCGGAGAGTGTCCCCTCCTAGTCGAACGTGCGCTTAAAGAATGGCCCCGCATTCCCGATGCCCAACTACCCGAACCGTGGTCGTCCAGTTGGGAGTGTTGGGACTACGTAGCGGACTGGTACCCCCAACCGCATTCGGGCCATTGCGATCCTGGGCACGAAGCGACACTGTACAAGGTCTACGGCGTGGCTGGTCTCACCCCGGTCATGTTCATGCCTGACGGTCAAGATCGCGGCCCAGTCATTCTGTCCGCCGGAGAAGATTATTATTTTTTCAACCATGAAATGGATGAGTGGTTGAAAAAATTCGAAGGCACCTACGCGACTGTGGAAGATTTTATTCAGAATGGGGACTGGAATAGGATGGAGTTCGTGAAGTACGTTGGCAGCTATGCGTGTTATGATACCTAAAGTAAACTACATTCCTTTTCAACATGTTCAAAAGGGAGAGATTTCAAAATTAGAAGCGGACAGTCGATCCTTTTTGAGTAATAGAAGGGATAACATTCACCTTTGGCAATCTTGGTGTGCATGCCATACATAGATCTCCCGATCCGTGGCTTCAAGGTGCTCCAAGAAGTGCTCTCAAATAGGCAGATCATACCGCACAGCCACTACTAATCATAAACCCCGTTTTGAAGACTCACCAGCAACTCGAAGCAGGCCCTATAATGTGTAAACAATGGGCCTTGCATTGGAATAAGACCTCGTGGATTGAGCCAGGAACACCTACGCCGCGGCAAGACGAAATTAACCACAATTATCGATCCACCAAGTCTACAGTACATCCTTACTGATACACGAACGCTACTTGAACCCACCCCACAAATCCCCAAACGCATCGTCCTTTTTCGGCTGCGCGGGCGCCGCCCCAAACAGGTCCGCACTGCCCGAACCCGTCCCGCCCCACACACTGTTCGTGTCCACTGTGGCAAAAGAGGTTTGTTGCTGGAATGCGGGCTGTTGTTGCTGAGGCGCGCCCCAGAGGTTTGATTGCTGCTGTGGCGGCTGCGGCGCGGCCCATCCGGACGACGCGCCCCACATACCCGTCCCGTTGGCGCCCATCAGGCTCTGCGGCGGTTGCTGCTGCTGCGGGACAGGCTGGACAGGCTGCGCGGGCGCTCCCCAGGGGCTCGGCTGTTGCTGCTGCTGGAACTGCCCAAATTGGGGCGACATCACGGGCGCAGGCGCAGGCGCGGGAGTGGAGAACAGGGACAGTATATCCTGCTTTGCGTTCGCGTTCTTCTGCGGCGGCGGGGTCGGGGCGGCGGCGGGCGCGCGGAAGTCGAGCGAGAAGAGGTCTTCCACGGGATTGGGCTGCTTTGGCGGGGCAGGCGCCGGAGCGGGCGCTTGCTGGTGTGGGGGTTTCATGAGCGGGGCCGGGGGCGGGGCGGTGTTGGAGTGTCCGGCGGAGATCAGCTGGCGCGGCTGGGGCTGTCTGTTGATGGTCGAGTGGGAGGCGCGCGGCGGGGACGCGGCGCCCCAGCCGATCGGATCGGGTGTAGCGGCGACTGGGGGCACAGGCGCCGCGTCGACGGCCACCTCGGTCGCGCCCGCTTCCGAATCCAGAACGGAGGGGTCAGGAGGCGGTGGCCCGTCGAGCGCCCATCGCCGTGACTCGTACTTGGAACGGATGAACGACTCCATTTTGCTGCAAGCGCAAGCCAGTCAGTCGCGTGTTTGGCTGGGAGCAAATTCGCGGAATGCGCACTGGTCCGGCGGGATGTGTCCCGCTTTGAGGTGTGCCTCCCAGTAGAGATTCGCGAGACGGTTCCCCCACTTCTGGATGCTCTGTGCAACGTGTTAGGGAAACATTACACGTTTGCGGTTTGCGACACACCTGCATCTGTTCTGGCGTCCATGTATCGAGGTCGACCGACTTGACCTTGCTGATGTGGGTTCCCATTCCACGGTGGATGCCCGAGCATCGGATGCAGAGGAAGACACCGAGATTCCACGACGCCCATCGTGGATCTGAGTAGCACAATTCATAAGATGGAAGATGGATAGGACGTAGAAAGACCTGCCATTGCGTTTGCAGTCAGCACATAGCTTGTTCTCAGGCCGCTTGACGAGCTCCCGCAGAGTTTTCGTGAATCTGTCGGTGGTGGCCTTGTCTTGACGTGACATGGGCGGAAAGAGAGGAAAGAGAGTGCTAGCAGTGTGACGTCACGGCTATCTGCCAGTCACGATATTACCCGCCATCCTGCTATTGTGTCTCAGCCAGTAAGGCTTTCGATATTCTGGAGAGGCAGAATCAACCTGATTTCCGTTTGGAGGCTTCTCAAATATTTTCACGAAATAAGGACGAAGGAAATGTGGTCAACGCAGAGAATTCGAAGTGGCAGGTTACATGTACACAGCCACTGGAGCTGAACCTCGAGCTCCCAAACGCCGCCACCGTTGAACTCTGTTGCATACATTATATTCCGGCGGGCTCGCGGTTGCACCTAATGAGTTCTTCGAAGATTCAATACATCATGTACGTACAACGGATAAAATCACCGAAATTCCAACTTTGAGCGCTGAAAATACCTCCAGTCTTCTCCCTGCGCGCGCTGAAACCGGTCATGCAAGAGTCTAGTACTGGGGTATCTCCATTTTTTACGAATACACGTATTGGCCGAGTCACTCGCTGGACAGCTTCGGCCATGGACGGGCAGGAACTTACGACCCGCTCAGCATCGATTCGCCACTTACTCGGTCTTTTGTCGAACTTGTCTAATTCGGACCTTGTCCTTCACCCACATAAAGTATCACGGCCTCTTCTACCTCTTCCGATTCGGGGATCGAAGAGCGCGCTGCGTGCTTGGCGTGTCATGTGTTCGAGACCTCGTCAACGTTAACGAACACTCGATGTTCTCTTCTGATTGCCAAAATTCTGATCCTTTGTTCCTCTTCAAGAAATAAATTCCCTACGGTCTGCATCGGCACCCAGAATTTGTCCTTCTTCTGTGGACAAAATCCCTCGAAACTGGGAGATCGCTGGTGTATGCGTATGCGCCAAGGTTCACCTACCTCTTCAACGGTTCAACCTACTAGTACGGCAAGTTATTTTAGTCCCGATACGACGCGCGCTGCTAAATCCTGTTCCATATGATGAAATCTTGAGGTCCCACTAAATTTAGCGCTACATCAAGTTCTGCGTCGGGGGTGTCGGTAAAAAGCACATGGGGCTTGACTGACCGGCTCAATTATCTATAAAAGCCCTCGCCAGCGCGCTCGGCAGCACACGGACTTTATTGCTTCGTTTCCCCCCCGATCGCGATGCGTCTCTCCAGTTGTACTTTGCCAGTCCTCCTCGGCGTTGCGTCCCGCTCCTTGGCGCAAGCGACTGTTCAACTCCCTGGATTGACTGTTCCTGCCGAGTATGCTAGCAATAAAGCGGCGGCGCAGGAGATTTTCACCACAAGCTATGCTGCATACCAGCAAGTCGATCCTGAGGAGGCTTGCAAGAGACTGAAAACTGATTCTGAACATAGGAAGTTTGCCTTTGGTCACGATGAATTGTTGCCCGTGAGCGAGACAACTGGTGATGACCTTGGAGGCTGGGGAGCGTCGCTTGTTGATGCAATGGTGCGCCAGGTCCTCATTCATTATCGTCCGTTTATAACGTACTTTATTCGACAGGGCACCATGGTGCGTATCAAACTGGAATATCTTTCTTCTGAGGCTCACAATGAAGCCAGGTCGTCATGAATTTGACGGTAATTTGTCTCTTGTAAAATCACGCAGCACGGGTTGATATCATCCCAGGATTTGTTCGAGGGAGCGGTCAACTTTACGGCGACAGTCAATTTCAACACGCCGCCGGTACCTCAGACCATCAGGTACGCGGTGGCTATAAGATATTCCGAGTCGGCTAAATCTGTATATATAGCGTCTTCGAAACCACGATCCGCTGGGTCGGCGGGCTGGTATCGGCATATGAACTTAGCGGGGAGAAGTTCCCTATCCTCATTGGTTGGTGGTTTGCCATTTTATGCCGATGAATGCCCTGAAACAAGGAGAATAGAAAAGGCGAAAGAATGTGCTGACAAGCTGGCTTTTGCTTTCGTCGGTGTGAGTAGTCATTTCTCTGTCTTTTTGTGGCCTTCATCAGGGTGACAGGACAACAAAATTCCGTTCAACACCATGGATTTCACTACCAACTCCCCGGAGATCGGAACTGTACGCCCAACTCCTCGTATTTCGTGGCTTACCATCCTAATGTTTTCTGCAGACCAATATTGCCCAGGCGGGAACGCTGAGCTTAGAATGGACGGCGTTGAGCAAACATACGGGCAATGCAACGTACGGAGATCTCAGCACCAATTCTGTCATTGCTGTGGCACAACTTGTGCGCCATTCCCTTTTATTCTTACTGTTTGTGTTGACTTTGCTTTGAGGCTACTCCGCTACCAGGTAATTGAACTTTCGATTGTGTCTCATCGCGGTAACCGGATTCACGATGCATCTAGGTCTTGCTCCCCAGGTTATTGACCCCTCCACCGGGCAATTTGCTGATGCCTACATCGTCAGTATAATCGTCGTGAACAGAACATTGATTGCTAACGGTTTGGGAAGACATGGGGTGGCGGCAGCGACTCGTACTTTGAATATCTCCTCAAATACGCGCGTTATACCAACACTGACAACACCATCTTCATCGATACATGGAAGGTACGTTTGATTTTCTCGTTTTGCGAGATGTATACGTGGTAACCCATTTTATCGCGCCAGACCGCCGTCGATTCTTCTATCCGCACCTTGCTCAAGACGTCCACCGTGGGAGGGCATGCATATCTCGCCGACTTCGACGACCAGGGTCTGATTCGCCATGTGGGATCGTAAGGTTGTTCACTTCCGATGCTCCCAAATTCTGAAGTTTTTTTAGACATCTGGCATGCTTCTACGCAGGTAACTGGCTCCTCGGTGGAAAGTTAACCAAGAATGAGACAATCGTCAATATTGCGTTGCAACTTAACGACGGATGCTGGGTAAGTAATCCCGTCTACGATCATTTAATCGCTACTGACAAAATGACCACAGAACACGTATGCCGGTACCGCGTATGTTCCCACTTGTCTCCCTTTGCCTGTGAATGCCTGATCAGAATTTAGGACCGGCATTGGTCCCGAAACCTTCGCGTTCATCAGTTCCGACGGCAACTTCACCGGCGGAAACGGCATCTCCACTTCCCAACTGGCCTTTTATAAACAGCACGGGTACTACATCACCGGTTCTGATTATATCCAACGCCCGGAAGGTACTGTACCTTTATCATTTCGTGCCATACACCTATCTCATACTCCTGGAGTTCTGGAATCCAACTTCTACGCATGGCGGGTGACTGGCGACACGAAGTACTTGGACCGGGCGGCGTCTGCTATTGCGTCTTTCAACAAGTTCCTCCCCGCCACTGTTGCATTTGCTGGTCTCAACGATGTAAACAATGTCAATGGAGGGTTGATTGATGACATGGAGAGCTTCTGGTAGGCCGCTTTAATCTATCGCTGAATGTATCCGCAACGGTTGATGTTCTCCAGGTTCGCTGAAGTCTTGAAGTATCTGTACGTAGGCGTACATTTCTTTCCCTCTGTGCTCATCGCTCTTTTGCAGCTACCTCACTTTCGACGACCCAGCGCACATCAGCTTGGACGACTGTGAGCCGTCCCCTGTATATTGCGCAGGCGATTCTAACGATTCGCAGTTGTCTTCAACACGGAGTGTCACCCTTTGAAGGCTCCGCCTGCGCTCAATGTGTACGCCGGCTCCGGAAAGTTGATACCGCAAAAGCCGTTCACCCCTCACACTACCAACCAGCCGCGCCCTGCGGTCAGTCCCAAATCAGTCCCAAATAGTGTCTAGCTTTAGGTAAACATATTTTTTTTGCTTTCAATGGGATAAATTGTTTGCATTCGACATCATGGACAACCTGGTTCAATCAAACGAGTTGAGCAACAATGGGCACTGCGGTCGTGCAAACCACAACCATCAAACTTATCAGGTGTTGAGGGGTAAACTAGACACGCAAACCTGAGAATTGCCCTCGCCAAAAAAAAAAGGGGGGCTTTTGCACTGCTCTCGACCTAGGTTCAACTCAGTAGTCAGAAAAGTTGGGCCCGGCTCTCAGCCCAATTATTCTTCGGAGTTCAACTCATCTGTCCATCTACCAGCCTGGCGTCATTGAATACTTGAGCCCAACGAACCCGGGTCCGGGCTCGGGTTGAACGTTGAATGTTGAACGTTGGTCTTGTGCACTCCTATGTTTTAATCAGCGTTTTACTACATAGCAGCACTGGAGCTCAGTAATCGCTGCCGGAGCTCAAAATCCGTAAATTCAACATCTCCGAGATGCCCGAAAGGGGTTACAAACAGCGAGAAAAATGGCGGGATGCTCAAATAATATCGAGACCACAAGACGACGAGTCAAATACTTGACCTGCTACAGCAGCTCGCATACAGACCACTGTTGATGCGTTCGGAATCTTCGGATGTCGAAATATGTACCGAGGGTATTCGGAAGCTATCCGGATTTTTCCATATGACTTGGCAGACCATTGTCAGGACAGGGTTCGCCGCGCGATACCGCTTCCGCTATTTCCACTATGTCAGTACGCTCCGACATCCCTGTTGACATCACTCGGGATACATGTACACGACTGGTTCATTTGTGGTTTTTAGCCTGAGAATTTGTTAAGTGAGACGACCCGATTTGCGCCATCTTTAGCAACGGTCAGAAATCTAGAGCGCAACGACTGCCACAAACGACGTTGAACTTGAACGAGTTGAATTTACATAAGCTTCTCTGGCCGGAATGAACTCGGAACTTCGCACGTGGACCTTCTATCGGATTACCGTGACTATCGGCCCCTGCAGTGCCAGTTATTCATCGTAGGAATTCCCGGGTCGCTTTCCGCAATCGACAAACGGGTTTTGACTAACTCAAACGGCCGCGCCGTTTGTGCATACGCGTACTCTGGCAGGATTCTGACTATAAAGCTCCTCGACCTTCAGCTGTACTTCCAACTCGATTTGGGCCGCCCCACCTCTCCCCAGACGAGATTTACTATGGTACAACAAACCACGAAGCTAGGCGGAACCGCTTCCGACGTCACCGTCAGTCGCGTCGCGGTATGCACAGAGTCTTTCCTCGTTCTATCGCGGCGAGCTGACACTCCGTTCAGCATGGTTTGATGATGATGACGTGCGCTCAGATTCTTGTGTCGATATCCGGACTCTCAATTTTTCTTTCCATCTTGCAGATGGATTCCGACGCCTGTGCCCGACGAAGAGTGTTTTGAGGCTATCAAGGCCGGTATCGATGCTTTACCGGCCGGAGCCAAAGCGTTTTTAAACAGCGGTGAGCGGCAAGGCGCGCAACCCAGAGGCGGTTTATCCTGAATCGAATGGTAGGCGAATTTTATGCGCACGATATGAAAACTGGCAACCTCGAAATGCTGTCTCGCTTCTTTTCGAAATATCCCGAGTACGCGGACAAAACGTTTTTATCAGTGAAAGGCGGGATCAAGGATCGCGCACCGGCCAATTCGTGAGATATCTTGAGATCGCTCTGATGTGAAGGTTGATCTTGTTTTCAGGGAGGCGAGTCTTCGACAGAGCGTGGATAATATCCAGAGGGCCCTCGGAACCGTAAAGAAGCTCGACCTCTTTGAGCCGGCGCGCATCGATTCCAAGGTCCCCGTCGAGGACATGATGAAGACCCTGGTAACGCTCGTCAACGAGGGCAAATTCTCGCACATCGGGCTGTCGGAGTGCAAAGCGGAGACGCTCCGCAAGGCGCACGCAATACATCCGATTACTGCGGTTGAAATCGAAGTCAGCCCGTTTTCGTACGAGGAGAACCAGAAAAAGGTGATTACGACGGCCGCTGAACTTGGTATTTCTGTTATCGCGTACTCGTAAGCGTTCAATTCTCGACTCAGCCATTAATTGACATTATGTTTGTAGTCCCCTCGGACGAGGAGTTCTCGGTGGAAATATCAAGAGCTCGGCCGATTTGCAAGGTACGGTTAATGTTTTGCTATTTTCTGCGACGTTGCTTGAACAATAACAGAGGGCGATATCCGACTCCGATTCAGCCGCTTCAAGGACGAAAACTTGAAGCACAATCTTCCGATTGTCGAGTCATTGGACCGGATGGCCAAAGGAAAGGGTATCACTGTCGCTCAGCTCTGCATTGCATGGGTTGCTGCACTGGGTCCCAACGTTATCCCTCTTCCGGGTTCATCGTGCGCAATTTTTAGTTTCATTGATATCTATCTTTGTCCGATCTTCCATACAGGAAAGCGTCACGCACTTTGGAGAACCTTCAGGCCGGCGATATCGTGCTCAATGCCGGGGAATTGAAGGAATTGAGCGAGATTATTGCCACGCATGGAGTTAAGGGAGATCGAGGATATGGACTCACCGATGAGCAATCGCACTATTGGGGCTAGTCTTAGTAAACCGTGTTGAGAATGTACAAGTACCCGCGTTCAACTTTTTCTGATATGCACCGCAGTTTTCTCCCAGATGTAAGAGTAGTGATCATGCATATCTGCATAGCAAAAAATGCCAGACTAGTCGGTGTGGGTATTTTTGGTGGATTTTATCTTGACACTGTTCTACGACCACTAGTTGAGCCGTCTCCCCTTCAACTTTCAGGTGGCCCAGTCTTAACGATCTGCATGGTTGGAAATTCAATGAGCGTGAATCGTTCAAGGCGACGTGGAACATTCTGAGTCAATCATAAAATGCCTTGCCCGGATTACTTTCCGCCCAATCTAGCCGCTCCTGAACCCATTCTTCCATGTCGCTGTCAGCCCAGACAGCCACGTGAAACGTCAACCTGCTCGTAAATTCACGGAAAGGCCTCCCTTTCTCGTACGCCCGAACCCACTCTCCCGTCGGGTCACCCGCTTCGATCTGTTGCATGAATAAATACCGCAGCAGTGCCTTCTCTTCAGCCGAGCCACCCTCGTACGCCCCGTCCCATTCCTCCGCATCCTGTAGCCATCGCGGCATATATGCACATTCCCACAAAGGTGCCACTGTTGCGCCCTCGAAGTCGATTAGGCCGGTTATGTGCCCAGTGCTTTCGTCGATCTAGAAAGACAAGTCCGATCAGTTAAGTCGTAAATCGGTATTGAACTGACCATGATATTCGAGAGCCGAAAGTCGTCCAAGCTGAGGGAGAACGATTTGTCCGGGGTGGTGAGAGGTTCAGAAACACAGACGTCGCCCGGATAGACCGATGTGAGCTGTACGGCTTTTTCGAGAGCGCGAATACCCTGCTCAAGGCGTTCGGTGTCGCCCTCTAGCTCGTTGTCCAATATAAGCTGCCGGTGCTGCTTGAAGATGTGCAACTCGGCGTCCAGGAAGCTGCGCATATAACCAGAAGCGCTGGGAAAGGGACCGCGGTACTCGGAGAGGGCGTATCGATCGGCTTCGTTCGGAAGTCGCACGAAACCGTCCAAAGCTCGATAAAATGGAGTAGCAACAATGGGACCAACGACGGTATTCCCCTCGGCGTCGTTGTAAAGCGAGCCCCCCGTGAAAAATCGAAGCGCGTAGAGCTGGAGTATGCAGTGGGCAACATCAGAAACTGTCACTTTTTTCAGGTCCATGGGTAGCGTGTCCCAGACTTCGCTCGCGGAAATACCCTCGATCTGCAAATTGAAGTTCAGTCAGCTAGCATTATTACTCAAGAAAGGCGCCACCTTCTCCATGATCATGTACTCTTGTCCCACCGGATTGGTACTATCGGAGTTCCAACCATACACTCGAGGCGTATGTATACTAGTGTGCGAAGCGATATATTGCAGCGTAGCTATCTACGGTGATTTGTTGAGAGGAACATACAATGGTCCAGGTAAACCACTTACTTCCGATTCAATTTTGTCCTTTGGAAATGCCGGTGCGGCCACCCGAGCAATGATATTCAAAATTTCAGATTTATTGTCCAAGACCTCATACACCTGCATACAATTAAATGCGAGGAAGATGCAGAAAGGAGTAAACTGACCTTGTGATATCCGCCCTCTGCCAACTTGACCAGCTTCAAGTTGCCACAATTTCTACTGGTAGCCTCGAGTTCAATCAGGCTGGTGACTGCATTTTCAAGCTCAGAGATGGAAAATGAGTCGGGTGTGGTTCCTTCCTCGCCGTCGTACGAGAATTCAGAGCAGTTGTCTGTATCGTGGAACGCGAGAGCCATGTTGGAGGTTGACAACCAGAACGCGAAGACGCCGTCAAGATGGAGCGTGACGCCGCCGACAGTCCGCCGACTCGGACAGCCGCCGACTCTGGATGGGTGGAGTTTGAATGCATCCCATGCTGATGTCCACCGGCCGTTCCACTATAAGAATGTGGGCAATAACCGATACTCCAGAAACCCTGTACAAGCCTGTCTGGTAAGTAAAATCGAGCCGTGAATCGGATGAGAAATGAACACGAGTTCGGCAAAGTGCGGGATCAAATCCATCAACCGACTGTTTATTTCCAAGACATTTTGCAAACAATTGCAATTCAGCTTCCGACCCTTGCCCATCCGTTCACTCGACCCGTCCTCCAGATAAAATGGTGAGTATCTCTACGCCCACCGGGATGCACTCAGGATCCATGCTGGATGGCTCTGCCTCTGGGACGGAGCGCAGGAAGCTGCAGAAAGCTGGATTCAGCCCGGATGATTTGGATGACGAGGAGCTGACTTTTTTCTGTGCAGGCCTCCGCAGACCTCGCAGCCACCTATGCTGCCTTAATCCTTGCCGACGAGGGCATTGAAATCACCGTCAGTCCTGCGCGCTTCCAACGACCGCAAAAAAACTCATCGTTTCTAGTCCGACAAAATTGTCACCCTCACCACCGCCGCCAACATTGAGCTGGAGCCCATCTGGGCAACACTGCTGGCCAAAGCTCTCGAGGGGAAGAACGTAAAAGACCTCCTGTCAAACGTTGGCGCTGGTGGAGGCGCACCCGCGGCCGGCGGTGCTTCTGCACCCGCTGCTGGTGGTGCCGCTGCCGCTGAGGCACCAAAGGCGGAGGAGAAGGAGGAGGAGAAGGAGGAGTCAGACGACGACATGGTTCGCCTTTGTTTTGGTCGATGCGTATCTTTGCTGACTGACTGGTACAGGGCTTCGGTCTCTTCGATTGATTTCTCTACATTTTTGCTTGTATTCCGCTACCCCGAAATCACTTGCATTGCTTTTGGGATCCTGCAATCACCGCGCTGAGTTGGCCATGGAATTAACCAGTCAATCGGCACTTGACTGGAACGTCGCAAATGCCTCCGCGCCCATCCATACCCACGGGCTCTCGTATCAAATAGATTGTCTGGCTGTCGCCCTCCATCGAAGAAGCGACTCGTCTGGCGTCGGACAAGAACCGTCTTCGTCGCTTCCGACCACCGACGAGACGACTGAGCGTGTATTCTTTGCAGAGCAGATGTCCGACGCCGCGCTCCTCCATTCAAATATCTTGAGTATCGTCGTATATGGCCGGCCTCGCCTGCGACTCAGCCAGCGCATTGCGCCTTTTGTCTCAAGTCGTAATCAAATACACAGCATTTACCATTTGGGCCTTGAGCTGACGGCGACGCTGAACGTAGCGGTCAATTCAAATCGCCACTTCCTCACCCTCACACAAAAAGAAGAAACCAAAACCAACAATCCATTCACACAGGCACACTAATCTACTCACACGCCCCCGTCCCCGCGCGCACACGCCCCATGTCCGTGTCGTTGTTGCAGTTTTCAGGTCCCCAGTTTTGCGATGTTTTTGCGCCTGCGTTTGCTCCCCGTTTTTCGATGTTTTTGCGGTTTCTTGATTATTCGATGTTTTTGAGATTTTGCGTTTTTGAGATGAGGGTCGAGATAACGGCACTTGAGGAGGGGAAGAAGGCCAAGAAAAGAAACAAAGTAAGGGAGGCGGAGGTGTCCAGTGCCGGAGCCGAGCCATAGTGACCGAGAGAGTAGGGGCGGGGGAGGTGTCCGAGTCGGGAAGCCGTTTGCCGGGATTGCACCGATATGCTGCGAGCAGCGGAAGGGGGGAAAGTCGGGGGCGCGCGGGGGTCCTTTACGGGATAGCCAGGCCGGAAAGCTCACCAAGGTTGCTGCAAGCAGCGGAAGGAGGGGGAGGCGGGGCCGCGCGGGTGTCCTATACGAAGAAACCATTTGCCGGTGGTGGTGACCGTGGTGTGCTGGGAGCGCCCTGGACCCTCATTCGCCGTAGTTGACGGGGACGTAGTCAGGCCAGACGTCCTCGCCCTCCTCCTCTTCCCCCACAGCCCATGCACCAAAGGCGTAGGAGTCAAGGTTGACTACGTCGGACCAATGGGCATGGCCGTCGTCCTCCTGCTCGTCCTTGGCCTTGTCAACGCGGTCGACGATGGAGCCCTTCCTTGGCACCGGGGGCTCCAAGTACGTCGACATCTCCAGCCATTGGGGTGCGTCGAAGAACGCCGCGATATCGGCGTCTGTGAACTCCTCAAACCTGTCGTCCGGGGTATACGAGGTTCCCGTCTCCTCCAGCAACCAGGACCAGTGTGGAAGAGCAACGAGCTCCTCGAAGGCGGCCCTAAGCGCGCGCGGCGACGAGGTCGGGTTGGGCGGGGGCGACGAACCTCGGGCGGGGGCGGGCGGCGAACGGGCGGGTGAAGACGACGGAGCGGTGGGTGGTGGCGACCAGAACACATCCTCCTCCTCCCACCTCTGCGTGTTCTTGACCTCGGGGGCCACCTCGACGCGGTTGATCGTGGAGTCCCTGATTGGCATAGGACTCTCGATCTCCAGATACTCCTCAATGAGGAGCCATTCGCGCGAATTGAAGAAGGCCGCGATCTGGGCGTCAGAGATGTTCGCGCTGTCGTCGTCACCCGTGTAGTCCAAACCGGCCGCCTCTACCAACCGGGGCCAGTCTGGCATGTTGATCAGGCCTTGGAAAACGGCCCTTAGCGCGAGCGGCGAGGAAGTCACGCCGGGTGGAAGGGACGAGACACGGGCGGGTGCGGGCAACGAAGGGGGGCGCGCGGACGACGGAGGAGTGGGCGCGGGGGCGGCGGCAGGCGGCGGCGGTCCGCGGTATGCCAACTCTGGGGCAGAGGCGGAGGGGCGGAGGGCGGACGCGGGGGCGGAGACGGGCGGGCAAGGGACGCTGCGACGCTTGGACTCAGGCGCGGCCGTGGCGCCGACGACCGCTGGCGCGACGGTGGAGGCGGGCTGAGCGCGAGGAGATGCGTGACTCTGGGCTGCGTGGGCGGAGGGACGGCGGCGAGGGCGGCGGGGAGCGCGCTGCTGGATCTTGGCATCATTCTCCTTCTCGCGTAGGCTGCGGCGCTTGAAGGACAGCGGCTTGCCGTGGACGCGGAGGCCCGGCTTGTTTGTGATGCTGCCCAACGGTCGGCGCCCGTTCTGCACGCTCTTGAAGCCGTCGGGTTGGGAACGTACGACCAGGTCCTCATCCTTAGCATCCGGGAGCCTTGGGGCCGGGTCGTCCGCCGCAGGGATCAAGACTTTCGTCGAAATGGCCGCTAGATGTGTCGTGACTGGTGCGACGGCGAGCTCGACAGCCACCGAGGACTTCACGAGAGCGAGTGCAGCACCGACATTGAGCATGGAGGTGGGACGAGGCTCTATAAAGTAGAACATTAGCGAGGGAAATACACAAAGTCTGATACACGTACCCGATATTACTACATCTTTCTGGCCTAGAGAACGAAGAGGGTGAGATGGCGGAGGATACGAAAGGCGAGAAGACCTACCTCCAGCCTCGACGCGAGTGCGGTTACGAGCATCGCCGTCACCACGCCCCGCCGTGCCACAGAGTCGTCCGAAGACGGGGAGGCATACAAACGATAACATCAAGCGAGTGTGGGGTGGGTGTTGGTGTGGGTGTGGGTGTGGTAGCTGGTGAGCTAGTGGTGCCTGTGGGCGATGGTGGTGGTAGAATGCAAGGAGCGTTCTGAAGTGGCTGACATCCAAGTGGCTGACTTGAAGCTCTTCAAAATTTGGTCCAGTTTTGTTCGGCAGGGCCCGTAGAATGGAGTTCGGCAAGTCTCAGGTCTCAGGTCATCGAACGTTGCAGCAGGGAGTGAATTTGAGTCCAAGAGCTGGAGATTCCGGAGAGGTAGATTCCGGACTTTGCCCCATAGCTTTTCAAGTGATCAGAGCTAAACAAGCGCGATTGAAGGATTTATGAGATGCTTGAGCCAGTTCCGATTGAAAATTGGAACTGTCGACGTTGCATGAGTGCCCCAACGATTGTGGATTCTGGGATGTTGGACGTCGAGGAAGAGTTACATCGCAGTGGTAACGCGTGACCGCATTTGGCAAGTCCGGCCGTTGTAACTTGTTCCACCCTGCCATGACCCCAGCAAAAATCCCATTTCTTTCAGCAGAAACGCCATATTACAACTTAACGCATAGTCTGAGGATGGGCAGGGTATGATAAATTAGATGCCAACAAACAGAGCCCACACCCCCTTCGCGTACGACACAATCTCGTCCGCACCCAGCTTGCTCTCCCCAAATATCCGGTCCACGAACGTGATGGGCACCTCCCCCACACTGTACCCCAGCGCCCGCGCCCTCACCATCATCTCCATCTGGAACACATACCCCTTCGACTGCGTCTCCGCGATAATGTGCCGCAGCACGGGTAACCGATACAGTCTAAGCACAACAACCCAAGGAGTCAGCAGAGTGCAGGATATGCAGAGGTGGAGATGTCGGAGCCTTACCGGAAGCTCCCCGTTAGATCGCTGACGCCGGGGTTCAGCACCGTGTCCGCAAGGAAATTCGCGCCGCGCGAGACGAGCTTGCGCTTCAGGTCCCACCCGTGCACGCCGCCTGGCGTCGCCTCACTCAGGAACGGCTTCGACGTCGAGCGGTACCGTGTGCCTGTCACGATATCGAGGTTGTGCGCCTTTTGCAGGCTGTAGTCACTTCAGTGACGTGTCCGCGAGGGCGAAGAGTTATGCAACGCACCTAATGAATTGGGGTATGAATTTGGGCTGCGAGCCGTGTTAATGGTTGGTGCGGTGAAGGGGAAAGCGTCGTACATGATGCGAGAAATCCGCGTCCATGATAATTACAAAGTCCCCTGTGCAGAAATTGAGGCCGTGGATGTACGCCGTCCTGCAAAGCATGAGCCCAGTGAGTGGAGGCACTTTGAATGGGCCTACCCGAGTCCCAGTTTGCCCGCCCGCGGTTTGAGCACCTACGTGGAATGAAAAACATTGCGTGAATAGCGTTTCCAGCCGACTTACGATCTTATCCTCTCCATACAAGCCCGCCAGCTGCCGTGCGACGTCCTGCGTCCCATCCGGGCTCGCGTCGTCCACCACAATAACCTCCCAGGCGAGCTGCCTGGCCAAAATTCATTCCTGCTTCGCTCTGTCGGCAAAAAGCTTTACTCACTCTTCTTCAAACACCCTGGCAAGCAGCCATATGATAATAGGGAGATTCGTGCGCTCGTTGTAGGTGGGGAGGATGACCGAGTACTTGTGGTACTTGTGCGTGTCGGAGGGCATGGTGTTGCTCTCGAAGGGATTCATCCGTTGTCGTCACACACGCGCCCGTCACACCGCGCCTTGGTCTTTCACCACCACCTTGCATGGCGTCCGCCGCCGTCAAGCGCCTCGAGGGCCTCCTCTGCGAGAACCTCCGTGTCACCGTCGCCGACGGCCGCATCTTTATCGGCTCTTTCGCCGGCACAGACAAGCCGCTCAACATCCTCCTACTCAACACCGATGAATTCCGCCTCGGCCCAGACGAGAACCCCGACGGGCGCTACGTCGGCCAAGTCCTCATTCCCTGGCGTCTCGTGGTCAAGGCAGAAGTCCAGTCCAGCGGCGGCTCGCATCGCGCGCTCGATGATTATCTATGAAGGTTCGCGTCAAACGTCCAAGAAACAGGATTTGTACTCAAGAAGTTCAAGGACTCCCAGCCCGAATTGCTATTGAAACCCATGTATATGTGGTTATACTCTCTAACTACATATACATCACAGCAGCAGAAAGCATGTAATCGATCGTATGTACCACAACGAAATCCAGCCGAGGATGAACAGTACGGACACACAACCAAAGAAAATATACATTACGGTAGTCTCCAGCGAGGTCGCGCCCTCGCTGTGATCGTATACAGCGAGGGCGCGACCTCATTAGACAACGATAAGTATAATCATGAACGAATAAGTGAACCCGCTGTCCGTGTCCATCCGTGGTCTAACGGTCAAGGAGCTGTTAAAAAGAAAGAACTGCATCAACTCGACCACGTCCACCCAGAGGTAGAGCCTGCAACGCACCTTCATGCGCTCGCTCCTTTCCCTTCTTGGACGAAGACCACATCACCGGCGAGTCCTCCAGCGGCATCAAATGCCCCAGATATCGGCCACTGCCCCCGCCGACGGATGGCGCGAGGGGCGATTCCAACAGCCGGAGGCCGCGAGTTCGCTGGGGGTCGCCAGCCGGCGCTGTACCACGTCTAATCGGAGAATCGTCATACGTGGGCATCCTCCCAAAAGGACTGCTGGACACACCGCCGGCCATCGCGCTCTCGTCGAGCGTCCCCGGCGCACCAAACAGCCGGCTCGCCGAATCCCGCCGCCTCGACGGCGTCTCAAACACGTTCGGCCGGGTTGGCCACATGTTCTTCGGCGTCGTGATGCCCCCAAACTTGATCCCGCGCGATGGCGTCGATGCTGGGTCAAACGGCATGTCGTCCATATCAAATACCCCGCCGGGCGTGAACATTTGCCCAGAGGCGCGGCGGTTGCGGTTCTGAGGGGTCGAAGGAGTGACTGGTACAAGTCGCGTGTCGGACGCAGACGTAGAGGAGAACCCAGAGCCCCAGTCTGCACTGGCTCGCAGAGTACCAGAGCCCCGCGGTGGTGTCGCGAGTAAGTTCGGACTGCTCCAGGGCATGGGCGAGTCCTGCAGGGTGGTCGGCTGGAAAAGTGGGGTATCCTGCGATTTGACCGGGGGAGGCTGGCTGTCAGTGGGCACGAACGTCGGTTCCGGGGCACGCGCCTCCGCCTCTTCGTCAGAGGACTCGGACCGCTCCGCGATATAGCAGTTGCGACAATACCATGGATCGTCTTCGCCCCCGAGGTCCGCGATACTGCGAACGTTGATGCAATGGAGGTGGTACCAGATCTGGCAACTGTCGCACTGCACAACGTCGCCCGCATCGTCATACCTCCCGCGACAAATGCAGAGCACCTCCTCCTCGTCCTTGCTCTGTGCTCGCGCCCGGCGAGCCTGCCGAAACGCCAAAGATCGGACGCTGCGCTTGGCGAGTAGCGCAGCACGCGCGTCTCCAGGATCGCTGGGGAAGAACCTAGTCCGCCTGACACCGCTGACGGGTCGAGGCACATGTGGATCCGCCGACAGCTGCACCATCTTCCCTCTGCCACCGCGAGTCGGAATCGGCCTTTGCGACCCAGCCTCGTAGATCCTGCTCCACTCCGCTTGGTCGAGGAGGTCTTCGTTGTCGCCCTGGTTCCCGCCATCTTCCTCTCCGCTCCCATCCTCCTCGTCGGTATCGCGGTTGAGGAATTGCTCGATGATATCCATCCGCTGCTCGTCCTCCTCCTTGGTCATTTCCGCGCGCTCTTCCGACCGCAGGCGCCACGGGAACTCCGCATCCGGCCAGTTGGGCCGTTCACTGGCAGCATCCTCCAGTGCCTGAGCGGCGGCCAGCTTTTTCTCACGCGCGGTGGGTTCTTGTGACTTCTTCTTGGCCTTCCTGTTGGCCGCCGCAATAGCACGTTTCGCAGCAGCAGTCCCAGCCTTTGACGGTGACGGGTCCACTACAGCCGGCGCGAAACCATGCTCCTCGCTCACATTGTCGACCAAAACGCGACCCAAGACTTCGAGGTGCACGGGAAATAGCTTCGATGTGTGAGGATCGCTGGAGGTATTGGTCGTCTCATTGGATCGGAACGCTTCCAACCGCTTGCGCTTGCGGAGCTCCTTCTCGGTCAGTGGACGCGGAGGTTGAGGCGCCTCTGCGGGTTTGGCAGCCGTCGACGGTCCAGGAGGTCCAGGGGTTTGCATCATTGGTTGTGGTTGCCGAACCCAGTCTGCCGTCCGCTGCAGCGCATAAGCACCGACTCTGTAGAAAGAAATCGAAGCTGGCTCACATAACGTCCGTATCCACCCGCCATCAAACTCTCCTCGAAGCTTTCATCGGACGTCTCCTGGAACAGAGTGATCCGCCTCCCTTTGTGGGGGCTGTCCATGATGCCAACGCCAGGGCGTCGTGAGCTTTCATCATCAGCCAGTGCAGGAGGATCGGTTTCGGAGAGGGGTCTCTTGGCGCGTTTGAGGTAATCCGGCCGGCGGGCCTCCGCCTCTTGTTGTAGCGCAATTTGGTTCTGCATCATGGCATGCCGGATGCGTTCCATCTCGCCGCCTGGGACTGGTGAGGGTGCGACAAGCGGAAGGGGAGGAGGTGCCGAACCGGGAGTTGGAGAAACAGGGGGAGTGGAAATTTGTACAGAAGAGGAACCACCGGGGATCTGGCGAGGAGTGGTCTGAACAGGAAGGGGGTTCGCAGGTGAAGGAGCAGATGAGGAGAAGATGTCGTTGATATGTACTGGTATTTGGGTCGATGTCGGCCCCGTCGACCCGGGCAAACGTTGAGGACCAGGGGTCAGTGCCTTGTCCGCAATCGTGAGTTTATCCAAGAACGGGGAGGAAAGGGCAGGGCTCGGGGCTGATGGTGGTGGAGTGGTCATTCGGGAAGGAGATCGGTTCGCTGTGGCCGGCGAAGGAAGGGTGGTGCTGTTGACCATTGAATGAGAAGGAGTGCAACACGGATAGCTGGCACGTACGACGATGCCACAGCCCGAGGTGTCGTATAATGGGCGGAATGAGGGCTGGTTGCACTGTCAGTCAATAGGAAGAATAAGATCAAGAGACGCGCACTTGAAATAAGGTATCGTCGGGGTCCTACTGAATCGAGGATCGTATCGTGGAGTGTAAGGGCTATCGAACGCATTCAATGACTGAGCGAACGCGAAGAGAGGGTGTGTTACCTCGTTTCTGGGGTCGGAGGCTGCTGCTGAGGCGAAGCCCCGGGCATTGAAATCATTCTAAGCGGTAATGAGCATGGGTCGGTTGTCAAGGGCGCGTGAGGCGCACTGTTTTTGGAGAGGCATCCCATAAGCAGGGCGTCCCAGTACAGGGTATTGCGTGTATGATCTGCGCCAATAGGGATAAAAATGTCGGTGGCAAGCCGGGATGATAAGGGAGGCACTGACGACGACGCTTGAGCCAGGGGAGACTCTGGAGTCTGGAAATTGAGGTATTGGCCCATAAAGTCTGGACTTGGGTGAAAGTGAGTCGAATTGAAGGCTACGAAGGGGGAGAAATTACCTTTGCGGTGTGGGCAAATGAGTCCGCCCAGGCGGAAAAGCTGACATCCCGCCATCCGAAGGGCTATTCGTGCGCTTAGTCGAGCACAAGGTGATGAGAGAGGTGTTTAAATGCCTTGATAACGAGTGTTGGCTCTCTAGGGAAGGCTGGAGAACGGGGTGGTGCGCGGTTTGAGAAAATAGATCGAGACCCTGATCCGCCCTCTGGTTCTGGGCGGACATGGAGCAAAGAGGATATTCAGAGGAGTATGCAGGGTCTTTTTTGTTTAGAAAGGTGTCGCAGATCGTAACGGGACAGGGAGAGATGGATGAGGGAAGGAGAGAGGAGAAGAAGGGCTCATGACCGTGTTCGATTGATTTGTCAGCTAATTGGTCCTAAAGAGGAAATTTCTGAATTCCTGTTTCTCCCTGCCATTTTCGTGGCTTTTGCGTCGACGCTGGACCAGGCAATCCCACTGTGCGTCGTGAATGTAGTATCCAGAAGTTAAGGAACTCTGCTTCCTGATCTGTCCCCTCTCGGTCCGAAAGATCCTCGCCGGTTTGAACTTACTCGCCGAATGGCCGCAGAGTATGCATCGTACCGTGACATGCGTCCCATGCATATGCCCACCACTCGGCCGAAGCGGAACCGGCGACTCTCTACGGGCATCCAGTACATGACATCGGTCTTCGGGGATACCACGTAAACCCCTGGACTTGTATAAAACGAGCGCTCCATGCCGGCAATTTTTTTTATTTCCTCCCTCTCTCATCATGGGCGGGTTCACTCTTGCAATCTTGGGTGCTTCCGTCTCGCTTGCCGCGGGTATAATCTGGCAAAATGTCTGTAGATTCCCACCTCCGTGGACTAAGGAACTCCAGACACTGGGTCAACCGAGGGAAAAGAAACTTCGAGGTACAGCCGTTGTTTGCGGTGGAAGGTATGTCCATGTCTTCACTCGCAAACCTCATCTAAGACTTTCCAAAGCATCGCAGGAACTGTTACCGCTCGCATATTGGCTGACCACTTTGAACGGGTCATCCTTGTCGACCCCGAAATCGAGAACAACGAAAAGCCCAAGACGCGAATCATGCAATACAATGCTGCTCATAGTGAGATGCTTCAATCACAAATGAGTTTATAGGCCAATGTCTTCGTTCAGTCTTCCTCAGTCTGTTTGTAACTGGCGCGAGACGACTCTGGCCCAATTTTGACGAGGAGTTTCTGGCTAGTGGTGGTCGGTAAGTATTGGGTATTGGACTAGTCAACCGAAATAACTGACCACGAGCGTCCGCAGACTTGCACCCGCTGATCCTCAACTACACTACTCTGGCATTCCGCTCCTGAATCCATACCAGGACTACCCAGAGGGCTGTTTCCCGGACACGCTGGTTATCAGACGATCTACGGCGCAGAAAGTGCTCCATGCCTTGCTGATGAACCACCCAACAGCGGCAAATATCACCGTTTTGGCCGGTACCGTGCGCGGCCTCGAGGCATCGGGCGACATGAGTTCCATCGAGAGCGTGATTGTTCGCAAACTTGACGGAACACAAATGCATCTGAATGATGTTGAACTGGTCGTCGGTCAGTTCCGGACGGCGTATCGAAAATTTTGATCGTAAGCTCAGTGATGCAGATTGCACCGGGACAATTCAAGCAGGTTTGAAATGGCTCCCAAGCGCTGGATTTTCTATTCCAGCAGACCTTCGATGCTCATACAACAGTAACCTGCGCTACGCAACTATGTGTTTCACTGTCCCCCCGGAGCTCCAAGCCAGGCTCCCGATACCTGAGCCGGCGACCAAGACAGCTGGCATCTATTGCGGTGTTCAGCATGTCGATTATGGTTCTTCCTTCTTCGGTTTCTTCGCAACCGACAACAACACCAGTACGGAAAGTCTTTTTTATCCAAGCTTCTTTCTGATCGCGGTTTCTGAACAGTGCAACTCATGGTCGGCGATAGCAGTACGAGCGATGACGGCTTGCCGCGAGTCGCTTCAGAAGTGGTTCCATTCCTCGCCGGAGTTCGGTTGCACGCTCCCATGCCGTCGTGGTTCCTTGAAACCATCGCTATTCTGTGCGAACACGGGAATCCAACGTTCAACAGCATCAAAATCCGTACGTGATACTCTTATCACGAAACCCATGACTGAGATAGTGTTAGCGACCCAATCGTATATCGAATACCATCGGTTGCCAGAAAAAAACCTACCGTCCAATTTCATTGCTGTCGGTGATTCTAGCCTACAGTTGAACCCCGTTCATGGGTAGATATGTTCGTCTTCACTTCACTATCATTCCTGATCATCTTCTGCAGGCAAGGCTTCTCGAAGATAATCCTCAATGGTCTGGCACTGAACACGCTTCTCACTTCCATCGATCCCAGTCTGCCGAAACTCCCCAGAGATTTTGCGAAACGTTACTTCAAGAATAATGCCACTTATACCCACGGCTTGTGGTGAGTAAAAACAGCACTACTAGACGCCGGATGTGTCTCAATTCTATTCTTTGTAGGGATGCCACGAGATTACACGGTAAACCTTTCTTACTGTCGCACAACATAATTTCTTAAACTATCATCTTCACAGACTACGGAGCTTCGAGCTGCCAACCTATGAAAGGTGAAACGAATGATACCGGGCGGTTTATCCGTTGGTTCGAACTCAAATTGGTGTCGGCCGCGACGCAGGTGCGTAGGAATTTCGTACAGCATAGTAAGTTGAAGTTGATCTTGAGAACACAGGACGACGAAGTTGCGTCGGCACTATGGCATGTTCGCCATTTGATGGCTGCAGACACAGCTCTTTTGGCACCAACAGTCTTGTGGAAGGCCCTCTGGGCCCCTTCGCGCTTTTGAGTCAGGAGAAGGCTGCACATTGTTTGACCTTCTCTCTACAGTAATGTGGATGTTTAGTACATCGCCAATCGCAATTTCCCAAGATCTCCTACTCTATCACAATCCTTCAACACTTACCGTCTTTTCACGCCCAACTACCTATTTACAGACATCGGATAGCATGCGAGCTGTGAAAGACGGGCCTTCAAGTTGTTCTCAACTTGAACACAAACAAACCTGACATCTGTCAAAGTTGAACTTACGGCAACCCGGACCGAATTCCTGTTTCGTACCACCATCTCTCGCTCACGAAACCGTCAAATCCTATTATAAGGCCCATAAGTACATGACTTGATAGTATTAATAACGTTGCGGCCCAGACTCAAGAAGGATGCTTAACTCCGCGCCAGCGCTTGGTCGGCGCCTACGCTGCTTACACCCGTCGTCGACTCTCCCTACCCACATCGATGGCCAATCCTCTTGTTTTCCCGGGGAGGTATTTTTTCTATCCCATCGGCAACACATCAGCAGTGTCTCTGTTGAGAGACATCGCGCCGGAGGAGCCAGCCAACCTTCTGCTTCTTGGTTGCGGCGATCCTAGGAATGTGCTGTACAGCATCTACTGCGAGACTCATGGCTGTACGATTTAAGACCCTCAGTTCGATAATCCCTTCCTGATGTCGTTTGAAGCTGATCGTCCTTTGGACTTCACTTGTGGCGATGTCGATCCTGCAATTTTAGGTACGTCGTTTTGGCAATTACATCCGATCTTCGTTCAATTTTCCGTTCAATTCTGACTCGAAATTCTCTCTCAGCGCGCAATGTTCTACTGTTCACACTTGTGGCCGATAATCAGCTAACCTCGGGGACCATTTGGAACATATTCTTCCATTTTTATCTCGACAAAGACTGCCTTTCGCAGTTGACATCACAATGCAAGAAACTGTTGAATATCGGGGAGACCCTGGAGGAATGGGCTGCTTCGACGTACGCTCCATTCCTTAGGATGGCTACACAGTACACCTTGACGGAAATCCGTCGTCACTGGTCCTTATACGTCGCCATGCACGATCTGCCAGCTGGGCGAAAAAATACAATTCGTAACGCTTTCCGCGCAAAATCCAGATCTGCGCAGGATCTAGGCGTTGGTGCTCGCTCCGCTGGACCACTCATTGGGAAGGCTCTCAAGGTGTGCGAGGAGCAGTTCCTAGCATATTGGAAAACGGGCACAACCTTTTCCAAGCCCAAGGAAATTGCCGCTGCGACATTCATTAATCCGACATTTGTTTATTCCCTCGGCGGCGAAGGCTGCAATGTGCATTATGGGACGGATCCTGTCGCCCCCTTCCACTTGGCGGCTCTGTTCGGCAATGGCGGTAGCCGCATTTCTGTGAACGATCTCGTCCGCGTCGTCCAAGCGGAGTTTAGCGATTGGTGCTCGGCTTTGCACACCGCTATCTCATCTAGCGGAAGAACTCCTGTCATCAGGTTCTGCGTGAGCGAAGCCACGGCTCTCTGCAGGGCCTTGAATGGCTTTAGCAGCACAGGAGCGGTCAATTTAGGAATCCCCGTCGCACCATGGAAAACCCAGTTGCTGCAGTTGAACCGCGCCGAATATGGTGATGCGCCAGCGGCGTTCACAGTTATTGACACTTCAAACCTCTCGGACCACGTTGGTCTGTTGAATGTCTTAATCGCCGCTGTGCCATTACTGCGGGCTTCCGCACCCCAGGGAGGAGTACTCTACACCGAGTCCTTGCTATTTCATGGCACGGACGCGACCAAAGAGTTTGCAGACAGGTTATACGCCGATATCCAAACAGTGGGTCTGCTGCTCGGTATCACCCCGATAGACTACCTTTCGGGATTCTCTTCGCGTTCCAACACGCACGAGCTAGCGATGTACCAAGCAGGCCAGGAGAATCAGTTCCACCAGACCACCACATGGAAGATGCCGGCTTCCGGAGATTCCTTAGTCTTCTCTGGCAAAGATAGACCAGCGCCTATTACATGGGATCCGCGCCAACTTGGGACCCTCCTGTATGATATTTACCACCAGCTATTCGAGCAAGAAGACGCCGCTCACTTTTGGAGGATCAACGAAAATAATATCTCCAAGGCGTTTGCTGCATCGAATCTGATACGCTATATCCGAGAAAGCTTTGTCCTCCTTCTCAAGCTCGTACGGGAGAACTTCGAGATACCCGCTGGACTGTGGCACGACGTGATGGAGCGTTTCATCGGCCTCAAGGAGGCGGACAAATCTTTGCCGATGGATTCCCTCAATTACCAGGACTTGTGTGCACACCTCCATCTTCATAACGTCCACACGGTCCCTTTCCTGCATATAACACAGAAGACCGGGCGTTTTTCAACCTGGGATACTGTTCCCCTCGTGGTCCGTGTCATCCTCGTCGTCCCGCGCGACAAGTTCGAAGTGGTAAACAGCCTGGCTGAGACGATTGGGACCCCGATTCTACAATGCGATGTGAGGGGCCGTTGGATCATGAACGCGTTCACAGCGGTGCACGCTTCGTTCGGCATTGTGATCCCGATGGGAACCAAAAGTCAACCTCGGGTGGTTTTCAAGGAAGACCCTGAGGGGTGGAAGGGCTCCTCTCCTGTTGTCTTCTCCTTCACAATGTCCGCGGGACTACTGACACTCGACGATCCTGAACACACCAGGATTTGTTTGGCTGTTCGTAGCACTCCTGCCGCGACAAAACCTGTGGTTCAAAAACTTGGAATGGAACAGTCTGTTTTCTCTGCCAACTTGATGGACGAGGAACACGTATACGTCTTGCCTCAAGATCCCTTTCCGCCGTCTCGCAAGAAACCAGCCACACCGAGACCAGCGGGTCGTGTGCTTGAGATCGGAAACACTGATCCGGTCGCGGTGGAATTGGACGAGGAATGCGAGTTGGTTGGTCGCTTCACGTCGACGGTTCACGTTGAAGACACGGACGTGAAGAAGTTGTTCAGTGCTGGGACAATGCCCGAGATCTCGCAAGTCTCGCCCTGCGTGATGAGACTCGCAATCGGGAAAAATGCACAGAATGTGGTTTATCCGATCCCTATCGTAGGCAGTCAGAACAGATTGAGGTTGGCGAGGAAATCATCCTACATAGAGGTTCGCCTCAATCGTTTCCATGGACCTTATCTGAATCGTTGACAGATCATTGTCCCGGCATCGCGTCCGTTCACCGAGGGTGGGATGAAAACGAATCCGTTCCCGGTCATCGGCGCCAATACAAAACTTCATCCGTGGAACATCCACCGACTCAACTTGACTCGTTTGCCGATTCTAAATGTCCAAACAGCCAGCCAGAAAAAATGGCTGAACCAGCACCTCGGATCTATGCTGTCGGCCCGTGAATATGCTCTCAGGAAAGCGTACGAAGACGATGCGCTGATGCGCGTCAAGGACACCTTGAACACGATATTCGTAGGGTCCACCGGATCGCAAGGCGGGGATGTTAACAAGGTGTTCAACTTGGTGGAAACCGACACGAACAATATTAATTGCGACACCGTTATATTCGTCAGCAATCACAGATACGACCTCTCTTCGCACACCGTGATTTGCGACGGATACGTACTTCCTCTGACCAAGAAGCTGCTGGCGAATATCAAGGGTCCCTTCGAAAAGCTCCTACAGGCAAAGACCATGCGGAGCATCGGAGCCTCCAAAGTGGAGATTGACGCATGGAAACGGTTGCTACCTGCGCTGGTCGAACGCTGCCGGTCCTGGAAGCATAGGGAGAGCTGCGAGTACATTGCACAAGGACGAGTTCCGCTGTCTGTCGAGATGGAACGCGACCCGCTGTGCAGCTGTGGGAAGGGGCAAGATGTTGGAGGGATGCAGAAGGTTACCGAGTGGGCGAAGCTGGCACCGTTTGCGACCAGGATAGCGTTCTCGCCGCTGTTTGCGGTCTCATACCTGGAAAAGGTCGGCCGTGATCCAGCGGCTGGAAGGTGTTTTGTGTGCCGAGGAAAGGGCAAACCCAAGATGATGAAGTGCGCTTGTGGAAAGGTGCGATACTGTTCCAAGGAATGCCAGAAAGCGGATTGGAAAGCGCATAAACCGAGATGCCCCGCGAAGTAGTCGCCGCGTAACCCAAGTTTTTCTTAGATTGGTTGCCCAGTTGTCGATGAATTAGCTTGAATACTCCTTGTATTTGCTTTGTATTGCGCGAACACGACACGAACGATTTCCCTTATTTGGACGCAGACGTTGTGGATGCCGAGTGGTGCCGGATTGATGAGCTCACGTGGATAGCTAGGTAGTCTGTGGCTGTGTTTGTTAGTAAGCTTGACTCGCCGTTTCCGACACCCATCCTCAAGGTCAGAACCGCCGTTTCTTCCTTTTTCTTTCACTGACTCTTCCTTAGACCCACCACGGACGATGGGTATGCTCTATGTCCCTTTTCCCTTGCTCCTTGTAACCTGGCATCGCAGTTAATCTCCGTTCACAAAAACGCCTCGCCGCCTCCGTCAAGGGCGTCGGGCAGCGCAAAATCTGGCTCAACCCCGCAGAGCAGTCGGAGATTGGGAACGCCAACTCTCGCGCCCATGTTAAGAAGCTGATAAAGGAGGGGGACATCATCGTCAAGCCCACCACCGTCCATTCGCGCGCACGGACGCGGGCGCTGCTGGCGGCAAAGAGAAAGGGACGACACACCGGCACTGGTAAGAGAAAGGGTACGGCCGAGGCGCGGATGCCGACGAAGGTCCTCTGGATGCGGCGTCAACGTGTGCTGAGACGGCTTCTGCGGAAGTACAGAGAGGCTGGCAAAATCGACAAGCATCTGTGCGTCTCAACTGCTAGCCTTTCTTCCAGCGCGCTCACTCGATGTTCCAGGTATCACTCCCTGTACCAAAAGTCCAAGGGTAACGTCTTCAAGAACAAGCGTGTCCTCATGGAGTACATCCACAAGGCGAAGGCTGAGAAGAGCCGCACCAAGGTCCTCACCGACCAGATGGAGGCCCGCCGTGTCAAGAACAAGGTGTGTTCGATATCCCTGGTATCTTTCTGCGTCTTGTTGACGTTGTCACCCAGGCCGCTCGCGAACGTCGCGCTGCCCGCGTTCAAGAAAAGCGGTCCGGATTCCTCGCCGTCGAGGAAGGTGCGGTCAAGGAGTAGATACACCACCCTCTCCACGTACCGTTTTTTCTATGCGTGCATGTGCTATCGACGAATTTTATGCCTTCCATATGCATCTTGCGCGCAATGTTGTCGGAATCTTGCAGTCACTGTGTGTAGGATCAAGCAAGACCTTTGGATGAAGGCAAGCATAGACAGTGACATAGCAGCCTCGTTATCCAACCCTTAAGACAGCAAGACTATAGCGGTCGCAATCTCAGCCAAATCTCAGTGGAATCAGTCAGATCATAATCGGAAGACCCCTATTAGCACGTTCCTTTCTCTCCTACCATCACCCTGCACTCGTAACTTGCACTGAGAACTCCATGGCCACGGTCCCCATCCTAGCCCTCCCGGTGGAGATGATCCAACAAATCATGCGAGACAGCGTTGTCGATTCAATCGCAGTAAAAGGTCGCTTTCCACTGCCAAGACTTGCTGAACCTCCTCTGAGTTTGGCGGCGGTCAGCCAACAATGGCGAGATATCAGTCACCATACGCCAGAGCTATGGCAATCGATTCGGGTCGACGACAGCACCCCCACTGTCCCCCCTCAAGTTCTGGGCTTATGGGCGACTCGTGCGGGAGTACTCCCGGTCAAGATTCAGCTTGAGACTCGCGATATACAGCGAGGGGTAAATCTCATGGGCCAGAGTTTGGCATTGTCCCAGCGGTGGCAGGAACTCCATCTTTCCCTTCCTGTCTTGTCGTTCGCCGCGCTCGTCGCGCAGCCCGGTCCATTCCCCATGCTGCGCAAACTCTCGCTTTCGCTCAATACGAATGTCATATCTCAGGATACAACAATCCCGATCTTGAATGCGCCCCTCCTCCGCACTGTCATCCTCAGGGACTTTCCTCTCCTCTCAGTAGACACAGCGTGGAACCAGTTGACGACTCTCGACATGACCGCCCACGATGGGGAGCCCGGCATTTCCGCGTTGCAGCCTTGCACCAATCTCGAAACCCTGCGGTTTTCACTCGTGATGATGCGTCCACCCGGCGCCATTGCACCATGCACGCTTCCTTCTCTGCGTCATTTGGCGAACAACGGCAGCTCCATTCTCCCTTTTGTCACCGTCCCCAGTCTCACGCGCCTCGACCTATGGGGCCCAGGATTTTCGGACGGTATGGCGCCGCTCACCCAGGACTTGGCAGCGCTGTTGACGCGCTCTGGTTGTACCTTGCGGCGTCTCTCCTTCCGTATGCCCCCCGCCATCACTGCCGCCGAATTGGAGGCATTTCTACGCGCCGTGCCCTCCGTAACAGACTTCGAATTCACAACGCATTTCACCGGCGTGCTGGCGAATGTCAGGGCCGTTTTCCAGCTCGCCGGTGTCCTTCCGAAACTCGATACACTGCGAGTCGTGTATGGTCCCAGGGAGCAAGAATCGTTGGATCCTTTGCTCGCCACGCTGCACTCGAGGCGGGCGGTTGTCGCAGGGCAGGCTGTTCTGAACGCGTTCCACTTGCGCGTACTTCGTCCAGCGGTTCTGCCGCCTGTTGTGAGGAACGACTTGCTCGCGTTGGAACGCACATATGTCGGCATGCATATCAATGTCGATATCGAGCCTTAGTTGTCGGTCGAATTTAGCTCCAGAGACCAGCTTCGTGTGCCTGAGTTTGTACTCATTCCATTCCATCGTGTAGTAGATCCACCACGCTCGTGTATAGTTGATACAATGTAAAATGAGAACCGTTCCATGAATTTGCGGCAGGTTTTGCAAACAGATTTCCCGAGGCATTGACATTCAGTCGCCGTCTTGAACGAAGGACCCACGTCGGTAAGGATGCGCCGACCGTCTCGACTCTGCGGCCAACCACCTCGCTCAAAAAACATTCCCTGCAATGCGGGTTAGAACGGATTCCATCCTGACGCTCTTTGCGATTGCCTCGCCGGCAGTGTCCACAAACTACTTCATCGACGACTCGGATCCCAACGTACAAAAAGAATGCCGCTTGTGCACCCGCGCAACAGGCTTTTCCAAGACGAAGCTGTACAACAGGACAGTGACGGAAGCCCTGGGTTCCGCGACTGAGAACGCGCAGGTGAGCTTCAATTTCACCGGTGCGTTCATGTTACTTCTCCCTCGCGTGCACGGTCCTCACGGAGTAGGGAACGCGGTGTACGTCTACCTCATGGTCGCCGCCGCGAAGGACGCGTTCGGGGGGAAGTCACCGACTCCGCCATACCAGTGTACTTTCTCCCTGGACGGGAATATCCTCGCGAACCAGCAATTCGTGCTGCCGCCCCCGCCCGAGGCGTCGGACTACAACCATCTGGCGTTCTTCGCCAATACCTCGATGGCGTACGGGCCGCATAGCGTTGTGCTGCAGAGTGTCGGGGCTTCTGGGTTTTACTTTGATTACGCGATGTATAGGTGCGTATGCGTTGGATGGAAAGAAATGTATTGATCCTGGGGTGGGCATAGTGCAGACGATGATTTGACATCGAGCAGCGCCAACCAGTCTCCCACTAGTACCACAGCTTCCTCCACTGCCACCCCAGTCTCCTTCAAGCACGGGAAAAAGAAATCGAGCGTCGGTGCGATTGTAGGCGCCGCCATCGGCGGCACGGCAGTCACCATCCTCGCGCTCGTTGGGTTCTTCCTCTTCCGGCGTCGCACTCGGCTTCGCACTCCAGAGAAACAGGAATCAATCTGGGCCGGCGAAGAGACGGAACCCACTAGTCCGGCAGTGCTTGAAAGCCAGATGCGTCTGCTCCAGGAGCAGGTACAGCGGCTCGAGCAGCGCGAAGAGGTTCGAAGCAGCACAAGCACGGACGTGGCATCTTCGCGGCTGGGGCCGTCGACGATGAAGCGGGCGCAGACGCGCGTGGTGGCTCAAGAGGAGCACCGGGGTCGAAGTTGGAGGCATACCGATAGTGGGCTACAGCTTACTGCGGAGATAGTGGAGGACAATGATGGTGGGGTTGAGATGCCACCTCTGTACGTCGCGGATTGACATGGGTCGATGAAACGTCGGAGCGAGTTGCTTTCGTGGTCGTATTTATGGGGAAGCGATACACCGTTTGAGTAAGCTGACCCAGGTTTAAATGCCTAATGCCCAGATGTCCAGAATGTATGCCTGGGAACCAGCAAAGTCGAAGAGACCAAGCCTTGAAGCTTGAAGCTTGAAGGATGCTGAGACATTGACAAGATGAAAGTCGATTGCAGGTGCCAGAGCCGCGAGTAAGTTGGACCAGAGAACTTGTGTGAATCTTATGAGGGTGGTCTATGACCTCGAGGAAACTTCAAGTTGTTCGTTCGGGCTTTCGTCGTGTGCCGAGATAGGCTTCTCAAGTTGGGGCCATTAGAGGTCGATCAAGCATCATTGCTCGTTGCCCGAGGTTAAGGCCGGAATCTCGATTGTCTTGCAAGGTAGCGTCGAAGCGCATGTAGGAACTCGCCCCCAGTCGCGATACCCACTGGCATGTGAGATGCGGTCTTTTTCGAGTATTCCGCAAAGATTATAGAATAGGGGCGTGGTGGCTGCGGTGCGACTGCGTTACACGTTCTGTGCGTTGCTACTGCTGAGTGCGTTGGGCTGTTTAGCGGTCCGCAGCTTTCTCTTTCGCCGGCTGGCACGGCGTATAATCGAGTTTTCCATTTTGATTGTAGTGGTCAAAGGAGTGAGAGAAGTCATCTTTACATATCTTTACAAGTCGCCTTCGCGTCCGTTTCGAAGGACAAAAAGGACAAAAGGCCGCGCCGTTTCCCGCCCAGTCCCGTTGCTTTTAAAAGGCGGAAAAGGGCGACGAAAAGGACAGTATAAGCTCTCAGGAAGGGACTGAAAAAACTTAGAAAGGCGGAGT
This sequence comes from Mycena polygramma, assembly GCA_029449255.1. Taxonomy (NCBI): domain Eukaryota; kingdom Fungi; phylum Basidiomycota; class Agaricomycetes; order Agaricales; family Mycenaceae; genus Mycena; species Mycena polygramma. The sequence goes on from JARKID010000046.1 coordinate 564,460, forward strand.
AAAGGTATCAGAAATCTATATATATTCACGCTACGCAAGAACCGCAATCACCTCTACTCAGCGCTCAGCGCGTCTTCCTTCGACGCCGCAACCACTGCTGTCTCAACACCGCACCTTCCGCACCTCCCCCCCAGCGTCGTACGCCCACCTCACAGCTCGCCCTTCCACTCACCCGCAGCCCTTCAATGGCCTACGCCGCACCGCGGGGGTCTGGAATTTAGCGTGAAGGGGTCCGGCACCTTTCCATCAGGAAAGGCTTCTTTTGTCATCTCAACGAGGCGGCGGCGTCGTTCCCTTGCTAGCGGGTCAATAGGTGTGCGTGGCGCAGGGTTCGGATTGAATGTGGAAGTTGTGGTTAGGTGGAAGTCGGTGGATGGCTGGGGTGGATGAAGGGGAACTGGAAGGTTCATCATCAGAGAGGGTGTAAGGGGCTGAATTACATTCAGATACGTTGTGTCGCCTGGGCGGACGATGCCGCACGCTTGGCCTCCTCCTCGCGATGGACGGCCTTGATTACATCCTCAACAGGAATCCCGATGTTGAGGGAGGCGAGTGCGGCGGCGAGGGATGAGATCGCGACCACTTCAGGCAGAGGAGGTGAGGGCGTCATTCTGGCATGAACGAGATCGGTCGCAAGGCACGCCGGCAAATACCGGCCCGGCCAAGTGTAACTCTTGTCCTCAACTTTCACCACCGCAGAATCTACAAACACTCATGCACGGTCTGCAGCTCTAATGTTCGCAGAAGCGGGTCAAGCATCCAAGAAAAGACCTCAATCTGGCTCGAATCAATACAGAAATCTATGCCTCTTTAGTAGCATCGGATGCGCAGAATTTATCTGTACTCAATATCTAGCTCTTGGACTCACATGTGCTCCCTCCTGCAACGCTCGATGACCTGAGACCTGAGACCTACCGAACTCCATTCTACCCCTGCCGAACAAAACTGGACCAAATTTTGAAGAGCTTCAAGTCAGCCACTTGGGATGTCAGCCTCTTCAGAACGCTCCTTGGCTTCTACCACCACTCTCGCCCACCGGCACCACTAGCTCAACAGCACCCACATCCACACCCACCACACCACGCTCGTTAGTATGACTTTCCTTTGTGTCTCAAGTTGGGGGCGTCTGCTCTGCGGGAGCGCGGAGCGCGGTGACGGTGACGCTCGCAACTGCGTTCGCGTCAAGGCCCGAGGAACTGGAGGTTGGTCTTCTCTTCTTTCGTATCCTCCACCATCTCACCCTCTTCGTTATCTAGGTAAGAAGGACGTCGTCGCGTTAGGTACGTGCATCGCACTTTGTGTATTTTCTTGGCTAATATCTTTATAGAGCCCCGCCGGACAACTATGCCTATCCCTGGTGCTGTACCCGCCCGCGTCAAATCCCCGCTTCCTGTCGAGATTGTCGTTGTGCCCAAGGTCCCCAACGTCATCAAGACCGGCCTCCTTCCGACCATCGTCGGTATCCCTTCGGCGGACGACCTGACCCTAGGACTCCCGGCAGTCAAGAATGAGCAGAATGACCGCGCCGAAAGCATCATGCCCGTCAGCACCGCGACCGCGCAGAACGGGCGCCAGGCGTTCGGCAATCTCACCAACATGCCCAGTCTCCGCGTGCCCGGTAAGGCGCTCCCATCTCAGCATCGTCGAAGACGCCAGAAAGAAAACGGCATCAAGCAGCCACAGCATGCTCCTCGCCGCGCTCACCGTCACTCCCGTCTCTCCGCCGAGGCCGCTCAGAAGGATGTTGGACGCCGCGTCCACCCTACCCCCAGCGTCGCACCAGCGGTCGTCAACAACAAGGTTGACCCGGATTATGGCTCGCGCCGCCGCAGCCTGCCATCGCCGCCCATGGCCGCCCGCGCGTGCACCCTCCGCCCCTCCGCCTCCGCCCCAGCGTTGATCCACCACGCACCTCCCTCGCTCACGCCCACCGCTCCGTCGCCCGCGCCCACCGGTCCGCCGCCCGCGCGCACCCCTCCGTCGTCCTCAACCGCCCGAGTTTCGACCCTCCCGCCCGGCGTGACCTCCTCGCCGCTCGTGCTTAGGGGCGTCTTTGAGGGGCTTACACGCTTGCCAGCGTGGCCCCAAATGCTGGAGGCGGCCGGGCTTGAGTATACGGGGGACGAGCAGTGCGATCTCTTCACCGACGCCGACATCATGGCCTTCTTTGACTCCCCGGAGTGGGTCTTGATCGAGGAGTACCTAGGAATCGAGGTCCCGATGCCAAGCAGGGACTCCACGATCCAACGCGTCGAGGTGGCCCCCGCCGTCAAGAACACGCAGAGGCGGGAGGTGGAGGATGTGTTCTGGTCGCCACCACCCACCGCTCCGTCGTCCTCACCCGCCCGTTCGCCGTCCGCTCCCGCCCCAGTCTCGGCGCCCCCGCCCAGCCCGACCTCGTCGCCGCGCGCGCTTAGGGCCGCCTTCGAGGAGCTCGTTAGCCTGCCAGACTGGCACTGGCTTCTGGAGGTGTCGGGGCACTCGTACACCTCGGACGACAGCTTCCAGCAGTTCACGGACGCCGACGTCGCGGCGTTCTTCGACACGCCCCAATGGCTGGAGCTGTCGAAGTGGCTGGGGCCCAGGTACTCCGGGATCGGTTGCGCCGCGGCCAAGAGCGCGCAGAGGTGGGAGGAGGCGGAGGCGGATGAGGATGCGGCGGCGGCGGAGGAGGAGGAGGACGACGACGACGGCTATGACCATTGGTCGGACGTAGTCAGCATCGACTACTACCACTATGGTGCATGGGCCATAGGGGAAGTGGAGGAGGGCGAGGACGATGTCTGGCCGGACTTTGTCCCCGTCAACTACGGCGAATGAGGCTCCAGGTCGCCCCCAGCACACCACGGTCACCACCACCGGCATGGCAACTCGTCTCGGACCCCCGCGCGGCCCCGCCTTCCCCCTTCCACCTCCTCCAGGTCTCGCGACCACGGTATTTTCCGGCATCGGCACCTCGTATAGGACCCCCTCGCGCCCACGCCTTCCCCTCCTTTCGCTGCTTGCAGCAACAACGGTGCATACGACGGCCACGGCAACTCGACACGGACGCCTCCCCGCCCTCCTTGGTCCTATGGCACGGCTCCGGCACTGGACACCCTCGCGCTGATCTTGGTTTCTTCCTGTTTCCTTGTCCCTGGGCTTAAGTTCCTCCTCGCGCAAAACCACACAAAGCCTTCAAAAACATTGAATAACCAGACAAGAAACCGCAAAAACATCGAAAAACGGGGAGAAAACGCGCGCGCACGCGCGCAAAAAAACATCGCAAAACTGGGGAACAGAAAATTCAAACTACAACGACACGGACATGGGGCATGTGCGCGCGGGGACGGGGCGTGTAGCGAGTAGATAGTGCCGATGCTGAATGATAATTGTTGTGTTTCTTCTTTTCCTTCCCCGCAGTGCGCGACGGTTCTGGGCTTTACCCCACGTTGGTGATGTCAGCTTAATAATACGGGCTCCTAATCTGAACTCTTTTCTCCGCAACCACCATGAGTCTTTTACAAGGCGTCCTGCGGTCCCATGTCCCAGACTCGGCCGCTATCGAGAAGCGTCTGAACAATGTCTCCAACACCAAGGCCGCCCATGGATCCTCATCTGATGAATCCGACGACGAGCTAGTTAACGTCGTGAGTTTACTCCTCGAACTGCTCTGTGGAATCTATCGTAGCTTACGATTCAATTCAAGGTCTCACTGCCGGGCACACCAGCCCGCACACGGCCGCCTTCGCCCACACGAAACGGCGCCGCCGCCCGACCACTTCCCGGGCCGCTCCATCTCTCATCGCGCCGCGATCTCCTCAAGGCCCTGCCCACCGAGGTCTCGCAGCGCGTGTTCCGGGAGCTCCCTCTCAAGGATCTCGCGAAATGCGCCCTTGTCTCCAAGAAATGGAGTAGAAGCCAGACCATAAATTATGGTGAGGCTCGGTAGCGGGCTCCCGTCCCGCTCCTGAGTGTGTTTGTGCGGCTCCGATGACTGACTCTATGTCCAGTTTGGTTCCAGCATTATAGAAATGAAAACTTCCACGACGCAAGCTTGCCTGCGGGCAAGTGGACGAAGCGGGAGTCGAAGCAGAATTGGGTGCGCCTGCCTTGCCGGCTTACTTATCTTATATTATATGTCCGCTGATACGTCCTCCAGCGCGTCGTGCACCTGCAGAACGGCCGGCGCTCGCCACAGAGCGGCGCGAACGGTTTCTCGCGCGGGTCGGGGTACTCGTCCCCGATGATGTCTGGCGCGCAGACCCCGCGCGAGCTCAAGGAGGAGAAGTGGCGCCAGGAGGCGGAAACGACCGCCCCCGGCAAGATCGAGATGCGCAGCATGTACAAGGAGCTCGGCGGCCGCAAGTCAAAGGAGAAGAGCAAATTCGGCAGCTCGGGTGTCCGCGACAAGGGCGGCTGGAGTGGGGATGGTGACTACTAGAAGGTCAAGATGAACGTGCCGCGGAAATCTATGTTGTATTTCCTTTATTCTGTTGTAAAACTACATACTTATGTACACACGGGTCGAATACACACTGCTGACTCTAAATATTGTGTACCCCAGTACGAATACACTGCTGTCTACCGAATCTCTACCAGCGATGGAAATATCAAATTTGCCCTCCCTTGTGCCGTTCACCAGATCTGACACGATGTTTCAGGAGGCCAGCCTCTACTTCCTCTGTGGTCACGTAGAGCCGGTCCTGGTACGCGTTAGTTTTTTCTTGCTGCTTCCACAGAGCAAGATACAGTGCAAGGAAGTGCTTGATATACTCCCGATCTCCTTGCATCCAGAGGTCCCCTTGAAAGGCCTGCTTCAATCGTGTCATCAGGACCGAGGGTTTTGCGAAGAAGGCGCGCTTGACGCTTCCGAGACCGGAGGGAGAATAATGGACCGAGCGGTTGGTCCACTCCAGCACGTGTTGAGGCCAAGCCCTATCCTTCGCTGGCACGCGCTCGGGGAAAGAAACATCGGAGAATTCTTCGTAGCTATATAAGAACAAGACCATCACGAACATGAGACTGTGAAGCTGCACAGAGGTCAGCTTTGCAGTTGAGTCTATTGCAATAACTCACGTCATATGCCACGATATGCGGTGGACCGTCGATTAGAAGGCCAATCGCCATGAACGGGAGTGTTCCCTGGATTTACCTGATCAGCGTGAGGTGTGATTGATGAAGGGGTAAATGTATACCGTCCGAGATCCTTTTTGCGGCTCAGGTTGGACTGGGGCATTAAACAACATGAGCATGGCGTCAATATCAAGCTCCGACTCGTCAACTCGCGGAGGCGGAGGATGGACTCGACCTGCCATATCCACGCCATGGAGCAAGCCTCCCGTCCGCTGCTCCAGCTCCCGTTGCGTGAATTTGACTGGTGCGCAAAGAGTCGATGTTGCGATGGCGAAGAAGGCCGCGGAACAGGGAGTGTCTTTACTTAGCAAAACGTTGCCGATGCTGAGATCGCGATGGGCGATGCCTTTCTCGGCTAGCGAAGCAATGCCTTCGCGCAAATTTAATTGCGAGAATCCAAAGAGGGGGAAAGGACTACGGACCTTGGGTAAAATCAACAAAAGCCTGCTCAAATTCGTCGTGACCTGAGCATTGCACTAAGATACGCTTCAGGTCGGACTGCGCGAATACTTCTTCGCAATTGCTCAAGACGGCGGCTCCTTGAGTATCGGCGGCTTTCTTCATGCTGACTGCACAAGGTAAACCGCGCATTGACAGCGTGTCGCCGTAGTACCATTCCCTGGATACAGAACAGAGTTGCTGATTAGGACCATTTGCGTACAACAGATCCAACAAACCAAGTCGGGAGGGGCACATTTTTCACCTGTGCATCTCGAGCTAAACAGATAAAATCATCTTTAAAGCTTTCACTTTCGTGATCGGCGGTGTACATCTTGAGGGCGTAGGGTCCGACGAACTGACGGACGCCATTTTTTTTCTCCGTCTCCCGTGACACGCAAAAGACGCGCGGAGACCGCCCGGCCAGCGAGCCATCATCGTGCACCAAGTGATGGACATAATACATGACGTCTGGCCGTGTACCGTCGGGCGAATAGTGGATACGGTCGCCGCGCAGCCTTATGAACCGCACGGAGCGATGAGTGTATTCCACCGGGGAATCTTCAGCCGCGAAGGTATCAGGGCTGACGGCCGTCCTGGACTCTTGGGTCTTCAATTTGGGCTTTGAGTGTGGAAGGGCAAGTGTCTTGGTGTCGAAGAGCTGGAAAGCCTCATGCTGTCCGCGCTGAAGAGAGGTTGATCGGACAAGACCCAGGCAGATACGGACGCTGTCGAGGACGCCGCGGCTGCAGCCTCGGTCGAAAGTACACCGCTCGATGCCCAGTGCGTCGGTTCGAAGTACGCCGATGTTCTTCTTCGTGAGAAAGAGACCGACGATCGACCTCATCCACGGCTGCGTACGTCGCTGCTGCTGCATGTAAACCAGCTCCTGATGGACGGCGTCGTGTAAATGTAGAAGTTTTGCCCCGACAGTGAGCTGCACCTCGGGCCAGCAAAAGCGTGACATATCGAGATAGTTATGTCTTTCTTGCTGATCGAACCACGCTTCGAAAGCTGCGATGGCTGCGTCATTGGCAGACCTGTGCGCAGCCGCGAAGTCCAAGACGGCTGGCAGTTTCTTTCGGATGTATTCGAAGGGTGAGTCCTCAAACAAAAGAAACCCGCCGACGAATCGAGCTTCGGGGCTTCACAGAAAGCAGAGTAATCGAAAGCCACAACGCCGGGGCAGTCATCGGTGGTCGACTTGCGGGACAGCGGGATGGCCGGTGAGGAATTGGGTAGAGAAACGAAGAGACGGAAGTGGTTGGCCTCGCGTGTTTCCTAAGCGAAGAGCAGCTGTACGGGCCGCGATAGCGACAACGTTGAGAAACAGGGCTGCCGCCGCCTCGGATTCCTCGATTTCCAGAGCCCACTTCCATATGTACGGGTCGGCTGATGGGTCTGAAGGCTTGGACTGCGTCACTGCCGCTTGTCTGGCGTGGATAGCAGCGTTCGCGCAGGCGGATTTGTACTCCTTTAGCGTCAAGACATCCGTAAGTTGTCCATCGTGATCCACCTGAACCGAGAAAATCGATATGGCCAGGAACTCGAAGAGGATGTCCGCCGCCCTGTCGATTTCAACGAGCGGGCCGAAAACGGACTCGACGAGAGTCGCGCTCTGAGTCAGACTGTGCATTTCTACCGTCGAACTGTTCAAATGGCTTTCCTCGGTCGAGGAGCTGGTGCTCATTTCTTCCGGGCCGAGCGCGGATGACTGAGGAGTGGCATGAGGGTAAGAAACGAGAAACGTGACCGTGACTTGATGCTATCATTGGCATCACAAATACTAGAATTGCCCGATTAGGATGCGAGCGGTTGTTTGTGCGCGCTGGGCTAGGTTTCCGTGTGCGTGCGCTTTTTTCCAACGTCCCACGCGTGCTACTGGTAAGACTACCAAAGGACCACCACTCTTCCCTTTTAACTTGAACACCCATAGCGGCCACCATTGGCGTGGCTGGAATTTAACACAAATTGGAAATATACCAAATTCCGGTGACACGGTCGTGTTCCGCGGAGTGTTGTGGAACTTGCAGGGCAAATCTTATAATGGTCGAATTGGCACCAAATCGAGGTTGAACTCCTCCGTTGAACTCCTCCGTTGAAACGACGGCAATCTCCGGGTAAGTCACAGTCACGTCCGTCACTCTCTCCGAATCAACTTGTTACAATTTTCACGTCTCCATCCATGGCCGGGGTCGAACATAGCTGGCTGTACGGGCATATCTTAATCGTCGCCGCTGTCTATCGTAGCAAGAATTCCCAAGTCTGGGGGTCTGGAGGCTTTCGGATTCGGCCTTGGATTTCAAGGCTTTTGGCTTTTGTTCCTCCCGATCTGGCCCTCTGGGACTCGTGCAGTGTCTCTCTAGGGACTGGATTGCACTTGAGAATGCATCCAAGACATGCCGCAGTCTATCTTTACCTCTGCCGAAAGGAGAAATGCAAACTTTGTAAGGTGCTTCCAAGTCAGCCACTGCGGCTGACTTGAAAGCACCTTCAAAAACGGATGTCAGCCACAGAACGCACCTTGCTTTCGACCACCACATCGACCACCCAACTATCCTTTACCCACTCGCCATAGCCATGGCCACTACGTTCACTTGTGACTCGCTCGTTACCAAGTACCTCTGCGGATTCTGGGCGACCGTAGACGACGACGGTGAAAGCGGGAACCGCCTTCCCATCTCTCCTGGTCGGTCTATTCGTCTCTCCTTACCTTCCCCATCTGATCAATTTCCTTTGCAGTCACGAAGGAGAGAGTGGTCCAGGGTACGCGCACAAAACTTTCCATACATTTTTTTTTGACATCCTGTGTAGAACCCGGCCGCCACCTCATGCCCAGCGTTGCCGCCCTCGCCCTGTCCTCCATGGCAGTTGGCGCCGCCGTCAAGTCCGAAGGGCCCGTCACCCTCAAGACCACCATGTTCCCTGGCGCGCCCGTGATACCTCTCATTATTGTTACGCCGCCCCCCGAACCGGTCCCGGCGGTCGTGCACGCCCCTCAGTATCCTAAGGCCCGTGTTAAAAAGGTCAAGATAAGCGAGGGCGGTCGCAGCCCTTTGGGATTGCGCACAAACGACAGCTTTTGTCAGCGACCGGGCGATATTCGGAGCAGCGCGAGACAAGACAAGGAAAACGTCAAGGATCTCCAGGGACCAGCGCGCCGGCCCCATGCTCGTCCCATCCTGACTCCCCCTCGGCTCAAGCACATCGTCATTCCCTCGCAAGTCCCCACCGCCCCCACCCCAATTATCGACTCTGTCAAGGCCGCCGAGCCCGGGTCCTCTGTGTGGGAGCGCGAGAAGCTCATCCAACTTGACGCTGCACGCGTCTTCTCCGACGCTGTGAGGGCGCGCCGCTGCAGCCTCCCGTCTCCGGCACCCACGCCCACTGCCGCCGCCGCCGCCGATTCCGTCCCTGCCCTCACTCGTAGCGCGTCGGCACCCGCACGCCTCCCAGTGGCTGAGCGCCTTCGCCTCGCTGCTGTCCGGTGCGCACCTCCGGCACCTCCGGCACCTGCGCCCATGCCTCTCTTGCCGCTGTGGGGTGACGACAATGTGTCCTTCATTGTTGGAGAAGACGACGAGGAGGATGAAGAGGAGGCGGAGGAAGAAACAGCAGTGCGCAAGGCTGCACTCCCCCGACTCCCGGACACCGACCAGGACTACTGCTGCTTCGACGCCGTTCCCGAGGCTCAGCACACTCCAACGCTCTCGGTCTCTGCTTCGACCTCTTCTTCGTCGTCGCCGTCGTCGTCCTCCGGCTCGATTTCGTCGGTTCTGGACGACTTCGAGGAACTCTTTAGCTCGGCGGCATGGCTCGGGTTGCGCCAATTCTCGGAGAGCAAGGGAGTTGTCAGCGGTCAGATGCAGCTCGAGAAGGGAGAGAAGGAGGACGAGGACGGGTTCTCGGGGATATCGGGGAGCGAGTACGACGGCGAGGACTACGGCAGCGACCAGTGGTCTGATGTTGTCTCTCTGGACGACTACTACTAGGCGCGCTTCATGGGTCGCTCACCCTCGGTCAACATACGGCAAACGGCCCTCGCCCCGGACACCCTCCTGCTCAGTACTCTCGGTTCTTCTGGCACGGTTACGGACTTGGACACTCGCGCCCCCGCCTTCCCCTCCTTCCGCTGCTTGCAGCCAAATCGGTGATCTCCCCGGCCACGGCACCTCGAATTGGACGCCTCCCCGCCCCGCACTCACCCGGTCTCTCTGGCACGGTAACGGCTACGGACACCCTCGCCCCTCGGTCTCGTCTTCGTCTTTGTTTCCTTCTTCGTCCACCTTCTCGTCCTCGGCCTCCACCCTCAACGTCCACATGCAACAGGGCGCAACCGAACGAAAACCCGCAAAACCCACAAACATCGCAAAATCGAGCCAAGAAAACGCGCAAAAACATCGAAAAACGGGGAGAAAACGTCAAAAACACGCAGAAAATTCGCTCAAGAGCTGCAAGGCCGCAAAAACATTCGGATAATGGGGTGGAAACGTACCTAAACGACACGCGGTGTGCGCGATGTGTGTGTGTGTGTGTAGTAGATGTAGCTGGCGTGGTCTGGAATCGATTGCCGTGTTTCGTTCTGCTATCTTTTTGTTTCGCGTGAGAGTAAGGGAGTTTGGGAATGATTATGAGCGGCGTTGACTCTTGCGCGGCGTGCTGCCGTACCTCGAAGCCGCGGCCGCGGGTTCTGCACGCCGCCTACACGAGGTGTAAATTGCGTTACATGTGTGTTCCCCAGAGAATTGTAGTGATGTCTTCGTTGAACGGAAGGCGCCTGTCTGTCTGCGAACGAGCCCGGCCCATTGTAATTTAGCTGTTCGTACATCACCCATAGCCCTAACCAAATTCTTATACACCGAATACCGGGATTTCGATGTCGACTCCAGTCACTCCACTCCGCAGCTGCAGCGGGTTTCATTATTCAATCCCTAGGCTAGGCTAGTCGGTCTTCATTCGACCTTGCGGGGACCGGGGTATATAGTGGGTATATACATTGTCAGACTCCGCAGGGTCCGACTCGGCGTACTTACAAATACACTTGAAGCCACGTTGCGAAGGTGCGTCCAAGTCCATGGATACGGGGTTGTAGGTCCACTTCAAATTCCCCTACATAAAGTATTGAGCAGGATGCAGCAGCGGTCTGGACTCCGTCTTGAGATTGCCACAAAACGCGTGTGTCCGGACGGTCCACCGAAGTCAATTCGGACGCGTTTTGTTTTTGTTTTCCGAGTCGTGGTCCGGGGAATATAACACCCTCACGCAGGGTCCGACTCGGCGTTCAAATCTCAAATACACAACGCGCAAGCCGCGTTGCGAAGGTGCGTTCATGGATCCATGGATACGGGCCCGGGGTCCAACTTGTAGGTCCACTTGGATTCGGAATTTCAGATTTCGACAGGCTACAGCAGCCGTTCGTTCGTTCATTCCGATCTCCGGACGGAGGCAAATGGCAAATCCAGACGCGTTTTGCTTGTGATTCCATGGCCACTGCGCGTCCGGCCCTCCGCACGCAACTCTGCAGGAGTGAAAGTCTGCCTGCGGATGACGCGTTTTAGGGACGCGACGCGACGCGTTAATTAGGCTCTATCGACCGCGACGCGTTGATGAGGGATTCACAACAAGGTCTCACGAGGCGCCCTATATAAGAAAGTAGAACATTCATCGCGTCGACGCGTCGCCACCTCGCGACCACATTTCAAAAATAAGCTCTGGTAACTCGTTCCTGGACACGGCTTCCGAGACCAATCCTCGGCCTGCTGCGCATGCCGTACTGCAGAAATTACGGCACGTGTGACCAGACGCGCTTTGCGGCTTTGGCGTTGATGATGATGCTCGGAGACACGAATATCTATCACTGTCAGGAAGGGAAGGCGTGAAGCTCAGGAGGATGTCAGGAGGTGGAGGTATGTAGGTAGCATATACTTAGTTGGCTATAGCAAGCGGAATCGAATTAGTTCGGAAAGACACGAAGGGGACACGGGACGATGACGTCGGGGTGGGTGTTTTCACGAGGGAAATCTGAAATGGAGAGTCGTCGTCGGGTCGAGGTCGAGGTCGAGGCTCAAGACGCCGGTAGCCAGAGATGGATGTGAGATGGATGATTCAATGAACAATTGGTGAGCAGATTCGAGTCAACGGCGCCGATCGCCGTCGATTTGCAGTTGCGGCGTGCAGTGACATGAGAATCAAGATTCGACGAGAACAAGAGCAGGACGACAAGAGCACCCCCAAACACGTCAAGGGAACTCCGGAGACATAAATAGTGCCGCGCGTGGCTTAGATGCTATATGAATGGTTGTCGGGCCAAGATTCAGGAAGATAGAGGATCTCCGGGACCGGCGGGGCATTGCATTTTCGTTGTTTAGTTTGAGGCTAGTCTGCTCTGGGTATGTGTGCTGGCAGATCCGGGTGGATACGCTAGTTGGGCGCGTGTATTGGGGTTTGGACTAGAAATTCGTGGGGAGGCCACGACTCGCCGGACGCGATCGAAGACATCTTGGCGTCTGGAGTGACCGTTGTTTTGGTTTTCTCTGTTTTCTGGTTTTGTTTTTGCAAAGCGGTAGTGGTATTCGTAGTGTACCATCCATCCCTGACAACACAGTCAGAATATTGCTTGACTACTTGGAGGTGGAGGTAGAGGTGACTGTGTGACGTGACATTCGTGATTGATTTGGCGGTGGACGACGCCGACCCACACTCTTTGCTACGCCCATCGTGCTTCACAGAAAGCACACAAAGTCAGTCCAGTCTAATGCTACTATCCTGACCCTAACCCTGCGCAGATAGAATTGTTGGGGATCGCGGTCGATGGCCATTCTCGCCCCTCCGGACTGGCAGTATTCCCCTAGAGACCCAGCCATGGACAAGGGCCCCGCCCAATCCTCCTCCAATACGCCCCCAAACCAGCAGAGACCAAACCAGCTGCCTCCTGCGCAGCAGCAGCACCATCCCCAGCAGTATCCCTTTCAGCAGCAGCCACAGGGAAACTGGACCCCGTCTCTTGCCGCACCGCCCTTTTACCCCGGCGCGTTCTACCAAAATGGCGCTCCCCAGCCCCAGGGAAGCCCACAGCCGTATCCGACGCCCCCAAATCCCTACTTTGACCCCGCAAACGCACAGCTCGCGCAGTGGGCTTATCAGCAGATGATGTTTAATGCCCAGCAACACGGCCACGTCCCCCAGGGCGACTTTTTTGCGCCCCCGGGCATGCACGGCCAGTTCAACCCGTTTCCCAGTGGGACGCCGCCGCCGCGGCCCAACGACGCACCGCAACCGCAGTACGCCGGCTTCCACCCGTACCGCCGCCCGTCGCGCCAGCAGTCGTCGCATTCGGAAGCAAATGTCCCGCCGCCGCAGCAGCAGGACTGGCAGCCCCGACCGCCATACTCGCGCCCCGACGCGTCTGGCTCGTCCAGCTCCGTCAACTCCCAAGGGCGCCCGCGCACAAACAGCAACAACTCCCAGAGCCGCGGCTCGGCCCACTCACATTCCCCTTCGCCCGTGCCCTCCACTAAGGGCTCCCCATCGTCCTCCCCGGCAAGCGCGACCAGTCCCGGTCCCCCGCCACGCATGCCACATCACCGCGCAGGCTCGTCGTCTTCGACCCACAGCGCCCACTCCACCAGCTCCACCCCGACGTCCCCCACCTCGGGCTCCTCCGCGTCCTCCAGCGCCGCGAAACTGACACGCCCGAGTCCGCTGAGTCAAGGCACCGTCACCGCCTCCACCCTCCCCGCGCGCTCCCCGCTCGGGTCCTCGTCCACCCTCCCGAGCACCCGCGCCGAGCGCCGCATCAGCCGCGACGACTCGTCCCTCGCCCTCTCCTCACTCTCCCTCCTCGCCACCCGCGCCGAGGCCGCGTCCTCGCACACCGCCAACGCAAACGGCAAGGAGCCCGCGGTCAAGGGCAGCGGCCTCAAAGGCCGACTACGTCGTGCGCTGTCCTTCAACGCGAGCGTCGCGCTCAAAGAGGAGGTCGGCGCGGACGACGACGGCACGGAGAATGGTGACGGCGAGGGCGGCGACAGCGACTCGGACGAGAGCATCAAAGCGAGCGTCGTCAACCCTAAAGCCGCCCCCACGGCCAAGACGCCCGCCCTCATCGCGAGCGCGACGCGCAAGCCTGCGCCGTCCGCGTCCCCGCTGTCACCCTCGCCCTCCGCGCTGACTGCCTCGTCGTCCGCGGGGTCCCCCGCGGGCCCGGCGGGCACGCAGGTCCCGATGCCGAAGAAAAAGTCACGCGCGGCGAGCCTGTTCAACTCGCGCATGAACGTGAGCACGGACAACATCTCGCTCAGCAGCACCGTCAGCAGCGCGAGCGTCATGATCCGCAAGCTCGGTAGCATGGGGCGGCTCGCGCGGAGGAACAGTCTCGCGGGCATCACGGGGCTGTTCAAGGACCGGAAGAAGAAGGGCGAGGCGGATGATACGGACGGGGAGGAGGTCCCGGAGGAGGACGAGGCGGCGGCGGCGGCGGCGGACGGCGGCAAGAAGAAGAAGGGCAAGGAGAAGGAGGACAAGAAAAAGGCCAAGACCAAGGCGAAGAGCGGCAAGGGCGAGGCGAGCGAGGCCAGCGTCTCGCACGCCACCGCCGAGCTCGAGGCGGGCGACTGGAGCGTGCCCGACGCCGTGGGGCTCAGCCCGGCCGCCAAGCTTGCGCGACAACACACGCTCAAGAGCAACGCCGAGGCGGCGGCAAAGGCCAAGGAGGCGGCTGCGCGCCAGGCAGCTGCGGCCGCGAGCGCGAATGGGAACGGGAACGGGGTGAATGGCGTGAACGGCGGCGGGGTGCCGACGTGGGAGCGCAACACCGCAACACGCTCGCCGGCACGACGCGGTGCGGCTGTGGCGGTCGGCGAGGACGGGACACACGTTCTCGTCGAGGACAGCGAGAGCGAGGACGAGTATGGCGCTGCGCAGACGGGGTACGGGCAGCGACCGGAGCCCCACCAGGTGCAGCAGCAGCCGCCGCAGCACCAACAGTGGGACGACGAGGAGGACGAGGACTGGGGGCTGCTTGGCGGGGAGGAGGACGACACGATACGTGTGGGCGATGCGTATCCGCAGGAGGAGGAGGGCGGGTACGAGGACGACGGCGAGCACGAGCCGTGGGCGACCGATCTACGGCGGAGCGCCGAGCGCGCGCGGGTCCCTGCACGGGGGATCCTCAAACGTGAGTTCTCAAAGGTTTTTTTCTGGCCTAAGCTCTAACACATGCCCCAGACGCCGGCACGTACGACCAAGCCTCGTACCTCCTCGACGGGCAGCACCCGAACCCGCTGCGCGCACGATCCAACTCGTACAACAGCCCTGGGCAGAGCGAGCTCGGCCCGCTCGCGCGCATGCCGAGCCCGGACCCGGACCACATCGACGGGCTGCATCGACACGGGAGCCACTCCAGCGCGCACGGCGGCGAGTCTTCACCAAGCACGCCGAACGCGAACCCGAAGCGGAGCAGCATACCATCGCTGCCGCCGCTCGCGTTCGAGACCGGCGGGAGCGTGTTTGACAGCCCGCAGGCGACACCGACGGCTGCGACCTATGCCGCGGCGGCGCAGGC
Source organism: Mycena polygramma (assembly GCA_029449255.1). Taxonomy (NCBI): domain Eukaryota; kingdom Fungi; phylum Basidiomycota; class Agaricomycetes; order Agaricales; family Mycenaceae; genus Mycena; species Mycena polygramma. The sequence goes on from JARKID010000046.1 coordinate 579,575, forward strand.
CACGTTCACGTCCACCACCTCGTTCACGGCGTCGCCCGCCCCGACGACGGGCGCGCACGCGATCTTCAACCACCCGACGCTCAACTCGTCTGCGCCCGCGCTGACGCACTTCTCGAGCAGCGGGCCGTCGCTTGTCCCGCGCGCGGTGACGGCGCCGGCGAAGAAGACGCTTGCGTTCGCGAGCAACCTGAGTGTGTACGACACGTTCAGCGCGAGCATGTACGATCGACGGAGCGAGCCCGCGACGTGGAGTCGGCTTACGCCGGCGCTCGCGCAGCGCATCAAGGAGGAGCTAAATAGCTACAAGATGGAGGAGATGGAGGTGCATGCTGCTAGTCGGATACAGTGCGTCCCTATCTGCTTCCGCCCTTTCAGTGCTAATACTTTATGACCGTTGCAGCACCCAATTCTTCGTCTGAGCCAGCATTATTTATGACATCTTTTCTTTTTTGGATTTCAAGCACGCAAGCCCCCGCACGCACGCACACACGTACACCACTCACGACCCGGACCTCCGCACGCCCCCCGCCCCCTCACCGCCATACATATACCCCCGCACACCGCTCCGTGTAGTATTAACTTATTGCACGCCCCTGCCGCCGCGCGCCTATCTATCGCCGGGCGCCCACCCCGCCTAAAAAGAACGAGAGACGAGATATCTTCTATATATTCGACCTTTCTTCTCCACCGCTCCTCCCACACGCACGCTCCCCATCCCCTCCCCAATCAATCCAATCCAATCAACAAATGTTTCTATACTGTGTCTTTGTCTGTGCTATCCATCTCCGTTTCCGTTCCTTGCTGCCGGTTTTCTGACCCTTGTCACTTGTTTTTACTTTCTCTTCTTTCCTTCTTCCCCGTCTACATATTGCGTCCGCATCATACCTACATAAGCTACATATTATATTTGCACCCGCTGATATACACTCCTTCGTGCTGGATTGGCCGCCCGTCCGTCCGTGCGCCCATCTCGTGGTTTGTTGTACCCCCCACGCTCATTTTCGCGCATCTCATCTCATCCACACGTTCCTTTCATTCATTCCGTTTCGACTGCCTCTATCCACCACGTCACTCATTTACGCACGCACGCAGCATCACTCACTCATTGGAGCACACACTCATTACCTTCGCATACAGCATTCAACTCACTCACGGTACCTACCTACCTACTAGACGGACGCTCGCGGTGCGCCCGCGTAATTTTTTCCACACCTTTTTCGTTCCCGACTCTTGCTGTACATCTCATCTGTAATATTTATTTGAGCGTTGATATCTGGGGTGTTGATTCGAATGGGTAACAAAGAAATGGGTTTCTTTTCGGTGATTCAGAATTACTCGAAACGGATGCGAGCGGTTATTTGGCTGTGACTCGGGCGGCAAGCAAAGATGCAGAGAACGGTCATCTCGTACGACGATATCACGCTCCCCTACTCCCCGCCCGACCCCCCGCGCGCCGCACCGGCAGGCAACTACCCGCCTGCGGGCCCGTCGCAGTCCAAGAAACGCAAATGGTCCAACCAGAACCAGAAGGGGAACAAAAACGGAAATGGTAAGGCTGCCGCGGGGAATTCGTCTGCGAGGGAGTCGCAGACGCAGGAGACAGGAGAGGACGAGGAGGAGGACCCGGATAGTCGGTATTTGACCGCAGAGGAGATCTGGGACGACTCGGCGCTGATTGACGCGTGGAATGCGGCGACGGAGGAGTATGAGGTGCGCTCGTTCGATTTTTCTTCGTGGTTCTTATGTGATCCTGACTGTGCGTATTCTAGGCCCTGAACGGACCGGACAAAGGATGGAAGAGCGAGCCTGTGCACAAATCACCTTTGTGCGTGTCTCGTTTCCGTGGTATCTACTTCACTGAAATTATTTTTGGCACACAGGTGGTACAACGTCCCTCCAACCAAGCCGCCGAACAAGAAGTTCAAGACCGATGCTGGTGCTGCCGATAACGCTGATACCGCGGCGGGCGACGGCGACTCGAAACCGTTGGACTTTGACACGTTCGTGCCGAGCTACGACGCGTCCCTCGCGCTGCCTGTGCCTGGGGCCGAATCCGGGGGCTACGATTACAGCGGCCTCCCGCCACCTGGTGTGGGTGTTGCGACTCAGGATGAGGCGTTCTCGCGTGCGCTCGGCGCGATGTATTGGGGTGGGTATTGGACGGCGGTGTATCACGTACGTATCTGTGCTCTTCTGCTTTCATCGTATCGGAATGCTCACGCGGCTCTCTAGTGTCATCGGAGCGCTCAGGGCGCGGACCCACACGCCGGCAAGGACGAAGCGGCTGGTGAAGAAGAAGAGGAGAGCACGGACGATGCGGACGATGGAGAGGATAAGTATGCGGATGCGGAAGAGGAGGAGGAGTGTGTCCCTACTCAAAGGTGATGTTTCCAGAAAGCACATAAGTATCTTGTCTATTTTGTCTTGTGCCCCCTACCGTTTCGTCCGATAATCCTCTGACTTCTGTCGGTGGGCTCGAGGACCATGACAAAGCGGTGGGTGTATCCAGAACCCAAAATAAAGCCGTGTTTGTCAATGAAACCATTTCTACCGCTTCTTCGGAAACATCTCCAACAAGCAATATATTCGATCGGCAACTATAATTTCAATGGTACTCGTCCGGGGAACCTGCATCTTCGGAATCATCACTTTCATCTTCGGAATCATCTTCAGAATAATCTTCCTCGTCTTCCTTATCGTCGCCGGCGTCTTCGGTATCATCGTGATCGTTTTGGGGGAACATTGCGTCTTCAGTTAGCACCACTTGCATATGTTCGTTTCCGAATGCGAGCAACCTCTCCCTGACGGCGGACGGTAAAATCCAGAAGCGGTTCAGACGCAGATGGAATGCTTTCAACGTTTTCCCCTCCCACCTGGTGCGCAGGGTCTCTAGCACCGCTTCGAAGGATTCCTCAACCTGCTTCAGCTTGGGCTTCGGCTCCCGCGAATACAAACCCCAGTTCGGGTACCCGGGCGGAACGACGGCGTACCCGAAATGCAATGTCTGGAGCATCGGAAGAACGTCTGGGGACTGCAGCACATGTATGAGGCTGTCCAGCAGACCGCTACTGTGGATCTCTAGCTCGAGGTCTACAACAGAGGGAATGACCTGTAAGAAAGGCTTGAGTTTGGTGGGGGCCATGTGGGGCGAAAAGATATGGAAAGAAAGGTGTTGCAGGGGGCAAGCAGAGCGCGCTAATAAACACCGCAATTCTCGGGTCAATACCCCCATGTCAGGAAGTTGAATGCCCCATATCTCAAGCCGTTCGAGATTTGGTACGGTGAGGATACGAAGTGGCGACTGCGCATAAAAGGTCAAAGATCGCAAGGAGGGGAGGGTTATTTTTTTCCGTGAAGAGAAGTAGGGGAGTAAAGTGTAACGCGGAGGTTCACAAGGTTGGAGCAACGCCTCAGTGCGTAGAATTTTGAACCCGGGTTATGCACGGTTATGTCGAGAGTCGACAACTGCTCCCAGGCGGTTTTCAGGGAAAGCAAGGAAATGACGTCGAGGGTGACTGTTCGGAGCAGAGGGGCATCTCGAATCGGGATGGCCAGAGCGGCGTGTATCGCGTATTTGGGGCAAATATGGAGTGAGCGGAGCATGGGAAAGGGTCCGCGTCGGGCGATGAGGGCGGAAAACGCCTGAATAGGGAACACCAGGCGAACGTCGCACCATTGTTCGCAAGACTTCATACTCTCCTTTAGAAGAGCTTCGGCTCGACGCAAAACCCTCGGTCCCACGTCTAGTGACGTATGTTCCAAACGAATATATCGAGGGCGGTTTGCCGCACGGGAACTCCATAGGCTCACTACTTCTGGAGGAACGGCAGGGGTACTACGGTCATCAACCTGAATTGCTTGCCATAATTCGGGCGTGTTGAGACTTATGTCTCGCCATTCTTTACAGATTCGTGTAAAGAGAAGAGGCGGAGTCCAGGTGAATGGCCGAGGGAAGCATCCGGTGTTTGCTATCGTGGCGGCAAGGGCGTCTTGCATGATTATCTGGGTAATTTCCATCGGAATGGATAGGATGGGTGGTATTGACATGGCCGCTATGAGTTCAAGTTGGAGAAGAAGATTGCGGGGCACGTTGAACGGCTGAACGGTTGAAAGACAGATGGCAAGCCGCAGCCCAATGCGCACAAACAACCGCTCGCATCCAAAATAGGCAATTCCAATATTCGTGATGTCGATGGATGGTCACGCCGGCTGGGAATAGGGTAGCCTTGTGGATTTTGTTCACGATCAGCATCCGTCTCAAAACGCGTCATCCGAGTCCTGAGGCCGTTGCGTGCGGGGGATTGGAGGGGCAGTGCCGGTGGTCATGATTTCAAATCACAAGCAAAACGCGTCTGCATCTGCCTCTGGCCGAGGGACAGACGTGATGTCTCACACGAACGGCCGCTGTAGTAGCTTCTCAAAATTTTAAATTTCGAATTCAAGTGGAGTGGGCCGGGCTCGTTCGCAGACAGACAGACGCCTCTGAGGACGTCACTATCGATATTCTGGGGGACATGTGTAACGCCTCGTGTAGGCGGCGTGCATATCCTGCGGCCACGGCTTCGAGGACGGCAGCGGCGCTTATCTCATCTAAATCTCACTCACTCACGAAAGAAAATAGCAGAACGAAACACGACAATCGATTCCAGACCACGCGAACTACACCTACTACACAGTCACCAGTCCCATAGCGCGCGCACACCCCGTGTCGTTTATGTACATTTTCCGCCCCATTATCGAATGTTTTTGCGGCCTTGCAGCTCTTGATAGAATTTTCTGCATGTTTTTGACGTTTTCTCCCCGTTTTGCGATGTTTTTGCGCGGTTTCTTGGCTCGATTTTGCGATGTTTTTGGGTTTTGCAGGTTTTCGTTCGGTTGCGCCCGGTTGCATGGGGACGTTGAGGGTGGGGGCCGAGGAGGAGCAAGAAAGAAAAGAACGAAAAGAAGAGAACGAAAACGAAAACGAGACCGAGAGGAGAGGGTGTCCGTAGCCGTTGCCATGCCGAATAGACCGGGCAAGTGCGGGGCGGGGAGAGGCGTCCGATGCGAGGTGCCGTGGCCGGGGGAATCGCCGATATTGCTGCAAGCAGCGGAAGGAGGGGAAGGCGGGGGCGCGCGGGTGTCCTAGCCAAGAAACCGTGCCTAAAACCGAGAGAACTGAGCGGGAGGGTGTCCGGAGCGGGTACCGTTTGCCGTATGTTGTTGACCGTGGTGAGGAGTCCATGCAGGGCGGGCCTAGCCTAGAAGTAGTCGTCTAGAGAGACGACATCTCGCTGTCGGTGTCCTCGCCGTCGCCTGCAGAAGCGTACCCCTCATCGCCCTCCTTCTCGCCCTTCTCCTGCTGCATGCCACCGCTAGCACCTCCCTTGCTCTCCTGGAAGGGACGCAACCCGAGCCAGACCGCCGAGCTAACAAGCTCCTCGAAGTCGTCCAGAACCGACGAGATCGAGTCGGAGGACGACGACGGCGACGACGAAGAAGAGGTCGAAGCCGAGACCGAGAGCGGTGGAGTGTGCTGAGCCTCAGGAACGGCGTCGAAGCAATACTCTGCATCAGTGTCGGGGAGTCTGGAGAGCGCAGCCTTGCGCACTGCTGCTTCTTCCTCCGCCTCCGCCTCCTCCTCATCCTCGTCGTCGTCTTCTCCGACAACGAAGGACACGTTGTCGTCGCCCCAGAGCCGCAAGATAGGGACGGGTGCGGGTGCCGGAGGTGCGCACCGGACAGCAGCGAGGTGAAGGCGCTCAGCCACTGGGAGACGCGGGGGTGCCGAGGTGCTACGAGTGAGCGCAAGGGCGGTAGTTGCGGGAGGGGCGGCAGCGGACGCAGATGGCGGGGACGGGAGGCTGCAGCGGCGAGCCCTCACAGCGTCGGAGAAGATGCGCGCGGCGTCCAGGCGAATGACCTTCTCGCGCTCCCATGCAGAGGAGCCGGGCTCGGTGGCCTTGAAGGACTCGATGAGTGGCGTGGGGACGGCGGGGACTTGGTGCGCGGGGATGACGGCGTGCGTGAGCCGAGGGGGTGCAAGGACGGGCCGGGCATGGGAGCGCCGCGCTGGTCCCTGAGGATCCTTGATGTTTTCCTTGTCGTCTCCCGCGCTGCTCCGGATACCGCCCGGTCGCTGAGACAAGCTGCCGTTGGTGCGCAATCCCAGAGGGCTGCGACTTCCCTTGCTGGTCTTGGCCGTCTTGCTACGAGGCTGAGGATGCCGAGGAGCGCGCACGGACGTCTGGATGGGTTCGGGGGCTGGCGGCGTCACGATGATCAGCGGGATCACGGGCGCTCCAGGGAAGAGAGCAGGCTTGAGGCTGATGGGTCCTGCGGGCATGACGGCGGCGCCAACTGCCATGGAGGACAGGGCGAGGGCGGTGACGCCTGGCATAGCGTGACGGCCGGGTTCTACAGATAGGATGTCAGAAAAGAATGTATGAAAAGTTTTGTGCGCGTACCCTTGACTGTCTCCTTCGTGCCTGTGAAGGGAATTGATCAGATTGGGAAGGTAATGAAAGACGAAGAGACCGACCAGGAGGGATGGGAAGGCGGTTCCCGCTTTCGCCGTCGTCGCCGTCAACTCTCACTGAAACTCCGCAAAAGAACTGGCTAAAGAGAGTGCTGCAAGAGAGAGTGGACGCCATGATAATGGCGAGTGTGTGGAGGGTAGCTGGGTGGTCGATGTGGTGGTCGAGTGCAAGGAGCAATCTGTGGCTGACATATGCCGCGGTGGCTGACTTGAAAGCACCTCCAAAATTTGCATTTCTCCGTTCGGCAGAGGCAGAAATAGACTCCGGCATGTCTTGAATACATTCCCGGAATCCAGTCTGTAGAGTAACACCGCACAAGTCCCAGAACCGGAGGGAGAAAAGCCAAATCCCAAATCCCAAGGACTTGTCACTCCAGACCCCCCTGATTTGGGAATTCTTGCCAAGGACGCTGAGCGGCAACGGCGACGATTCAGATATGCCCGTACAGCCAACTGTGTTCGACCCCGGCCATGGATGGAGACGTGAAAATTGTAACAAGTTCGGAGAGGAGTTACGGATGTGACCGTGACTCACTCGGTGATTGCCGTCGTTACAACCAGTTCAACCTTGGTTCAACCTCGATTTATTCGACAATTGCGATTTTTGCGCTGCAAGTTGTCTCACAACCCTTCACTAAATTCAGTCACGTTAATGGACGACTGGAAATCATTCGCATTGAATCCGAGTTGAAAGCCCGATACTTACTTGATTTAGACTCGAAAGGACTATCGCGCTGGAAATTGGAGACAGCATGGAAATCTTGGTAAAGGTCGAAGAGCTCCCAGCGTTCCCAGTTCAAATTTGTCGGTAATATCTTCTTGGCTACCAGATATTTGCAACCACAGGCCGGCTCAGCCGCTCAGCTTCCGCGTTGGCACATTTGCGGCATTTTTGACGCCTCTTTTGTTATATCGTTTAACGGGTTTTGCGGAAGCAAGTCCAGATGAACAAAGGATGATCCTCCTATCATTTACGAGCACAAAATCCGGACTCCCGTTTTTCGCCGCCGCGCAACAAGTCATTATAATTCTCCGAAATGACTCGATCCCTCCTGCCCACTTATTCTATCCGACGCCTCGAGGCAAGCTGTGGAATCTAACCAGATATACTACTCGGCGCTCCGCGGTGTGCCCGACTTAGCCCAAAGCGGCCACCTGTGGTTGCACGGCGCGCCACACTAGGTCTATCACACGCCCACGAACGAGTCACAAATCTCAGACGAATCTGACCCTTCAGAAAAAAAATTGTCTGTTGGTGGGTCCCATGACGCTTGCCTGTGATTCTCGAGTCATAGCCACGAACCTTGAGTATATTTTGGGTCGAATAGCGCATGAACTAGGAGTAGCGTTCTCTGAGAGGAACTGAGCTCCCATTAGCGGAAAATCTTCATGGTTATTACAACATCGGAATGAGAAGAGAAGATATAAGAACTACAGAAACAGTGATTCATCTTTCGCAATTGGGTCTTCCAAACTGGGTCCTAGAAGCATTGTTATACATCGTAGAGTTCATCATCACCCGAGTCGACTTCAGAAGCAGACTCTTTGAGCCCCTCATGCTCTTCGCTTGAATGCGAGTCATATTCCAAGTCATCGGAATCTGAAGAGATACGGCAAAGCCGGACGTGCTCGGGGGCTGTGGACACCAAACGATAGAACAGCTGGACGGATTCAGAAGCCGTGGGGCGCTCGTCAGGATTTTGCCTCGTCATGCATTCCGCCAAGCCCCGGAATATCTCCAGGCCTTCGTATGACTGGGCACGTAGTTAGGTGGACGTGCAATGAGTGTAGTTAATACGGAACGTACCTCGACTAATGCCATGATGACGTTACCAAGTTGGTATATGTCTACTTTGAACGGGTTGTAGGGTACTGTGTCAGATAGCTCGGGAACGTATTTGTCTTGACCGTATTTCCCAACTACGCGAGCTTCTTCGAGCGAGATGTGTGGTTGAAAGCTGGTTGAAAGTCCGAAATCGATGATGAAATATGGTACAGGGGGCACCGAAAATCGTGGTTCCCAATCAAGTTCAACTGTAGTTCCAGTATTGGAGTACGGCGCTGCAAAATGCCATCCTTTCGGGACAACGCGAGTTGCGTCCATCATTAAATTTCCACGGCACAAGTCTCTGGAATACAGCTCAGTCTAGAAAAGGAGGCTCAGGCCACATACCTGTGAGCGACATGGTTCGCATGCAGATATTCCATGCCCTAAGAGTCACTGTCAGAACACGGAATACTGAGAAGGGACACATATTTTGAACCTGCAAGAACTGCTCCAGCGCTTCTCTGACTTCGCCCAGTCGTTCAAAAGGAGGGTCATCAAACTCTCGGAGAAATGGCAGGACAAGAATTGCGACTTCCTCTTCTGGGGGGTAAATCACATCCAGCAATGGTATGCAACGATTTTGAGGATCGGGACGCTCCTCAGGAAGTTTTTTTCCGAAGCGACGAGTTAGCTCTATTTCATGGGCCCATTTGACGCTTTTCAGCACGACTTTGACATTGTCAGCGATCCGAATAGCGTCCAATGTGTTTCCGCGCTGCGATGATATAAGTCGCGGTGCACCCGAAACAAGCCCGACGCACTCCTGGATTACTTATGTAGTCTTCAAAGTGAGTCGGCCACGTCCTTTCGTTCCCTGGCAGCTCCCATGTGGGCGTCCAATTTGGGCGGTATCGAGGTCGCAATTCGTAGCCACAAGAGAAGAGGAATGGCTGTTTGTCCGCCCACCATTTCTCATCTGATGAGAGTCGGCGGCCTCGGGCTCCAATATCCGCCCAATGCTCAGGCTTGAGACCGTAGGGCGTGTTCGTTGGGTTCATTATGCGGCTGTGCTTGTGGGTGCGTGTGAACGACTTTCGGAAGCGATGTCCTAATTCAGTAATCCACTTTTGACTTGAAAGTTGACGAATCGAAGATCGAGATCTGCCGTGGGCGTCGTTTGGTGCGCGTGCAAGTTCCCGAGTCAAAGAATGGAAGAACGCAGTTTCCGGCAACATGTAAACCTTCCGGCCTATCCTCCTGTATAACTGGCAGTGGTCCCGCCGTTCGTACGATTAATTTCTCATGCCTCCTCAAGTCCCCCAGAGGAAGAAGAGTTTCACAAATCTGCTCCCGGATAGCCAGAAAAACCCTGAAGCATTGTTAAAGCGGGCTCACGAAGAGCTCTCATCCTTGGAAAGCAAAGTGCCGAATGAGATGGACCTAACGTTGCGCCAGAAGACTGTAGACGAGGCAAAAAAGTGCGTCCCATGATTTTTCTGTCGTTCCCAGTCCGATATAAATGATCAAAGGCTTCGCGCTTTGCATACCGGTCTGCGACACAGATACGACACCCGACACATCGCTCCAGATGCGATTGCCGACAAGATGCTGAAGGACGAGATCACGAGGAATAAGAAAGACGCGAAACGTTTGCACAAGAACTACTCAGTCAGCGACACTCTGTTTCTCGTACTATGGCACTCAGCTAGATACATAGGACTCCTCAGAAGAGAGCCGCTTGGAACGGGAGAAAGCTGGGGTCGGTTCGGACGCCGAAATCGCAGCGGCCAGACGACAGGAAGAGATGCGACGTATATCTGAAGAAAGAAGAGCCGCGCAAGAGTCAATTGGCATCCCCCCGGGGTGGATGAAGGAAGGAACGTTGAGAAAGTCGTCCAGTCATGGGTACGAATATATTTGTACTTCTGCATTGCAATAGTCTAACAGTTCGCCAGCCATGGCGATCCAAACATGCCTTCCCAACAGAGGCAAGTCTGTCGCACTGCACAGTCTGTGACATGCATACAGCTCATACACAATAAAGAGATTATGGGAACGCAGGATACCCGAATCCGACGACGCCGTATGGGTGGGTGGTTTTAAACCGCGCAATGACTTCTGATCCTGTTTTGAAAACTCCCAGCTCCCAACAACAACTCAGTCACTACTTGGCGGGACAAAGGCAAGCGTCAGTCAACCATGGTGCTCCATGCTCATACATTCCGACCCGATTTGCAGCGGTCCCGAAAGGTAAATGTATCATTTCCCTGTCTGTAACCCGCAAATCTTATCACGCTCTCGTAGTCCCCCCAGGCGACGTCAATCTTCCCAAGTCCCACTTCGGCAGGATAGTACTCCAGCAGCGCCATTCTCTCACGCACCGGCCCCCCCTCAAGGCTATGGTAACCAGCCCAGGTTCGCTGACAGTTCTATCTTGAATTCTGCTAAATTTATCAAGGAGTCACCCGTACCCAAACACAAGGTCGGTGAGACAATAAATTTCAAAGTCACTGAGTTTCAATGCCGTTGTCGCAGCCCACTGATGCCGAGGCCGTATCCATACGCACAATTGCAACCTCAGAGTCCACCTCATGCGCCGCAAGTCCTTTACTTCTACAGTACAGCTTGAAACTCACCCACGGTAAAATGTAGGTCATCACCATACGGCCGCAATAATCATCATGGGAGGTGAGTGATCACCAGTTCTTGTCAGAAACCCAACTCCCTCGGAATTTGTAGTGTGTCCAGTCCGACAGTGAACCACCCCTCGCAGTGAGTCGTGAACACGCAACTTTCATTCAACTTTCGTTCAGACTATAATGCACTGCATCTAGCCATCCTGCCCCGCAACCCCAGTGAGTCGGGTAACGAGCATCATCGAATGTTTTGTTTAAAGCATAATGCAGCGCGTCTACCCAGAGCTTTCACCAGCCACTGCAGAATTACCCACAGTCGAGGTAAACAAAATTCACATCTGCTTTCGGGGTTTCAAGGGCTGAAATACGATAGCTATTCACCATATGCCCCCCCTGCAAGGTGACTGCCAACAAGTTGATGATTTCAAACATGGTGCTGATATATCCCAGCGGATTCCCTCCTCAGAATCAGCCTCAGCAAGGTGGCCAATACCAACCCGGGTGCGTTGCCGCACAGAGTTCATGGTGCATCGCCCCTAATTCCGAACAATTTTAGGGCCTATCAAAACTAGTAAATTTATTAGTCTGTCCTTCAGAAGATTCAACTAATCAGAGCAGCCCGTATCAGCAGTCGGGTAACGGCGAAGGATACAGCCGCAGCCATGAGCGGAGGTCCGTCTATCCGGCTTTTTTTGATTTGCAACTGAACATCGTGCAGGTTCTAAATAACGAATATCACGCGTACCAGCGTTCCCGAGATCTTCATCCATGCCTTCCATTTACTTACGACCGCAACGTTCTCCTCTGTATTTCGTGTGAAAACCCATTTGGGATCCTTGACTACGTTCCTTTACTTCTGGCGTTGAACTTGAGATGATCTGAATGACGCTGCGGGGGATAAGAGATAAGTATGAAGTCTGGTTCCGTAGCTACTGAGCCGAAATTGTTGTGGCCTCCGTTCAAGAGACGCTTCCAGCGTGTTGCTCAAAGTGCGAAGCGGCGCAGACCAGTCAGTTGGTTTGGGGAGCTTCGGTCGAGTGCGGCATCGATTCATGATGCAGCTTCAGGACTTGAGATTTTATCGTCGTATGCCGCCGAGCGGTCAGAGCAAGCACCACAGACAAGACAAATAAAACTCCATAAAAGTGAACCACTGGTCGAGAGTCATAACTAAATTCCGTGGCCCAATCGGATTTGGGGCCTCCCGTCAGCCAGGTTATTTCACTGACCGCTCGTTTCTACCCTCGGCGTTCTTCAATAGAATCTACCCGGCGCACCTACGGGATACTCTTGCATATTTGACACTTAGACACAGAGACGAATATTCGTCGGCGTACTGGAGAGAAAACCGGGTGAGATCCAAAGAAGGACTGACGGTCATCCGGTCCTCTTTTGGCATTCTTCGGTGGGAATCCCACCCACTCAGTTTCAATGTCATGGCCAACAGCAGGTCGCACAGGAGGACCATAGGTGGGAATCAGAGGGCGAGAGATATTGGTCCTTCCAGTTCTTCATCCAGAAACATATCATCCTCTGAGCGACTCGAGAAACCATTCGGGAGGACCGAGACACACGGAGGTGAAATAATACCTAGTATTTTGGAAAAGGAGGAGTCCAGCGGGGGTTGGATTTGAGAGGACGCGAGGATCAATGTCGCCAGGGATTCCACGAAATGAACACACATCGGCTATCTTGATTTTGGCAAGAGTTTCGAACAAAAGACCCGTGCTGGTGCAGAACGCTTTGGTGCAGAACGCTTAAGCTCGCAAGAGAGAGACCCACGAAGGAAAAAGAGGGACTCAGGGAGGAAGGAAACAAAAGGCATCCCCAGCGCCAAACACGGTCAAATCGGTACATCGATCCTTTCTCATTTTACGACACTCCTTTGCTTTCGTTCGACGGCGCCATGTCCAACCTCGACGTACGTGAATCCCAATAGCCGCGTTCGCCGCTTCTGACGCCCTGCAGCGTGCCATCGAGATCGTGCAGAAGGCCATCGAGGAGGATGTGAAGCAGAACTATGCCGAAGCGTACAAGCAATACCAGAATTCCCTAGACTATTTCATGCTTGCCATGAAATGTGAGTCATATGTCGTCTATCTGTCAGATTCTAACTGTCCTGGAGATGAGAAGAACGAGAAATCGCGTTCTCTAATTCGGGCAAAAATTAGCGAGTATTTGGCGCGGGCTGAAACACTGAAGGAGCATCTGGTCAACGGAGAAAAGAACAAGAAGACCGCAGTCGCCAATGGCACGGGTGGCGCAAAGAAGTGCGTCCTCGAAGCACTTGCTTGCTTTGCGACTCATCTCCCCTTAGAGACGAGGCGTCCGACCCCGAATTGGATAAGCTGCGGGGTGCCCTTTCTCAGGCGATCGTATCCGAGAAACCCAACGTCAAGTGGGACGATGTTGCGGGCCTGGAAGGAGCCAAGGCGTCTCTCAAAGAGGCCGTCATCCTACCAATCAAATTTCCCCACCTCTTCACGGGCAAGCGCACTCCATGGAAAGGTATCCTGCTGTACGGGCCGCCGGGAACAGGAAAGAGTTACCTGGCCAAAGCTGTTGCCACCGAGGCCAAGAGCACGTTCTTCAGTGTCAGTTCCAGTGACCTCGTCAGTAAGTGGCAAGGAGACTCCGAACGGTGAGCATGCAGTTCTCTCCCCTCCCTTGTAACTCACTTTGCGAAGGCTGGTGAAGCAACTGTTTGAAATGGCGCGCGAGGCTAAACCTGCAATCATCTTCATCGACGAAATTGATTCTCTCGCTGGATCGCGAAGCGAAGCCGAGTCGGAGGGGTCGCGGAGAATCAAGACGGAGTTTCTCGTGCAGATGAATGGTGTAGGCCACGACGATACGGGTGTCCTCGTCCTCGGCGCGACGAACATACCATGGCAGCTCGACAGCGCAATCAAGCGGCGGTTTGAGAAGCGTATATATATCCCGCTACCGGGCCCAGAAGCGCGGCGGCATATGTTCGAGCTGCATGTGGGAGACACACCTTGCGAGATGTCTTCGAAGGATTATCGCACACTGGCGGACCAGACGGACGGCTACTCAGGATCGGATATCTCAATCGTCGTACGCGACGCCCTGATGCAGCCTGTTCGGAAGGTCCTCTCCGCAACGCACTTCAAGCGCGTGGACGACGGGAAGAAGTGGACGCCGTGCTCGCCTGGGGACCCGGAGGCGGTGGAGAAGAGCTGGACAGACGTCGACTCGGACGAGCTGCTGGAGCCGCCGTTGAAGATAGCCGACTTTTTGAAGAGCTTGGCGACTGTACGGCCAACGGTGACGGAGGCAGATATCAAACGACATGATGATTGGACGAGGGAGAGCGGTGCGTATTTCTGCCACAACTCATCCCCCATTGCTCACGCGCCTTGACCTTTCAGGTAACGACGGGGCATGACATATTTACGAGGCGAACGGACTGGGATTACTTATTTTTTGTGCATCTACGCTGTATTAAGGTTAACAATGGCTTGCTAGAGACTTTTGGACCCTGTCGCCCGGTCATACGCGTCCACCACGATCTTCACCCAGTACATACTTTCCCGTCAGGCGCGAGTCGCCGACGGATGGAATGTCAGCCCGGTGTGAAGCGGCGCAGTGCAGAAGCTATCGGTGAGAATCAGCGGTGATGCTTCGGACGGCGGAAGGGTGTACGACGAGGGCGGAGCAATCTGTAAGACCGCTAGAAGAGACGTAGACTAGAGACGTAGACTCGTAGTCTCTCGTAGTGGCTTTTCTTCAATCTTGAACTCAGGGGTTATTTGTTCTTGTGTCGCTTCACCTTCATCCAACCTTTACTTCTAACATCTTCATGACTCGTCGCAAGCGGATTATCGACGACGGAGACGACTCTGACGCCTCTGCTGGCTCGGATATCGACGAATTTGACCCCAACGAAGGTGCCGACGCGCGGGCTGCGCGTAATCTCTTCGAAAATCCATACCAGCGTAAACGGAGACGGGTCAGTGACGAAGACGAGGATGGCCTTGAGGCTGATCTTCGGCCACGCAGAAACACGAAGGGGCACAGTAACTGGACTAAGGCTCCTGCGTTTGTCTCGGGCAACGCGTCCAAAATGGATGTAGATGGCGCCGAGGAAGATGGTGAGGACGACGGGTCCGACGACGACGATGAGGGCGGCGCAGAAGACTCGGATGAGTCTGTGCCCTCCAGACAACCGTCTCCTCGTGTCCGGGAGAAGGAGGATGAGTCAGAAATGCGTGGAATACGTTCTGACTCTGGTCCACCGGATGAGGAGGAAGCCCCGATGCCCATGTTCGGTGCTTCAAAGGGCGGGATCGGTGCATCCAAGGGCGGGATTGGCGCGTCCAAAGGCGTTATCGGCTCGTCGCGCGGCGCTTCTTCAGCCACATTTTCCAAGGGTGGACTAGGCTCTGCGTTTGCGAAGACCGGAATGGCGGCCTTCTCCAAAGCCGGCGACGATATACCTCCCCCTTCTTCTGCCCCAACAAAGGGTGGGATTGGCTCCAAAGGCGGCATCGGCTCGCGTGCACCTCCTCCATCCGAAGAAGATTTCTCCCCATCCTTCGGTCGCAGCAAGCCTTCATTCGTTCGAGATTCCTCACCTTCTACTCGACCTGCGACTCCGCTGAGTGCGGACGAGCAAGCACATTTCAATAAGATCCAAGGAACGATCGGTGCCCGTCTGCTCGCGAAAATGGGATGGCAAACCGGCCAAGGTCTCGGTACCACCGGCGAGGGCATCGTGACGCCGGTGGAGAGCAAGCTGCGGCCGCAGAAGATGGGCATGGGCTTCCGTGGATTCAAAGAAAAGACGGAGCAGTCCAAGAAGGAGGCGAAGCGCAGGGGAGAGGTCGTCAGTGACGAAGAGGCGGCCCCGGGTACCCGGCAGGCCAGGAGGAAGGAGAAGGAGGCAAGGGAGAAGCGCTCGGATGTGTGGAAGCGGCCGAAGAAAGTCAAGACGAAGGTGGAGCACAAGACTTACGAGCAGATTCTGGCAGAGGCGGGGCAAGAAATGCCAGTAGCCGCTGGAATTGGGCAGATCATCGACGCGACTGGGGCGGTGGTATGTGCTTTTCTTCCTTTTTGCGTGCGATCGTTCTCATTCTCGCATGGCAGCCTCGGGAGATATCTTCGTTGGCGGACGTGTCCATGAACTCGTGGTCGCCTTCAAACGACCCGACACGGATCCCCGAAGTCCGACACAACATCCGACTCATCGCTGAAGCTTGTAAAACGGACCTGGACGGCCTCGCTCGTGAAGCAAAGGCCTTGGACGAGCGGAAGAAATGGGTTGCACACGAAGATGCGCGACTACGAAGGAAAGTGGCAGAAGAGGCAGATTGTGAGCCGTCTTGACCACGTTACAGCCGTTCCGTCTAATCCGTTTCTGGCAGTGATCGCTCGTCTGCAACAAGTCCAAATCGTAGCCAACGAGATCGAGAGCAAATCCAAGGAAATGGCCTCGGTGTACGAGGTCTCCCTCGAGGGATTCTCCCCTTTGTTTTACAAACTCGTGGATCAATTTTCGCGCGAATTCGAGAGATATCGGCTCGACGAGATCGTCGTTGCTGCGATCGCTCCCTCGGTAAGTCTACTCTAAAGTCTCCCGCCGTTCTAACGCTCCTCAAAGGTACGCCGCATGGTCGCTACATGGGACCCTCTAGACGCCCCGATGGCTTTTCTCTCCACCTTCCGAAGCTGGCGGCGTGCCCTCAGAGTCAATACCGCCGAGGAGAAACCGGCGCAAACCCAGGTCGACGTCTACGGCTCAAAGACTATCTCTGTTCCACCCGTTGATCTGTATGTCCTAACGTCTGTATCCCCCGTTCGTACTGACCGAGATCACAGAGAGAAGCCCATGACGCCCTTTGAAAGCCTGCTGTGGAATGTCTGGCTTCCTAAAGTGCGGACGTCTATCAACAATGACTGGTCTCCGCAGACGCCGCAGCCCGCTGTGAAGCTCTACGAGGCGTGGTCGTCCTTCCTTCCGACGTTCATCCGGGACAACCTTTTGGACCAGTTGATTCTCCCCAAAGTCAAGAAGGCTGTGGCGGACTGGAATCCGAAGCGGGCGACGGTGTCTCTGCAGAGTGTCGTTTTCCCGTGGCTGCCCCACCTGGGGTTGAGAATGGAGGATGTAGTCGGCGATGCGCAGAGGAAGATGAAGAGCTTGTTGCGTAGCTGGAGCGCAGGCGATGCTATCCCGGAGGAACTGGCTACCTGGCGAGACGTCTTCGAGGCAGCTGAATGGGACGCGATGCTCCTCAAATATGTTGTCCCTAAGCTCGGCGCCTCTCTCCGCGACGACTTCCGCGTCAACCCACGGGACCAAAACATGACCCCCCTCACCAACGTGCTACAATGGGCAGACATCATCCGCCCCTCCATTTTCTCCCAAATCCTCGAGACCGAGTTCTTCCCCAAGTGGCTCGACGTGCTGCACGTGTGGCTCATCCAGCCGAAAGTCAGCTTCGAGGAGGTCGCGCAGTGGTATTCGTTCTGGAAGGCGTCGTTTCCCGAGAAGGTGCAGAACATGGGCGGCGTTGCGCGCGGCTTCACATGCGGGCTGCAGCTCATGAATAAGGCGATCGAGCTGGGGCCCGATGCGCCGACGCGGCTGCCGCGTCCCGACTTCCGCGCGGAACAGGCGTCGGCGTCGGCGCCCGGCACACCTGGGCGGAATGGAACCCCACGCGCGCCACCGCGGCCTTCTGCGCGGACCCAAGAAATCACGTTCCGGTCCATCGTGGAGGACTTTGCGGCGACGCACAATTTGCTGTTCATACCCACTGGACGCGCGCACGAGCTGTCACGGATGCCGTTGTTCAGGGTCAGTCTCACCGCGGATGGGAAGGGCGGCATACTGGTGTATATTTTGGACGATGCCGTCTGGGCTGCTGTCGGGGACGATGGAACGTATAGGGCGATTTCTTTAGAGGACATGGTTTTCAGAGCAAATATGTAGTATTCCGTTGTTTATTGTAACTTGCACAGACTGGGATAGTCGCAGACACTGAGATAGTCGCGACGAGAATCATCTGTCTGTCCCTCACGTGAGCGCGTTCATCTTGTCCTCCGCCACCACCTGGCCACCACTTACAATGAATATAGGTTGCCGGCAAGCGGCGGGTCACAAACAGATTTTTGAACATATCGAGTGTTTGTGAGTAGATGAATAACACAATTGCGAGGCAGCTCTGTATGAGATTCAACTTGTACTTATTTTCTTCTTCTAGAGGCAGGAGCAAGGCGGAAAGGGATGATTAAGTGGTCAGTAGAGAGCATTTTCTTTTCTTTCAGGTCGTGGATGTCCAGATGAATGGTACTCGCCAGAATCAACTCAGAGCAGAGTTCATTTTTTCACGGTTTCGAACATGGATGTCAGCGGAAATGACAAAAAATCACGTTTTGTGCACAAGTCACATGTAATTTTTGGCGACATTTTCGGTCCTCTAAGCACAATCAGAACTAAAGTTCTGTTTGTGAATCATCCTCCTCCATGGCGTCGCACAATCCCCAGACCATCGACGTCGACGCTTTTGAGGAGACGAAGCCCACGCCTCGTGTTACGAGAAAACCAATAACACCGACTCCCATTCTCATTAGCGACGATGAAGATGAAATCCTTGAAGTCGTCGCAAAGTTGGAATCTAGGAACACAGAGACCCGCTCGAGGTCTATGGATTCGGATCTGGAACTTATTGGGCGCAGGTCTCCACCCCCAGAATTCATAGATCTCGTCTCGGACGATGAACACGATCCAGAGGTTAAGCCATCTTCGAAGGGTAAATCAGTGGCCCCCAACGTCCCTGCAAAGGTCAAGCGTACTAGATCCGTGGCAGCCACGAATCGGAGCCATTCTTCGGCTGCTACAGATGCAAAGCCGCCCGCCAAAGCGTCAGTGTAAGTCTTCTGGCAACCAGTTTTAACTGAAATTTCCTAGGTCATCCCACCAGAAGATGGTGATAAACCATGAATCGGCCATCAAGCAGGATGTAGGGTCTTTTTGGCTGGTTTGGGATTCATAGAGACTTATTCAAACTACAGACTCCCAGAATGAGAGTTAAGAAACAAAAAACCCAGGTTCCCGAGCTACAAGCTGAACCAGAAGACTTGGAAGACGAATATGAGCATACAACTACGCTGATACCGGTACTGTCCCGCCGTGACGCCTGACTGGAAATTAACAGCCAGTTATCACAGTTCAAGCGGGCGACCCCACCACCTCCGCGCACACCTTCGCCCGCCGGACAGCCTTTTGCTCATCGCCGTTCAAGGAGGGAACACACGCCTCCCGTACATAGGGACCGTTTCGAGCCGCCCCCGCAGCCAACTGTGGATTTTGTTGAACCGCAGCTGTCCAGAAAGCGACGCTATGTCAACATTTCCTCCGGCCATTTGTCCTCCACATCAGCAGCGGACGATGGGGATAGATACATTTGGGATGTTGTGCGTCTTTCCGCTCGTCATAAATTCGTTGATTAGACGCCTACCAGTTGCGCGAGTTCAAAATTCTACCTCATGTACAGCCCCGTCCTCGATTTTCTAAGAAACGTCCACGGTTGGGCGAAGCCCTCGACATGGACCATTATGTCAAAATTCACCGATTTCGGCGGGCGGGCGGTTGTACGTTGCTTCTTCAAGGATAGTGGCCGATGGCTAATCGCGTTTCATTCAAGCTATCAATGGCATCTTGCAGCATAACGGGCGAGTCGTCGTTTGCTCCAGTTCGGCTGGCGGGGACGCGACAGGCGGCAAGTGGTAATTTGCTCTCGCCGGTGGAATGCTGAGCAGCCGATTTAGAGACGGACCCGTACAACAAAACCGGTACCCTGATTTCCTGGTGCAAGGTATGAAAACCCGTGTGCCCTGATTATGCCTGATATGAATGAAGATGTAGCGCGACCCATCGAAGATACTCGACCTTGAGAAAGGTTTTTGTTCAATCTCCTCGAATGGGCAACCAACCACTCCCTGACATTCATTCAAGGAGATTCCGAGATTCCAGACGTGACTCCGCGTGACGAAGACGACGAGGAGCCAAGAGAAGACCCTCTTCTGCGCACCCATTATTCAATCCGCAGCATTGCGTACGATCCAGACAGGCAAGTATTGTCCAGGCTCGACCAATCTGCTCCTTATCGTTTCATGAGAGCAGAGACATTCTGGCGTCATCAGGCGCCGACGACTATGTTCGAACATGGAAATACGAGAATGATGCGGACGTCGACCCATATTCGGCGACTCAGTCTTGGCAATACAGTCAGTGTCAACCTCTTTGAACTCTTGTTTCTTCTGTATCTCAATCTCTTTGACCAGGGATCCAAAACAAAATTGCCTCCCCACAAGATCTCGCATTCAAGCCTGGCGGCTCAGAATCTATCCTTGCAGTTGGGGAGCGGTCAGTTATCACTTATGTTGGCGTTGTTGACAAGAATGTAATATTCTACAGGAGCCTCACTATCGAAAATCTCTCCGTGGAAGATGGACGACCGCACACCTTCAATCT